>OZ023067.1:28438563-29638563 GCA_963992785.1 Tenthredo livida
GCATACATCGCACTTGAGTGCTGGTCGTTTCTTTGTTTCATCTTTACTGTCTTTAATGTCTTTTATATTTTTAGGATCCTTGGGTTTTTCCCAATTCGTTATTTCGTTTGATAATAATTTGAGATCTTGGAACAGTGAGGCTGGTGTCACGTGTCTAGCTGCGACGAGTTGCGTTCTGATTGTGAAGTTGTCAATTCCTCTTATTACGTGTGACACCACCTCGGCATCTTTCAAGCGAGCTCTTCTTGCCAAATTTAGTTTATCCAAGTAATAATCCTCGAGCCGTTCCCCTCGTTTCCAACTCCTTGCTTTCATCTTATCCATGAGTCGTACTGGATCTTGATCTTGCCCAAACATCTCCCTCAGCTCCAGACGAATGGTTCTCCAATCCTTACTGCAGCTGTCTTCCTGGGTCTCATACCATTTTCGTACTCCATCGGAGAATCTATTAGTAGCTAGAATTTTAATCGTACCGTCAGGGAGATCGTATAATACTTGCAGTTCGTCCACTCGCCTGAGCCACATGTCCAGACTCATTGATTCGTCTTCTTTATTCCCAAATGGTGGTACCTGCGAGGCAATCTCGGCATATGGAACCTTGGTGTTTGTTTGCCGTTCCGCACCGTCCCGATGGTTTTCCGGGGCCGCCGATTGATTCATTTGTCCTCGTAAGTTAACTATCTCGCGATCTCGATCACTCACTAACTGCATCATTTTCGCCATCTGTGCCATCATGCCATCTAGCACACGCTGATATTGAGCGCGTTCCGCTCGAAACTCGTTCAATAACACGTCATCTGCTGGCTTATCGGCCATGTTTTGGGAAATTGGATTTTAATTTCACAAAACTTGTCACTCGGCGCCAATGATTCTCTGCTAATGTATCTCGATCGACTTTGCTTCACCGCGCGGTCACCGAGAAAAACAACAGTCGGTCTAATTGTAAACAGATCAACGGTCACAGGGAAAGATGTCTTCCGCCGTTGCTAATTCGCAAATCACGATTTCAAATCTACCTCGTTCTTATTCAAAATTTTCCGCCACTTTACCTCGTGCGTGGTCACCGGGAAAAAGGTCTAATATGTCTTTAATGTTCTTAAATGTTCTTTAATGTTCTTTATAATTTCTACTGTCGATCACAGGGAGTTTTATCGGCTCCGCCGACACTTATGCGAAACTGTTCGCCACGCCTTCACTGTACGCGGTCACCGGAAAAGATTCACAAAATTCGTTAATGTTTCTTCACTTGACCACATGTGATCCCACTTCTGAAATCTGTAGGGAGTATTAGTTTTTAGAGTTCTTGTCAGGATCTGGGGTCTTTGGATCTGCATGTGGGTTTTAACTGATATAATAATTTAATGGTTCACAAATGATTTATTTCAGGCTGCTCTACATTTGTATGTTGTCATTCTCACTACTCTTTCCCTACTGCCTATCCCGCTATCCTACTAATCGCGGGATGGTCGACCTACTCTCTCCTCTCTTCCTCTCTCTATCTCTATCTCTACCTAGCTAACCTATTGTACTCGGTTTGAACGCCTACAGCATATTTTCGTTGTTTTTGAATTTACTTTGGTTTCCCCGCATGGCTTGGGGAGACTTGTGACTTGCTATGTCACACCTTAATGACCGCTTCCTGAACAGAGGAAGGTCCTGTCAAGCTAAGAGTATGTCTCAACTCTGGATCTGTTATTGCATCTATAAATTTGTCACATGCTAACATGTCTCTGGTAGGTTCGTCGCAACTGGGTAAAGCTATTCTGGCTAATCTTTCTATTTCTACTCCGAGCGAGGCAAGACCTTGTTCTTTGGCTTGTCTTTCAAGTCCTAGTTGCGTCAAGGATAGTTTTGATATTAACTGGTTTCCGAATCTTAACCATAAGGCTGCACTGAGTTTTTCAAAATTTTCTATATCAGAATCAGCTAGAGCTGATAGAACAGCTAAGGCAGGACCCCTGAAGCTGCCTGCAAGTTGTCCGGCCTTAGTGATCGAAGACCAGGAATTTACTTTAGCTATGATTAAGAATTGACGTTCATAATCGGCCCATGGTATAGATCTGTCGAAGAAATTTACTTTTAGGTTAGAGGATTTTTGTGTCTGTCCAGTACAACCTTCTTTGCAAGTGTTCATCGTTGTATTATTTATTTGTCTATCGCGACTACTCCCGGCGCAAGATAAATTCAGAGGAACGTTATTATTTGTATTATCTATGTTTTGATCGCCAGCCATGTGATCAGCATGGAGTACAGCTCGTGCGTCCCGAATTGAAATCTCAATTCAGTCGCTCTGTGGTAATGTACGAGTGTGCGGCGTAAACTTCGCCGCTCCACCCGTACGTGGTCTATGAATAGTTGGGGAAGGTTCTTCTTCCCCATAGATTTGTACAGACCGATCGTTAATAGGCTCGATGACCTCCTTGATCCTCACTGGGGATCGTCTGGGAGTCGAGGCCTGCGATATCATCTCTTGGGGCTCCAGGCGTCTAATGAGGAGGGCTAGGGTAGCTTGTTGGGCTGCATGGTTCGCCCCTTATCAGCTCGTTGAGCTGCCAAATTAGCCTCGCGTTCAGCTCGGCGTTCCTCCCGTTCCTCACGATGGCGTCTATCCTCCCATTCTTCGCCTTCTCGTTGTGCTAATAAAGCGGCCTCTCGTTCCTCTCTTTTGGCTATCAAATTGGCCTCTCTTTCTTCGCGTTGGGCCGTTAGAGTAGCTTCTTGTTGTGCTGCTTGAGCAGCTAGGCTTGCTTGTTGTTGAGCGGCCAAGGTTTGAAAAAGTCGCTCCATCATGTCTACTTGAGGTGGTGGTATTAGATGGTTTCCAGCTGATTGAGGTTCGTCAAAAGGTGCAGTTGCCCGTCGACGAGACATTTCGTTTTTTGATAATTATTCTTGATTCACAAAATATTCACTTTATCGATCCCGGAAAAATCCCGATTCTGACACCAATGTCATATTATTTGTAATCAGAGAAGGGTCTCAATCAATCAAGTCGAGTCAGTGTCGTTATATTATTTGCTTTTGCAGTAATATTAAGTTAATAAAGTAGGTTCCCGAGGGAAATAAAGTGAACCGTAGTGGAAATTATATGAGTTTGCAATAAGTTTTGTATTCAGAAAATACAGGTCTGCTTATGGTAGTTCATATATCTTATGGCCGGTTTCACCAACGTCGAATAAATTTATTCATAGATTAAGGGGACCAGTACAGCTTGAATTTTCGAAAAAATTGGTTTTTCGTTTTTTGCAGTTTATGTTACCTAAAGATCTTCTACGTCTGTGAAAAAATCGAGTTTGACGAAATCGTCACGGTTTAGAAGTTACGGTCAAAAGTTCGTTATTTGGCTATCGCGATTTGGCGCAAGTGGCGCTGGCGCTTGATTTCGATATTGATCACATGGTGTATGATCGCCATTACTTGTGCAATACTTTTCGAGGTTGCGTGAGCGTCTGCTCGATTTCCAGTGTTTCAGAATTGAAATAAATAAATAAAAACAGTACTTTTCAGTACTAAATAATTATAAATTTACCTAATATCTATAGCGCGTAATCGTTGTACGGGTGTTGTGACTTGGTGCTTCGAAAACTATAACCTAAAAGTAAGTATTCAATCACATTAGTAATATCTACACTAAGCTTCTGCCGAACTGTGTGTGCGGTCGAAGTTTTTTTGCTTTTTGTTCACAGATTTTTTGATAAAACAGAAAGGAAATATATAAAATATATCCAATATATTCAATATGAAAAGAAGAGAGAGGAGTTCTGGTGTTGGCACAAAAGGATGCATTGGCCGGTCAAAGAAGAGGGCGAAAACATTTCCGCAGAAGCAAACAGCGGCTGATGGACAGAGCACTCATGTTTCAACAGCTTCGGATAGAAAAATCAGTGGCGACTACGAGGCTAGCGATTCTGCTGGCTATAGGCTGTTTCACGTGAAACACTATTCCGTGCTCTGCGGGAGCATTTATCTTGTAAGACATGTGGTGGGTCGATAGTTATGACTGAAGTTAGCTTGAGAGGACTGGGTGGAACATACGGTATCTCTTGTGAAAATTGTGTCCAGCTAAAAATCTTCAAAAGTAGCCCTATGATTGATGATACACGAAGCGCGTATGAAATCAATAGGCGATCCATACTAGCGATGCGTTGTATTGGGCAAGGCAATGAGTCTGCGGAGGATGCAGCAGGGCCCTCATATGCTGCTGGAGCTTTTTAAAGAAGTGAGTAAGAGAAAGAAGCATGTATGGAACAAAAAAATACATGGGAAAAAAAAGTTCTGAGAAAATAGTTTGCAGAAAAGAAAAAGGAAAAATTGAATTTCCAATAAAAAAAAAAATTCTTTTTGAAAATTGAAAATTAGAAAAAAAAAAATTTCATTCAACTTTGGTACAACAAACTTTTTAATGTATGAGCCTCCGGAGGAGTATATACCAATTTTTCTGCAAAAACTTCAAACTCGTTTATCTCAGAACTATGTTTTTGGAGCTGTGTCGTAAGGTTTTAGGAGCACCGTTGCTCCGATTGGGGTCTTTGACGGCTCATTTTGTTCGGGCGACAAATCCTCATGATATGAACGAGGGAATTTTTGAATGTGTCTATTTTGGCCAAGTTATTTGCAAATTAGTGGCTCAAATTTTGGAAATTTTAGATAAATGACTGTAAGTTTTCACATGTGTTTTTCTTTTCAGATCCCCGCGTTCATAAGATGTGGAACTCCTGTCTGAAGAAGTTGAGACGTCGAAACACTGGATTGGATCAACGGTGTGCCTGAAACCTTACGACACAGTTTTTTGCAGAAATATTCTTTTTGATGTAAAATAAACTTTGGTTGACAAATAAAGTGATTCTGGAGTACTTGAAATATCTTAAACCAAGCTGTACTGGTCCCCTTAAACTCTTATTGATTGAAAACAAAAGACGATTTTACATTGTGTTGGCGACTTTTATTCGATGAATAGCGTTATTCTATGAATAAAAAGTTGTTCGACGTTGGTGAAACCAGCCATTAGAGGATATATCATTTATTACATGGACTGCTAGATGTTAGTTATATGAAATTAATAGAATAGGGGTGATTTTACCCAATGTAACAATATATTGAAGACCTGTCACGTTGAATGAAAACTTTTTCACTTATTAATTCACGTAAACTGAACTTCATGCGATTCAATAACCGTACCTATAACCTAACCTCAAAATTGCGTGCTTCGTCATTTCATGAGAGACTGTTATAATTTCGCCCTCCACTTCAAATACTAATAATAATAATAATAATAATAATATTAAGTATAGGAAGCATAAAGGAAAATGAAATTTGCAAAATGTTCAGATGTACGAATATGAACAGAACTTACGGCTCTGTCTCGGGAGTCCGTCTGTCCGTAGTCTCCGTACTCCGTGGTCTTGGGCAATGGATTCTCGATCATACGTCAACCTGGGGCTCGATTCCATAACTTTATCACTGCTATCACTTGCGATAAATAGATAGATCTATCTATTGACTGGCAATAAATGGATTGATCTATCTATTTATTGCCAGTGATAAAGTTATGGAATCGAGCCCCTGTGACGTCAACAGCGTTGAAAAGAGCGCCACCTGGCAGAATACTTGAAGTATCTCTGCTATACTATAATAGTGGTGGCCACTCTTTCCTAATTGTCATCCGCATAGATTTAAGGATTATTTGGTCTGAATACGGAGACGAAAAATTTTCAGACGAAACGGGTACTCAGAAACTTAAGTTAATTGTATCTCAGTTTTCCTATCACTGATTCGATTGAAGTTAATCTGAAATGAAGGGCTCTCCGTGCCTAGATTCTGAGATAATTATTTCAATCCCCGGGATATCGCGAAAAGTAAGAAATTAGGAATATACTGTCTCCCCACCCCACTGGTTTGCTTCCGTTCGGGTATATAGACTCGTTGAGTCTCGCGCGGCTATACCTTAAATTTTTTTTTTTTTTTCTTGTCCTTGGCGCGAGACTCTACCGAGTCTTTTGACCCTGAAAATCATTTTACGAATCGCGATCTAATCAATGCGCATAAACGCGCTGCATATGCGGCACAGAAAACACACACTGCTAACAAAATCATCACTAAATATCGACGCATCCATATTACAAGTACGATATCGTTGTTACAGTCTAAGGCAAGATTCGTTGCAAAGGGTTTTTTTTCATTTCACTAACCCTGAATAATACGCGCACCCGTGATCTGAAATATCGAGAGTTGAGCCAATTGGATTTTCCAAATTATTCAGTAAATTCCTTCTATAACGTTATGATATACAGTCGAGTCCACGCGCGTTGCCGGCACTCGCGAGAATACTGATTCGTGATAATTCCCGTTCGGGACAAGGGAACAGGCATGACAATTCGCATTCGGGAAAAAAAGCGGCCGTGACTTCTCTCGTTTGGGACAAACAACGGGCGTGACTTCTCTCGTTCGGGACAACGAGCGGTCGTGATTGTCCGCGTTCGGGACAACGAGCGGTCGGGACAATGCATTTTCGGGACTTTAGGGCGTCCAAGACTTTTACCGTTTGGGACATTGAGGGGTACCCCTTGCAAAGATTATACCAATGATTAACGCGCGATCAGAAGCACAACGAATGATAGAAGCTGAATCAATGTAAAGTGGTGTGTTCATGATAGAGATTCTAATATCAGCATCATTAGGAAAACTTTACAAACTTTGCAAAAAAAAGCGGAAGTTCACTTAACACAAGCGGCGGAATGTCCCGACTTTCATAATAGATTAAGCGCTCTGTGTGGTTCATCGAAACACACTGCCTCGGCTGAATCATACTTTACAGAAGGTGTGTATACAAATCTACAATTATCAGAACCAATCGTCATTGATCCAGCAGGGCAAGCTGTTAGCATTTTGCCTTTAGCAAAGAAAATGAACAAGACTGGGAAGAACAAAGAAAAGAGTTGGTTCTGCGGCATCATGTGTAAAACAAAAAATGTCGATCTGCTAAACAAATATGTTAACTTTTTGCAAATTTTATCTCTCAGCAATTTGAAAAATATCTCCGAATTTATTGGTCAGCTAGGTTGTACAGAAAAGCACGTCAATAAGCATTCTCATTCACAAATTTGTTACATGGGTGATGCCAAATGCAAATCAATTTTCTTAGCGGTCCAAGTATTGTCACCGCATTTTCCAACGGTGCGTTATATACAGCGTCGCGTATACAAATTATCGCACTGTTATGCAAAAATTTCAAGGATCGATAAGGCTTTAAGCGATGGCGATCTATTTACGCTACAAGAAATTTCAGAAGTAGTGCGACATAAAATAAATATCATTGCTAATAATGCGATACATAACATTAGCTTAGATGAAGTAAAAATTAAGTCTCAGTATCCAAACGCTTTTAAAGCTTTCGTAAAACGTCTGATGGATACCCCGAGATTCGTATGTGTATCTTGTCAGAAGATTTGTTTTAGAAGAGAAGTGACAAATATTGATAACTTCAGAAATCCAATAACGAAACAAATTTGGAGAGATTTAATGGAACATGCTGCAGCTGAAGGTATTACCTGTGATTATGTTTGCAACTATTGCCTTCCGAAACTTCGAGAAAACATTATGCCACCCAGATGCATTTCAAACAGTCTTATTACTAGAGTGGTAGCGGAAGTTATATCATCCTCGAATGATTACGAGCGCATCCTAATCCAAAGAGCTGAAGCTATTCAGACCGTTCAAAGAATGGGTACTGTTGCGAATAATAAACATTTACCCCACAGAGAGATGGTGCAGACGGTAAAGGGAAGGACGTTTCATTTGCCCTTACCTACACTGTAAAAAATTTTATTAATTTCAATGCAGTTTTAATGCACATTGCACATTAATTTTGAAGAACACGTTCAGAAATTATCAATTAATGTGCATTTACATTAAAAATCGTAGGTATTCATTTATTTTCATGATCTTGTGCATGAAAAATAATACATATGGTAACTAAAATTCAGTACAGTGCTTGCAATGGTACTTGATGTATATGCACATTGAATACAATTTACTCTTACATTACTTCCGTCATAATGTTATTGAAATTCATGCACAATTTTCAATGTCGTTATCTGCGCCATCTGTGAGCGCAGCGGCGGCGCACGGGCTTGCCTAAAAACCTTTCTCGCAAGTAAAGTAAAACGGTTACGTCTTTAGGTCCACGCCAAGCGCCACAGTAAAAGCAGACATATCTCTGCTGAGAGTTCTAAGTGAGCAGCTATCGGGGAGGGCTCGGCCTCCCTATAGTAAACGTTCTCTTACCAAAATTTGGTGGATTCACTAAATGATTCCAATTTGATAGTTTTTCTAAGAAATCTTTTTAGATGCAATCAGTATTTATTGAACGGGAAAACCTGAACAGTGATACAACACATGAAACTATGCACTCACATGCACGCATTAAAATCAATTAACGTGCATCATAATTTCATCAGTATGTATTGATTTTAATGTATAATATCTGAAATCTCGAAAAAAAAGAATGCATGAAATTTAACGATCAGACATTGAAATTAATATACATTTTACAAAATTTTGAAGATGAACATTAATTTGATTTCATGTGCGTTCATAACTTTTGCTTCATGCACTTTTCATTGATTTTAATGCATAAATTTTTTACAGTGTATGGAAAAAACGTTGAAAAAAATTTGCCCCTCCACGGAACCAATCAATCTTCATCACGAGCTATACATTTTGGTTCGAGGTATTCCCACGAAATCTAAAATAGTATGGGGACAATTAGTCGATATCAAGAAAATATGGGACGCATTGGTATGGCTTAAAATGAATAATCTTCAATATTCGGAGATTGAGTTGCCAGCATCGGCTGACCTCTTGTTATCTAATATTGAAGATGTTCAATTCGAAATACAAGATACGGAAATAGTTGATGACACGGAGGACACGTTGGTAGATAATCAAGTTAATGATGAAATACAGGCAAACGCGGGTGCCGCATTGTTGACCCAAGTCTCGGAAACAGATGAATTGTACGAACAATTCACCGTATACCCGATGTATGAAAAGCGACCGAACGAAACTGTGACAAACCTTTACCAAATGTTAAAAATTCACGATGCGCCGTTAGATAACCGCCACAAATATCTTGATTTACAGTGCTTTCCACATTTGTATCCGGATGGTTGTAACGGACAGTAGGAAGACAGGTCGACACGGCTCACCCATGCAGAATTTATTAAGTCGAGACTTATGTCAAAGCATCCACAATTCCGGTCAAATCAGCAATATCTTTTCTTCCTATTGAACGACGCTAATAATCGTCAATTGAGCAGTGGTATTTATTACAAACTGAATGTAACGAACCTAAACGAGCGATTTACTGCGGCAAGTTATTTAGAAAAACTTTCGAATGAAGAGTTGGAAGGAAATCTTAATGCTATATTTTCGAGACTGCGCAACACTCAACAATATTGGAGTCGGCCTAGAAATGAGTTATCCTGTATGATACATAATACGCCTCTGGGATATCTCGGCGGAGCGACGGCAGCGCGACCTGGTGGCTAACGGTGGCAACTTGAGAACGTTTCTGTCATAACACTAGGCATACGATTCGCATGTAAATCACTGCACGTGGTACGTTATTTATTTATTTGGTGGAATAAAGAGGTGATAAAGTGATATTATGAGCCACACCGTTATTAAGTGTGGCTTCCAGAATATCCATGCGGATTTTTTTCGTGGCAAATCTGTGTCTAAAGGTAAGTAGATACACGAAACATGAGATATTCTGTCAAATTCATTCTAATTTTTGCTAAGTATTCATTTCTAGGATTATCGCGCGGGGAAAATAACTCAAACCTGGATTGACATTAATTTTTTAGTTCAAATTAATTCGCATTAACTTTTTTGATCTAATTTGATTCTCGTAATTCGAATTCATTCATTATAATTCAAATTAATTTACTATAATTATTCGAATTAATTCTTCTCAATTGAAAATAATTTTGTTTAATTCAAATTAATACAGTAATTCTAAATAAATTCCTAATAATTCACGTTAGTTGAAGTTGATTCGCGATTATTTACAAAATTTCATGTTGGTACGAATTGAATTGGGCTTGGATTTTCGGGTAATTCTGAATAAATTTGTCCATGGAGATTCTCGTTTTCCCGGGCCCGAGAAGCTTGAGCCGGGGACCTCGCAAATAATTGCGAGTGCAGTGAACTTGTCACAAAAGTACTATACTCGCTTATGGTAAATCAAACTAATTTGCTGATTCCTCTAGAAATTATAGTGAATCGGACATGAATCCAGGTTAATCCCGATCAATTCAGATTAATTCGAAATAATTTTTGTTACTTCGTCTAATCTGAATTAATTCAATGTTATTTTGTTAATTGTATTTAACTTTTTGAAAATTCTTTCAAATTCGAATTAATTGATGTAATGCAAATTGATTTTTCATAATACATCATTTAATTTCTGTTAATTCGTATTGATTTCGATTAATCTGTATTAATTCACGGACCATTGGCACGTCAATTCAACGAGTTATTTTCCCCTCGAATTATCATATTTCTAACAACACGATGATCAATTAATTTTTCAAAATTTATATAGGGCACAAACTATTTCAAAGCCACCACGTTCAGGAGGTCGTCGAAATCCATGATGCAGCTGGTGGTAGTGTAATTGTCCGTGGAAAAGTAATACCACAGACGAGAGTCAATAATCCACCGTATCAAGTGAAAGTAGAGGTATCCATTAATTATGTGATCAATTTATTGAAATCCTGACATTCGTAGTTTTTAAACATCTCCCTTGTATTATTAAAACGTCATAATATTTACTTACATTCTTCTGACAGCTTTTATCCACTCATTTTTCTTTTTAATTTCCCAACTTTTCCTGGGAAACGAATAAAAAGTCAATTCCCGATTTCGAGATTGGGTATTTTTGCACCCCACAACACAACAGTACTTCGTACCACCCATTTTTCGTTTATTTCGGAGCAGTTTCTATCTGAATAAGTACATACGCCGCGCAGTTAACTGCATTCGAACGTTCACGTCTTGTCTAAATCGGCCGCCAGGCCGCGCCACTAGAGATACCCAAGAGGCGTATTACGGCCCGGCTTCATGGTTTCTAACACTCAGTCCAAGCAAATGGTTATGGTCAGACATGACGGAATGCCTTCGTGATATCGGAGGCTCTTCGACTGCTAAGATGTCTCCTAGTCAATTAGTCGCCAATGACCCAGTGTCTGCGTCTCGGTTCATTGATAACAAGTTTCGAGCTATGCTTGATTTTATATGTTCTTCGGATAATCCCGTCGGAGAGGTAACCCATTACTTTTGGAGGCGCGAGTACCAAGGCAGGGGAACTCAACATTTTCATCTATTAATTTGGGTCAAAGATGCTCCGATTCTAGGGAAATCTTCGAATGAAGAGGTAGCGAATTTCATTCAAAAATATGTGACTTGCAGAATGCCATCGAAAGATGTTTCACCTGATTTGTATCGTCGAGTTAATACACATCAGCGACACAAGCACAATTCTTATTGTTTACGTAGTAAAAAAAACAAAGCCGGTCGTTCGGCTAAAGTGTGCCGATTCGGGTTTTCTCGTCCTGTTACCAATAATTTTGTCATGAGAGACGTCGCCGTTTCAATAGCTGGTAGGCGAAAACTCAAGTCGAGAGGTAGACTGTATGATCTGCCCCGTACCGAACAGGAGGCAAATATCAATGATTATAATCCAGCTATTCTTGTCGCGTGGGAAGGCAAGATGGATATGCAGTTTATCGGTGAAAAGTCAACTCTACTGAGCTGGTATGTGACGAAGTATGTAGCAAAGGCTGAGAAAAGCAACACAGAGACAGAAATATTGGATCAGGGTAATCCGACCAAATCTCTATTGTAACTTTTCACAGGTTTGCGATATTGAAGATATCACAAACCGTGCCGTTAGTGTGAGTTCTATTGCTCGGTTAATGTTTTTCGGGACCACTCTTAATAATTAGACTATTGACGCTAATCTTACGGACCTCAAACGCACTGCGTTATCAGCCGTCTCCCTGACGAATAGGTACACGCAGACGTGCAACTACCGTCTTCTTCCCAGTTAGTAAACAAACCTACGCTCAGAACTGTGCCTGCAAGTGCAGACAAAGCCTGTCTCAGACTTGGACAAGGTTATACCTTGCCAAAGCTGTCCCTATGCTATAGTTAGTAAGTTGAATTTACAAGACCTGGAAATTGGCGAAGAAAGGAGGCTGCGACAAATTATGCTTTTTCTTAATCAAACAAAAATATCATTTATTTAATAAACTTAAACTAAGGTTGCAACCAACTAAAATTATATTTACAAAGTTGCTTTTACTTTTCTATTTTGAATTGAGATTTTGCACAATAATATATTATTTATTACGTGACTTTTATATGATTCTGATTCTATTTTTATAATAACAAATTTCTGATTTATCTAATTATGCTTTTGGATTCGAAGTGATGCTAAAGGTATATTGCTGCTATAGCTAATATCCAAACAAAATAAAGATTCGAATTTAGTGATCACTCGAGCTCTTTGCTACGAGTGTCAGACAACAAAGTATGAGAAGTGATATTACAGTGAGTCAATCAGGCGATCAGCCGTGTATTGCTGCTCTGCCTTGCGTTGTCGCGACTTATATACAATTCGTGACGTCACGCCGAAGACGCTTGTTCTCGAACGTTCTAGAATATATTTTAGTTCGCAACGGTTGACGTTTGAAATGCTAACGGTCAGGCCTAGGTCGCCTGATACGTTACACTATGTAGTCGTCTATGGAGTTTTGCTCAACGCAGATTGAATCACAGAGAATGTGAAGCACTTGAGACTGCTGATACTCTAATGGGGATTTCATTATACGGCACAGACCCAAAGACCACCATCAAATGGATAGATGTTAATATGATCAGAAGCAGAAAAGTTAAAACTCGAGTGGAAATTGAGCTCTTGGATGCTGAGTCTACCGAAATCTTCTGTGATTCGTTAGTCGATACACATTATCCAGGTCGACCGAAAGAATTGGAATCGGTCAATCTTTACGACTTTGCAAAATGGTGGGAACTAACGAAAATTAAGCCTACGGCTCGAGATGTACAATATTATCAGATAAGGAAGTCATTGTACTTGAAAAAGCGAAAACATGGGTGTCTCATCAACCACTATAAAAATAAAGTCAATATCCAACCCGAACGCTACTTCTACGCGTTATGGCCAGTCCACAATCAGCTCTACCGTATCGTACCGTACCGTACCGTAAAACGGGCGCATGCGCACACCGACAGCGCACGCGTAGATCGACAATATCATTGATGTTCGGCTATTGCGCGTGCGCCCGTTTCACGGTACGGTATGGTACGGTACGGTAGAGCTGATTGTGGACTGGCCATTATTGCTTCTCTTCCAACCGTGGAGAGATGTGCATGAACTCAAAAACGGACGTGATACTTACGCACAGTCATTTCAATCATTGCAATCCGAACTTGCGAATACGCTCGAGTATCATGAACGTATGACAGAAATACAAGAAGCTATGGAGCATGTGAAGGAGTTAATTGAGAAACATTTGACGGAAGCAGATCAATCTCAACATAGCGATGATTCTGGTGCGGTACCGTTAGGTTGTGAGTCCATCGAAGCTGAAGGTGCGATGAAGGAATTCCAAGAAGGCCTTGACAAAGTCGATGCAGTGAATGTTTCAGAAATGATAGCCGAATTAAATACTGATCAGAAACGGGTATTTGATAAAGTTACGGGTGCTTTAAGTTCGGACGATATTCTACGGCTTTACGTCAGCGGAGAGGGTGGAACTGGTAAGAGTGTTCTTATCAAAACTATCAGGTGTTGGATTAAGCAACATGCTGGTAAGGATACCGCGGTATCGGCACCAACTGGAATAGCAGCATTTAATATTGACGGTTTGACCATTCATAGATTGTTTGAACTACCAGTTGAACACGGGCGTACTCCCAAGTACATACAACTGTCGGACGCAGTTTTGAAAACTATAAGGGATCAACTCAGAAATGTTGCACTTATTATTATCGACGAGGTCTCTATGATTTCGAATGTTACACTCATGTACATACATCTTCGCTTAGGTGAAATATTTGATACCACAGAGTGCGAAAATGGTTGGTTCGGTAAAAAACATATTCTGCTTTTTGGTGATTTGTTACAACTTCCACCTGTTCACGAAGGGCCTGTTTTTGTACAACTATCAAGTGTCCATATCGATAAGCTTCTAGGGTCAATATGGGGTGCCAATCTTTGGTACGATCTATTCAGTTATTACGAATTAACGATTAATATGCGTCAAAAAAATGATCAATCGTATCGCGAGATACTTACGAGAATACGTCTTGGGGTCGTTACTGATGCGGATACGTCAATGTTAGTATCAAGAAAACTACACTTCAACACATTGGAGTTCGTAGATAGGATACGCGAACTATGTGTAGAAGAATCTCTCTAACGACACAGTTTGTCTACTTCCCACGTGTCGCATGTGTGATGTTCTCAATGAAGCTGTGTTAAATCAAATTCCAACCGCAGAAATACAATTATTAGCTCATGATACAATCGACTGTCCTCCGTATTTTAAAAGAAAAGTCCACAAAATGTTGAATACAGACGACGAGGATAGCTCTCGAACAGCGGGTCTGGCAAAAATAATGACTGTAAAAATTGGAGTCAAAATAATGATCAGACGAAATATAGATGTTACCTTAGGTCTTGTTAACGGAACAATTGGGAAAATTATTGCGATATCCCGAGCTATTGATACTAATGACGTAGAAACAGTACGGGTGGTTTTAGCGAACGGAGTCGAACATGTTATAGAACGTGTTAATGTGAAGTTTGAACTGATGGAGGGGGCTTTTATCATCCGAAAACAGTTTCCTATTTGCCTTAGTTATGAAATCACAATTCATAAAAGTCAGGGCTTGAGCTCAAAGAATGCCGTTATAGATGCTGGTAATTCCGTATTTTCTTGCGGACAAGTGTACGTTGCACTCTCACGGGTGACTTCATTGGAAGGGCTTCATTTAATTAATTACGACCCTCATTCTGTATTAGCGGATACAGCAGCTATTGCAGAATACAATCGATTGAGAAAAAAGTATCAACCAGACCTTATGACGATGCCTGTCATGTATATACGAGCTCGAAAAGTGCATGACTGCAGATGGTCAATTCCGCAAACCTTAGTTACGTTTTAGGAATCAATTAGCGAAGGAACCACCGATGATTCGTGGCAGATAAAAGGTTTTCCGAATCCGGATGGCGTTTCATGCTATGCTAACGCGACGATTCAGTGTATGTTTCATTCCATTTTGATTAGAGACCGTATCTTTCGTCAAAATAAGAACGATGTTATGAGGATGTTGATAGAAAGTTACAAAAATGTGGAAAGCCAAGAACACACTCTTCCAGCTAGAATATTCGCAGGGGAAGAATTCACTTTGAATGTACAGCAAGATGCGCCAGAATTTCTCACTGCTCTTCTATCCAAATGCGATGATGTGAGAAGAGCCGTTGAGCATCAGTTAACCACGAAGGTGCGTTGTGAAGCTTGTGGTTATACCATTACTTCAGCTTCTCAATCTAATAACATATTGTTACTTGCCTTACCTACGCCTAGCAATAGAACTCATAGTTTGTCCGAGATAATTAATTATAACATTTCACATTGGAAAACTGTGCAGGGATCGTCCTGCAATAATTGTAAGTCGATAAATATACTCACAAAAACTGACGTTACATCAGTAAGCGGCTGTTTAATTGTCCAGCTTATATTAACTTGCGTACAGGATGAATAAGTCATAAAGATCACCAATTACAATATAAAAGCTGTGCCTACTGATAAACTGTTATTTTGCTCGAAAAAAATTAAAGTAGACAGTGCAATATTTCACCATGGTCCAAATATTCAAACGGGTCATTATACATGCATGGTACGAGAGGAAAATTCTGCTTGAAAACGTGTGGATCATAATACAGTTACGAAGCAGAAATGGCCGAGAAATGCTCAAGATGCGTATATATTTTTCTTACAGCAGATCTGATCGCATTCAAAAAAATTACTGGACAATAATTACGTTTTGCCGAAGTTGACAGTAGGTAACTGTAACCTCACGTGTTAGTAATTCCGCCGTTGGCTAGTCGAAAGTTAGGATCAAAGAAAAGGATTGCACGCAGAGTTAAATGTTGAGGACATAGGTATTATGTCTAGATTAGACTGGTCCAGAAAAATCAACTATTTTTTTTCAGAATTTCCTTTGCGGGGGGGGGGGGGGGGGGGAGACCATGCCTGTTAGGAGCAGAGCTCCTAATATTTATTAATATTTAAAGGTCGCGCTCGCGGATTTCTATTTTCCATTTAAATAGCAGAGGAAATTTTTTTTGTTTTTAGAATTTTGTAGCTCACAAACCAATGAACAAATCCAAATAACTCATGCATATTTTGATATGAAATTGAACACTCTACAAAAAGTGTCTTCTATCATTTTTTGATAATTGACTCCTTCGAAAGTTATTCAAGCTCGAAGTTCAATTTGAATCAAGTCAACTATTTTTTTTTTAGTTTTTGGCAAAATGTTAAAACTTATTACTAAATATCATCAAATTTTTCTTACAAATTCTATAATTTATGATTTTTTATGGGGAAGGAAGTCAGTTAAAAATTTTTAATATGTAAAGTTTTGAACAGCTTTCCTGTGAATTAATTTCAATTAACCTGCGTTATTGGGAATTAACTGAATTATTGAAAATTAACTGAATTGATGTGAATTACTTGAGAAATAATTAAAATAATGAGAATCAACTGAGAAATAACTGGAATAATAAGAAATTGAGCGGAAAATAACTGAATTGATCGGAAATAACTGAGAAATAACTGAAATAATGAGAAGTTTATTGGGAAATAACTGAATAAGAAGAATCAACTGGGAAATAACTGAATTACCTGAATTAATTAGAATTAATTGAGGAATAACCAAAATAACGAGATTAATGAAAATTAATTGAAATAATTCGAATTTACTGAATTAATGAAAATTGACTAAGAAATAACTGAAATGGTCAGAATTAAGTGGCAAATAACTGGATTTGTATCGAAAGAATCAATTTGAAATGACAGGAAATATGAGAAATGAATTGGAATGATCAAGCAATCACTTGAATTAGCGTGAATTACGGTTATAATCAGTTCGAATGGTATGAATTAAAAAAATTGAATTGAATTGAAAAAAATATTTCGAATTGATATGTGTGACTCTGGAATATGATCCATTATTTGAATAAGAATATTTCATGTTAATGAAATCAGAAAGACAAAAGTCCGATGCGACACCTCTAAATCCTTAAGGACAGGGCTCATTCTTCACGCAGGGTGTTCTTTCATGTTAGTTTTTATATAGTAGCATATGATTCCATACAACAAACAAAAAATATAATTAAGCAAGATTTGGATATTATCTACCTAATTGTATCTTATACAGTCGGTACGGTTCCTAAGATGTCTGTAACTGCTGAAATTATGGCAGCGACTTTTTTTTCAATGTTATGATTCTATTTGAAATTCATAACTCATCTGAATTCAATACATAATAGATAAAATGGAGTAACCGGATTAATTCATTTTATTCATTTCTCCACCTTGATTATTTATGGCAAAATAATGATTTTTAATCTGACTACTTCCTTAGAGGCAGCCCACCAAATACCACTGACTCTGAATTTTTTTTACAGAAAATAGCATGGTTCGCCTTGTGTCTTAATTATTATCCTTATAGTAGGTATGTATACCTTGGAACAGATATTTGGTGTTTTGATTTTGAACTTTGTCAGTTTACCCAGTCACAAAAAGTAATAATTCACAACGGATTGTTCTTAGAGATAGACTTGTTGTCAAGTCGGTAATCCTTTGTGGTGAATTGTGTAAGGTTTATAATACCTTAGACTTTGGAACCGTTACGCAGGTATGTCTAATATACAAATATCTAAGAGTGAACAAAAGATTATAAAGGAAGAATCTCGCTCACGAATCATTGTCACCATGGATTCGAACGGAAACCGACCTGCGTCTCCGGACTCGTTAGATAATGTAAGTATTTGATCGGCAGCATTGAATTTTTTCTTATACAATTTTGCAGAAATTGAATATATGCATCAAGAGACTCGGTAGAGTCTAGCGGCAAGTACATTATTATTCATTCCTCAGTTATCAGACATGGATTTAGACCTGCCACCGGTCAACTTCTTGCCGCTAAGGCGAGTCGAGACTGCCCTCGAGAGCCTACAAGTCGACGACTCCATCCAGAGCGTAGCTTCGTCTCGTGAGTATTAAATAAAATATCATCGTCAGTAATGGCTAGCTGTTAATTAAAAAGATACTTATATAATTATCATCGTACTGTAATTCACAGAAGTAGTGCCAGCAGCGCGGGAGCCACGCATTGATCCACCTCGGCACGGTATGGATGAAAATATATTATTCACTTTTATCGCTTCATTCTATCTTGATCTAATATTTTTCTGTTGCTTCACCTTCTCTTTCATGAAAGTTGGTGCATACTATGAGTAGTTGAAGCAAAATTGATTAAGATACACCGTTCTATGAGAAATATGAAACTTTGCTCGTGTTTGCTTTTAAATAGTATGCACCTACTTTAACTTAGTTATATTTTTCCATATGTCCAGTTGATCCAATACATGTTCTCAACTGAAACTTTATCGTAAATAGCTGGCTCTAAATCATCTACTGCCTGCATTGTATGGTCCAATTTCTAGAAGAACTGCCACCTCAGCGGCTCGACCATGCTGGAGCCGATAATTTGCGGCCAGGCGACGTCATGGATCGGGAAGGCCGCAATATAAGAGCCAACCGAGGAGCTCGTGGTATGTTTACAATTCAATATTGCAATGCTGATTCCATTGATATAAAACTTTGCTCGTGTTTGCTTTCAAATAGTATGCACTCACTTCAACTTAGCTGTATTTTTCCATATGTCCAATTGGTCTCTAATATACATGTTTTCAACTAAAATTTAAACGTAAATAGCTGGCTCTAAATAATGTACTTACTGCATTGTATGGTTTAATTTTTAGAACAACTGCCACCTCAACAAAGAAACCATGCCGGAGGTAACAATTTACCGCCAGGCGATGACAGAAATCGCCATGGCCGCAATCGGCATGGCCACAATGGGAGAGCCGACCAAGGAGCTGGTGGTATGTTTACAATTTTATATTGCAATTCTGATTCCATTTACAACCAATACTTTCTGTTTTCTTGAACTACGTTCGTCGTATGTACTTTGTTCTGTACTTCAGTGTATCATTCTAATATGGCAATAATAACAGACGCCACCAGCGAGCCGGTCGTGGCGCTGTGTATCGAAATCTGCACCACCAAAACCAGCAGCGGAATTTAAGTGCCTTGTTATTTAGCATGGCGAATCATGGACATCAATTAGCGGGTGGGGCTCGACGTCCTCAACGTGGCCATCGACATTTTCACAGAGGTGGGCAAGGACAGGGGGGTAGGGGTCGTGGCGATGAAATGGGTCACCCCTAGTCCATATCCAGTGTTTTAGTTCAGAATTGACATTATTTTAGTTTATTTAGTGAAACACCAACAATAGTACACTCAGTGAAGGGTTGAATTGAATGAACTCAATGCGGCAGAACAAATACTCAGTTTCAGCAATTGAAACTGGTTGTTGCATTGGAATATTCTGTTATATGAATGAATATTTCATTGCAACAACAAGTATCAATTGCCACAACTGATTTTTTTTTTCTGCCGCATTGAATTCATTCAAATCATCCCGTCTCTGAGTGTGCCATTAGTATCAGGGTGGTTGAACAAATTTTTTTTTTTATTTTCCATGCTCCGATCCCTCGAAACCTGGGTTTTGATAGAAGAGAAAATCTGCGCAATCACCAAGCTCTGTAAATTAAGCGGAAGCTGCCGCTCGTTGGACTTTTTTAATTGTAACAGTTAACTAACGTCTATGACGAACCTTCTGGAACGAAAAGTTTGAGACCTTGAGGATTGTATTTTGAGTTAGAATAAAAGTGTTCATTAAATGAACCAGATTCTTTATTGTAGAATTTTAATTGCTTATAATAATCGTTACAAACAATTAAAATTTGACATAATCCTTTTCGTCATTTTTCGTCATCTAATTTCTCTAATGAACTTTTTTTTTCTTAAATAGAAATAAAATTCCTATGGTCTCAGATTTTTCTTTCCAAAAAGTTTGTCATAGACGTTAATGGGCTGTTATAGCTAGAAACGTCCAATAAGCGGCAGCTTCTGTTTGATCTATTGAGTTCGGTCGCGGTGAAAAGATTTCTTCCCATGAAAACTCAAGTTTTTACGTTTCGGAGCATGAAAAATCGATTTTTTTTTTTAGATGAGATTATACTTTTACTTTTTATTGACTGATCAATAGTGCACTCAGAGAAAGGAACCATTGGATGAACTCAATGCGTCAAAATAAATACTCAGTTGCGGCAGTGAATACTTGCTGTTGCGATGGAATATATTGCGTTATGCAAATGGATATTCCATCGCAACGACAGATTATTTGCAACAACCGAATGTTTATTTTGTTGCATTCATGCTTTTTTCTAGTTCATCTAATGGTTCCTTTCTCTAAGCGTACTATTGGTATACATAGATTATATTAAAATATAAAACGAAAATTCAGGATGAGTGATAATAATAATAATAATAATAACAATTAAGTTTTCAACCGCCGTAATTTTGAATGAATTTGAATAATAATTTATATATATATATTATATATATTTTTTATATATATATGTACACAAATTGTTTTATTTAAATTATTTTTATAGGTATAATATACATAAATATTTGAATAATTTTGCTACAGAAAAAAATATCAGAAATAAGCTTCGTTGTTTCAGATGATATTCTTTATTTTCGATTTTTGTTTTCATTATTATATTATTATTATGATTATTATATGCTCATACATGCTTATATCGAAAACGTGAATATGACACTGTACTACTAAATTCAATTCAAGTGGTATTGTCGTTGGAATAAAAAAAAATTTGGAGGTAGTGGTACTTGGCGGGCCTTTTGTAAGAAATGCACGAGGAAACAGCAATTGAACCACGTCAATAATCCTGTAGTAATATGAAATATTGGCCCGCCAAGAACTACGTACTCCAAATTTTTTTTTTGAATCTTTTCATTTTTATTTTTTTATGTTTTCTGTTAACACCAATGCAGCGCACCAATGGAAGCGTCAATTGCCTGTCGCTATATCTATGGTTCTACGCATCAAGACGATAAGGCTATAAAAGTCTGATGTGAAAGGCCTAATTGTCAATTTTAGAAAATGTAAATGTGATAAAACAAATGCTCGGAGTAGAACAGAAAAAAAAATATGACGCTATACGAACTTGGCGGTAGTGTCTGATTTCAATACTTTTTTTTGAAGGAGGTAGATGATTTCAATACTTTTTTGAGGGTGGTAGATTTTTTTGAGGTGATAACCACATCAATGTACTTGGCGCACGGTTTTTGCACGTGAGGTGCTTTTTGTGGGATATAATATTCAGTAAGGCATTATTGGCTGCAAATCTAGTTTCTTTCGCCATGTGGCGATGTGAACGTCACCGAGGCATGTTCGCCACATGTTGATTTATGGGCGATATTACCGAATTCTAAGTTGACGATCAAAAATTCAAGCAGGATAATTCACACCTAGTATCTGTAATAATGAATATGGTAAACTTACTTGTGGTTATATGATGATGACGCTCACACAACACGATGCCACCCAGATTCACTATTTCAATTGACTCCGATTGAAAATCGGTCATCAGACACACTGACGATCGTGCCTCGTGCCAAACAGTGCCAAAGATTCCTAATTTCCGAGAGGAGGCGCCTGCGTGGGCCGAAATTGAGAGGAAGCAGCTAGCGCCGCTACATGCTGATTCTTCGAACTACACCTCAGGCACGGCCGAATTGATAAAAACACATGGTGCTTTTGATTATTAGATCTAAATTCTTGCTTATTGATAAGCAATTGGTCAGTCCATATTGTATAATATTGAAATTGATTGTCCCTCTTTATCCGTATATGTCTCGTATCCGATATAAATATGTTGGACCATGTGTATGAAATGGACAGGACCCTCGGATATATTTCGCCAGATCGGATACGGGTCTTAAGGCGAATTGTAACGTTTGTCAAAACTCTAAACCTAGAAAACGGGAGTCGTGAATTCTCCGAAACTAATGAATCAATCGTGATAAAACTTTAAGGGATTACGCATAATTGTGGCAGAAAGTGGCTGATTATTTCACTTTTTCAAAATTTGCCAAAAATTTTCAGAGATTGATGTACATACTACCTCGAGGTTGATGTACGTACTACCTCGAGGTTAATGTACGTACTACCTCGTTATAAGCGCCTTCGTTTTATAAGCGAACTTCCCTTTCGTTCTGCTTAAGTGAACTTTGTAGCTTTGCCCACTCTACCTGTATACGTAAGGTGAATTAATCAAACTCAAATTGACAAGAAAAATTATCAGGCAGGCCGGGAATCAAACCCGGATCTCTGGAAGCCTAACCGGGGACTTAATCCACTAGACCACCTAGCCGCCCAACGAATGTTACCTTTTAACTTCTCTTGTCACTCTGCGCTTGTTTACTTTTCTTGTGTTGTGTGATATTTACATAGATTCATACATCTCGGCTGCAACACATATATCTATATATTAATGAAAAACTCCACAGCATGAGCGAATGTCCCATGTACTGTGTAGAAATGGAACATGGTCCATTTATTATTCAGTAATTATAATATAATTACGCTACAGAAAGTAGACCCCTTGACGCCAGGTAAATTGATTAAAGTGAATTAATCAAACTCAAATTGACAAGAAAAATTATCAGGCAGGCCGGGAATCGAACCCGGATCTCTGGAAGCCTAACCGGGGACTTAATCCACTAGACCACCTAGCCGCCCAACGAATGTTACCTTTTAACTTCTCTTGTCACTCTGCGCTTGTTTACTTTTCTTGTGTTGTGTGATATTTACATAGATTCATACATCTCGGCTGCTACACATACATCTATATATCAATGAAAAACTCCACAGCATGAGCGAATGTCCCATGTACTGTGTAGAAATGGAACATGGTCCATTTATTATTCAGTAATTATAATATAATTACGCTACAGAAGGTAGACCCCTTGACGCCAGGTGAATTGATTAAAGTGAATTAATCAAACTCAAATTGACAAGAAAAATTATCAGGCAGGCCGGGAATCGAACCCGGATCTCTGGAAGCCTAACCGGGGACTTAATCCACTAGACCACCTAGCCGCCCAACGAATGTTACCTTTCAACTTCTCTTGTCACTCTGCGCTTGTTTACTTTTCTTGTGTTTTGTGATATTTACATAGATTCATACATCTCGGCTGCAACACATATATCTATATATTATTGAAAAACTCCACAGCATGAGCGAATGTCCCATGTACTGTGTAGAAATGGAACATGGTCCATTTATTATTCAGTAATTATAATATAATTACGCTACAGAAGGTAGACCCCTTGACGCCAGGTAAATTGATTGAAGTGAATTAATCAAACTCAAATTGACAAGAAAAATTATCAGGCAGGCCGGGAATCGAACCCGGATCTCTGGAAACCTGACCGGGGACTTAATCCACTAGACCACCTAGCCGCCCAACGAATGTTACCTTTTAACTTCTCTTGTCACTCTGCGCTTGTTTACTTTTCTTGTGTTGTGTGATATTTACATAGATTCATACATCTCGGCTGCAACACATATATCTATATATTAATGAAAAACTCCACAGCATGAGCGAATGTCCCATGTACTGTGTAGAAATGGAACATGGTCCATTTATTATTCAGTAATCATAATATAATTACGCTACAGAAGGTAGACCCCTTGACGCCAGGTAAATTGATTAAAGTGAATTAATCAAACTCAAATTGACAAGAAAAATTATCAGGCAGGCCGGGAATCGAACCCGGATCTCTGGAAGCCTAACCGGGGACTTAATCCACTAGACCACCTAGCCGCCCAACGAATGTTACCTTTTAACTTCTCTTGTCACTCTGCGCTTGTTTACTTTTCTTGTGTTGTGTGATATTTACATAGATTCATACATCTCGGCTGCAACACATATATCTATATATTAATGAAAAACTCCACAGCATGAGCGAATGTCCCATGTACTGTGTAGAAATGGAACATGGTCCATTTATTATTCGGTAATTATAATATAATTACGCTACAGAAGGTAGACCCCTTGACGCCAGGTAAATTGATTAAAGTGAATTCATCAAACTTAAATTGACAAGAAAAATTATCAGGCAGGCCGGGAATCGAACCCGGATCTCTGGAAGCCTAACAGGGGACTTAATCCACTAGACCACCTAGCCGCCCAACGAATGTTACCTTTTAACTTCTCCTGTCACTCTGCGCTTGTTTACTTTTCTTGTGTTGTGTGATATTTACATAGATTCATACATCTCGGCTGCAACACATATATCTATATATTAATGAAAAACTCCACAGCATGAGCGAATGTCCCATGTACTGTGTAGAAATGGAACATGGTCCATTTATTATTCAGTAATTATAATATAATTACGCTACAGAAGGTAGACCCCTTGACGCCAGGTAAATTGATTAAAGTGAATTAATCAAACTCAAATTGACAAGAAAAATTATCAGGCAGGCCGGGAATCGAACCCGGATCTCTGGAAGCCTAACCGGGGACTTAATCCACTAGACCACCTAGCCGCCCAACGAATGTTACCTTTTAACTTCTCTTGTCACTCTGCGCTTGTTTACTTTTCTTGTGTTGTGTGATATTTACATAGATTCATACATCTCGGCTGCAACACATATATCTATATATTAATGAAAAACTCCACAGCATGAGCGAATGTCCCATGTACTGTGTAGAAATGGAACATGGTCCATTTATTATTCAGTAATTATAATATAATTACGCTACAGAAGGTAGACCCCTTGACGCCAGGTAAATCGATTAAAGTGAATTAATCAAACTCAAATTGACAAGAAAAATTATCAGGCAGGCCGGGAATCGAACCCGGATCTCTGGAAGCCTAACCGGGGACTTAATCCACTAGACCACCTAGCCGCCCAACGAATGTTACCTTTTAACTTCTCTTGTCACTCTGCGCTTGTTTACTTTTCTTGTGTTGTGTGATATTTACATAGATTCATACATCTCGGCTGCAACACATATATCTATATATTAATGAAAAACTCCACAGCATGAGCGAATGTCCCATGTACTGTGTAGAAATGGAACATGGTCCATTTATTATTCAGTAATTATAATATAATTACGCTACAGAAGGTAGACCCCTTCTGATTTTGAAATTTGAAAATTGAGTTTGATTAATTCACTTTAATCAATTTACCTGGCGTCAAGGGGTCTACCTTCTGTAGCGTAATTATATTATAATTACTGAATAATAAATGGACCATGTTCCATTTCTACACAGTACATGGGACATTCGCTCATGCTGTGGAGTTTTTCATTAATATATAGATATATGTGTTGCAGCCGAGATGTATGAATCTATGTAAATATCACACAACACAAGAAAAGTAAACAAGCGCAGAGTGACAAGAGAAGTTAAAAGGTAACATTCGTTGGGCGGCTAGGTGGTCTAGTGGATTAAGTCCTTGGTTAGGCTTCCAGAGATCCGGGTTCGATTCCCGGCCTGCCTGATAATTTTTCTTGTCAATTTGAGTTTGATTAATTCACTTTAATCAATTTACCTGGCGTCAAGGGGTCTACCTTCTGTAGCGTAATTATATTATAATTACTGAATAATAAATGGACCATGTTCCATTTCTACACAGTACATGGGACATTCGCTCATGCTGTGGAGTTTTTCATTATTATATAGATATATGTGTTGCAGCCGAGATGTATGAATCTATGTAAATATCACACAACACAAGAAAAGTAAACAAGCGCAGAGTGACAAGAGAAGTTAAAAGGTAACATTCGTTGGGCGGCTAGGTGGTCTAGTGGATTAAGTCCCCGGTTAGGCTTCCAGAGATCCGGGTTCGATTCCCGGCCTGCCTGATAATTTTTCTTGTCAATTTGAGTTTGATTCATTCACTTTAATCAATTTACCTAGCGTCAAGGGGTCTACCTTCTGTAGCGTAATTATATTATAATTACTGAATAATAAATGGACCATGTTCCATTTCTACACAGTACATGGGACATTCGCTCATGCTGTGGAGTTTTTCAATAATATATAGATATATGTGTTGCAGCCGAGATGTATGAATCTATGTAAATATCACACAACACAAGAAAAGGAAACAAGCGCAGAGTGATAAGAGAAGTTAAAAGGTAACATTCGTTGGGCGGCTAGGTGGTCTAGTGGATTAAGTCCCCGGTTAGGCTTCCAGAGATCCGGGTTCGATTCCCGGCCTGCCTGATAATTTTTCTTGTCAAGTTGAGTTTGATTAATTTACTTTAATCAATTCACCTGGCGTCAAGGGGTCTACTTTCTGTAGCGTAATTATATTATAATTACTGAATAATAAATGGACCATGTTCCATTTCTACACAGTACATAGTGTATACGTAAGGTACTCCCAGTGGTGATGCTCACTGAAAATCATCAATACATACGTTCAAGTAAGGTATCAATAATGCGTGTGTCAGTGCTGCTCCGAAAATCATAGGCAGGGCTAGGCAAATCGATCATTCAATCATAAATTTTGGAGCTGAAGGTCAATCGCAACAATTTTTTTTTTTTGTAGGAAGTACTCATCATGGAACGCCTGATGAAATTTCTCGACATTTTTCGCGCCCTCAGATTCGGTCATATGAATATCCGTAATTCCGAATTTTCGAGCAAGTCAAATGATTTAAACGGCTGTAAAACAAAAATCATTCATCGTGCGAAAAAAAGTGAAAAACCCAAAGATCTTTCTTCCAACGAATGGTTCCCGACAAAATGTAGAAAATTTTTTTTTGTTAAAATAACAAATTTTGTCAATAAAAATTATAATAACAATTGAACGATCGACTTTTTGAGTTAGTATCCGACATATTCACGAAGAGGGGTCCTTCCCGATATTTTTCAAACAAGTTACTTCAGAGACATTGCTATACAGAAATGTGGCTGGCGGCTAGATTGAACTACTTGGAACTTGACTGAATCGGTGCAACAATGTTGTTGCACGGTATTGCATAGGTCGTCTCTGCTTTTTCGGCGCGTTTCATCCCTTTTATGCATTTGTGAATTCGTATGAGAGCTCTTCAGTCTTCCACGAGTCTTTCACATAAGCGAACGTTAATAATTTTTCAAAATGGGACGCCCAGCGGGAAGACCGCGGAAAGTCCCGAAAGATAATATTATCGGTGCCATCCGAAAAAAGAAGGACGACATCATCTATGGAAATGGCAAACTCGTGTCAAAATCAAGTTCGGTTTGGAGACTCATAACTGCTGATTTAGATAATCAGATCTCCAGCCGAACACTCTATTCTATGTTATGCGAAATAGATTTCCGCGAGCAGGCCATCGGATGTCAGACAGTGGCACTCGCAAATCTGGATAATTCGAGTTCTGAACGGGATGCATCCACTAATTCTCAGAATAATTTGAGTGCCACTGATTTTCAAGAGCCGATTTCCTTCACGATTTTTGCTAGCAAGAAAGAGTTTGGGAATCTCTGCGGGGAGAAAACGTACGTGAGGCGTGAACTTGCTAGAAAAAAAACTTACAGCCGTCGTTCCACTGTTTTGGAGCCTGGCCTTTGGCAAGAGTGAGTAACCGCTGAAATTTGGAGAGAAAAACGCTTGAAATGCGCATTCAATTTTCGTAAGCACACTCTCACACAAAATGCTAATAGCGGCATGATAGCTGGTACGTCAAATTTTTTACGGTTCACGTATTCTTATTTCATTCAGTTCCGAAAAAAAATTCATTTGTATTTATAATCTGTCTTACAACTGGGGGAGAGGGGTCAAAAGTAACACGCCGCACATTGACGGTCGGTGACGTATTTTTATAGGCCCAATTAATATATTTCAGGACTAATATTCATTTTCCCGATTTTATTCAGGTCTCTTTGAGAGTTGTATTTCATTTTATTTCCCATCAAATTCGTGAAATTTTATTTATCTTACTGTCATGTCCCCCAAAAACACATTGGGTGATTCGGAATTCGTGACAAATGTTTTATCGGGTAAATCCTTGTCAAAACCGGAGTCAAAGTTTCTACAGCCATTTGAGTAGATATGGGCAGCTTTGGGCAGACACAACAACCCCCCCCCCCCCTCCCCCCTCTCCCCCCTTCCCCCTATGGCGGCTTTGGGAAAGCCCCCCGCTCCCCGCTGCCCCTTCCCCTACCCTAGGGCAGCTTTGGGAAATCCCCCTCTTCCCGCTCCCCCCTGCCCCTCGGGTCGACTCTGGAGAAAACTGGGAATTCTAACCTAACCTTCCCCTCGCCCCTCGCACCCCTGCCGGCACTTGTCTGATATTGGGACCATCTGGGCCGTGTGACGTCATCCAAGATTCTGTCCTCCGTCCCCGCCGTCCTTCTTATGCTAAGATAAAATACAGAATCTTACAACTACGAGTACAATTTTCTGATATTCTTAAAATTAAAAGGTAAGAAAACATAATCTTACGACTATAACGGTTACAAATTTCCAGGTATAAAAAGAGTGATTACGTACTGACTATATATTCTACAGCTTATTCTACGATTACAATTACACATTTATTTCTTTTTCTTTTTATTTATATTTCTATTCGAACCCGTGAGATTACATTTTTTCTTTGGTGTACAATACTGAACGCTATTACCGCGACAAGGGTAAGTGGGAACGGTGATTCCACTCCTAGACTGGAGGGAAATTAACCTCATGTAGAACGATTTCGCTATGTGGTCGTTTTCCTCATGATTATCAGTAAATATATCGAGAAACCGGCGCAAAGACAGACCAGCAGCCATATAATACACAAACATAATGCAAAAGTGTCCACATACGTTGGAGGAAAAACTTTGTACCTGTCGGTCGTTCCAGTTGTATCGGCGGCAATTTCTTCGTAGCCATCGTTTGTGGTGAGGGATGAGCGGGGGTAACCCGAAGCTGTCAAAATAGGTACCGTGTCCGGACGAAGCGACGTAAAACGCCACCCAGTGCGTGCCTGGCCTGGTGTGGTCATCGGTGTTTGAGACAACAGCTGCCGGGGGTGTCCACACCAGGGGAACCCGGTCGGCTGGGAAAACCCGTCTCAAGTTGCTCGGGAATAATGTTGACAACGCATGCTGAATCTGAAGGCTGTCCATTTCTCGAAATTTCAGAAACAGCCGTACCAGTGGTCCCTTCTGAAGAAGAATCAGAGTCTGACGTAGTTGAGAGGTCAAGCGGTCCTATTCGGCCGAAATCGATGACGATTGCAGGTGTGAATTTAGCGGACTCTTTTTCCCTGCGCTGTGGCTTGGGTGGAGTAGGTGGTGGTGTGGGCAATTCCGTTGAAAAGGACTGCGTCGGTGATTTTATAGCAGGACAGGGTTCAGATCGCTGATGCTGTTGCCGTACTCGTGATGATTCCTCGTGATCGTTCCTACTGCTGCCAGGTGTCGAATGGGTACAGCCCAACTCCCTCTTGCCATTAACTGACTCGACGTGCGCAGGATAGTCGTACACCCTGAGAAGTTTGCTCGTTTTGATCCATTTTTTCAACTTGACGACATTGTTGAGTGCACACGTGAAAAATTCCTCTTTTCTAACCCCGTGAAAGAAGCAATATTCCCTCGTCACGTCCAACTTGCCGAATGGTGGGCACCCGGAGTGTTCCAGATTTATAATCCTTCTCGATGTCACGGACTCCAGATATTTTGACTTCTCCTGCCCTCTCGTTAAAATGCGGTAGGCCGAGCCAGCGATCTCTTGAAGATTGCTGTGCAGCTTCTTCAGCGAGATGTCACCCTCGAACCAGTCGATACCGTGGTGATAACACGTCACGTAGTTGTTCGCTACGCGTTCTCCCTCGTTAAGTTCCGAGAATGCGTACGGAGCCTTGATCATCCAATGTGCGAAGAAATGATGGTCCACGGTAGTCACAGCCACTTCTTTTGGTAGAAATTGTTTGCCCGCAGCACGGAAACCTTGGATGTCTATTACGAAGTCCATGTTTGCTCGAAATCTCGCACTTGACTGATCTTGATCGGGGTCGGTGCGGTTCTTCTTATACCCGAGCATGTGCTTTACCCCCTTCCATCGTCGTCTGCTTCCATCCCTCGGAAAAGACGAAGACTTGCAGGTTTCAACTTGTCTGTATGTCGAGATATGTAAGCTCGTTAACTCAAACCCTTTCACGCCCCCAGCTACCGTGCTTTACACAAAAAAAAATGACACCGAGTCCTCTATAGATGTTGGGTATCCAGGTTCGAACTTTTTTTTTTTTTTGCCAGATGTCTATGTGTACGGGCGGTTTGGGACTTCTCACAGCATGGGGTCTCGTCTAGCCACCAAAATCTGTAATGACTTGTCGCGCGGCATCGATCTCTATGAGGTTGTCAAACTCTGCGTAAACAATGCAATTTATGGTTTCTTTGAGAGCCTCGTCAAATCGTGCTTCTATCCTCAGAGTCCCGTGCTTGACGAGTGACCAGTGTGACGGACAGTTAGCGGATAGATCAGGTGTCAGGTCGAAGGCCATCAGACAATTTCCTTTAGCGTATTGCAGTCTATTGATACCGGTTCCCTCGTTGAGAAAATGTATACCAGTTCCAGAGAAGAGCGTGTGATACGCGTCAACGTACAAATGATCTTTGGAGAAATTCGGTAGCAGTGGTTTCGCAGGAACTTGTACGCCGTCCACGTACAGCGACAGGTAATTGATCATAAAGTGTTGGAAGTTAAACGGATTTTTCTGCCTGTCCCCGTTGAAGGCTTTGTTACTGACCATCCCGATTATCACACGTTTTGGTAACTGTCCCAGAATCACGTTGTCCAACATCTCCGATTGCACGCCCGCGTGAATGGTGAAGGCCTTCACCTCAACTCTCGTGACGGGATATTTAGCTGTACCTTTTGCCAACGTACGCGCGTGGGCCAGTAGAATACCGGGGCTGATCTTGACGCGGCGCACCAACAACGAAGTCTCGACTATGTGTATTCGGTGCTTAGGTGTAGCTTCCAATATACAAAAATTATCCCTGGATCTAACCAAGCGCAGTCGCAACTCTACCCCGTTGAGCAGAAACTTTTCCTGATTGAACACGTCGCAGTGTAGATGTCCGAGTAGATCGACCAATCGTCCATGCTTCGTAATTTTCTCGCGATTGATGAATCCGTCGTCGCCAGCTGTCTGAGCGGCGGCTATATCGTAGACATCAGATTCACCGTTCATGCTGCCGTACCAAAGCCCGGACGAAAGGTGCGACTGTTTGGCATGTGGCGCATAATTCAGTAGAGTCTCTATGTAGGCGCGGTAGGCGTAAGAATTGTTTGCCGGTGATACGAGCTTCTGATTGAAAAATATGTCCACCTGATTGAACATCGAGTGAAGAAGATTATTCACAGGTGATACGGATAATTCGGGTACAGGGCCCGCTGGCGGGGGGTTCGCTACGGGCTGAAGCGGTTGCACCCGTACGCGAACACTCAACATGGTGTGTGCCAGGTCTATGTACTCGTCCCCGTGTCCCGGTACAACGAATTCGATTGGTGAGTCATCGGTCAAAGAGGATACGGGTTTATAGTGTACCCACTGCCCAGCTTCGATGGATGTCTGTGTCGGCGGTAGAGCGAACAGGTCTAGTTCGGATTTCGTGCATTCTCCAGAGTGTGCGTGTAGGAAAGCCATTGTTATTATTACTCGGTTGTCTGGACGTCACTAGCGAGGTCCGAAAATATCGGTGATGGCTCGTTTTTTTCCACCCTTCTTACTCCTGCCGGTCTTTCCTCCCGTAGTCTTCGCAGTCTTCGTAGTCTTCTTCCTTTTCTTTTTCTTGTTTTCTCCCTTCTTCTTGGTTTTTCGTTTGTTGACTTTCCCTGTTCCAGCGGACTGTCGAGCGGCGATGAGTCTGTTGACACGCCCGAGTAACAACTGCCGACCCCGCTCCCCCGTCGTCCCTTTATATCCGGACCCCTTCATAAGTTTGACTACTTTATCTTTGGCCCTCTGCTGCAGGCTGCGACCCGACTCCATAGCTCGCGCTTTCAACGAATCCTTAAACGGTACGTTGCTCTCCATGTCCGATATAACATTCGCCCCCGTGCGTAGGACTTCTTTTCCAACGGCCCTGGCTCCGCTGGTCAATAGAGGTAATACCTTGCGAAATAATCCTCCCAAGAAACTTCCGATGCCGTGTCCGCGTTGGTACGGTGCCCCTCGATAAAAGTTTTCCATACCGCCACCCCCGAGTTGCGTCTCGTAATGCTCGGTGTATTGCGCCATGGTACGTGTAAGTTTTCTCCACCTTATTGGACACGCCTAAAGTGTAACGTAACCGTCAAAGTCCCGGACTCAAATGTTATCGGCCTCCCCAGATGATCTCTTATATTGATTTCAATGGTGCGAAAGTTTGTCAGCAAGAGCGGTATGTAGTGCGGCGGTGACAGGGTTTTCATTGCCGTTTCTCCGGGAATTGGGTTTGTTTTTCCACATGCTTGAATAACGCGTAACAACGGTGTGTAGACGTCTCCGACGATACGTGGCTCTATGATATCGCAGTAAACGAACATTTGACACGATAGGGTTCTTGGAAGGGTGGTCTCCATTCGGGTATCACCGTCGACTACCACGGTCCGCGCGGTTGCATCATATCTCATTCCTGGCAGATGACTCGGACCCGCATGATCTTGTGACTCGGATTTATCGGTGATTTCTTCGATCCGCACTGACGACAGCGACGACGATGCAAACGATACAGGATAAAGGATCTCGGCAAGCCCCACCTCCCATTCTCCGGTCAGCTCGATCGAGCGTGGTAACTGAGTGATGTAGCAGCAGGTTCGATTATCGGGGAAAAACTGCATCGAGCTGTTACTCGGTAGGGTGATGTAAAACTGGTCCTTCTCCATGACGCACGTACGTTTCGAGATGTTTCCTCGATGTGGTTCAAACACTCGGTTCAAACCGACTGACCGTTCGCTGTTCGAGTGTACGAATACCCTGGAATATGCGCACGCACAAAGACGTTACCAATCTTAAAATGTTGCTTGCTTCAATCTGTCCCGTACTTCCAGCCTTTTAATTCGAAGTGGTATCGCCTTGGTCAGATTGCCTCTCCTCTTCCTCGACTCGTTGAAGTTCTGCCTCGTAGAACGCGCCGTCGATTTCCTCACCCGCCATGTCCACTAATACATAGACAACAGGTGCGCGCGCGAGCACCTTGTGAATCTTGAAAAGTTCCTCGCTCCAATTGGCCTCGTAGCCTTTCTGGAACGTTCCCTTCGTCTTGCTGATCCGTACGGTGTCGCCTTTACGAAATCTCGGCTTGCCGGCAATACGTGGTGGATATCGCCTTTGCAGGTTTGCTCGTGCTTGGGCGGCGTTCTCCAAAGTCACCTCAGACGGGGCCATTCCTATGCTTGAGTGACGCGCTGCGTTGTAGGCCTCTACGATTCGTGGTAAAACATCGACATAGCGTTTCGTGTTTCTGTGTGTGAAATAACGCCACAATCTCTCCTTGAGAGTGCGGTTGAATCTTTCGACGATAGCCGCGTTTATTTCAGGGTTACGGGTGACGCGATATCGTATTTCATTTGTTGTGAGCAGTTTCTGAAATTCACTGCCGACGAATTCTTTTCCCTTATCCGTTTGCAGCAGAACGGGTCTACGCTGTGTTATGCTCAACACGTGTTGGAATCCCTCGGCCACTGTAGCAGCTGTCTTACGCTTCAGGGGCACGACCCACGCGAATTTACTCAAAACATCGATAACAACCAGTAGATAACGATAACCGTTGTTGTGTCTTTTCATCGAACTCAAATCGGCCAGATCAGCCTCCCAAACGTCGTCGATGTTGGAAACGTTGTATCTGGCACGTGGAAATTTTCTTCGTACAGATTTGTGCAGAGTGTAGGCATCCTGCGTCGCGAGCCATTTCCTCACCGATTCGCCGGATTTCTCACCCTTCGTGGCCCTCTCCAGGTTTCGTGCCCCAACGTAACCAGCCGGGTGAGACGGATCGTAGTAGATTTTTTCAAACACCCTCATCACTTTAACAGTCGCAGTCTCCTCCAATTCCGTCTCTTTTCACTACTTTGGGCGTACGGTGTGCTTTTCAAGATCCGTCTGTTACTCGTGAGCGGTGTACCGAGTGTACTGAGGTCCGCGTCACCGATACCCGATCTACTGGTCTCCGCGCGTGACCATTTTCTCCGACCCGAACGCGATTCGCTGTGCTCCGCTGCAGACGTCAACAGCGAGGCACTCGTTGACGCGGCGTCTGCGAATTTATCGTTGTCGAACGCCCGTATATCTTTCCAAAAGACTTCGTTTCCCACGCACTCGTGTGGTATGTTGATCGCGTGGAGAAACCGAGCGAATTGCGACTGCCCTGATGGGTTGAAGTTCTTCCTCGATCGTGCGGCATGGTTGACCAGATCGACTATGTTTGTACCAGGCACAGGTACACCATCAATAGAAATTACTCCACCCTTGTCCCAGACGAGCCGCGACGATGCCCCGGACAGTGAACGTAACAAAAGACCGGCCTTGTTGATGAATCTGGTGGGGACGGATGCCAATACATTTCTCATTTGTGACGTCATCTCACCCTCGTTCGCAACCCCCGTATCCTTGGTTTCTGTCACATCGGCCGCTTTTTCCGTGCTTTCCTCAGGTTTTGCAGCTGTTCTGTTGCCCCCCTCGCGAATCTCCAATTGCATAGGCTTTCGCGCATCGTTCGAGAAGTACAGATAACGTTGCAGGGCCTGCTGGTAAAGTTTCCACTTTTCTGCACTATCGTTGGTGCCCTCGTTCAAGATGTCGCTCATTTCACGGTCAAGGCGTGAAACAGGGTCCCCGTGAACGGCGTCCGGACCCGATGACGCACTCACGACGTCACTCATTTGTCGTTGAAACCTCTTTAGACCTTCCGCCGGTATAAGTACCATTTTCTTGGCACGATCCATCTCCAACGTCTTTTCTTTCTATCTCTCTCTCGCTGTGTTTTCCTCTACTTAGAGAACAGTGCCGAGGCCAGACCTCCCAGAATCGGTGCCAGCAGTAGACCCAAAAAACCGTCCCCTCGTTGAACCAGGATTTTCTTCTTGCTTTTCCAACTTCCGCGATTACAGGCTAATTTTCGGAGCGTCTGCTTGTGTCGCGCCAGACGCGATTTATGCGCTCGAGACAAGACCACGTTACCTTCCAAGGTGTTCAGAGCACACTCACATATATCCCTCACCAGAGAGTCGTCGGCGGTACGTAGCAAGGCGCGTCTCTGGGTTGCGTTTAATTTGTGCAACGCATGCAGGGCAAGGGCGTTTGTCTTACCGAAGGCAGCGCGACACCCGTGACGTACCTTTCGCGGCATTACAGCGGGACTACTGGTACTCTCTGCGCGCTGCTCAGTTTTATATCCTTTTTCGGCACGTAGACATACTGATGTCCGTCGCTGGGAAAAATGTTTGTACGGAAACGACAATTCTCCGGCGTCGATTGCTTCAGATCCAACAGTAAATACCCGTGCGGAACAGCTGTGGCGTCGTGGTATGCTTCCTGGAGAAATCGCGGATCCTCCGGGTGTACTTGACGCGCGAGATGTTGTATTTGGGCGCGATCTCGCGGATTTTTGAAGAAAACGATATAGTTTGCGTTGAGAGAAATATCTCGTTGACCGTGTCCCTGATGAAACAAATTTTGCGTAATGTAGAAGACGCTTAGATTCTTGTGATGGCAGACTTTGGTAAATAGATCGACGACAACGTGACTTGACGCTTCGCGCATCAAATCGTCAATCACCAACAGTTTCGGGGTCTTGTCGCCATCGTAGTCGGTGGGTTGTGGTAATCCTTCTCGGTACTCTATTCCCTTGCTCGACTCGTACAGCGGTTGCCACTCGTCGTAGTACCAGATTACACGAGTGAATTTCGTCTCGCACATGGCACTGCTGTACCGTAGAAATTTTTTTACAAAATTTGACTTCCCACAGCCCGATGGTCCAGCGACGATGGCTGAGAATGGGTGTTTCCAGCGAGTGTCCATCGTTGTTGTTGTTCTTTGCCGCAGGATTCTGCCAAATATAAAAAATTTATTTCTCAATATGTTTGGCGGAAAAAAGCAAAAGAATTATTTTTTCCCATCCCTCTTCCCCGCGATAAGCTCATATCGGTGGCGGCGGCGGCGGGCCCGGGGCGCGCTGACTACCAGCTGATATCAGCGCGCGCGCGTCGGGGTGGTGCCCGTTGCTACTAGCTCTCATTCCAACGGGCACCATCCGCGGTCGCCCGTTGGGCGAGGTGAACCCCCGCGGCGAGCGTACGCAATCAGCTGATTCGTACGCTCTGGCCCGCACCGGGGCGCGCTGACTACCAGCTGATATCAGCGCGCGCGCGTCGGGGGTGGTGCCCGTTGCTACTAGCTCTTATTCCAACGGGCACCATCCGCGGTCGCCCGTTGGGCGAGGTGAAATCCCGCGGCGAGCGTACGCAATGAGCTGATTCGTACGCTCTGGCCTGCACGCTGACCGATGAGGTCAACCTCAGCGCACTCCGCTGTCGATACGAGCCGTTTGAAGTGACAGACCGGTCGCTCTGTCATGGATGTACGCAATTTTTTAGATTTCACAAATTTTATTATTGGACTCACCTCTGCAACGTGATGAATGCAGCTGACGTAGAATCGTCCGTGGAGGTGCGTGCGTGTGGGAGGATGGCCGGTGTCTCTGTAGCTACACTGCGTCGGGTTGTGACGTGTCACAGCGTGAACGTTGAATCGTTTACGTCAAGGTCCCGAGGGTATCACGACTCGTGGCAGAAAAGAGAAAGACACAAGAGTTAGAGAAAAGTGAGAACGGCAGAATAAATTTCATCATTTGACTTACTTCTGCAACGATCCGAACGGTTCTAACGTAGAATCGTCCATACCGGTGTGTGCGTGTCTGTGTGGATGACTGGTCGGTGTCCCTGTGGTTGTGCTGCGCTGGGTTGAACCGCACGTGTCAAGGCTCCGGAGGTCTCGTGTCTCGTGTCATGAGAGAGAGAGAGCGAGAAAGAGGCATGAGCCAGGGAAGAGCGAGATCCGTAAAATTCAAGGGTCCCCCGTCGAGGATGTGGCTGAGCGATAACCGTAGGGTAGGGTATCGAAACTATCTGTGCAACACCGCCTCTTCACGAATACCGGTCGACAGGTTTTGGATTCGGCACGTGTTACTACCTCGTGCAGCTTGTCTCGACGAATAGCCCGGTACTGCAGCCTAATCGGACCCTCACCCTCTACTACCATTTGACGGATTGAATCATAATTTACTCTACTAGCTGTGGAGTGATTCAATGTCACCCCCTTTACCTTGCAGATTTCAACTTCGCTGCCGTCCGGACATCGAACGATGTACGCGTAAAATTTCGCTCCCCCCGAAACAAATGCCCGAATATAACTACCGCGACCGTACGTTTCGAGCTCGTCAGTTAAATCTCCCAAAAAGTTCCCTGTCGGTGGTACGTAATCCTGTGGCCGTGCCGAGTCGTGAACATATATGACGGAGTCTGTGTCGTAATAAAGAACGCGTCGATCTAACTTCTCTAAATATTCGTACAATTTTAATCTAGCTTGCGCGGTGGTATATGCGGCTATCACTACGTTCGCTAATGGCGAGGGCGTGACACTCTGCTCGGCGTACGACCACCTCGCGTACAACACCTGGTCGTTGACAGGCAGCAACTCGCTCACCTCGACCTCGGGGTTGGTCAGTAGCTCCAACAGATGCTGACGCGTCTTTACCACCGTGGTTTTTGCCATATTGTCCCGCTGTCCGAACTTTCCCCAAAACGAGTTGAGGCAGAGCTTAGAGACCGAACGAAGTCCAGGATTTTTGGCAATCTTAGTTCTATCCAATATTATCCCCTCCACTTGCTCGTACTCTGCGAGATAACGGTCTCGCGAGGGCTCGTCGGTGCAGTCGCCGGGCCAACCGCTGGCCTCCTGCTTGATTTTAAGAAATGTATCTATGTACCCTGTAAAGAGCCCCCCTTGACGAGTAGAGGGGTCGTATTTCGTCACCTCGTACTGCCAAATTTCCTGCACTTGGACGATCTCGTAGCCTTTCTCGACCGCTTTCTTCAGCTCGCACGACACCCAAGTGCCGTCGAACTGACGATCTCTCGCCTCGCTATGGGTGCACTCGTCTTGCTCCAATTGTTCGCAACAGGACCGACACAGTGCGAACATCAGTTTTCCGTGCATACGCAGCGGGAGCACGGGGTGGTAAAGATTTTGGGGCGGCAGTACGCTGCACTTGACCAACCCCTCAACGCGGGAGATGTCCCTGCCACTCACACCCGTCAGCGCCTTACACTCGTCACCGACGAGGACTTTTGGGTGGCCTAACGGGAAAGATGCATGCTTACAGATGTACGGGTACAGGGAGCAAACATCTACATATTTTATTTTTTCACTAATGCTTCCATCCTCCCCTTGGCGTACCTCGTAGCTGCGCGAAGTGTTCCCCGTTCGACCACCGTAAAAGGCATCGCGTGGATCCAAGGGGGTGCTGATCGCGAGGCTAGCCGTTATTGGATGCCGAGCCAAGTATTTCCGCATTTCCTCGTTTTGCTCGAGAAGTCGATCGAACGCGCACTCCCATATCTCGGTGACTACGTATCCCATTTTCTTCATACACGACGTCTTCGATCGCGTTTCCTCGGCACGCTTGTCCATGGTGTCCCCGTTCACGGTACGTCGGTCACCGTTCACGTTGAAACACCGCCTACAACCGTGCCAGAAGCAACCGTGAAATTCAAAAATGTGACGCGTTCCGTCATCCGCCTCGTAATACCCGTCCACGACCCGACCTGTCTCAGGAATACGGAATTCGCGCGAACGGCCGGCGTGCGCGATCACAGCCCCTAACTCCCTCTCTTTCCAGACGAGCCACTCTATCGCCTTTTTGGACTGCCGATCAGCCAGCCTATAACCACCCGGCGGTAGAATACCTATACGGTCAGCTTGTAGAAAATTTTTTCTAAACACCGCTGAGCAGGCTGACGCAATAGTTGTGCTCTCGGTGAACGGACATACTTTCCCACACTCGATAAAGATATCTCGAAACGCGACGCATGCGCGACGTAGAATATCCACATCGGATTTACAATAGGCCACCAATTCAGCGTCGAAATCGAACAGGTGATTTTTCGCCACGGCCGCATCATACCATTTGTAGAACTCCGCACGTGCGGAGGTACTCATAGTATCGGGCGAGTAGAATTTCGCCGCGGGTAGCAGACCTATGTAACCCGCGTTCTCAGGCGTGTTGAAAAGGTGCGGGAAGACCCCTTTCACCGAGGCCTCTGGCAAACCGAAGGCTTTCGGCAGCGCTGACAACGCCATCGGCATGTAAGCTAGCGAGTCTAAAAATCGGGTATGCCCGGTTTCCAGCATGATGATTTTGCTTCCGTTCAATATTACCTGCGGTGGCTCGGTGTTTTGCTCGACCAGGTAACGTAAAATAAATTGCGCGTCAAAGCCCCGGGCATTGTAAGCGACGCAGATGATTTTTCTGAAACTGTGAATTGGCCGTGTGGCGAATTCGACCAGTTGTTTCACCGGATCTTTTTGAAACACGTACTCGCGCACGAGTCCGCAGGCTGGGCAACCGTCCTTAATGTCCAGATTATGCATACACTGGCTGCAAACCTGGTGCACCACGCATAGGTTGGGAACGTCGATATTTGTCGACATGTCACCGGGGATCGTTACGTTCTGCTGGGTCTCAAAATCATAAAATATGAATATGTATTTGGCGTTATTATTCTCGTGAGAATTGAGCGGAGCCATGAAACACTGATGGTTGTAAGGCCGAAGGGTGTTGCAAGTCTTACAATATCGAGTGTCACACGAGTGAGCACCCAACGAAAGATTTATGAGTCGCGTGCAGTTTGTGCAGATTCGAAGCGTCGCACAGACGGAGCGACGCGGGCTAAACGAACCGACCTCACGATGCCTTCCCATACAGACCGCGCCACGAAACGCCCGTTTACAGTCAACGCACTCCAATTCCTTCGCCCTGTGGTCGCACGCCGGGGTGCCCAGACACTGCGGACACCGGCCCGAGCAGCGGTGCTCATGGCTGTTTTTATATTTTTTGTTACAGGTCTCGCAAAAGAACCTGCCTGCCGCGGCACCGGTAAGGTTCGTTATTGTGCAATAGTGGTGATCGCCTGAAAAATAGAGAATGTTCAAACGATAGGTCACGTCTCGCCCACTCTCGGTCACCACGCTGCATCCGTCGTAAAACGTCGCATCCCCAGTCCCCAATTTACCCGCCTCGTATACCACGATCGCCATCCCCTTGCGTGCCAGATAATGTTGAAATTGCAATATTTGCCATACCCCGCAGCCCGTCACCGGTATCTCGACTCCCGCTCTCTCCGTCAACTCTCTCGCCGCTTCGCGCTGCAACCGCGATCCCGATCCCCGTATCGCGTTATATGCCTCGTGAAGCTCTCCGCTACGGATCGACCCCCTCTCGGCGTGTGCTCTCGCGACGACTAGAGCCCGCGGTAAACAAAGACCATCCGTGTTGACAATCTGTATTATTGATTTCTTGGCTACTCCCGCGTGCGTGATGGGACGAGCTTTTCCGCGACCGGACGGCACTTTGACGCAGTGCACTGTGACCGAGAATACCTTGTCAACCCCGAACTCCGCGTTACTCTGTGTCACGCTGGAGACTAGCTTCCACAGATCTGCATACTCAGAATCGCGGACCGGTCGAAAAGATAACCACGCAGAGCCCTGATTAAAACTTTCAGCGTGAAAAACAAAACCGATGTAGTCGCTCGAATGACACGTTGAGGTGACGTATGCGTGCAGATCTCTAAAAGCTCCCTCCAGCCACTCGATGGGGTTAACACCTGACTCCGGTATCCTAATTTTGATATCGAGTTCCCGCGCGTGAACTTCGAAGCGACGAATGTATTTGGATGACTCCCCGAGTATCGCGAAACGGTTACCAGGGGTCAGCGATTGCGAATCGTTATCCCTGACTGACTCTTCCTCGCTCTCACTCTCATCTGCCGTCTGCGTCTCCCTAGAATCTAAACTACTATCGGCTTGTTCAGAGTCGTCGTCAGAGTCATAGTTTTCGTTATTTATAGGGTTCACGTTAGACCCTGAACGTCCGATTCCCGAGGTACCAGCACCCTCGTTTACACGTGTTATGCGTCTATGGCCACCAATCTGTACGTCCGTGCTACCGCCATGTTCGTTGACACGGGGTAGTTTTTCGTATCCCTGGATGTTAGCCGATACTGGCTTCTCTGATAGGTGAACAAGAGAGAGAGAAAAATAAGATCCAAAAATTCGTTGCATATCGCCCCAGCATATTTATAAACACACGCACGTCTGTACGAGAACCCGTAAACCCAAGTCCACCCCACCCCTCTTTTCATATGAATTTTAATATTCCCTGGATGAGGACACCTCCTCGACGGTGCTAGGCATCGAAAATATCCCGCTCTCGGGCGAGGGTGGAGACACGGCAAACGGTGACCATATGGCACTATCAGGGGAGGACATGGACACGGTTTCATCCTCCTCCTCCTCCTCCTCCCCCTCATCTGTCTCATACTCATCCTCCTCATCCCTATTCTCAATCTCATCCTGTTCATCCTCTTCCTCCTCATCCTCCTCCTCCTCCTCCTCCCCCTCATGCTCTTCTTCATCGTTATAATATTCCTCCGTATTTACAGAAGGAGCAGGAGAGATTTCTAAGAGATAAAATACTAAATTCCAGCAATAATACCTATAACCAGACGAGATAGACGGTATCCGTCTGCAAAAAGACTATTCCTATGTATAGACTCGAACCGGGTACTCTGCGACGTGCGTATGTAATGCAATACGCCGTATATTAAACTTTTTGTGACTTACCGCCAAGACTGCCCCGCGATGTTGATGCAATCGCTGGACCGGCAACCGAAAATCCGTTATCCGTAACTGGCACCACACGCTCACTATATCCAACTATCACAACGTCACTGTCACGGCTCACACAAATGTCTTGATTTTCACTTTCAGGGACTTTTTCACCGCCGTTGGGAGCGGACCCCGTGTTGTCGCTAACCACCTCCACTCCGGGGGTTAATTCTTCCTCGCTTACAATCAGAATAATCTCCTCGCAGGGATCCACCACCATCAGCATGGCATCGTTGACCTCGGGGTCCTCCAACAGTGCGAGTAGTTCTGACACGAATAAAAAAACCCGTCGGTTAATTTATCACCGTTCCGGAAGCTTTGATTTACAATTTCTGAACGAAAAATTCTACTTACCACGGTGCGCGTTGTATTCGCGAATAAGGGGTGCCAGCACGGCAAAATGCGACCTTCCACGCCTGATCACCGTCTCAGCAGCGATGCACAAGCACTCCCGTAGATTGCGAAACATGTCGTTCGCGAATATTAGGGCGATCGCACGCTCACTGCATGCGGCAATCAGACGCCTGAATTGACGGAGCAAATCCGCTTCCGACATACGCGTCAGCGATCTCCTCCATCGCGTATCACATTCACGATCAATCACGGAATTGTTTTGCCTGGCGTAGAACACAGCCTTCAACACTGCGGCACGGTACAAATTCTTAACACCTGACATAATTACTTGAAAATCTCAGTGAGAAATGTAAAAGAATAAAGTATCGCAAAGTATGACGGAGCGAATAAGAGTACGTTATTCCACGGATCAGAGATCTATGAGAATGAGGATACGTCTTGAGAGGACACATCATATATAACCTCGATACATTGACACCGTACACGCAGATTTTTACGTGTGGGTGAACGTACGGACCTGAGAAAATCGTCGGAGAGGGGTGAACGATCCGAGACCGCTGAGGAAAGTCTAGTATGATTCCCACGAATTTTTCCAAATTCTGTCATCGCGCAAGAACCATATTTCTGCGATAACGCAAGTAGGTCTACTTTGCTCACCAGTAGACTTCGGCTCTATCAGAGGACCGTTCCACCCTCAGACCGCTTTTTTAGGGGTAAGTGCAACCAGATGCGAAATAGACGAGTGTTGCTAGTCCCACAACTCCCGTACAGCGGTTATGGTCAAAGACCCGCCGATACACTACCCATCAACCTCCAACGGTTTTTTATTTTTTCTTAGTCCTATACCCTTCTGAGTCGTGGATACATACCAATAATGAGGACGCTCGGGCCGCGGGGCCTGAGCACTCATCGCATTAGACCCTGTGGGAAACTGTGTATGATACCCATAAATTTTTCTCGATTCGTGAGAAAGTGTGATCTCGCGGTAACCATAATTCTGCGATAACGGTAGTCAGCCTACTCTGTGTAAGAGCGCGGGTCCGGTCTTCCCGATTTCTCACAAGGAGTCGGAAAACACTACCGACTACCCTTTTACGCACAAGTGCAAACAGATGTGAAATGTACGGTGGTTACAGGGCCCGTCACTCCCACAATGGTGGTGGTGGTCAAACACTTGTTGGGACTCCGCATGGGGTAGACCGTTAGGTTCGAACGGTTCCATTAGTCTAAAATCCTTTCAAGTCATAAATATAATTAGTAACAACGCGCGCTTCTCGGGAGTCAAAGCACTTATCGTAAATTAGCGGAATAGATCCAACCCGTTAACGACACTCTATTTTTTCTAAATTCATAACCGTGCCAATGTGTGACACGATTGACGCATCCTCCAAGTCCTGTTGCAGCCGGTTGCAGTGACGGTTAAACCGTTTATCTGTCCGATCCCTCCTGTACGAGACAAAACGTGTGAGGCAAGCTGTGTAGGGGGTCGAAAAAAATTGGTGGGAATTATTTTGTAACGGTCGAAATCATATTCCATATATATAGGTATATACGCTTGACACGTTTGATGCTGACCGGTATGAAGCTGGTGTCACAGTCTGCTGTCTCCTTCTATTCTTCATGGTTACATAGAGAAGGAAAGAGACAGAAGACTGTGAGGTCGACCTCATACCGAACAGATTCGGACACACTTGGTGTACAAAAGGGAGGATGTCGTCGTAAGTCGCTTCAGTCTTCGGTTAACCGTGCGAGAATTAGTATCTAGCAATGGAAACCCCCAAATCATCCAGTGACACGATGGGTAACGCGAGTAGGGTATTCAAATCGTTTGCAAGTGCAGTGAAAAAATCTGATAAAAATTTATTACTGGCCACTACCTACGGATTAAACACATCGTTCACAAAGAAGATTGTCGTCGGCCTCGGTTTGCGAGGTGACGCAGAATTCGAACCGTTGATCAGATTGACCGGCAATTCACCGGACGGTATCTGTCTAGGTTTGAGTGCCTGGACTGCGCTGTCTAACGCATTAGAAACAATATCGGACTACTTCGACTTCGACGTGTACGCCGACGCCCAATGGTATCTCGACGAAATTGAGCTTGGCGAAGACAGCAAACTACGATTTACAACAGCGCATGGTGCGAGGGCCATCAGATTCGATGTCCAACAGAGCCCCGTCAAATGTATCGAACCTCTACGCAGTGCCGGATACGCCACGGAGCTAGTATCCGACGAAGACGACGGGAAAAATCGTGAAGACTGCACTCCGCTCCTGAAGCGACCGAGAATTCATCGACCGTCGATTGTTATGCAAAAAACTACATTCGACGGCTTAAAAACCGTATTCGTCTGTGTTGACGAGCAAGTTCGAAGACTTCAAAGACTGGCGGCTAGTGTAAATCAGTGCAAAAAGCAATACGTTGAATACATGGTGTCAAGAATTAGACGTTACCCCTCCCAAGAACCTTCTCTTCCTACCATCGCGCAGATGACCAAGAACGAATATGGAGTCGTCAAAGAGAGCATCAAGCCACAGTTCGACCCCGTCTTCAGCGAAAATTATCTCGATATTGTTCTACTCGAATTGACCAGACTGTTTTCTAATATCATCGCTGTTGAAGTCAAACAACAGCTTGAGACCGTGCCGAAGTCTAATTCACGAGGAAATTTGCATCTTGACTTGAAAACATCAAACTAATTACCACGGAGGAATACCAAACTGCTAGAGAGACAGAGAGACAGAGAGAGAGACATCGTTGGAGAAATGTGTTCATCAGCCTTCATTCAAAGTCACGACACCTCCGGACCCTACAGGGTGGGAATACCTAACACCGTGATTCGCTTTCGACCAAACGATATGATGGATGGCTTGGACAACCCTCCTCCTTCTGTTTGGTTCCGAATAGGTTTACTTTTAATATTCGCAACAGCCTGTATTTTTACAATATGGGCATTGAAAGTGATCATCACAATGCCAAGACGCTTTATCACTGATTGCGAAGGAGTCTTAGCCGAACATTTGTGAAATAAAACGATCAATCTTGTATAATTATAACCATAGCTGTAAGATTTACAAAGAAAATTGTACTCGTAGTCATAAGATTCTATATTTCATCTTAGCATAAGAACATGTATTAGAAAATAAGGTATACGAATAAATGAAATTATTGGATTTTTCGTAATTATCGCGTGATTCAATTATACACCTTTACCATACCCATTCTTCGATGAGTATATAAGCATCACATATATATATATATATATATATGTAAAATCAGGGGTGTAGGGCCCAGGGGCGAGGACGGCGGGGACGGAGGACAGAGTCTTGGATGACGTCACACGGCCCAGATGGTCCCAATATCAGACAAGTGCCGGCAGGGGTGCGAGGGGCGAGGGGAAGGTTAGGTTAGAATTCCCAGTTTTCTCCAGAGTCGACCCGAGGGGCAGGGGGGAGCGGGAAGAGGGGGATTTCCCAAAGCTGCCCTAGGGTAGGGGAAGGGGCAGCGGGGAGCGGGGGGATTTCCCAAAGCCGCCATAGGGGGAAGGGGGGAGAGGGGGGAGGGGGGTTGTTGTGTCTGCCCAAAGCTGCCCATATCTACTCATTTGACTACAGAATGACTTTTCCATTGAAAGAAAAGGACAAGTTCGGATATAAAAAAAGGGTAATTTTTTTTTTAAATTATTTTTTCGATTTCTTGAATCGTCATCAGAATTGAGGTAAAAATTCCCAGGTAAATTTTTCAATGGATTCGGAAAAAAGTCATTGTTTTTTAATGTGTGAGAAATAATTGAGAGGATAGGCGGAATATAACGATATAAGTGAAAAAAAAAAAATAGTCTTGAGATGAATGAAAAAAACGTAGAATACCAAGTTGAAATTACGATATCTTGACCCATTTGAATATAGCCTTGTAGTAACATACAAGAATGTTTTTGATTGAATAAACGAATCCATCAATATTTCAAATCCGCGCTGGTGAACGAAGAATTAAGTTTACGAGTTATACCGTTGTTCCGTATGTCAAATCTAGTTATTAAGGGGGGGGGTAAGGTCAAATCATACGAAAAAAGCCATGTTTTCGTGATTTTTTTTCTGACGACGCAGTTAAGGGGGACCACTAGTGTGACGGCCTGAAAAAAAGGTGATTGTTGGGAATTTTTTTAAAGAAAGCTACTGTATGGAATGTTTTAATGTTTTGGGGATGTATTTGCCGATATGTACTCAATATATCCTAAAATTTTGAGCTCAAAATATTGAAAATTCAAAGAGTTATCACCGATGTCCCAAGGGTAAAAAAAAAAAAGTTGCCCCACTGCTGCAGTGATGCAGACCTCCACGGTGCCTGAAATAAAAAAAGCCAAAAAGATTATGGAACTAGAAGGTATTTCCCGTACCATGAACCTCGGGTTTTGAAAAATATTGAAATTCAACAAAATGGCGGAGATTTAAAGAAAAAGGTTATAATTTCGCGCGAAAATTTGATGGTTTTTGGCCTGCTAAAATCACATTTTTCATTCGATCGGAAAACTGGAGGTTCATGGTACGTAGAAACATGTTGAAAAGAAGCTGCAATAAGAATCAAATCGATCGGATGATTTGTCTTCGAGTTACAACTGCAGCAAATTTGAAAAATGTAGTTGCGAGATAAACGCGTTCAAAGTTTAAGTTACTGATTTCATGGTTATAAATCCTGAAATATCATACCTACTTCTAATCTGCTATCCCAGGCCCATACAATATACCTTCCTCTTCTTCGAAGGATACATGTAGGGCTGATGAAGCCTTCCTTCCTTCCTTCCTTCCTCTAGTACGGTCCCTAAGCTAACGCAACTTTCGAACCGATGACCAGCTGCTCTTCAGATAGCTGTATCTCAAAAACTATTTGAGATACATACTTGAAATCTTAGACCGTTATTCTTAAAGGTATAGACTACCGAAATATCAAATTAAAAAAAATCGATTTTTGGAAAATGTCACACTAGTGGTCCCCCTTAAAATTTCTTTACTCAACCAATGGTACATTGAAGTATGACATTCGAAGAATGTTTCATCAAATTTGTACAAAGAAATATTAAAAAATACGGCAATGGCAGCAATTGTTCGGACGTGTCTCGACAAAAAGTTGAATTGCGGTGCCCCTCATAACTTGGTGCTGGATCATCTGAAATCAAAAAATCAAAGTTCATTCGTTAGATAATAGTTTTCCCCAGGTAACGCTGTCGAGTTTTTTTTTTTTAATTCCAATTTTTTCATTTTTTCGAACACTTTGAAGTGAAAAACACAATTTTTTGGGAAAAAATCGGCTAATTTGTTATTGCGAAATCAAAATTATGAACAAAAAAAAAAAAAAACTCGACAGCGTTACCTCGTAAATGATGTACAGAAATAGTGTTTAAAATTTCAAAAGGATCGGTGCAGTAGTTTTCAAGTTATCAGGGGCACCGACTTCAAAAACGTGAGTTGTGAGAAAAACGCTTTAAAGTTTTCAACACAAAAAAATCCAGTTAAAACGTTTGTAAGCGAATTTTATCGACATACTTCACACTGAGTCATCAATGCCAGGTCCATAGAGGATGTTGCATCTTCAGTTTTTTTTTCTTCGGCTGTTGCTGCTCTTTCTTCTTTTATAGCAGATGAAAAAAATCGATTCGCTACTTCTCTTATAGTCGAGCACATTTTGTTCACGTAATTATTGTACGTCGGTCTTGATAAAAATGAACCGGACAAATCCATCAAGCCGCAGAACTTTTCACAGCCAACTAATCCAAGGCCTAATATCCTCATCACGAAGGCAAACCGATAATTCACTTCGTAAATCCCAGAGTTTATTCGTGCACTAGACGGAACGTTTGTAATTTGTTTACAACTTTCGCACGACACTTTGATGTGAAATCCAAGACCTTCTTTCTTAGTCGAACGAAAATTTACTTTTCCATCACACTCCACACACTTCACTTGCGTAGCAATTGTTGCAAAGACCGATAAAAAATCAATTACCCTATAATGTTTTTCAAGATCCTCCGTAATTTGATCTTGAACGATCATTTTAATTTTTTTAGCTGACGCGCTTATTGTCGTAACGTCTTCGCTTTTCCGTTTGTGGGGAGGTAAAATTTTTTTGGGTCGATGTAATCTCGAACTAACTGATTGTCTATCAGATCTTGAAATTTTTTTTGGCATTTTTGTAATAATTTAATAACAAAAATTAATGAAAACGGAGCTGAAATTATTCGAAAATAAGAACGCGCGGATACGTCTGCTCGATAGGATATTTCCTGCTGACTGAATTTTGTACGCCACACTGACAAAGTATACAGACCAGGTATAAATACGTTTGTCCTTGCCTTGAAATTTCGATAGATGGAGAGCAAAACATCGGCCGGGTGACAACAGCGCGCTCGGGTCGGGGCGCTCGAGTCGGGTCGGGTATAGGTACACAAATCCGGCAGGTATAAAAATACTCATAACTTCGTCAATTTTGCTCCAATTGACTTGAAATTTTGACACAATATTCTTCAGATATTGCGGATTCAATTTCAAAAATAAAAAAAAATGCAAAAAAAAAAATTAGATACCTTACCCCCCCCCCCCCCCCTTAATGTTCCCCACATCTTATTTCAATATGATTTCTGAAAATGAATATACAGATAGATATTCCAACACCACTCTGCGAAAAGTTTTTGTCTAACTCCCGAATATGCACTCAATTCTTGTGAAAAGAAATAGATGAAATGTAAATTCTTGCGGTTACTGATCATTTTGATGCAATCTCCGAAAAAAACGGTATTGGGAACTCACCAATCGAGTCACGACGTCTGGTGGTTGAAATTTTAACTATTAATAGCTTACAAATCTATTGTGTTTGCATAAGTATTTGTAGTCACTAATACTATTTCATATGTGTACTGTAACGTGGCAAACGTTTAGACCTCCTCCGTACCAGCCTAAACGAGCGTATGTATCCCCGAGAGCCCAAAAGTCCCGTTAGCTAATTTAAATATTGCCGCCCTTCGTCCTAGCGACGCCTTATCGACTATGAGTGCGTTCCATTAATTGCTTTAAGCGCTTAGAGTGCGCTCAGAACGTTCCATTATTACGCTCAGCGCGCTCACAAAGCCCGCTGAAGAAGATAGCAAGACCCTGTGCGAGGCTAGGCTGAAGCGTTCAGACTGCCCATGCTCTCGACGGTGTACGGCTTGAGCGCGATGGCCATAAATATTCGATTTCCAACAAAATGGCAGAATTCGCAGAATTGGCAGAAAACGGCGTTCGAACGATTCTTGTGGATGCTGCTAATCAAGTTGAGCATACTTTAATACTCAACGCTGAAGATGCCGAAAGAATTAAAACAGGTTAGTAATGAAATTATATTCAGATAAATAAAACTGGTTAATTTGAAGAAGCCCATACTTGAGGTTAGTTTCTCTTTGTCATTTGCAACTCGTAATCATATTCGCTGAATAATGGTTCATAGTGATCTTTTATTTATTTGATGAATTTTTGGATATTTGCAGACATTGTATTTGCTTCAATGCTATTGCGCCAAGCGCAGAAAGTACGTGCTGCGCAAATGATAGAAATGGCAAAAAATGCGCAAGTCGATGATAGCGAATTGAGAACAGCCTCACCGATACTCGAAGATCAGGAAGATGTTGATGATGGTATGTCGCTACCATTCCCACCAATAATTGAGCAAGATGTCAATATTGAAGAAAATCAAACAGGAGAACTCCGACCAATTGATAATCAGGATGAAGGTACATGATTGATTACATATTTTTAATATCGGATTAGCATATTCCCCTAATAACTAACTAAATTTCATTATTCTACAGGCCTTTGTAACTGGACAGTGCCAATGTACCTATTGTTATTAACTAGCTACAAGGAAAATGCGGTGAACTTCACGAGCGGCAAAATGTCCCAGAAGCAAGCTTGGGAAATAATTTCACGAGCTTTGAAATCACAGCAATATAATGTATCCGGTCCGAAATGTAATTCAAAATTTACATCAATGAAAAGAACCTACAAGTCAATCAAAGATCACAACAATAAGTCAGGAAATGACAGAAAGACCTGGCCATATTTACAAGTAACGTTTTCTAATCATAATTCCCACCTAAATCCTCACGATTTCGTGGTTCCTATAGAATTTCGACCCTCAAAATGCTATATTTTCATTTCTAATATTAGCAAATGGATGAGATGTTTGGCGAGAAGCCGTGGGTGAAGCCTTTGGCAACGGCATCGTCAGCTTTGTTCCCGGTCCCCGCCGAGCCAGCTCCCAATTCCGAGGAAGTGACTGATTCAAGTAAATAATCACCATAATAGAATGATATAATTTAAAGTCTTCGCATTCTTCAAACCTGCTTTTAATAATTGAAATTGAATAATATTGACAGCTGCGGCAGCTTCAAGCTCTAGTAAACGCAAAAAGACAACTGCAGATTACTTGCTGGAACTGGTTACAGAGAAAAAAAAACTTCGACGAGACAGAGAGCAGCAGCACGAGGAGAAAATGGAACAGGTCCGCAAAATAAATATCCTGCTGGAGAAAGCGTTGCAGCAAAACAAGTAATCAATACTCGCTATCTCTATACCTTTGATACACGTTAGACTGTTTCAGTCTAATACAACTATGTCTATGTTTCAGTATAATACATGTACTATGATAATTTCGATAAAATCTAGTTTTAAGTTTACCTGATTAACACGCCTGAAATGAGTACAATGAATAATTTTAAGTTTTTTCGATATGTGTGCCTGTAATATAAAAAGAAACTGCTGTTGTGATTGACAGACTTTCATATCTAGAGGTTTAATAAGGCTCAGAAATAAAAAACAAGCACATGTTGGTTAAGAGAAGTATTACTTGTGTGCCGTTAATTTATAATACAAAAATATATATTTTTCTGCGATAAACATAAAAATCAAAAGAGTACGTACAACACCTGCTTTTTACTGTTCACTGAAAATGAATATTCGAACTCTAGTCCAAAGATTAGTTTATTAATTTTAAGGGCTTAATTTATGTACCTGAGATAAGTATGAGGTTGAAGTTCGTAACGTTAACGTAACAAAATATTCGTTGAAGAAATGCAATATTCCGTCATTCAAATGTTGTTAAAATTATAAAATATGCGAGATGAATATGTTTCACACAATTTGAGGAATTATGCACCGTTCTTGATCCATTTGCAACGTTCGAGCCTTGAATTTGAGAATTTTTGGCGAATATTTTGTTGCAATAACGTTACGAACTTCAACCTCATGGATGAGTACCTAAAGTATTCTTAAGATTGTGATATCCGCGCTCAATGTAGAATATTCCTGTATGTAAGACTAAGTATAACTAGAATAAAAAAAGATCTGAAATTGGAAAAGCATGTTTTATCATACATTGCGATGCATTGTCAAAGTATTCGTGATAACCCGTCTCTTCTCAATTCCCTCAGCCTTACTGGCAGCTACAGCATCACAGTTTGGTGGAATTATCTCATTATCATCGAACACAACTGGTATGTTCAACTCATCATTTAGGAGCAAGCAAATATTGTGTAGAACACAACAAGCAATAATGTATTTTGCCATTAGGTCAACTCTTGTCATGGCTAGACGGTCTAAAAGACTTCGGAATCTTCCCTTTAACAAACCAATAGCACGTTCTATTACCATACCTGCTTAAGATAATTTGGTATTGAAGTTTCGTTGGCGAGCTGACAGATGCCCGTTGTCCTTATATGGTACGAGAACATGCTTCTGAATTGCGTAAGCAGCATCACCTATGATGTGGCTATCGTTTGGGAAGTTGGCATCGTTATTACAAATTCCTTCAACTTCGGATAATCGGAAGACACGTTGATCATGTAATGATCCAGGTTGACCAGCATAGCAATGGGTAAATCTCATACGATCGTCACAAATTATTTGCAACTGTATTGCAAACCGACCTTTACGATTAACGTATGCCTCAGGATCTATGCGGGGGGCATTTATAGGAATGTGGGTACCATCAATGGCACCTACAACCTTGGGGAAACCCCATTTTTCCTCAAATGCATCACAAATTTCTTCTGGTCTCTCTGGCCAATGGATGAACTTGTGAGCATTGCTATGTAAAGCATCCGTCACCCTCCTTACAGCACGAACTGCGGTTGCTCGTCCAACGTCAAATCTGTCACAGACTGATCTGTGAAGTCAGGTATATAATACATAAATAATGGTCATAACTTACTGATTATAGCAACAGTTCACTCAAGTGACGATAACTTCATTCGCAAGCTTATATCTAGAATAGGTACCTATAGGAGTCTGGTGTTGCCATAACCCAGATAGCTATTAATATTTGTTTAATTGCACTTATTCGAGGTCGTCTTTTTCTTCGTTCTGGATCCTCCAGTAAGTGCCCGATCTCATGCAATACAAACTGTGCTGTTGCCCTTCTCATTCTAAAATGCCTTTTAAACTACAAATCAGAGCATTGGTCAAGAACTGATCGAATGTAGTCTTGAACTCTAGGCCTCAAGATCCGCGGACCACGAACGAGTAAACCGATTAATTCTTCGTCACTATCAGACGAGCTGTCTGACGAGTCTAATAAATTTAATACCGCTTGGATAACCGGTACCAAACATTGGTTTTCCATTTTACGATATTGCCGCGAAAATCTTGGTTCGTGTTTGAGTTTGAGCGCTTAAAATCGTTCCATTAATAAATCACGCTAGAGGCGCTCGAAGCGTTGCAGCGTTTAAAATCGTTCCATTAATAAATCACGCTAGAGGCGCTCGAAGCGTTGCAGCGTTTAATGGAACAGTTTCTGAGTACGCACAGACATAAGCGCTTTGAGCGATTAATGGAACGCACTCTATAGATCCTCGGATTGGCCTATCGATGACGGCTGGCGCTAGCAGGACGAACGGCGATAAGCGGTAATTAGCATCCCGGAAACGAAGAGCCATTCATTGTCTAGCCGTTGAGTAAATTCACGTGCCATCATCACAATCGAATCGAGAGAGTTATTCCCAGAGTTTTTGAGGTGTTATAGAGTGTTTTGTGAGGTGATTTGTTTAATTGTGACCCCTGCTATAAATTACTGGACTTGATTTTGGATATTGGACTGAACTTAAACTGATTTGGACTTATACGACTCTCGCCTACCCCTGGACCACGAGTCAGACACGAGGCCGAGCCGTCGTAGCCGATCAGGTAGGATCAATCCAGTCCAGACCCCTAAGATAGTCTATATTCTTCCCCTAGAGTCCCTAAAATCTCTTTTGAGTCTCGAGTTAGAGTCAGGAAGCTCTTCGTTCCCTCAGTACCGTCTTGAGTACCGAGTCCCTGAGTACCGCGTGTTAGCTGAGAACCGGCGAGTTTGAACTTGTTGTTGTTCTCAGTGGCGGTCGATTCTGCGCGTCCGCGTGCCGGCTTGCATTGCCGCTGCGCAGAAATTCGCCTAGGTAGGATCGACGCCATATTGCCCGGGTGTTCTGACGTCACGCGTCGCAGATCGTCTGCTGCGTGTCAGAGCACTCTCGTGGCCTACTCCCGAGCTAACGAGTACCGATTCCCTTCCCCTCCTAGCTGTTGAGTGATCAGCTGTCTGTTAGAGACTAGAGACTACGGTCTCGAAATCAACGTGACAGCCAAGCCTCCAGCTGGTCGTAGGAGAAAGGCTATTCCCCTACGCCTGTGATATCGTTGTCAACCGTACCTTTTCTAGCTTTATTATAATTGTTATTTAAGAGTTAATTTATAGTAGAGTAGAGTCATTTAATTTATTGCATTTTCTAGTCTTGATTTAATATAATTTAGTTTTCTTCACGTAGTATTAATAAACATAAAGTAGCGGTGAGAAAAGCCGAAGCCAGGTGATAGGCTGGACAAATTAGTATCACATTTTTCTTTTTTTTTTTCTTTTAATTAATAAAACAATATTCCAATCTAATTCCTATTGTGTCGAGTGTTTTTATTTCTCGCCCCCACGAATTATCCCTCTACCGACAGGCTAGCTGGAGCGAGAGAGAGAGAGAGGACTCTGAGCCCGGAGTCTGGCGCCCAACTACATCCTAGAGCTAGTCGGAGGAGGTAACGACGTTGGTGCTAGTTTGTTAACTGATCGTAGTTCCTGCGGGTAACACCCGAGCCCGCGGGAATCGCTGTTACAGTACATACCTAAAAGTGTAAGCTACTTTCCGACATTTTTTCCTAAGCCATGCCTCCGTGTGAGTTTCCAATATCTCGAGTCGAATATGTACAGTTATTCCGCACATCTCTTTGATTTAGAAAATATTTGAGAAATACATTTTGAAGAAACAGTTTTTCTTTGAAATTAAAAAAAAAAATCAACCACCGAAAATCGATCTCGATTCTGGTGAGGATTCAGAAAAAAAAGAAAAAAAATTAAATGAATAGAAAATTTTTTGTTCTCATTTGTTCCTTGTTTTTTGATGAAAAAACTCGCCTTTCAGAAAAATGGCTATGGTACTTTCGACTTCAATTTCGACAAGGATTCACCCTATAAAATATTCGTCACGAATTCTGAATCAACCTGTATATTAGGGTGGTCGTTCGAATGGGCTTGGGCGAATTTCGACCGGGCCACCCCCCAAATCGGCTCCAAATGAATAAATAGACTATCTATTCCGCATAATCTTTTATCTCTACGCTTAAGCCTCCCCCATAAGACGGGATAATTTCGCCATTCGAAATACATGCGTTTGTGCTACGATTTCAGAATTTATTGCATTGCGGGACTAATTATTCGCAAAAAAATCTGTAAATGTCAGAAGTCAGTGGACATTGATGCTAGTTAGCAACTATTCAATGAAGATGTCATCATCGTATATGGAGCATTCTGAGTCAATTACGAACCATTGGAACTTGACTTTTTTTTTGTAATTTCACAGAAACTCGTATCAAAAAATGAAATGATGAAGAAAAGATATTCTAATTTTTGGATACTATTTTCTGTAAAATTAAAAAAAAAAAGTAGATTCAACTGTTGCGTCATTGACGTAAAACGCGCTACATACGAAACTGATATGTTTATCAAATAGTAGCATGATTATCCACTAAATTCTCACATTCACAGATTGTTCGCGAATAACTATAGTCCCGTAACAGAATAAATGCTGAAATCGTAGCAAGAACGTATGTATTTCAAATGGCGAAATTGACCCTTGGGGGAGGGCTTATAATTGGGATAAAAAATTGTGCTTCGAAGTAGATTTTTACTTATTAATTCGGAGCCGATTTGAGGGGCGGCCCGGTCGAAATTTGACCAAGTTCATCAACCATATACTACATGAACAGAGTTTCTGATTTTTGTTAAAAAAATACGAAAAAATGTCTATCAAATGAAATTTTTCCTACCATTGACCCCCTTCGTTCAAAGAATGATCACAAAACATTTCAAATTCTTGAAAACGAATTTTTCGAAGAAAAATCGATCTTTATGACGACCCCAGATATAAAAGCATGTTTTATATACTCCGACATGAGTTTTGCATTTTCAAAATCTTGAAACTTGAACACGACTTACGTTGTGAGAACTAATAGGTGAATCGTCGTCGTTTACGCATGTGTGTAGGTGTGTAGGTACGTGTTCTTGCGGTGGGACGATCAATTGTCAAATGAACAATTCTGGCGAACGCAACGTAAAGATCGAGTGTATCGTAAAAATAGGTACTGGATTATGTGGAAAACGGTACCTCAGAGACCCAATCAGACGCAAGCTCGGCGAGGAATTATGCACGAAGTCTGCTACGATATGGCGTACGGAAAAGGCCGATGAACTCATGTCGCCTGGCGACAAGGAGCCACCGCATCTATATAAATCGTCAGTATTGAGAGTAGCTAAAAACGAATACGTTTCCCCACAATATCTCGATCAAGATCCAATCCGTGCCTTAGGAATTATGATGGTGACCTCGATGAAAAACATTTTTCACTCCATTGGACACAATCAATTTTTATTACACTACTGTACGAATCATCAATTACACGTGTATCGTAGTTATGCAAAGCGGAGACCGGCTTCTGTGTGCATTGATGCAACTGGGACTATCGTGCGACAGATTGAGCGATGTGACGGATCGAAATCTAAGCACATATTTTTATACATATGCGTGGTCCACGATGGAACAAATCAATTTTCAGTTTCGCAGATGCTGAGCGAGAGTCACAATACAAATGCAATTATATACTGGCTTTCAGAATGGGCTCGCTCGGGTGCTCCCCACCCACGAGGAGTCATTTGCGACTCTTCTAAAGCTTTGCTTACAGGCGTTATAATAGCTTTCACAGGTACAGATAAACAATTTCACGAACTGGTGGGATATCATTGCGAATTTACGATTACATTTTTGCTTCTAATTCTCACGTACAACTCTTTCGATTAATGGTATTTCCCTGCACACATCAGGCAACACCAAATATATAACTCGATCAACAAAATTATCGCAATGTTAATCAATATTCCACTAAAGTTTTGAAATTGAATATTCTTCACTGAAATTGTCCATTTACATCACTATTTACAGGGTATTCCACTATGGAACAGTACTCCAACGCATTCAGCCTCCAGAGTGTTGACTTTCCTTCGTGTCATGTACGGATCGATGTCGCACACTTTATAAAGATGTATGCCAATCTGTTGAAAGGCGTACAAAGGCGGGTTCGCGCACTTTTTCTAGGCGCAATAGGTCAGTTAATATTGGCACGGAATGCTGAAAGTGCTGGAGATCATTTAAGGTCAATCCTCATTGTTGCACGATGTGAGACCGAGGGCAATTCGCCTTCTTGAACGCCTTCAACGTGTGATATCCACAAGTTGAAGTTGAAACGTGCACTTGATCCGAACGGAGAAGAAAATAACGTGTGTGACAACGACACATGCTGTGATGAACCTCCACCAGAGGATTCGATATTTCGCGATGATGTTGGCCATAGGACGTGGAAAAAGTGGGCCCAAATATTCGAGCGCGAAGCTCGACCCATCGCTGCGAGTGAATCTGGCGACCGGGAAAATGCACACTATTTACCAGGTTTTGCAGACCGGCTTGTCAATGACACTCGTTGGGTGCCTCTGTGGGGGAATATATTTTCGGACCATTTTGAACATGGTCGTGTTCCAGCCACAAGCGCTCCTGTTGAAAGCGAGTTCAACGTGATAAAAAATCCGCTTCTCAAGAACACTCCCATGCCAATGAGAGTTGATGCCTTCGCGGAGAAGCATATCACAGGACTCATCAATGGACGCACCAAACTGGTTGATGCTTGTGAAATAGTTGACTCGGTGGTTGATGCTTCCAATGATGTCAGGATGGACGATGTGCCATCTGTAATAGTTGACGAGGATGACTGTTCTACCCCGATTGAAAACTCTTTGAATACGACCGTTTCTGATCAGCATAGCAATATGGTTGAAATTTCTAACGGTTCAGTAGTGAATACTTCTAATGGTATCAGTGATGCAAACGTGTCGTCTGTAACGTTCGAGAAGGATATTTTTTCTGCCCAGGTTGAAGAATCGTTCATCGGAACTATTTCTGAACGTCATACCGAGGTTTCCATAAGTTCTTCCACTGAAAACACAACTGTTGAAAACGGTGAGCTTATGTAATTTGAGTGGTCTTCATCATTGCATAGGCGCGAGAAGGTGTTCGTAATCAGGATATGAAAAAAAAAATTTAACGTACCAATTTTTTTTGTTTCCGAGGGCTCATAATTTTCTGTTAATTATTATTGTTGTCGGTCTGCGAGCCATTCGTAGAGCTTTGCCTAATCTGATTCCATCGGGATTTGGGTCAGTCATTTCTTCCTGTAGGTATCTATCCATCCACGGGTAAATATCATCACATTTGTTCGTGACGAGCGTGTGCGAAAAATCTGTTGCGGAGCGTTATCGAGATTACATTACATTACTACGCGTAGGATATCTGAAATACATTTGAAATATAGAGTTATAATTACTCGAGTAATTACTTATTATCCACATATTTAGTGTTGAATTGATATATTTATTAATCGACATTTTTAGAAATTATAATTTATAGCTGATTTATGGCACACGCACATTCTTTGTGTACAAAGATCAGTCAAGGTTTCGGGTCAGAAGGATCTGAAGTAATCAACGCCCGGTGTTCATATTCCTCACAATCATTCTTTCAGGGATGTAATCTCGACAACATCTCACTGTGAACTGATAAACTCGAGCTCCGACTTACGACTTTTATAATATAGACTCGAGTCGGTAACAAGGGCTGCTATCTTTCTTTGTAGTTCAGCTTCAGCCAATAGAATCAGTAGGAATAGTATGAACAGAAATCAAAACAAAATTCAAAATTGGCAAGGCTGGTAGAGACTCGACTATACACGCCGATATACACGCTTTGTTTTGATGAAAAATAAATTTCATTTGATTCATATCTTTGAGCATGTGCCCGTGTAGAAATTTGTTAGGGAAGGCCTGAACAACGTTAGGGCCCCGATAGATTTAAGTTGTGGCTTCCATAACTAGACATCCCTGTCCCAGTCTGACCAGGGCCCCATCGGGTATCGATCAGGTGTCCTTAGAAAATAAATGTTAGGGCTTTCATAATGCCACTGGATCAGGACCTGCTCAGGTGTAAGTCAGGCTGCCCTAAAAAGCAATCTTCGGATTCTGTTAAGGCTTGTCGACTCGGACCTTGTCTGGTATCTATGAGGTTGCCTCAAAAAACACATCTTCAGGATTCGACGAGGCTGGAGGATCAGGGCCTGATCGGGCATTGATCGACCAACCTCAAAAATAAAACTTGAGATTCATCCAGGGCTGGTAAACCAGGGCCAGGCCAGGCGAGGATAGGCTGTTTTCGGAAATAAATCTTCAGGATTCGACGAGGCTGGAGGATCAGGGCCTGATCGGGCATTGATCGACCAACCTCAAAAATAAAACTTGAGATTCATTCAGGGCTGGTAAACCAGGGCCAGGCCGGGCGAGGATAGGCTGTTTTCGGAAATAAATCTTCAGGATTCGACGAGGCTGGAGGATCAGGGCCTGATCGGGCATTGATCGACCAACCTCAAAAATAAAACTTGAGATTCATCCAGGGCTGGTAAACCAGGGCCAGGCCGGGCGAGGATAGGCTGTTTTCGGAAATGAATCTTCAGGATTCGACGAGGCTGGAGGATCAGGGCCTGATCGGGCATTGATCGACCAACCTCAAAAATAAAACTTGAGATTCATCCAGGGCTGGTAAACCAGGGCCAGGCCGGGCGAGGATAGGCTGTTTTCGGAAATAAATCTTCCGGATTCGACGAGGCTGGAGGATCAGGGCCTGATCGGGCATTGATCGACCAACCTCAAAAATAAAACTTGAGATTCATCCAGGGCTGGTAAACCAGGGCCAGGCCGGGCGAGGATAGGCTGTTTTCGGAAATGAATCTTCAGGATTCGACGAGGCTGGAGGATCAGGGCCTGATCGGGCATTGATCGACCAACCTCAAAAATAAAACTTGAGATTCATCCAGGGCTGGTAAACCAGGGCCAGGCCGGGCGAGGATAGGCTGTTTTCGGAAATAAATCTTCCGGATTCGACGAGGCTGGAGGATCAGGGCCTGATCGGGCATTGATCGACCAACCTCAAAAATAAAACTTGAGATTCATCCAGGGCTGGTAAACCAGGGCCAGGCCGGGCGAGGATAGGCTGTTTTCGGAAATAAATCTTCAGGATTCGACGAGGCTGGAGGATCAGGGCCTGATCGGGCATTGATCGACCAACCTCAAAAATAAAACTTGAGATTCATCCAGGGCTGGTAAACCAGGGCCAGGCCGGGCGAGGATAGGCTGTTTTCGGAAATAAATCTTCAGGATTCGACGAGGCTGGAGGATCAGGGCCTGATCGGGCATTGATCGACCAACCTCAAAAATAAAACTTGAGATTCATCCAGGGCTGGTACACCAGGGCCAGGCCGGGCGAGGATAGGCTGTTTTCGGAAATAAATCTTCAGGATTCGACGAGGCTGGAGGATCAGGGCCGCATCAAGCATTAATCGACCAACCTCAAAAATAGATCTAGTGGTTTTTCGAGGGTTGGTCGGGTGAAGATCAATGTATAAGTAATATTCAGGTATACTTTCACATTTCCGGCTGACTGGTTTCTAACCAAAGATCAAAAATGACCTGTCACAAGATGGCCAGAAATAACATCACTGTACTTGGCGCAAGACCCCAAGTCTCTTGATAAGCTGATATTAGGACGCGTTCTCCTGGTGATCCGAAAATGGAATTGTGACAATAATTCATTTTTGCGAATGAAATTCTATGTTGGATACTTTGAGGGTTCAAAAAATGCAAACAGAAAATTAACAATAACGCACAAACACAATAACAAATTTTAATTCTATTTATTTTACGTTTTAAAACATCACAATGAATGTATTCCTTTTTTATTTACTAACTCATAAGCATAACTAGTACAGAGAATTGGGGCTATAATGAAAATCATAAAGCACAATTCCCGCCGCGGAAACACTAAAAAGTGCTTGTGTTAACTTATAACTACGAAGCTATAGATATCAAAAATCAAAATATACAAAAACAAAAGTAATATTAACACTAATGTACAAACTTAAAACAATAGTCATAAAATAATAATTCTGCAAATAAGACAGAAAACACATTATCCGCCAGTCAACATCCTATCGGCTGTATTGTTTCTCTATTCTTTCTTTTCATTATTTCGTCGCTTTAGTGTTTGTTTGCCCTACGGACAATTTCGTAACGACTTCGAGTTTTGTCAAATAACTTCGAATTGAGATTCAAATTGAAAAGCTGTTGTAAGAATATGTGACAATAGAAAAATTAGACTAGCTGATGAAAAAAACTTCTGGAATGTGTTATCAACTTGAAAGTTGAAAATTTTGGTCAAATCTCAATGGTCTGTAGGGTAAACAAAAACTAAGGCAACGAGTTATGGTAACAGAAATCGGAAATTTCTTTAAGTGTGGAGCATTAAAGCCACAAATAATCTTTTGAGTCCAGACCGTTGAAAGGATAGGTCCAACCTTACTAATTTTTGTTTCACCTTAGTTAATGGATATGTTACGGAAACCGCGAGAGGTTTTTGCAATTCCCACATTCCAAAGTCTTGTGAGTTGGCTGGATAGTCATACAATGGTTTTTTGCCTAGCCAAATTTTGCCTTGAATTATTATAGATGACAACGCAGGACCCTTATTCCAGATTTTATTAATCTGCATCACTATTCCATTTTCCAACAATACCAAATTGTTAGGCGTTGAATTTGACAAAAGCATCGAGTGAAATTTGAGAGAATGTACAATTGTAATTTCGTTTTCTCGGCAGCTCTTATGAATTTGGATAACAGGTGGAAGAGAGAGCTGTGGGTCTCGTTTCAGTGAATTTTTCTCCTGATATCTGCGGCATATTTGTGCCAAAGGTTTGTTTGGTGTGCGCAGTTTTTTTTTTAACGCTCCGAGTGCACTCTCAAATGGGAAACAGTTAACTCTGGTTAAACTGCATCCCATATTTATAGCATCGTCAGCCAAATGTACTAAATTGTGCATGTTTATCACTACGGAAGCTGGGCCGTACAATAATGGTAAAACAAGCACGAATTTCCGCAAACATCTTTTAGCTACAGCGTTATGAGTTAGACAAAGTTCATCGCTAGACAGTATCCTTAAAGCAACGTGCAATAACAAAAAATGCTTGTAAAGATTCGATGGGAGGATAGATTTCAAGACAACAGGACCACAATACAGTACGAAAAAGCGAAATTCAGTTGCCTTCCACTTTAAAAATTCGAAAATGGATCTAGGCTTACGCTGGAATTCAGATGGGATTTGTCTTTGCAAAGATAGTAGTCTACGAGACAGTTCTTGTTTTTGACTCGGACTTAGGCGTACGTCCAACGGACCGTACATCCAAAATCCAATCATCTTTTTGGCTATGCCCAAGATTAAATGCATCAGATCTAACAAAAATAGTGTAACCATATCTGGATGAGGTTTTATCTCTAACAGTGGCGAAATACCAGTGTGATGATCTGGGTCTTCCTGTCGTCGAAACGACTCATTCGTACGCCGTTGATGATGGACCCCTGAGTACGATACAGTCGATCCCCTTCCTGTGCGTTCTGATTTACCACGAACAACACACCTTTCACAGGCACTATATCCCCCATGACACTTACAACATTTTAAGAAGGCTCGAGCTGGCGTATCAGCGACAAAGCATTTGAGTTTAACTTGGTATCTTTTTCCAGATATAGCCACACCGTGTTCTTGCAAATTATTAATTTCTTGTATGAACTGCTTCAAATAATTTTCCAAGTTTTTCGGTTTGCTCATACCAAGATAAATTGCAACTGGAAAAGGATTGTAGATATCTGGTATATAATGAGGCTTGCAAAGTATTGGCCAAAAACATTTCCCCGAAGAATTGGATATCGGTAGGCCATCAACATTGAATATTAATTCAATAGTACCTTGATGAATTTTAGAATTTATACAATGCTTAAGGCCCTCTTCTATACCTAAGTATGCAAATTGTCCAGGGCTATTCGCAATTCCAGCGTCCTGCATCTCTGTGATACAATAAGAAGCTGAGGATGTTTCTAATAATGTTTTAGACGATTTTGGCAAACTTGGAATCAACTTTCTACGTAAAATTTTCAGTAATTTATCCAGATGATTTTGTTGGATGTTCGCTACAATTGCCCAATGACGTAGTTCATCGATCACGTCTTCTTCTGACTCTGCTGATTCGTTAGAGTTATAAGTCGGTTCTGCTTGACTCTGAGGATACGTAACTTCAGCTTCCTGATGTATGTTTATCCCCTCTTCATCAATATCAGTAGCAGTGCTGATATCAGATTCATCGTGGACATCTTCATCGTGGGTGTTTATCCTCATCTCTGTACCAATATCAGTGGCAACGCCGATGGCAGATCCACCGTGGACATCTGCTCCTTGCAAAGCTTGCTCTATATGTAGTGCGGTCTTCTCTGTATCACCAGTGTCACCAACAGCAGAAACTTTCTCAGCGTTGTCATTTTTCGAAGCCACTAAAATATAATAATACATACACAATGGAATAAGTAGTGTGTATACTATGAAAGACAATCAGGATAAATAAAATTGACAAAAGAAGGATTTCATGTACATGGACATCGAATAAAGGCGCAGTCACACAGAGCACAACGTTTTTCATACGTATACGAATACATGATACACTTCTTTTTCATCCCATAAGAAATACATAGCTTCTGGGCTTCTGTATAACCTCAGTGTACCCGTCTAGGGTGAAATGTTGTACATAATTTTATGTAATTGTGTATAATCTTATTAGTGAATTTTATTTTAGTTTATGACATTATCTAAAATTATATATTTTTTTAATTTTGTATGATTTTGTTATGTCTTTATTTAGGGGTCTTGTCCCCTGTTTAAATACTAACGTATAACTGAGGGATATTGATGGTAGGTAATACGAGAAAAGTAATAGTTTTATTTAAACTTCAATAAGTATTATGTTTATTCTGGCCTATATATTTGGTCCTCACAGTATTCAGTTATGTTTAGGAAGCTTAGCTATGCTAGGTGTCTACTGTAACGAGTATAGTTGAGAAGTGAAGAGAATCGAGGGAAGCATAGTTAGGTAGGTAGTTGCTAGGACAGTAAGATGAAAGGTTTTGCTGACTCGTTGCATTTGGCAGTGCCGGGTGAATTTTTTGAATTTATTAGATGACAGTGATAACAAAGCAGTTTGGTGCATTTCTCCGTCACCAACGACGTAGACGTCGAAAACCCCGGGACCTACGAGCTCGAAAACGAAAATCCCACAACCGACATTTGATAGAAATAAAATCGAGATAGAATGTGTACAATTTTATCAAATTTCAACGAACCTGATAGAATTTGTTCCGATCATAAAAAAAATTAAAAGAACAAAAAATTCCAGGGCCATGAATATCACCCATGTTACAACAAATTTTCGCAGAGTTCGCATAAATTGTTGAAAAATAGTATTGACATTATAGTATTTTTATATCACCTGTATGGGAAGTTTGATAACCATCTGCAACTCTGCGTAGAATTTCTGTGATTTCGGCCGTACACATTTTACGGATAGCTCTGTGTTTTTTCACACGATTACGTGAACACGATTTTTTGAAATTCGAGTCCATATTTTCTCATCTGTCCTTGTTTTCGGAATAAACTGATTGCCGTTATATTTCTCGTTCCTTCTTCTCTCTGGTTATTCTGTAAGTGAAATATTGTAAAGTAAGCAAACTCAGAAAGAATGAGCTAACGGCTAGGTCAGTGCGTATAATTCCTACCTATTGGATACACTAACCAAAGAATCTGTGAAGTTTTTCAGAAAAAAAAACAATAAATAAATCATTGATGAACATTATACATATCATACACGGATCTAAAGCTCTAAAATAATATTTTTATTATGACTTACACAGGCTCTATTCAAAAACCAAAATGGTCTCAATTACGGAAGCTGGGTCAGGTCACCACTTTTAGACTGTGTCTATTGGTGTTTCTGAACGCACTCAAGCCGGCATACACTGTCTGTCTGTCCTCGGCATGGCGTTATTTTTGAAATGACAATTTTCCATGATTTCGCATATTAAAATATAAGAAAATAGAAATATATTATTATAAATATTATTATATTATTATATTATTATATAAAGCCGCTCGTTATGGAAGTTTTGTAAAAGTACACTTTTACTGCTCTCAGATGCATCTAAATAGCATCTATACGTGTATTTATTTATGAAAATTTTCAGATTCTTACAAGTTATATTTCAGTAACGGCGTGGTCAAACTTTTTTTTTTTTTTTTTTTTAATTACAACTTCGGTTTTTATAACATATCAAAGTTTTATCAAATTCCGTTGTCGCGTTTTGATTTTATTCGAAAATCTCGCGTATAACTCTCTATGCATGCGGAAAAATGACGTCACGCCGACAGTGTGTGTCGGCTAATGCGGAGAAGTGACGTCACGCCGCCAGTGTATGCCGGCTTGAGTGCGTTCAGGAATACCGATAGACACAGTCTAAGAGTGGTGACCTGATAATAGATGATAAGCCATTGGTTAAAAAAAAAAAGTGGTGACCTGATCAGGCTACAGATCTTAAAAAGATGATAAGCCAATGGTTAAAAAAAAAAAAGTGGTGACCTGATAGGCTACAGATCTTAAAAAGATGATAAGCCAATGGTTAAAAAAAAAAAAAGTGGTGACCTGACCTAGGCTACCGTTCTTTATAGAGGATAAGCCAAAGGTTCAAAAAAAAAAGTGGTGACCTGACCCGGCTTCCGTACTAAATAGTACGAGCAACCAAGCTTTCTGTTGACGTCATTTAATGGGGCGCAAGGCGGACCGTTTCATGTTGTACAATATGGCTCAGTTACACAGACCGCGTCATGGGGTATATAGCCTATAGGAAAATAACTTTACCAAAAGTCCATCGGAAGGGCAGCACTTCGATTGGTTTGCTACTTCCCATGATGCGTGACGCGACGCGTTCTGTGTAACTGACAAAATTTAAACACGCGGCGTCGCGGTCATCACTGTGATGGTTAAATACAAACTGTATAAGCGACAGTTAGGTGTTAGCCACAAATAAAATGTGTGTATCACTTACCTCACACTGTAATCAACGACATGTTTAACTCCACCTAAACTTCGTCAATCTGTGGCTGTATTTTCATTAGCATTGAACTCACTGTCAATGAAAATCCAGTCGGTGTCGTCCAATATTCTATGTAAACTTGTCCACGGAAGTTCAGAAACGATTTGTTTGGGAACACAACGCCCAAGGTCGTTATGCGTTTGCTCAAGCGAGCGGCTTGTGTGATTCCCGCAGTTCCCGCGTCCCCAGTCGTGGTAAGCAGTGTATAATGACGAAAAGGAACGAAAAAATGCAGGTAAGTCTGATTAAATTCATCTCAGAGTTATCCAGGTTTGCAAACTATATATAATCGGGCAACGTAGAAAATAAACTCTCAATCAACCCGGGATACTAACCCCTTTTTCTCACGTGGCAAGGTCTACCCACCACGTGGATAAATCGCGTATTTGTCCGTACGATTTTGATGAAAATCTTCAATACTTTTTCTTTACGACACGTGGAATGAATATTTGTGGTGAGTTTATCCACCGCGTGTATAATCGCTTATTTGTCTGTACGATTTTTATGAAAGGTCTTCAATATTTTCTCTCTACAACACGTGGAATGGGTACTTGTGGCAAGTCTAGCCACTGCGTATACAGGGCGACCCAGGTTAAGCGCACCATATTTGGTGGGTGTACTCCTCCCGAAAATCTAAGACTAAAGTTCCTTTACCAAAACTCCCAGGGTCTAATAATTCAGGAGCTACAGGAGATCTTAGTCGACCAATCAGAGGGCTTATGATGGACCAAGACAGGGCCGGTTCAAGAGTGTGAGGCGAGCATTTTAGGTTGTTCGCTAAGTATTTCTCGTAGCCCAGGTCCTCGGCCTCGTAGTTCTCGTAGTCCAGGTCGTTCGCTAAGTATTTCTCGTAGTCCAGGTCCTCGGCCTCGTAGTTCTCGTAGTCCAGGTCGTTGGCTAAGTATTTCTCGTAGTCCAGATCCTCGGCTTCGTAGTTCTCGCTGTCCAGGTTCTCGGCTTCGTAGTTCTCGTGGTCCAGGTGGTTCGCTAAGTATTTCTTGTAGTCCAGGTCCGCGGCTTTGTGGTTCTTCGTAGCCGAGGACCCGGATTACGAGAAATACTTAGCGAACGACCTGGACTACGAGAAATACTTGGCGAACGACCTGGACTACGAGAACTACGAAGCCGAGGACCTGGACTACGAGAAGTACGAAGCCGAGGACCTGGACAGCGAGAACTACAAAGCCGAGGACCTGGACAGCGAGAACTACGAAGCCGAGGACCTGGACTACGAGAAATACTTAGCGAATGACCTGGACTACGAGAAATACTTAGCGAACGACCTGGACTACGAGAACTACGAAGCCCAGGACCCGGACTACGAGAAATACTTAGCGAACCACCTAAATTGATCCGACGCGGGCACTGCTCGCCTTACACTCTTGAACCGGCCCTGTCTTGGTCCATCATAAGCCCTCTGATTGGTCGACTAAGATCTCCTGTAGCTCCTGAATTATTAGACCCTGGGAGTTTTGGTAAAGGAACTTCAGTCTTAGATTTTCGGGAGGAGTACACCCACCAAATATGGTGCGCTCAACCTGGGTCGCCCTGTATAATTGGATTTTCCTTCGTCTTTTGAGCGTTACGTAGCGGTTCTGTATTCTTATTTCAAGGCCACCTAATTTGTTTTTTGTAACACATGCACGATTTCTTCGTTTTTTTTACCTAAAAATAGGGCCTAAAGTAGCCGTTTATTGACCACTTGGAAAGAGCGGTACAAAAAGAATTCTTTTTAGACCGGCGGTACAAAAAGAATCCTTTTTAGACCGGCGGTACAAAAAGAATCCTTTTTAGACCGGCGCGGGCGGTACAAAAAGTATCCTTTTTAGACCGGCGGTACAAAAAGAATCCTTTTTAGACCGGCGGTACAAAAAGAATTCTTTTGAGACCGCTTTTTTAAAAGTTATCAAAAACGACCGTATGTGTACATTTATACACATATACACACATATATATTCATATATACTATACGTATATATTGTGTACACATATACGTGTACATATAAGTATATATATATATACACTGATATACATATAAGGCACTAAAACGCAGACATCAAGACATGCGTCACAAAAAATATGGTGTGTACCAAGGGCTAAGAGGGCTTTTTTACCTCGTGTGGTTGCAGTACTCGTCTTCGGCTCGCGGATGCACTCGTCTACGACTCGTGCACCCTCGCCTCCGACTCGTACTGCAAACTCCACACTCGGTCTAAAAAAGCCCACTTTAGGTCCTTGGTACACAATATACTATTTCTAAGAGGTATTCCAGGATCAGAATTCTTGTATTTTGGTTTATTTATTTATTTATTTATTTATTCATTTGGTTTGAAAATGGTTTGAAAATGAAAATAGATCGACAGCTTTCATTCATTGTTCGGTCTGTCTCAATTAAGAAAATAGATTATTATTTTTCTTGTGAATAGTGAGCCTTGAAGTATTAAAATGTAGTACAATTTCTGAGCTCAGTTTTTACCCCTCAGTTTTTTAGGGTAATTACATATACCTTTGTATATGCCTTCTATTACATAAATTATTTACAAATTTATAGGTTTCCCCAAAATCGGTGGCGGAAGAGGAAATCGTTCGCTACCAAGTGGTGGAATTTATAGAGGAACGGCGTGGAACCAAAAAATCGTTAGATTACGTTCCAGCTGGTTGGATCAAATTTGATTCTAAACTCGGCAAATGTGTCGCTAAATTTATGGAGTCCCTAGACACTCCAGATGATTGCAAATTAATGGATGACCTCAGAATAGCTGAATCAGATGCACCAGAGAGTTGGTCCTGGTATCCCGTGGTCCTGAGAGGTCAAGCAAGTGAGTGACGGATTTAATAATAAGATAATAGCGTATCTAGATATTCATCTACCCTGGACTTCGTCAGTAGAGTATCATCAATGTAAATAGTTTGACCTCTACGATTTTTACTCTCAGATACTGTCGCCGAAGCTATAAAAAAAGCTGAATTGCTCAACAACGCTGAGTACGCGTATTCGACTGAGAATGAAGAACACGCTAAACAGAAGTCTGATGCTGTAGTAAGAATCTACAAGGCCAAAAGTAAGAAAAAAGTGGGAAAGCTGCTGGAAGATATCATGAGTTTTGAAGAAAATGACTCTGGTTCGGCGTCTGATGATAGTAAGTTTGGCATTTATCCGAAATGAATACAGTTGGACCCCGATTTAAGAGCGCAGTTGAAACTGAGTGCTCTTGGATCGAGGTAGTGTAGGACCTGCCTCTCGACCAAACAGCCTGATTCCAATGCCGTACCTGCATAGAAACCTCTTTGACTAGATATTCCTATGTATGCTTCTGGCATCGGAGCCTCCACTGTGCGCTAATCGAGCGAAACAGTGGGGATTTGCTCCTGGGTGGTTCAGTCAGGATCCGACTGTACATACTGTTTACAGATTGATACGTATATTGGTGATATTTTCAGTCCACAGTGACGATGGACTCAGTGACTTGAACGGTGATGTCAACGCGAGCCAAAGCAACAAAAAAACCTCATTTTGTCGAAAGAAACTCCAGTCACAAAGATCGAAGTCCTCCACCAAAAAAAAGGTATTGGGAGGCACAAAGCCTGTAGCTGATCGCACAACAAAGGCGGGTTCCAAAAAAAATAACCCTTCTGTGAGAAGTGACGGAAGAGAGGTGCGCAGAGAGTTTCAGAAAGTCTTAACCAACAAGAAAGGTATAAATTAATGGTGTTGATAGAATTTGCTTACTCTCCAATCAGAATAGCACGTAATTCACTATCATATTTTTCAATATCTTGAGAACACCTGAGTCATTTTCATCACGATACCCATGGTGAAATATAATAATGCTCCATAAATTCATATGACGTAATAACTCTTGTATAAATTTCAGTTGATGAACCCCAGCCAGCGAAATCGAAACAGTCGCTAAAAGATATATCTTCCACTATCGAGAGTGACTCCAGTTCGGTGTCTAATGGTAGTAAGTTGTGCACTAATTTGGAATTGAAATCTATTGCTCACAGCTTAATACATGCATTGGTGTTAATATTTTCAGACTACAGCGAGGATGGACTCAGTGACTCAAACATCTGCGCGGGGCGAAACGAAAAAAAACCCTCACCTTGCCGAAAGAAACTTGAAGATCAGAAACCGAACTCTTCCAATAAGAAAAGGATACCTTCAGCTGAAAAACTGGTGGTCGAACGCGCAGCGCAGGGAAAGTCAACTTCCGGATTGATAATAAAAAATGCTGGCAATGGTCACAAGAAAAAGTCTTGCGAAGAGATCTCCAAGGTTGATCGCGAAGTCTCCAAAGAACGAAAAGGTACTAATTAATGATGATGAAATTGACTCCATTTACAATCATATTGGCATTTAATTCACAATTACATACCGTATTTACACGAGAATAAGCCGCACCCCCGTATAAGCCGCACCCTAATTTTGGAAGGGTCATTTGCCAAAAAAACATTTTTATACTCGAATAAGCCAGAATACCGAAACGGCGCGGTAGATAATAAAATGACCCAATAGGCGAAGAAATAATTGCAAAATTTTTCGAAAAATCCGCTTCCGCGTATAAGCCGCACCCGGGTTTTGGTAGGTTGAAAAAGCGAAAAAAGGTGCGGCTTATTCTCGTGTAAATACGGTATATCTTCCAATACCTTCAAAACACTCGAGTCATTTTCGTAGACGATTCTGGGAGTTGATGTTATATGTTCTTATTGTAATTGCATCAAATGGTATCCATTTATATCTGCTAATTTTATCTAAGTTACACTCAAGTATAAACCATTTGTTGCATTGTACAATTTTTGATAAATTTGTGTGTTGTAAAAACTGCTGCATGGTTTTCAGATGATGAATTGCAGCCAGAAATGTTAGCACTGGCGACTGCCGCAATATCAGATGACGCAACAGTTCATCCAACGACTTCCGGTTCTTGGAAAAAAAAATTTGATGAACAGATCAAAACTTTTTCCATAGGTAAGCATATATTATAGTGTGTAGCTGTAGGGTATATCAGAGAGAACGAAGTACTCAAAAATTGAGTACCGTCAATTAAATCTGGACAGTAAGAAAAAAAATAATAATAACAATCAACCATTACAAAATAATATTCCCCTTTGCCCGGTTGTGTCTACATGGCGAGTCGAATTGTAATAGGTTTCACTCTTGTCACACGACTATGAAATGATAATATTTATGACATTTTTTTTGTGTCTTCAGAAACTCAGCTGCTTTATATGGCAATTAAAAGCTTAGCTGCAGACGTCCAGAAAAACTGTGATGAAATCAAAAGCCTACGACAAGCCATACAAATTGTCACAAAAAGCAAGATTTCTACAGTAGCAATTGACGCAGTTGTAGAAAAAAGAGGAATACCGCAGTTACCTCTAAAAGATCAAACTCAACTAAAGAGTTTTATCAAAAAACTGGATGATGATCCACAATTCTGCACAGAGTTCGTAAGTACAACATTTTAGATCTTAGTGATGAGTTATGGTTATAGTATAATATAAAACGATATTATCTTACAGGTGGATGTTCTACAGCATTTTGTTGAAGGTGATGTAGTTAAAACCGTGTCCTTGATTTTGAAAAAATTATTGGATAGGTTACTCGCAATGGAGTGTACCGCAGTGAAACAAGTACCTGGAAAGTTTCTTCTGAAAAATACAAAATTATATACCATTCTGTTCGGTGCGTATAATGTTTAAAAAATCTCTAAGATAACAATTTTATTTAAAATATTCGCCGAAACTTGAATTCAATTGTTATCATCTTGGAATTTTTATTATAAAATCTCTGATAAGCAGGTCTTTTCTTATAAATTTCAGAATTAGTGTGTGCCCGTCATAGCGGGGCGACAAACGACGTGGTTTCTGAACTGGAGTATAGAAAAGCTTTGTTAAGTGTGCTATACAATGCAAAGGACTGGGATGGTCATAGGAACGCACGCAAAAAGCCTGACATACCTCCTGCGACGCCCGCCGTAGTGGAAGTACCAATCAGACCTCCGTTAGTCGAAATTGTAGCGGGTCAAGAAGAAGAAGAATTAGGCGAAGCCGATTAATCGAGTGATCTTTAACAATTACTATCGTGAGTTGAAACTGTTCGCTGAGGTATCTAATTGTAGAACTATATGAAAGAAAGAATAGGGTACAAAATACTTTGGTATCCCATTCTTTCTTTCATATCGTTATACAATTAGACACCTCAGTGAACAATTTCAACTCACGATAGTAATTGTTTTTCTTTTTTTTTTTCTTTATTAACGCTAAAGTAATACCATCATTTACTCTCCCTTATTTGAGAAATATTCTCTTTTCTTTTTTTCTCTACAGTTGATGATGAAATAGAATATATTTAAGTGAACTCCAGAGGTTATTTTTTTTTTTTTGTTTTTAATTGTTTTTGCTGTCACCATTTTTTTTTTCAAAAAAACTGGATTTTCCGCTTAAAGCTTTCTTGGTTAGATAGGTTCAACACCTTTTTGTACGTGATTACTCGTGGTCTGATTGTCTAATTGCAAAACTGTTTGAAAGAAAGACGTTTCAGGTATAATACATTCATTCATAAAACTATTTTTTTATCGAAATTTAACAGATTTGGCCGGTTCTTGTGTGAGTGGAAAAACTTTACATCAAGGTTTTGGATTAAGACTGATTAGTGTTTTAATCGCGTAAGCAGTAGGTAAGAAACACTAATCACTCTTAATCCAAAACCATAACGTAAAGTTTTTCCACTCACACAAAGACCGGCAAAATTTGTTGTTTCGATAAAAAGAGAGCTCATGAATGTGTTATTTGACTGGTACGTCTTTCGTTCAAAAAGTTTTACAATTAGACAATTAGACCACGAGTAATTGTGTGTATGTATATACGCATATGTATACTTAAGAAAGCTGTACTTTATTCTCATTCTCGTTAACATAAAATTATTATAGTCTATATAATGATCTCATCTATACATATGTATATTAAAATCTATAGTATCTCTATAGTATAATGTATAGTGTTTTATTTTAATAATAAGAAAACATTCTTGTTGTATTACAAAAATATGAAAAAATGTGCCATCAATTCTTTTTTTAGTTTTCATGAAAATGAATAATTTTAATTTTCAAATTAAATATAATTTCCTCTTTTATGGTAAAAAAAAAAAAAAAAATGACGCATCCACAGGGCGTCATCAACACCAGCTACTACCATTCCTTACCAGGTCCTGAAGAATTCCTCTGGTCGGGGTCTGATAAACTAACCTAATCAGGACCCATATTGTATTTCTGATCGGATCCTCATCAATTCTCTCGATCAGGGCCTGATATATTGTCCCGATTTTGAACGGAAGGGCGGAATGTGACATTCCTAGTCGGGCCCTAATAATTTAACCAGATCAGGGCTCGTACTATTTCTAATCGGATTCTGGTGAATTTTCCTATTCGGGGCCTGATAAACTAGCCCAACCAGGGCCTGATAAACTAGCCCGATCAGGGCCTGACGAATCAACCACATCGGGTCCTGATAAACTAGCCCGATCAGGGCCTGATGAACTAGCCCGATCAGGGCCTGATGAACTAGCCCAACCAGGGCCTGCCTTGCGAAGCGTTACATTTCTAGTCGGGGCCCGATAATTTTCTCCTGACCAGGGCCTGATTTGTAATCAGGCTAAATAATCAGGCCCTGATCACAGCCCTGACAGAATTTCCACACGGGAGTGTGACTCCAAAATTGTTTGCAGAGATACTCGAAATTCAAAACGTCACGCCCGCCGTCGCCAAGATAGATTTAAGGGTACACTTATGCGCTATGTGTTTCGCGCCTATCAATGCGCCCAAACAAAACACAAAAAATCAGGATGACCGCCAGCTTCGCCTTGAGTGCGAGACAGGTGACTCGATTCCAATCATTTTCGCTGCACAAGAAACTGAGGACTGGCGAGGCTTGACATCGACAAAAGCGACAATTCAAAAGTCTAGATATTTAATCAAAAATCATCAGACCTACGATGCTATTGGGCATGAAAAACTGACAAAAATTCCTATTATGCGGAATGGACATTGTCTACAACTTCAGGTACATTTAATACCTCAATTTAAAAATCATGTATTCAAACATGAGAGAGATCATCGTCTAGTAGCTGTAGCACTTTTGTCTTTCGCTTATCGATTCTGTACTGTCCAGCAATCTCAATTCCATCTTTTATCTGTGCCTATACACTGAGAAAAAAATTTGGTTGATTTCTAATTACTATTTTATTCTATGAAATAAAAGCCGCCTTTAACTAAATTTTAGGTACTAAACCCAAATGAATTTGATGTTACTTCAAAGAAATAACAATTAATTCATGCGGATCAAACAAATTTTAGATGTTCATTTCAACAAAAGTTGTATTGGCGTAGTAGAATATTCAGTTGGAAGAACTATATTTTTTGGATTAAGTGTGATAAATAATTCTTTGAAAGCGTGAAAATAATTTATTTTCTCATATTGATTGAGATTTCTCTGATACAAATACCTTATTCGTTATCGCCCTCACGGAAAAAACCCCGACGTTTACCCCGAAATTTACTCCCAAATTCAACCTCAAAATTACACTCAACCGGGATGGGGTAAATTCGTACCCCTTGATCGAGGGTTTACCCCCGTGTAGATATATACGGGGTTATCCCTGAACTTGGAGGTAAACCCTCGATCAAGGGGTACGAATTTACCCCATCTCGGTTGGGTGTAATTTTGAGGTTGAATTTGGGAGTAAATTTCGGGGTGAATGTCAGGGTTTTTTCCGTGAGGGCTGTAGTCACCCCACTAATGCTCCGACATATCACACATATCACAGAGAGGGTTTGGAGTAATAATATATCGCGGAAGACTCGACCTCCCTCCCTCACGGAAAAAACCCTGACATTCACCCCGAAATTGACTCCCAAATTCAACCTCAAAATTATACGTGGTTAACCCTTAACTTGGAGGTAAACCCTCGATCAAGGGGTACGAATTTACCCCATCCCGGTTGAGTGTAATTTCGAGGTTGAATTTGGGAGTAAATTTCGGGGTAAATGTCGGGGTTTTTCCGTGAGGGTACTCTTGAGACAGACGAACCTTCAACTCTTCAGAGTAACACTCAATCCTGAAGGTTAACCTTCAACTCTTGGGGATAACCCTCGATAGCTGGAGGTTGAACTCCAACTATTGGGAGTAACCCTCGATAGCTGGAGGTTAAGGTGAAGTGAAACGTTTGTCAGAACCTCGAAAACGGGAATCGTGAATTCTTCGGAACTACTGAATCGATCGCAATGAAATTTTGAGGGATTACACACAATTGTGGCAGAAAGTGGATGATTATTTCACTTTTCCAAAATTCGACAAAAATTTTTACAGATTGACGTACCGATCACATAAATCGCGAGATTATTCACCGTTGCCGTGGATAATCGCATTTTCCTGACATTTATCAACTCCGCAATGAAAAACCACACACTTTGAGCCCAATCCCGTGTCATTCGATGAAGAAATGGCTGAGAATTGACGATTCTCCGTTACTCAAAACTTAAATAACCGACATTCAGTTGAGATCACTACCCGTATCGACATTTAGTTGAGATCACAACAGCTGTACCGAAATTGTAGCCAGTTTACTTGCAAGCCGAGCAGCAGCGCTAGTGGAGGTTTCCTATGCCGCTCTACGTATAAGATGTTGGTCCTGCTGCTCCCGCTTGACGGCGCTTGGCAAGAAACACAAATATTGAATATTGGATCGCACACGACTAACCTCACCTGACTGACAGCTAACCTAAAATACGAACAAACGATAGTTAAAATCGTGTTCGAAATTTGCGTGACGAGAAAATATTACTGCTAGTTTATTTAATCTACTCCTTTCTTTCGTACTAATGTGTCTAAAAATGAGTAACGTATATCGGTGCAAAAACCTTCCGCCAAGTCCATTAATGTGTAGATCACTCCACCAAAAAATAATCAAAGGTTGTGCTCGCTCACTCGATTGGTTGATGATTATCAACATACAAAAGCATTGAAATCAGATACAACTGCCAAGTACCTGTGGAATGATAAAAGTTTGGGATTGAAAAATTTGTTCAAACGAAATAACGTTGTACTCGTTCGCTCGCTGCGCTCGCTCACTCTTTTGACTTATGATTATGGGTTGAAAAAACAATTCGGATGAAGACATTGAAGATGTCAACATTTATCAAAAAATATTCATGACGAAAAATAATTTAAAAAAAATTTGAAAAAAAAATTTGGAGTCCGTGGTACGTTGGCGGGCCAATGTTTAAATATCTATCAGATGACATTGACATGGTTTGAGATCGATATTTCATATTTCTTTTTCTACAAAAGGCCCCCCCAAGTACCACTACCTCCAAATTTTTTTTTCAAATTTTTTTTAAATTATTTTTTCGTAATGAATATTTTTTGATGAATGTTGACATCTTCAATTTCTTCATCCCAATTGTTTTTTCAACCCATAATCATAAGCCAATAGAGTGAACGAGCGCAGCGAGCGAACGAGTACAACGTTATTTAGTTTGAACAAATTTTTCAATCCCAAACTTTTATCATTCCTCAGGTACTTGGCAGTTGTATCTGATTTCAATGCTTTTGTATGTTGATAATCATCAACCAATCGAGTGAGCAAGCACAACCTTTGATTATTTTTTAGTGGAGTGATCTACACATTAATGGACTTGGCGGAAGGTTTCTGCACCGAAGGTGCTTTTTGGGGTTGATTTCACTACTTTTTGTGAAATTTTGCTTGACCACCTAATAGTTGTGCTCGCTCGCTACGCTCGCTCGGTTGTTTTGTGCTATTTCATACCGCTCGAAGTCCCTCGATCAGCAGGAACGTCAACAGCAACGAGCACGCGTGTGCTCATACATTTCCCCAAGTCTCAAATTTGTAGAGTGACGCGTAATGTACTTTCATAGCGTTTACAAATTGTTCCACTACAATAATTTTTTATACCTACAACATCTAACCCTACGTGCAGCCCTCCTCCTGTCTCATCTGGGCCTGGGACCGGCAATGGCGGAGTTACTTGCACGCAGGGTTGTAGTTGCTGCTCATGACTAAATATATATAAATATCAGATATATGTATTGCAACCTCTGCAAAAAGAACATGTACGCGTCCCGGACTCATAACGTCAACTTCCAATTCGGGTCTGAACAGAAGGTATCAAAATATTTGGAATTGAGCCTATTCATGCAAGACTAGCGTAGAGCATAAAATGGAAGTTTATGAAGTCAAACACTCGCATTCTGCTCTCTTCGTCTGACTCTTGCCGTTTCTCCTATCGAATCACACTATACCGATACTTTGCAACCCAAGCGTTTTCTTTCATCATCCTCACGTCTTATACGGCAACCCGCTACAAAATTAAACAATCCATAAGAAAGATTTTTCTTCAATAATTCCATTTACGAATGATTATACGCTGAGTCTACAAATAATAAATAAATATAAATCAGAATCTCTATCATCTGAGAAAGAGGAAGTCGATCGATCATTTCTTTAATATTGAATAAGTATTTTTATTCTCACCATTTGTCGTGATAGCACTAATCTGAATTTGATTGAGCTTCTGAGCGGAAAATCTAAGCTAATTGTAAAACATGGATTAAAAAATTATCTTCACCGAAGGTCAAGGCATTACGTTGACGTGGAGTGTAGAATAAAGCCTATCGTAGTCCAACACACAACGTCGACTTACAGTCTCGTTTGGACTAGAGGATACCGAGATAAAATATAGAATTCATCGAAATCCTACACATAACGTTGGCTCGCAGTTTAGGTCCGAGCAGACGAGCCTCTAGAAATGAGCCTAACATCGAGCTTGAAGTGGAATTTGTTGCAATCCAACGCTTGAACTCAGCTTTGTTGGTCTGGCTCCTTGCCGTTCCTTATATCAAATCACGCTATCCTGATGTTTTTCAACTTCAACATTTTTTTTCGATTTTCTATTGTCAGACTTTCTCAGGCGGTGACTTGCTAGAAAATTGAATCCCCAAAACACCGTTTCCTCCGATAATTGCATTCACGAATGGAAATAAGCCAAATCTACAATGTATAAGTGAATAAAATTTAGAGGTCATAGTCAGTTGATAGTCATCTAACAGTCTTGTGTCATACAAGGTAAGCCTAATCGTAAAATTATCCGTTCACAAGTATTATTCTATTTATCACTATCAATTTTACACGTCAGTCGATTCGCATAACCTCAAAAGCTCAAGATCGTAGGATTTAAGATAATTAACCCATCGAAACATTTTTGTTGGCGGCTATCACTTAAATGTACTTGATGTGAGGTTTTCGCACCTAAGTGGCTTTTGGGAGGTATTCGCTAGTTTTTGTACGTTCAAATTTTGCATTAAGCATTGCTCGTACTTTCTTTTATTTCCTTTATTTGGATTTAAAAATATGAAATGGCAACACAAGTCTGCTAGTGTAGCGGACGGTTTCTGTCTGCGATACTGACGCTATCTACGTCGGAACTATCTCGTATACTGACGTCACTCTATACAACTTTTGTGTGGTTTCCCGTCTAGTGATTTTATATGGGAATGGTTTGAATTGGATAAATCTTGGACCTACGTGAAGTTAGCCCCCCACTTTTAGAAAAAAATATTTTTGAAAGTTGTTCCAGATTGTTCTACATTTGTTCTACATTGTTCCAAGATGAAAATTTTCCAACGTGAAAAATACGGCTGAGAATTCAAAAAAACGGATTTTTGAGTCAGCCCCCCACTTTTTGAAAAAGTGAAATTTCTCGAGTGTTCCGGGTTGTTCTAGTTGTTCTGAACATTGTTCCAGAATCCCGGAGTCGCAAGTCCAAAACTGGACTGGAAACGGTCGAAAATCGCACACCAAACGGAAAAAATGCAATAAAAAAGTTCACTTGTTTGTTTCGGCGATCTCTCGAGTTGTTCCGAGTCGTTCTAGTTGTTCTGAACATTGTTCCAGAGTCTCAAAGTCGCAAGTCCAAAACTGAACCGGCAACGGTGGAGAATCGCTAATCGAAACGGAGAAAAATGCAATAAACAAGTTCAGGGGATTGTTCGAGTCGTTCCGAACATTGTTCCAGAATCTTGAAGTCGTGAGTCCAGGACTAGACCGAAAATAGTCGAAAAACGCACACCGAAACGGAAAAAGAGGAGTAACGGAGTTCCGGAACTTGTTCCGACAATCTCTCGAATTTTTTCTGACTTGTCCTAGTTGTTCTGAACATTGTTCCAAAGTCCCAAGATCGCAAGTTCAAAATTGAACGAGAAACGGTTGAAAAACTCACATCGAAATGGGAAAAGTGAAATAAAGGAATTCCGGGACTTGTTTCGGCGATCTCTCGAGTTGTTTCGTGTTGTTCCAGTTGTTCTGACCATTGTTCCAGAATCCCGCAGTCGCAAGTCTAAAACTGAACGAGAAACGATCGAAAAACGCACACCGAAACGGTAAAAGTGAAACAAACGAGTTCGGAGACGTGTTCCGGCGATCTCTCGAGTTGTTCTAGTTGTTCTGAACATTGCTCTGAAATCTTAAAGTCGTCAGTTCAAAACTGGACCAAAAGCGGTCGAAAAACGCATACCGAAACGGGAAAAGTGGGATGAAGGAGTTCCGGAACTTGTTTCGGCGATCTTTTGAGTTGTTCCGAGTTGTTGGGGTTGTTCTGAACATTGTTCCAGAGTCTCAAAGTCGCAAGTCCAAAACTGGACCGGAAACGGTCAAAAATCCCAGACCGAACGGAAAAAATGCAATAAAAGAGTTCACTTGTTTGTTTCGGCGATCTCTCGAGTTGTTCTGAGTTGTTCTAGTTGTTCTGAACATTGCTCTAGAATCTTGAAGTCGTCAGTCCAAAACTGGACCAAAAGCGGTCGAAAAACGCATACCGAAACGGGAAAAGTGGGATGAAGGAGTTTCGGAACTTGTTTCGGCGATCTTTTGAGTTGTTCCGGGTTGTTCTCGTTGTTCTGAACATTGTTCCAGAATCCCGGAGTCGCAGGTCCAAAACTGGACCGGCAACGGTCGAAAATCGCTAACCGAAACGGAAAAAAGTGCAATACAAAAGTTCAGGGGATTGTTCGAGTTGTTTTGAACATTGTTCTGGAATCTTGAAGTCGTAAGTCCAAAACTGTACCAGAAACGGTCGAAAAACGCACACCGAAACGGAAAAAGTAAAATGAAGGAGTTCAGAGATTTGTTCCGGCGATCTCTCGAGTTGTTCCGTGTTGTTCTAGTTGTTCTGACCATTGTTCCAGAATCCCGAAGTCGCAAGTCTAAAACTGAACGAGAAACGGTCGAAAAACGCACACCAAAACGGTAAAAGTGAAATAAACGAGTTTCGAGACTTGTTCCGGTGATCTCTCGGGTTCTTCCGTGTTGTTTCAGTTGTTCTGACCATTGTTCCAGAATCCCGGAGTCGCAAGTCCAAAACTGGACCGAAAACGGTTGGAAATCGCACCCCGAAACGGAAAGAGTGGATCAATGGAATTTCGGGACTTGTTCCGGCGATCTCCCGAGTTGTTCCGGGTTGTTCTAGTTGTTCTGACCATTGTTCCAGAATCCCGAAGTCGCAAGTTCAAAGCTGAACGAGAAACGGTCGAAAAACGCACACCGAAACGGTAAAAGTGAAATAAACGAGTTTCGAGACTTGTTCCGGTGATCTCTCGGGTTCTTCCGTGTTGTTCTGGTTGTTCTGACCATTGTTCCAGAATCTCGGAGTCGCAAGTCCAAAACTGGACCGAAAACGGTCGGAAATCGTACTCCGAAACGGAAAGAGTGGATCAATAGAATTTCGGGACTTGTTCCGGCGATCTCCCGAGTTGTTCCGGGTTGTTCTAGTTGTTCTGACCATTGTTCCAGAATTCCGAAGTCGCAAGTCCAAAACTGGACTGAAAACGGTCGGAAATCGCACCCCGAAACGGAAAGAGTGAATCAATGGAATGTCGGGACGTGTTCCGGCGATCTCCCGAGTTGTTCCGGGTTGTTCTAGTTGTTCTGAACATTGTTCCAGAGTCCCGAAGTCGCAAGTCTAAAACTGGACCGACAACGGTCGAAAATCGCTAACCGAAACGGAAAAAAATGCAACACAAAAGTTCAGGGGATTGTTCTAGTTGTTTTCAACATCGTTCTGGAATCTTGAAGTCGTAAGTCTAAAACTGTACCGGAAACGGGCGTTGAAAGATTCCTTCAGGTTTTTCTAGTCGTATCGAACAATGATGAGGCTTGTTCTGGTCGTACGGATAATTCTTCCTAATTGTACTAGCGAAATCGAGCATCGCGGCCCCTACCTTCCAAAATCAAGGATTTTCCGAGTTTCCCTGCGTTGTTCAAGTAAAATTGTACATTGTTCTGAGTTGTTCCAGCCGAAATGAACATTGTTCCGAGTCGGTTCAGCTTGCATACTAGCGAAATCGAGCATCGCAGCACCCTACTTCCGACATCAAGGACTTTTCGAGCTCTCCCGAGTTGTTCCAGTCCAACTGTACATTGTCCCGGGGTTTTCCAGTCGTATGGAACGTTATATCAGGTTGCTCCAGTCAAATACTAGTTGAGCGTTGTGAAAATCATGAATCAAATCCATTTTACTACCATCAAATTTCGGAATCGTTTTACTCGCACATGACGAACGTAATGGACGATCAAATGGATCATCGAATTATGAAAGTAATCGACGACTCACCACCCTCCTAACTCAAATTCAATCGTAATCGTCGTTTGATTCTGTCCTAGCCTCGAACTTTGACGAACTTTTCTGTGCATGTGCTGATACTGAGCGGCGTCGATTGCTTTTGGGGAAATCGCTGTGTCTTAGCCAATTTTCATTCAATCAAGCTGAAATTTTCTGAAAAACTTCCTTCAATGTTAATGAACAAATGTCTCGCTGAAAGTTTTTCCACGCTTAAACTTTGTACCACACTTTTTCTCGTCGAACATATACATAACCGTATAAAAAAGTTGTTCGCTTGTTTACAATTAAAATATTAATGAAAAATATATAATTATTAAGTTTGTATGACTTTATTGGCAGCGGTAGGGTATTTCACGATGTCATGCCAAAAATCAAGAAGATGCGTGGATATTTTTTTATTTTTTCATATTTGAATAATTTTTTTTTTTTTTTTAGACCTGTATTTCAGAATATGGCCCAATTTTCTTGATTCATTTGATTTCGCTTTGGTTCACTTCATTCTCATCGAGAACCTACAATTGACCTATATTTTTATTGTAAACACATTTCGAAACAATAAATATTTTCGGATTAGAAATTAAAAATCAAATGTCATGTCGAAATAAAATGTAAAGCTTATGCCTTCTAGCGACGAATAAACGGGAGTAGTTTTGTTCAGGTCATCTCCCTCGCTTGACCAACACGTATTTTATTGTTTTTTTCTCATATTTCAAATTTTTCTTTCCGATCTTCTTATTTTTTCATATGCCCACGTAAATGCATAATTGCGGTGTTTTTCTTTCACGATCTCTCGGCGGGCATAGAGGCTTCTGTTTCACATCATCAAATTCAATCCAGTCGCTTCCCTTTTTGACCCACGCAGTATAGTGCCCTACTGACCTCACTGCTGTGCCTCCTGCATACATCACAAATCCAGCCAAAATATATTCGGTCGCATCAAGCACAATTGACTCTGGGAATTGGTCTAGCTGAATGTTTTGGCCTATTCCACTGCATTCGATGAACAGTTGAATACCATACGTGGTCACTATTGGGAATTGTTTTATCGCAACATTTTCTCTGTGGCAAACTGCCGTCCTGTAACGCTGCGACTAATTTTTGGAAGGCATGATTCGTCACCACGTCCAAATTCATCGGGGATAGCGTTTTGCCAAAAGTACTGGTAATTTCACATTCGCTGCACGTAATCTCTTCTATCGAACTCCAATCCTGGTGGAAAATCCATTCGCACAGGTTACAGATATTCGACAAAACATCGATTTTAATTACGTTCGGTGATCGTGTTGGTTGCCTGAAGCATTCAACTCGTCCCAAAATATTGGCACGCATCTTGTAGATAACACATGAAGGACCTTTTTCTAAAAATAACTTCAAAAATTCGTATGTGTCCGTTTTCGCCATGTCGACAAACTTGCGAAATCCCTCGAATCTACACGCGGATCCTAAGATCTGCATAATACTGTCGAAGCCACACGTATTTCGGACAACAATTTTATTTTTTGCGTCTGATATTATGGGGCAGATATTACCATTTTTTAATATACCGATATTGAGCCTAGTCGTACTGAACCCAACAACATCCCAGTCAGGACGTGTATCCAGATACGTGCGTTTCGCTTTTTTCGGTCCACTCTTATTCCTCCAATTTTGCTCATGATTCAATTCAGAGATTTCGGTCATGTTTTCATGACACGATTCATTATGTCGCTTCACGTTTTGCTTCATGGATACCGATGTTGGATCGGAATATTGCACATTGGTGGAGCTGGATAAATCAGTCACTGAAAAACTCTCAATGGACGATGTCTCGTCCTCATTCACGGGTACGACGACTTGCTCCGTAGATTCAACATTAATTGAGATGGATGTGTCATTTATTATGGAATTCTCAGCAAGAATTGACTTGTCATTATCATTTATCAACTCATCCGTGAAAGTTGTGTCAATTATGTTTGTTTTCTGAGTTACGAGATCGTCGATTCCATCAAATCGTTTCGTAACATCTGATGAGCAGCCATTTTGGTTTTGCCGCGACGTATGTTTTCCGAGAATGGGACTAGTATTACACTCTAGATCCACTATATCGGCTGAATCTTTTGCTTGCAATGATTGGCGGATTTCTCCAGCTACGGCCAATTTTGCTCTTCCAGAGAATGATCTCAAATGCGTCGTTAAAAATTTGTCGATACGCATTGGTCGACATTCATTCCTGAGCAGTCGATGTTTTAGGTCGTTGAATTCAGCCTCAACTGCTGATGAGGTAGCATTGACTTGGCCATATCCGAAATGTGCAATCATTATTCCAGAATATAGTGGGAAATAAGGCAACATGTATTTAATCTTTTGTGCCATCGCGGGGCAATAATAAGGATTTATATCAACTCCGCTTAACGCTGTTTTTGCATCATTCATACATTCATGAAAGAATCGATGTGCCCAAGAATCGATGTATGAGCTATCGTAGAGCCTATGTTCACTTTCATCTTCGTCAGGTTCCAACCTTCCATCGGAATTATCAATCTCGGATGAATCCTTACTCATATCAGAAATACCCTTTATGTCCCGAATGATAGATACACGGGCTTCTTCAGCCAAGCTGACCGTATCGTATTCGGTCCTGCCGCAACCTTCGCTAGTGAACAGGATGATGGGAAATCTCACTATTTGCTTGAAACTTATAAAATCAGTTGCTTTGGTAAGCAAACACATTATCATTACATAAAATGTTTTAACCCGGGGATGTAAGGACGATTACAGCTTCCAGCGCGCTACAAGCGCGACATAGTGAGATATATCTAATCTCAGAAAGCAGGCGGGCCTATTTTCATTGCCATCTTCGACAACTGACAAGCACTTTGAGAGGTAATCTCTCAAATCTTTGCAATGGCCAAAAGCTCTTACTATTGCACCCATCAAAGCTTTATCAAAGTCACAAATGACTTCGCGTGGGATAGGAAAATTGGATTTGTGTGTGGCCCCTATCCTCATGATTTCGAAAAGCCAATATTGGATTGCGTTCGTGTTTTGAACAGCGCTCAGCATTTGGAATACGGGCATCTTTGAAGTTTGAGTTTCGCAAACAATCTGGTATAAATATATGTGCGGTGACAATTCACCGTCCGTTTTTTTCAATTTTTTGACCAAAGACCCAGTAGCATCGACAAAAATTCGATGAGAATATAGGATATATGTTGCCATTTGTTCGGGCGTCCAATAATGGACGAAGAATGGATCGAAGCCTATTCCATGAATCGCGCCTGCGTGTTTTTCAAACTTCATCTTCGTAATACTTTGTATAGGATCTATTCCCTGACTGAGACCTAACATCTTGTCTTTTTCTTCCTGTTTAGCTTTGCGCAGTGTACCGATTTTCGGCAAATGGGGTGGCTCAGGGTCGCCAAATTCCATCAATCTGTCAGCTTCATTCCGACGCCAAATACATGCCGGCTTGTTTCCTTCGATCAATGTTTTAGCGACTGCTTTTCGTCGCTGTCCTTTCAGCTGACGCTTTTTAACATGTTTCACGGCGGGATCGAAGTTGGTGACGGAACACTCCATCGTGATAGAGACGTGTTCAATAGGTCTGTTGGTGATGGAACCAGAAAATGTACAGCCACATTCTGAACATGAGCCATCTACAGTCAAATATATTCCGGACTCAGACATCTTACACCTCTTGAAGGACATGGGGCATGGCAACTTTGTTTCATTGTAGAATACTTCGAAAAGTTTATCAGTCCAAAGGTTGCGTCGTAAAGTATGGTAAGTTTTTTCGCCACGAGATTTGTCGGCATAAATGACTTCTTCCGGCATTACTGACATCCAAGTTTTATACGGCAACTCAAGTTGATATTCAAAATTTTTTGAAATCCCTAAGCGGTCATCAGTCATGTCAAGAGTCGATTCCGGCAAGGATGTGTTAATTTCAATACCACGAAAGTCAAGGATCTTATCCAGTAAGTGATATCTGTTGTTTTTTATCATGACGTATATGTATTTCGGCGAAATTATATTCTCCATCATATCGCTAATCTGCCGATATATATGATTACTAGGAATCATCGGTATCCCTTTTGAATCGACCAGATTTTCAAAATCCTTCGATAGAACTATATTCAAAAGTGGTTCAACGTGCTGAGCCATCTTCTGAAACAGATGCGTTACAAACGCGAACTCGTGGAGATCTTGATTTTTTCGTTCTAGCTTATAAAATTCATATCCAGCAACTCAGCGTAATGAAATCCGTATCTATATGAAAGAATCAATATTTATTTCTAACGAAATCGTATGCAAGTTATAAGTACTTATGTCGACTATTTATTTCATAACATGTATATGTATATTCAGAAGAACATGATCTGCTCTAACATGCCTGAATCCATGTCAGCTTATAAACGTTTCGACAGAGCAACAGCAAGAAGAGCTGAGCACCGCTTGGGCCTGAGCTACCGACGTATGGAACAGGGAGGGGATAACAGATGACAGTTCACAGTGGCGAAGCGATGCGACGTGCGGCGGCGCAGAGCTATACAAAATTCCATGTGGCATGGAACGCCCCCTTCCTAGCGCCGAACTAACACGGCGACACACCGCGTACACGAGGCTTGCTCGGGAGGGGATAGGTTGGCAGTGGCGCTCTCACAAAAGTTGTCACGTCAGATCCGTATGGCCCAAATATAGCCGATCCGCCTTAAATCGAGACTTCTGACAAGCACAGCAATTGATTGGAAGCAATTTTTTGAATCGTCTTATCTAAATATATTCATATCTGGAATTTATCAGCTAATTCAAGACAAAATGTCAATAATAGACTATCAACGAACTATAGTTTTCGCATGAACCATCACGGAAAGAAATTTTTCGTGTATATCACTATGCCAGTATGGGCATAAAGGCCATGTTCTAATTTTCCCCAAATATGCCACGGAAATAAATTTTTCGCATATATCTATGCCAGTATGGGCGTAAAGGCCATACTGTATGGTATCGACGATGTTCATTCCTTGTAATAGTTTGGTCAACAGAATTATATTCAGAAGTTTTTTGTATATTCACCGAAAATTATGAGCAAGGTGTCATTTGGTTCGGAAAGGCATTTAGAAACTTTTCGGAAGGGTCCCAAAAAGGGCCGAAAAAAATTGCAAAAGCTGTAAACAATTTAGTAAAAAAAAAAAAAAAGGGAGCTCGGTTTTTCGCCAATATCTAAAAAACTATTCGAAATATTCAAAATCGCAAAAAAGATTCTGAAAAAGCAGAAAATGTCCTACAGAAAAGCCCTACCCCCCCCCCCCCCCCCCCCCCCCAAACTCTACAACCAATATTATAATTTTAATTGTGCGGTGAAAAAAGGACTAAAAATGGGTTATGCGGCGGCCGCGCGCGCCCTTTTTTCACTAAATTGTTGATAACTTTTACAATTATCTTCTTCCCTTTCTGGGACCCTTCCGAAAAGTCTCTAAATGCCTTTCCGAACCAACTGATATCTTGCCCATAATTTTTGGTGAATATACAAAAAATTTTGGAATAAAAGTCTGTTGACTAAACTATTAAAATGAATGAAAGTCGTCGATACCATACAGTATGGCCTTTACGCCCATACTGGCATGGATATATGCGAAAAATTTATTTCCGTGGCATATTTGGGAAAAATTAGAACATGTAAGTGGGGGACAAATCATTGAAGCCAGCACCGTCAAAAATTATCAATTAATTCGTCGGTAAAGTAAATGTGGGCCAATCGTGCTGGGCGTACGCAATAGTATATTCTGTACTAGGGTGGCAATATTTTTTCGCCTTTTTTATATTTCCGAGCTCACATGTAAATTTGTTTGTTTGATCCATTTTAGGAGCCCTCTCCAAATTTTAGCTGAATTAAAAATTTTGTAGAGGTCGCTCAAGAATTTTGAAAATGTCAAAATTCAACGAAATCAATTTTGTTTTCAAATATTCTTCACTCGCTCACTGATTCTATCTTTTCTAGGTGGATTGTAAAGGAACATACTGGAATTTCAAGTAAAAATATTAATATCTAAGGGTCGCTCAAGAATTAAACAAACAAAATTCTAATAAACTTTCAATGGTCTTGACCTTTAAATATTAATATTTTTAGTTGAAATTTTAGTATATTCCTCAACAATCCACTTGGAAAAAATTGGATTAGCACGCAAGTAGAAAATGTGTAAAAAAAAACTTAATGACAAATGAAATTTCTGAGCATTTCTTATTTTTTTATCATATTTTTTTGATTTCAATGATGCTCACTATCAGAATTCAATTATTTTACTACAAATTAGTAGTTGTGAAAAGATCAAGAATATTGAGATTCATAGGTCGCTCAAGTCCATTGGAAGTTCATTAGAATTTTTTTCGTTCAGTTCTTGAACGACCTTTAGATATTGATATTTTGACTTGAAATTTCAGTATGTTTCTCTACAATCCATCCACAACAGATTGGATTAGTGAGCAAGTGAAGAATATAAAAAAAAAATAATCGATTTCGTTGAATTTTGATATTTCCAAAATTCTTGAGCGACCCCTACGAAATTTTTGATTCAGCTCGAATTTGGAGAGGGCTCTTAATATGGATCAAACTAACAAATTTCCATGTGAGCTCGAAAAAACAAAAAAATGCGAAAAAATATTGCCACCCTACTGTGTACCAAGGGCGAGAAGTGGGCCTTTTTTAGTAGAGTACTAACACACGAGGGCAAAAATAATGCCCTCGCCCGTGATGCACACCCTATTTTTTGTAACACATGTATCGATTTTGCGTCCATATTAATCGAGCTGGAACTGAGACGTTCTGCGATATGAAAGACCATCAAAAAATTTGGAAAAAATTAGTATATTATGCATCTAGGAAAGAAAGTGAGGCTAGGTTATACAGTGTAGCGAATGTCGGGATGTAGGGGGCAACAAAGACCGACGGAGAATCCGAGGGCGAAGCTCCCGGTAGGGGGTTCGGAGGGCGAAGCCCCCGACTAAAAAAAAAAACAGACTTTTAAATGATTCCGAATAGCACTACGGACACTCGACGGACAAGACGAGCATATATAGATGCTGGACAAAAGTGAGCTTAGAACCGTCACAGCATTCCATTAATTTAGAATAACGAAAATGAATTGAAAATTGAAAATTAATAATAATTCACAAAGAATAAAAACTCAAAAAATAGTATATTGTATACCAAGGAGGCAGCTCATGCTCAGATAGTTCTTTCTAGTTTGTCGTTTAAAATGGTTGCGCAGCATCCAATATGACTAGAATAACGCAAAACAACGTTCTATTTCGCTGTTACAACATGGAACAACATTCCGTACGGCTGAAGCAACCCGGACCAATGTACAATTCGACTGGAACAACGCAGGGGAATTCGGAAAATCCTTGATTTTGGAAGGTAGGGGCCGCGATGCTCGATTTCGCTAGTACAATTATTAGGAATAATTATCCGTACGACCAGAACAAGCCTCATCATTGTTCGATACGACTAGAAAAACCTGAAGAAATCTTCCAACGCCGCTAGAAGGACATCGAACAAATTTCTTCATCCCCACATCCCTAGAACAGCTAAGAAAATCGAATGGAAAAATTTCAACTCAAATTTCACAGTTGACGGGATAATATTCTGGAACAATGTCGAACAAGTTTGGAAGAATGCAGGGCATATCGTAGAATTGTTTTTTTAAATATGATAAGCCATACAAAAAATTAGTGGTTTTTCGATTTTTACGGGTAGAACTAGAACGACCCGGAACAACCCGAGAGATCGCCGGAACGAGTCTCGGAACTCCTTTATTTCACTTTTACCGTTTCGGTGTGCGTTTTTCGACCGTTTCTCGTTGAATTTCGGCCTTGCGACTTCGGGATTCTGGAACAATGGTCAGAACAACTAGAGCAACACGAAACAACTCGGAAGATCGCCGGAACAAATCTCGGAACTCCTTTATTTTACTTTTTCCGTTTCGGTGTGCGTTCTTCGACCGTTTCCGGTGCAGTTTTGGACTTACGACTTCAAGATACCAGAACAATAATCGAAACAACTAGAACAATCCCCTGAACTTTTGTATTGCATTTTTTTCCGTTTCGGTTAGCGATTTTCGACCGTTGTCGGTCCAGTTTTAGACTTGCGACTTCGGGACTCTGGAACAATGTTCAGAACAACTAGAACAACCCGGAACAACTCGGGAGATCGCCGGAACACGTCCCGACATTCCATTGATTCACTCTTTCCGTTTCGGGGTGCGATTTCCGACCGTTTTCAGTCCAGTTTTGGACTTGCGACTTCGGAATTCTGGAACAATGGTCAGAACAACTAGAACAACCCGGAACAACTCGGGAGATCGCCGGAACAAGTCCCGAAATTCTATTGATCCACTCTTTCCGTTTCGGAGTACGATTTCCGACCGTTTTCGGTCCAGTTTTGGACTTGCGACTCCGAGATTCTGGAACAATGGTCAGAACAACCAGAACAACACGGAAGAACCCGAGAGATCACCGGAACAAGTCTCGAAACTCGTTTATTTCACTTTTACCGTTTCGGTGTGCGTTTTTCGACCGTTTCTCGTTCAGCTTTGAACTTGCGACTTCGGGATTCTGGAACAATGGTCAGAACAACTAGAACAACCCGGAACAACTCGGGAGATCGCCGGAACAAGTCCCGAAATTCCATTGATCCACTCTTTCCGTTTCGGGGTGCGATTTCCAACCGTTTTCGGTCCAGTTTTGGACTTGCGACTCCGGGATTCTGGAACAATGGTCAGAACAACTGAAACAACACGGAAGAACCCGAGAGATCACCGGAACAAGTCTCGAAACTCGTTTATTTCACTTTTACCGTTTTGGTGTGCGTTTTTCGACCGTTTCTCGTTCAGTTTTAGACTTGCGACTTCGGGATTCTGGAACAATGGTCAGAACAACTAGAACAACACGGAACAACTCGAGAGATCGCCGGAACAAATCTCTGAACTCCTTCATTTTACTTTTTCCGTTTCGGTGTGCGTTTTTCGACCGTTTCTGGTACAGTTTTGGACTTACGACTTCAAGATTCCAGAACAATGTTCAAAACAACTCGAACAATCCCCTGAACTTTTGTATTGCACTTTTTTCCGTTTCGGTTAGCGATTTTCGACCGTTGCCGGTCCAGTTTTGGACCTGCGACTCCGGGATTCTGGAACAATGTTCAGAACAACGAGAACAACCCGGAACAACTCAAAAGATCGCCGAAACAAGTTCCGAAACTCCTTCATCCCACTTTTCCCGTTTCGGTATGCGTTTTTCGACCGCTTTTGGTCCAGTTTTGGACTGACGACTTCAAGATTCTAGAGCAATGTTCAGAACAACTAGAACAACTCAGAACAACTCGAGAGATCGCCGAAACAAACAAGTGAACTCTTTTATTGCATTTTTTCCGTTCGGTGTGGGATTTTTGACCGTTTCCGGTCCAGTTTTGGACTTGCGACTTTGAGACTCTGGAACAATGTTCAGAACAACCCCAACAACTCGGAACAACTCAAAAGATCGCCGAAACAAGTTCCGGAACTCCTTCATCCCACTTTTCCCGTTTCGGTATGCGTTTTTCGACCGCTTTTGGTCCAGTTTTGAACTGACGACTTTAAGATTTCAGAGCAATGTTCAGAACAACTAGAACAACTCGAGAGATCGCCGGAACACGTCTCCGAACTCGTTTGTTTCACTTTTACCGTTTCGGTGTGCGTTTTTCGATCGTTTCTCGTTCAGTTTTAGACTTGCGACTGCGGGATTCTGGAACAATGGTCAGAACAACTGGAACAACACGAAACAACTCGAGAGATCGCCGGAACAAGTCCCGGAATTCCTTTATTTCACTTTTCCCATTTCGATGTGAGTTTTTCAACCGTTTCTCGTTCAATTTTGGACTTGCGATCTTGGGACTTTGGAACAATGTTCAGAACAACTAGGACAAGTCAGAAAAAATTCGAGAGATTGTCGGAACAAGTTCCGGAACTCCGTTACTCCTCTTTTTCCGTTTCGGTGTGCGTTTTTCGACTATTTTCGGTCCAGTCCTGGACTCACGACTTCAAGATTCTGGAACAATGTTCGGAACGACTAGAACAATCCCCTGAACTTGTTTATTGCATTTTTCTCCGTTTCGATTAGCGATTCTCCACCGTTGCCGGTTCAGTTTTGGACTTGCGACTTTGAGACTCTGGAACAATGTTCAGAACAACTAGAACGACTCGGAACAACTCGAGAGATCGCCGAAACAAACAAGTGAACTTTTTTATTGCATTTTTTCCGTTTGGTGTGCGATTTTCGACCGTTTCCAGTCCAGTTTTGGACTTGCGACTCCGGGATTCTGGAACAATGTTCAGAACAACTAGAACAACCCGGAACACTCGAGAAATTTCACTTTTTCAAAAAGTGGGGGGCTGACTCAAAAATCCGTTTTTTTGAATTCTCAGCCGTATTTTTCACGTTGGAAAATTTTCATCTTGGAACAATGTAGAACAAATGTAGAACAATCTGGAACAACTTTCAAAAATATTTTTTTCTAAAAGTGGGGGGCTAACTTCACGTAGGTTTTCCTCTCTGATTTTTGGATTGTACGAATTTGTAGGTATTGAAAATGTTTATATTTCTTTAAAGCTCTGGAAATGACATGGAACTTGAAGAAAACGAATACTCAGATGCAGAATCTGTTTGTAGCAGCCAATCACAATGCAGCCAACTAGCTGTACCATCTACAACTAACACCATTGGTCCCACTGCATCGTCTTCCTCAAGTAGCATTCCTCCCACGGATCCGACTCTATCGAAAACTAGAAATTTTGGCAAGCAGCCGTCTGTTAGACAATTTACAATGACTAAACAAGGACAAGATAAAGTTACCAGGGCCATGGCTTATTGTATTGCGGTAGATATGTTGCCATACTCTATTGTAGAGAAACAAGGCTTCAAGAAATTTGCGGAAATCTGCAATCCAAGCTACAAATTACCAGGTAGAAAAAGCATGGCAGAAAAATACATTCCTGATTTATTCGAGCAAACCAACAAGATTGTAGTTAAGTTTCTAGGAGAATCTATATATGTATATTTAACTACCGATTGCTGGACATCAACAGCTAATCAACCGTTCATAGGTTTAACAGCTCATTTTATGCACGAATCTTTTGAAATCAAAACCGTCTGCTTGGGTTGTGAAGAATTAACAGAAGACCACACCGGTGAGAATATTGCAGATATGCTGCATATTTTACTTGTCCATTACGAAATCCACCCAAGTAAAATAACAGCTATAACCTCCGACTCTGGAGCAAATATTGTTAAGGCCATAAGGGATGCAGAATTTATACAAATAGCTTGCTTTGGGCATTCAATAAATACAGCAGTCAATCGAGCATTTGAACATTTCAAAGACGTTTTGAATAAAGTTAAAGAAATACAAAAAATCTTTGCCTATAGTTGGAAGGCGGTCCGCGAGCTCAATAAAATACAGGAGACCTTGAAAGTACCGAAAAAAAAAATTCCTTCATATTCAAAAACGAGGTGGTGGTCTATGTTACATTTGATCGAAGTTATTCTAGAACAAGAAACAGTTTTGTATTGTTTTTTGAAAGATTATAACAAAGGCACTTTCCGAAAATTAACACTCACTCTCGGAGAATCGACTACATTGAAAATAATTGCTAAAATATTATCCCCGATTCGTGAAGTCAGTAATAGCTTATCAGATGAAAATTATGTAACCGCATCTATAATTCTACCTTTGTATTGTAATTTAAAAGATCAGCTGAGTGCTATAGACATAGAATCAGAGGCCCTTACAGATGACGCAGAAAACACGAAAACAACAATAATATCAAATATCGTAGAGGTTCTCAAAACTAGATACATCAGTAATGAAGCTGCTTTCAATCATTTAGAGAAGTGTACAATACTAGACCCCCGGTTCAAAATGGACTACATTCAGGAAGGAGATGAACATAAAAGCGCAATATTACGAGATTTATCAGATGAATGCGATACTTTGGATAGAAAAGATACTGATAACAAGCCAGCGATAAAAAGACAAAAATGTGGCTTATCCGCTATTTTCAAATCATCCAGACAGGTTGATAATGAGACGTACGATGGTAAAAAAGAAATTGATGCTTACTTAAATACTCCCTCACTTGATATTGATGGAGATCCATTACATTGGTGGAAAGCTAACTGCATAAATTATCCTCAATCGTCTATGATAACAAGGAAATACTTATGCACTCAAGGCTCTAGTGTTCCTGCAGAGCGCATATTTAGCAAAGGCGGACATATAGTTAGCGATCATAGGGCATACCTTACGAACGAACACGCAAGCCAATTGTTATTTTTAGCAATGAATCGCGAATATGTTCCAACACCTAAGTAATAAGAAATATTTAAATGAATAATATATGAATAAAAAATATTGTTACTTTGTATTCACAAATAAAAACGAGTCACCCATGGTAAATATTAAAAATACATCTGATTATTCTGTTAGCCACTCCTTTCGATTATACTTCCTTACCAGCATATTCTATTTGGATTCTGAAACTACTGCAGTCTCGTATCATATTTATAGAATATTTACGAACCGAAATATATATCATATTCTCATACAACACTTTTCAACAAAGACTTCAAGTGAATTTAATGATTATATCGACGCATATTAGTTCTAAGTTCAACTACTTCTTTGGATGACTAGTGTAATAATATCAAATCATATCAATAATTATCAAATTCAGCCATACGATCATTCGCATAGTTAAAATCATGCGATTTATCATTTTAATAATCGGAATCCCGATCATTAATCGAATAATCATTTGAATTAATCATACGATTAATCGGTTAAATAATCGATTAATCATTTGATTAAATCATACGATTAATCATTTAATTAAATCATACGATTAATTGTAAGAATAATTGATCTTCTGATTATTAATCGATTAATCGTTCGATTAATCAATCTTTCGATCAATAATCGATTAATCGTTCGATTAATCGATCTTCCGATTATTAATCGATGAATCGATTTTTTGGAACAGCACTACATAGGGGGATTGGGAATCTATAAAATCAATAGTTCGGGGACTTCTTAGAACTAATGGGACCAGTCGATATTACAGAATTTTCTATAGTACATGCAAGGCGTCTTTCTATAGGAGGTGCAAGGCGTCGGGACTAGATTCAAACCAGTTCGTACAAAGATGGCCAAGGCAACTTTACACGAGGCCCGCCATGCAACCACGCCGCAACAAATTAACACAAAGGGAACGCGAGACTCTAATACAAATTATAAATCGAAGTAATGATACTTATATTAGCTCAAGGTTTATTAAGGGTTTACTGACTACTTTCAACGACAAGGGTTTACGGAAAGGGGATTATTTTACATTAGCTAATCTACAGCCTGTAGACCGATTTTTCCAGAGATCCGTGGTTCAACAAGCCGTCGAGATTACTTGTCGTATTTGACTACGAACTCATTTTTCCACGCGGGGATATATTTTCTGAGAGTTTAACAAATAACAATTATAGCTAATTCAGATTAATAATTAATAATACTTCCAAGGAAAGAGACACGGAAATATTTAACACATGATTTAACACAAATAATTGACGATACGATAACTACTAATTATACGAGAAATAAGGAAGACACGATCAACAAGGTTCGGACGGTAAATAATAAAAATACGATAAATAATGACGATACGATAAATAATAACGATACGAAAAACAGGGACGGTGCGATAATCATTAATGCTATGATTATTATAGACGGTATTTTCTCGAAAAATCGATCGATAAGGCACAATATATATCAGGGGGAATACAATAATCAATAATATAATCAATAATCAATAGTTAAACAAAACTAAAGCACGACAATTCGATGATAGGCTAATGGCGTCACCCTCCTCGAGGCCTGACCCAACTACGCAAGAAGAAACGAATTTCTTTTTAATCAATCTATAATCAATCGAAGAGTCGTCTAGAGTTGGAATCTTACCTTAATCAAGGCTCTACACTCACTAACTGAGTTGAATAAGTTAGTATTTATTTGGCTTTAGGCTTTTAATCAAATAGACGTTGAACAATAGAAACAATTTTAGAGGTTTGCAATCGAATCTAGACTTGACGATACGAGATCTAAGCAAGAAGTGAAGCGTCTAGATCTGTCTCTATCTAAATGCTATTTGGGGGGGTGAGGGGGGTATTGCGCATAAAATTAATGGGCGTGTTGACTTCTGCAGCCGGGTTGTGTCGCGGGCCTGACAGGGCCTTTTGGCACTTCAAGCTTTCGCCAGGGGGTTGTTAGATGTCTCGTCGTGTTCTATTTGTTTCGATATCCTGGAAGGCGGAATTCTGTATATTGCACCGGTGGACCAAGCCGGTGCGGGACAGGTAGAGGAAGGATAGGGGCTACTCCATGTGACAGATTCTTATTGCAGCGCTCTTCCAGGCATATCTCGGGATACGATGACTCGTCTCCCCTGGTTAATCCCTCGAAGGCCGGGCGGCCCGTCAGGCCGGATGAGATTGAGGGATGATCTCCCTTGATGATTTTGGGCAGGAACGGTACGGGAATATAAGATATAGGGAACGGGAAAAAGTATTAGTACATGAACTTATAATTACTACAATGGACCTTGGGCACTTGAGCTGGGACTTCTCGCTTTGAATTCGGTTTATTAACTGAGGTGGTCACTTCGGTCTGAGGAAGAGGAGATGGTTCATTCACGAGGCTGAAGAAATCTGCCTCGTTACAGTACTTAGAACAGATACTGACCCCGAAAGCGTTGAGCGTCAGAGACATATCGTGGTCGCACGTATACTGAAGTTCAAATGTCAATGTGATCTATGTATTATCATTTTAAATACAAACAGTGAATTGACAATGTAATCTATGCATTATCACGTGAAAAATATGAACAAAGCTGTCCACATATTGCAGAATTATAATTTTCATATTGTTTGTGGTTGTATTCAATTTGCACATTGTTTCCAAGATATTGAATAAATTCTTTGGGTGGGGGCAGATTTCCATAGCTATCATAATATTTGATTTCACGTCCACGTTTTACATATGCAACCCAATGTGTGCCAGGTCCGTGCAAACTATCCAGGTTAATTATTCCACACTCATTAGCTTGGATGAGATTTTTATTCTGAAGTCGTTCAGATCGCATAAACACGCCTTTGAAACATGGAATACGCATACGTTTCGCATACGCGAGTAGCTCGATGTTAGTTGTCGGATCGTCAGGTAGAATAATCATCTCATTTTTGAGTTTTTTTTCTTTTCCTCGACATTTTCCCATCCCACCACGCTTTTTATAGGGACTCAGATATAACCCCCGACCATGCTGCTCCATAGCACGATTATGTCGTTCAGTCTCAGATAACAGTTTCCGTGCGTTAGATGCCTGATTGACAGATTTTGCAATGCCTGCGGCTCCCCCCGCTAAGCTGCCTATAGCTGACAATCCCGCAAGTAATGGAACCAAAAATAGTAAAAATCCTCCACGCTTTCCCGACGGCAAAATTCGAGGTTTGACGCGCTTCACCCTCTTCCGTCTAGGTTGTGGAACATGTTTTTTCTTATTCTGTTTTGTCAACTCTCCACCTGAGATTTTTTTTCTACCCTTACCACGTTTCAGCCCAGAACCCATCTTTAATTGAACCTGCATAGCGCGCGAAACTGCCCACGCAGCCGCTTATTCAAGCAATGCTGCGTCTCCAGCCTCGACTCGTCGTGATGCCTGTTCCGCTAGTTTTCTGTCACCGTTATGTCGTGTTTCGAGGTCTTTACTCCGCGAATAGGTTATATCATGCTCGCGACAAAACTTGTCTAACGGGTTGATGCCCGCGTCACCTTGAGCTAGACGCTTGGCCAGATGTGTGCCGGGGCCGCAATACTGATAGCCTGGTATGTGTAATTCGAAAGGCAGTGAATTAACGGCGCTATTCAACAGCCCTTGCCATTGACTGCACTTTCTCATCTGGCGCGCGGGCCCGTCAATCTGATCAATACCTTTATTATAATGTTTCAGACACACGCGATACTGGGCGAGGTCTAGATCCGTCTTGATATGTACGGGAAGTTTATTCCATAGTTTTGGGATCAGATCGCCGTAGTATTGCAACAATATAACTTTAGGTATATATTTCAGTAGTTCGGTAGTGAAGAATTAATCCGACGATACATCAATGTCCACATACATTTCAAAACTGAGAAAAAAAAATGGATGCATATCATATAAATACTTTTACCCTTTACCGAGCCATATTTTAATCACAAGCAAACGATGCATTTTATCAAGCAGCCGTATTCCATTTGGGTGGTCAATCTTGACAATAAAACAAAGGTCGATAGCCCTAAGCGGCACGGTCCCCTACTACCGAATACAATCAGAGCAACAATTTGTGGGCCTTCCAATTGTGTAGACAAATGTTGTGATAAGTCTGCTAGAAAGTTGTAATGGAGTTCGCTTCGAGAATGTTTACATCTATTCAAAATCGTTGCAACAACCCAAATATCGATATCTGGAAAAACTTCTAACGAATATCGGAGAAATTAGATTTTTTCCATTCTCAAACAATTGCGATGTAATCCCCCCTACCGAATCATTACCCAACTCAGTGTTTATATTTGATGACGTGGCCTGTGACAAGCAAGACGTAGTTCGGGAATATTTTTCCATGGGAAGACATGCTCAAGTTGACTGTTTCTATTTGTGTCAAACATATGCGCGAGTCCCCAAACACCTGATTCGAGACAACGCGAATGTTCTCATGCTATTCAAGCCTGACAGTTTGGATCTACGTCACGTGTATGATGATCATGTCAACAACGATATGGCATACGATGTATTTCAAAAACTTTGTGCACTATGTTGGTTCAAAAAATTTGTGTTTCTTGTAATTGTTAAGGACGACCCCCTTTAGGGTGGGTCGTTACCGACGAGGGTTCGATGAATACGTTGTTTGCTATGACGAATCTTTCAGTTACCCTTCAACTTTCTAAGCGTCACCATGTCTGAATTGGTAAACGAGTCTGCAGCGCTTGTCGAAGTCATGAAGAATAAAAATGATTTCACCAAAGTTAATAATGAAAAAATCGAAAAAGCAATTTCGCGATCGAGTGAAGCGATTCGTGCAAAATACCGAGCGCTGAAAGTTAACTAGTCGGAGACTGCTGAAGCCCTGGAAAAAAACCTAGCACCAATCGTGGCCCCTCTACAGATCCTAGCCGAGGGTCGCAACATCAATACGTCGGTCGAACGAAAACCAATGGTGCAGGTGAAACGAAAACTTGAACTGGACGATGAGGATGATACGAAGCTGAACCGAACTATCCGTTTTAAACCGTCGGGGACCCCGATCGCTAATCGCCGGGGTACTACTGAGATAGTCCAGGAACTTTAGGCAAAAAATGGGCTCATCTTCGGAAAAAGTCCAACCAAGCTAAAAATTGGTGTACACTTACCTTTCAGCTCTCCAAATAAGGGATGAAAAATCCCCGGAATTCGGTTGTACGCATAACTTGTGACAGCCCAAAAACGATGAAAAAAATTACCTTTTTTCGGTTTTTTGCAAATATCTTCGTTTCTGTCTGTCTTACGGCTATGAGGTATACTTATAAGAAAAAAAGAACGGAAAATTCTCTACAAAAAAGGTGAAATAGAGTTTATTGATAGAACCATTAATTTCCACCGGAAAAAGGTGTGAAACATCAGAGTGAGTTTTCTAGTTTCCGCGCCGCTGCGTCCTGCGTTCTGTGTGGCGGCGCCATAGCAGCTGCGCCTCCCCTCTGACGTCAGTGCATACATTGGGTCGGGTTTATACCTGCTATGCCTGTTTTGGCGGTGGGGTGTGCTAGACGCACAGTCCCAAATCGTTGCTACGCCACACTGGACGTATATTATGTCGCGTTTTCGGAGCAATTATTCATAATGGAACAATTGTGCGGTATTTGTGACAAAACTCTCGCAAGTAACGAATCTGTAACAGTTGAGCGGGGAATAGATAAGTTAAAGGCCGCGAGTGGTGAGAGGAATGATGGAAAAATAGCACTGTTTAGAGATGTGCAATCTATCCAAGTGCACGTGGCCTGCCGTAAAGACTATACTCGCCAGTCCAGTATCAATGCTTTCAAAAGGAAACGTGCTATCGAGGATACTGCTGGTTCATCGGGATGTAGTCCTCCAAAAAGCAAGATGCGATCATCCGCACCATCTTTCGACTTCAAGAAACTTTGTATTTTTTGCGGAAACGAGGCTGATGAGGAAAAAGATAAGAAAACCCGTAAGGAGCTCCGCAAAACGATTAAACACGTTGCGACAATAGGCTTCAAAGAAACCGTTATGCAGATCGCCGAAAAAAGAAAAGATGATCAGACCCAGGCTGTTAAGAAGAGGATCATCTTCGAAACAGATTTGGTTGCAGCAGAAGCAAAATATCATAGTAATTGCTTCATCCATTTTCTTTCACCAGGCACCGGAAAAAAAACAGGTCGCCCTGTGGATGGCCGAATTATTGCAGCAATGGAAAATATTTTCGCCTACATAGAAAATAATGATGACTGCCAATTTACCTTCACTGAATTGAAAGGAGTCCTCGATGATTTTCAACCAGATGATAAAACTATAAGAACGAAGCTTCAGGACCGGTATGGGGACAGAATTGTCATTACGTCGAAAGGTACGGGACCATCCATTGTTTGTTTCCGAGATACGCACTACAATATTCTCAATAAAACATGGTACGAAAACAAAAAGAACAACGCCGATGAAGAACGTTATCGAGTTTTGACAGCAGCTGCAGCAATTCTTCGACAGGATATACGTTCTGTAGCCTGCGAAACTGACTATTATCCTCCGAGCACGCGTATGTTTGACGATGTAAATAGTTCTGTTCCAAAATCTCTTCGTTTTTTTATAGAGGAGATCATTATTAAGAATAAAAAAGGTAAATTGGAGCCGCTACAAAAGAAGTGTACCACCATTAGCCATGCGATCATGTCTGCAGTTCGTCCACGATCATTTCTTTCGCCTCTACAGATTGGACTATCCGTTTATTTGCACAGGCAATTCGCGTCAAAACGACTAGTAGAAATTTTATCGTGCTTGGGTTTGTGTGCATCTTACAAAGAGACAGTTTTATACGAATCTTCAAGTGTATTCCATCCTGAGCCTTTACTTTCTTCTCCAGAAGAGGGCTGTTTTATTCAACATGTTTGTGACAATGCAGACCACAATGTGTCTACGCTCGACGGTGCGAATACATTCCATTCCATGGGCATCATTCGAATCGTTACTCCGCATGATACCATCCATGACAGTCAACAAATATCCAGATTACGAACGATGCCTACTGCAGCAGAGATGGCAACGGTTGCCAAAGTTTCGATGCAGATTTATGAAAATAGTGGTATGCAAGGATTAAAGAAGATCACGGTGGAAGACCTTGGTTGTGATGAGGTAACGACGAAGTCAGTACTCCGAAATACAGATGTATTATGGATGTATGGAAAGTGGAAAGACCTACCAAGAATACCAGGTTGGAGTGGCTTCATGGAGTATTTAACTAAAAACGAGGCATATTCCAAGTCACGTATAATTTTCTTGCCGTTTATCAACGCACCCGCAAGTGATTACAACACTATATATACATCTTTGAAGAGCATTCTCAACGATTGACAAAAACACGGCCATACGACATGCGTTGTCACCTTTGATCAACCCCTGTATTGGAAAGCACGAGAAATTGTTGCAGCAGCGGATGGTGATACACAGCTTTCGAAGATAATCGTGAGGCTTGGAGGTTTTCATTTGCTCATGTCTTTCCTCGCATCAATCGGATACATAATGGCAGGAAGTGGTCTTAAGGAAGCAATCAGTACTGTTTATGCACCAAATTCCGTGGATAAAATGTTGCAGGGTCACGCATACGCCAGAGCAATCAGAGCTCATACATTGCTCCAAGTGGCATTGTCTCAAATTGTATTCAATGAGATCACGTTCGATGACGATCAGAGTGCGTTAGTAAAGCTTTGTGGTCAGAATTCAGACGAAGCACCGCCATTCTTTAATGAGATTGAAAGTTCGAGTGCAGTCGGCGAGTTGAAGAAAGCATTTGATAAGAAAATGTCTGAATTGGAAAATAAAGGCCCAACTGCGAAACTGTGGGTACAGTATTTTGAGATGGTCACCATAGCAAAAGAATTCATTAGAGCTGAAAGACTGGGCTGTTGGAAGGCGCATTTGACTGCTATTAAAAAAATGCTTCCGTACTTTCATGCGGCGGGGCACTTTCTATACGCGAAATCGGCACATTTGTATATCCAAGATATGCAAAAACTAGAAATGTCTATGGAAGATGAAGCTTATAAGAAGTTCACCAACAACTTCTTCTCCATAAAACGTTCGGACAAATATTTCTGCGGAACATGGAGTGACATGATAATTGAACAGCATCTCATGAAATCTTCGAAATCGAGAGAAGGCTTCACACATGGGAGAAGTACCAAGGAAAGTGTCTTGAGTAAATGGATTTTTGGACTATTGACTGCAAGCAACATTTCTGAAGGTCTGGAGAGCTTTTGTAAACTTTCTTTCGATACCGGAGAACAGCATGTCGATGCAAGAGACTCTCGCGTAAACAGGGATCGTGAAGACGTACAGAAGATACTCCAATGGTTTCAATCTCATCATCCTTTCCCCGATATTCAACAAATTATGTCCATTGCAACGGGGATATGTGGTGACGAGAAAATAAACTGCTACAATGCTCAGAAGATCGGCACTACTGTGATGGAGAAGAAGATCGGTCAAAATTTCAAAGATGTGAAATCCTCCCGCGCTGACAGAGTACTTTCGCTTTTAACAGTCAATAGTAACGTTAAAGTTCGCGATAAAACGGTACCTATTGACCCATTATTACTGTTCCAGAGAATCAGTGCCATGAAAAGATCGGATGGAGAGCTCCGTAATTATATGCGATATGAATTAGCTCCGTTCCCGCTGTCAATGTTTATTGAAGGGTATCTGCGAATGGGAAAAAAGTCAGCTTTGTTTGACGTCTTCAAGCTATCGGTAGCTGAACTTGATTTTACAAAAGTTACATACGTCATCGATGGAGGATTTCTCTTACATCGGGTTGTGTGGCATCAGAATGAATCTTTCGATTCCATTTGTTTAAAATATATTGATTATGTACAAAGGTATTACGGTTCAAATGCTGTCGTAGTTTTCGATGGATACAACAATAGCACCAACAGCGTGAAAGCTATGGAACAACGTCGTCGAGCCGCAAAATCCTCATCTGCTGACACCTACTTCGACGAGACGATGAATGTCACAGTGAGCCAGGAGAAATTCCTTTCCAACAGCAACAACAAGCGGAGATTGATTTCGATGTTGTCTATCAAGTTCGAAGCTGATAATTTTGCTGTTAGACACGCTCAAGATGATGCTGACGTTTTAATAATTGAAACAGCTTTGGAATGTTCACGCACAAATAGAACGGTTGTTGTTGGGGAAGACGTGGATCTCTTGGTAATTTTGGTTGCTCGCACTCCGATTGATGAAGAGATCTTTTTTCTCAAACCGGGCAAAGGAAAAGTCGAGCGAAAACTTTACTCTTCTCGAAGTTTCAATGATCACGAAGACATCAGGGATCATCTTCTACTTCTACACGCTTTCACTGGATGTGACACAACGTCCGCTCTTTTTCATAGAGGGAAAACTGCAGCTCTAAAACTTTTAGCAAAACGTCAAGACCTACGTGCTGCAGCACAAACTTTCAATCAGAGTGATGCTTCTCGAGAATCAATTTCTTCGGATGGAATTCGAATCTTTCTAGCTGTGTATGGCGCTCCAGTTAAACAAGATGACTTGAACGCATACCGTTATCTGTGCTTTATGAAAGCTATAGGCAGAAACAAGTCGGTAAATTTGAGTTTATTACCCCCAACAGCTGACGCAGCTGAAAAGCACTTGTATCGTGTTTACTACCAGGTGCAGTATTGGTTAGGAAATCAGCTAAACCCCCAAGATTGGGGATGGGTATTCAGAAACGGCATATTGGAGCCAATAAGAACATCGCAACCTCCTGCCCCGGAACGTCTTTTGAACATGATTTTTTGTAATTGTTCGAAAGGCTGTGGCGCATTGTGCGGCTGTCGAAAGTTGGGCCTCCAATGTTCAGCAGTTTGCGGCAATTGTCGTGGGACATCTTGCCTGAATGCTGCCCCAGTCGAAGATTCGATAGAAAAAAGAAACGATATCGACGAGCCAGAAACCGATTCTGTTGATGATTCCGAGCAATCTTGGAATTTCCCACCAGTCCCGTGGAAAGATCAAGAACAATTCGAGAGAGAAGAGGAAGAAGGTGATAGAGAATAAGCTGTCAGAAATTAGTTATATAAACAACCGTCATTTTTTTAGTTATGTATTCCTAGATATTCACGAAGAAAAAGATTAGATTATACCTAACCAGACAAGCTTAATTTTTTTATGGTAGACTTTTACATCTTTACAATGCTAGAATAAGAAGATCAAAAACAGGAACGTTAATATTGCTCACTTAAATATATGTTTTTTTTTTATACGGTAGGCCTTAACATCTATAGATATAATGTTAGAATAAGAAGATCAAAAACATAAGTGTTAATTTTGTACACTTGAATATACTATTATTTATACCTAAATGTTTACAAAAATGTCAAAACGAGAAGATACCGCACAGAAACTTCGATTTCTATCATTACATGCAATTAAATATCAATACAAAATTTATATTGGAGTTTCAATGCCAAATTACGTAAAAACTATTAGTGTTATCAATAAACTTTATTTCACCTTTTTCGTAGAGAATTTTCCGTTCTTTTTTTCTTATAAGTATACCTCATAGCCGTAAGATAGACAGGAACGAAGATATTTGCAAAAAACCGAAAAAAGGTAATTTTTTTCATCGTTTTTGGGCTGTCACAAGTTATGCGTACAACCGAATTCCGGGGATTTTTTACCCCTTATTTGGAGAGCTGAAAGGTAGGTGTATACCAATTTTTAGCTTGGTTGGACTTTTTCCGAAGTAAAATTCTAAAGTTCCTGGACTAAGAATGCATCCGCTTCGATGGAAATAGACTCTTCACAGCTAAGAAACGACTCCGTTGTTCTGAACTTAGAGCCCGTAGCTCAGTCATACCCTGAGTCATCACCTGAAACCACTCTGCGATCAATTCTAGAAACCCCTGAGGGTCGAGATGAGGCTGTCCAATATATTAATAAGCACTTTGGTGAATTGACTAAGCCGTATTTCAAGGCATTGATTTTTCACACGAAACACGAATATGATACAACGTATGGGGTTCGTTTTGCGGATGGATTCTGGTTGCTCGGTGATTCCCCTATCGAAGTAGATAAAAATGATAATCTCATAATGAATAATGTCAGGTACAAGGGATCCACGGGATTAAGGGAGCTGATTTTCTAACGGATTTCCGATGAAGCAGACTTTACGGATATTGATCCTATAAACTACAAAAGCATATTACATGCAACTAACGCACACAAGCGCGGATATACTGAACGCGAACAGATGAATGGAAATAAAAAATACGAATTATTCAACACTACGGCTCGTAGCAAATCGTCTGGTCAAGGTTTGGTCCCGAACAGAATGGTCGTTACAAATCACCCTGTAGATTATGTCTATTGGGACAACCCGAACGAACTTATTGAGAGATTGAGACTTCTAGTTGCATCCAGGAATGCTGGCCACACAGGGCATGACAATGAAATAATGTCCATCATAGAGGAACTTCGTGAGGCAAATATTATTCATATATAGGTGCAGCTACACTATTACTCGTCGGTGTAGAAATGTCTGTTGATAAATTCGGAAGACATCGTTACAAACGTATCCCCAGATTGAGCACACCCGCCGCTAATGGGGGCAGCAATATTTTTCAAGTAAATTGAAATTATGACTACCGCGGTAAAAGGTTAACAAATTTTGCGATTCCTATCGAGTCGACCGACGTCGTGACGAACGATTACGTCGACACAAATTTCTTCACTCTTCATGATGGGGGGCATTATAATTTAAGTAACAAACGAATAAACCAAGTGCATACATCAGTGGCTGAGAACGATGCTGTTAACAAAAAATATGTCGATGAAGTTTGCAAAAATGTTTTACAACTCGAGCCTAATGCAACGTGGAATTTCAGGAATACACGTCTCACAAATGTTGTGAATCCTGACAATCAATTCGCTGCAGTAAATAAAGAATATGTCGATAAGAAAAGTCTTACATCTGATGGACATTATAACTTTGCGGGTAAAATACTAACTCGTGTGGGTGATCCAAGTCTTGGTTACGACGTTGCGACAAAATCATACGTTGATAGGGCAGGAGCGCAAACAAGATATTATATTGATTCGTTACCAACTATTAAACGGTTGGGTCTCGTGAACGACTTTGATCTTGAGAATAAGTTTTCACACAACGTGAAGACTCCCGCGCAGTCGTTCGATGCTGTAAATGAGGAATATGTAGACTCGTTGCATGCTGATCTGAAAACTGAAATTCAGTTACTCGTTGCGCGTCTCAAAGCTCGTAATTAGAATGAGTAAGGAAAAACTGCAGATAGTAAAAGAACTGCATGCGCCAGCGCGACGTAATTATCCACGTCAAAGGGTTATCACACATGGATACGACGATTTGTGGCAGGCAGATCCTGTTGACATGCAACTGTATGCAAAAGTTAACAAGGGATTTAAGTACATACTTACAGTAATTGACGTTCTATCTAAGTATGCATGGGCTATTCCACTCAAAAGTAAGAGCGCAAAGGACGTGTGTGCAGCATTTACCATAATTATATCAGACTCACGGAAACCGAAAAATCTTCAAACTGATGATAGTAAAGAATTTTATTGTTTGTATATTGTTGTATAGTTTGAGTCTCTCATATCTGAAAATGGAATTCAGCACGACTTAACGTACAGCGTTATGAAGGCATCCGTAGTTAAACGTTGGAACAGAACTCTGAAAAACGCAATGTGGATGGCCTTTACCGCTAACGGATCCTACGAATGGGTGAATATGCTTCACCGGTTGGTTGCCGACTATAATAAACGCGTGCACAGAACAATCGGGATGTCTCCGCAAAAAGTTACACCAACGATTGCCAAGAAACTTCTATACAGCAGAAACCGTATACAGTAACATCAAAATAGCGGGGCCTGCACAATTCAAAATCGGTGACTTTGTACGAGTCAGTGAATACAAAACTGTATTTGCTCGAGGATTCACACCTGATTGGTCCACGGAAGTATTCAATAGTAATTTTCGTACCATAAAGTTGTACTTCACGCCCGCGGGTGATCGAACGCGCCAGAGGGCCGGCGTAGCCGGTCCGAGGATCGCGCGATCATCCCACGGGTGTTCAGTTGTACGCCCGCAGTGCGAACATCATTTTTCGTCATAGTAGGCGGAAAGTATAACGCATTTTTAGCCTTGTTTTGCAATCGTCAAGTTCGACTCTACGCACGGTTCATGTAAATAAAAATTATTCCTACGTGCGACGCCCAATGGGCATCGCGCGTTAGGATAGTCTTTGTTTACATAAGCCAGGTGTAAAGTCGAACTTTACGCCCGCAAAACAGGGCGTGAAGTGCGTACTTTACGCCTACTATGACGAAACAGTATATTTCTCACCTCCGGGCCGAAAGCGACAACTTTCGTCCCGCTGCGCGGAACGAAGTTCCCGTTTTTCGGCTCCGTCGATGCGAAAAATCGTATACACTCCTCGGGCAGTAAATAAGAAAGCCCCAGATCACATGTTTGTCGACCTCGGCTTCGCCTCGGACGACAATTATATGTGATCTGGGACCTTCCTTATTTTACTGACCTAGGTATGTAATATACTATTTGCGATCAAAGATTTTGCTCCATATCGTCCATCCCACTCACTGATCAACTTTATGTCCACATGATTGCGCACATTTTCGATTGTTTCACCAAATATTGCATTATTCATCAATTTGAACAAATTCTTTTCAAAATTATTCTTGGCACGTGTGCGCAAACTTGTGTTTAAAGCAATATATGAACCTAGCCAAGCCGACTGTTCGAACTGTAAAATTCGATGTATTTTACATAATTTGAAACCATGGTTCAAACACTGTTTGAGATTTCTGTAGTGATAGACCGGGGGATAGTGACAGATTTTGGGATACGATTTTACTCAGTATGCCTTTGAGAGGACAATATTATCCGTATATCCTCGTGATAATCATGCATGAATCAAAGAGTCGTCCTGGGTTCTTCATATCAAAAAATGATTCGTCATTCGTTCGAAATTTGTGTGTTTTGGTACGATTTTGATCAGGCTGCCATATGTTTTATAATGAAATCCAGAATGCAAATTCCTCGGAAAACCATTGGCATACCGTTAGAGTGGGCCCGAAGGGCTGGTATGGTCACGTGAACTTGTATTTGAACACGGAAATTTTCCGCGTTTTTAGACAGGCTGCCGCTGAGGAGTATACAAGCTCTTGTTATCAAACTGCTGAAGAAAAGATGGCAGTAGATATGATGAGGGGGTTCTGGATCAAAACTTCCTTACCGGCCGAGTTGTGATGGTAAGTTACCGACCGTGCGGGGTAACTTACCGACAGTCGGATCGTAACGAGTTGGGTAACGATCATCGATCTTTGTTACCGACAATCGGATGGCTGCCATTTTGCGTCGTGCGATGCCACCACTGGCGATTGTTACCGATATTCTGATGGTAACGATCGAGAATCCTGCATTGCCGATTTCCGCTTACCAACAATCTGATGGTTGCGATTTTTTGCCATGCGGCGGCGCCACTATGGATTGTCGATCTTTGGTTATCGATAGTCTGATGGTAACGATTCTGAATCATGCATGCCGATTTTCCGTTACCAGCAATCGAACGGCTGCAATTTACCTGCGGATCGTTGATTTTTTAGTTATCGATAGTCTGATGGTAACGATTCTGAATCATGGATGCCGATTTTCTGTTACCGACAATCGAACGGCTGTGATTTCGAATTCTCAGCTTATATACGAATTATACTAGCTGAAATGAGTGACGGGGTGTTTAATTATGCAATCAATGACTCGAATCATCCGATAATGATATATATGAGTTTATTTGATACTACTTAAGTCTAACCTATTACAAAAGTTACTATTATCTTAAAACTAACTGAGAACTATGTTCATTATACAATTTTCTCAAAAAATAACTTAAACTATACATGTACATTATTCTTCACCTAAACTAAAACTATATATATATTTACAACTAGGTGGCGGTAAACGCACCGGGGTTTACACACGCGGATCTGAAACATACAGGTATTTCAATAAGCGAACGATATATAATGAAAATTACGGGTACTTACCGGGTAATATGTGAACGTGTGGTTCGAGTGGAATCACTCTTGGCGGCGGAGGTATCCCCGGAGAAGATGATCTCGACGACGACGACGATGGCGAGCTCGGACCCGATCGCATCGATGAGGCTGATCTGATCGATGGCGATCGGCCTCTTTCTATACTCACGAGCACCGTCGTCGCATCCGAATCATCCGCATCTTCTTGCACGGAAGATGTTACATCCGTGCATTGGATGGCCGACTGTGTAGAATCTTCGGTATCGGTCCTACGCATCGCACAGTAATCGTTTATCTGATGCTGCCGTGTAAGGTTTCCTATCAGTTCATAATAGGTATTTTCGGTTTCGGTTACGAAGCGCTCATCCACATGCTCCTCGCGCAAAATACGCAACACCATCCGAGCGTTTCGCAGAAATCGTGCCCTCGCCTCGGCCCTTCGTCGCAGCTGAGCCGCTCGCTGTGCAACTCGCCCATGAGCAGGATTCATCTGAATTAATCACACATCCTTATGTTTTAAAATCTGTTAAAATTCGAATTTTCAATGCAGATCACATACCTCATTTTCAGGTTTAGTTTTGGAATCAGTTTTCTTCGTCTTCTTCTTTTTCTTGATGCTTTTCTTTCGATTCTATGAACTTCCACTATTCACCGATCTCTTCAAACTGAAAACTGTTTCCTCTTCTCAAACCGATCTCGTGGGGAGCGAGCTGCAATTCTATGGGTTGCACACCACCCCCAACCCAAACTAAAATTAAGCCTAACTAACCTGACAACGGCTCTCAAAAGACTCCGCCTTGACTCATAAGAATAGACAGGTCTCAAGGGTTTCAGCAATAAAAATCATTCAGAAGTTTTTCACCATACTATCGTCACTCGAAAACGCATGAATTTTGCAAACACAAAGACCGCGATGATCAAAAGATTCCACCTGGGCCCATAAAAATCGGTGAGCCTCGAAGAATTAAGCAATAAATATCATTCAGAAGTTTTTCATATCCTTCAACCACCGAAAAATGCTATAGAATTCTTGTAAACAAAAGACTGCGATAATCAAAAAGATTGCACCTGGGCCCATAAAAATTGGTAAACCTCAAAGAATTAAGCAATAAATATCATTGAGAATTTTTTTTCACACGTTATTCACGGCTTGAAAACGCTAGAATTTTGGAAACGCAAAGATTGCAATATTCACAAGATCACACCTCGGCTCATGAAAATCGGCAAGTCTCAAAGGATAGAGCAATAAATATCATTCAGGAGTTTTTTTTTTTACACCTCGAAAATGTTAGAATTTGCTAAACACACATATTGTTCAGAACACCTGCATTTTTCCCACAATTTTTCCGGCATTTTTTTTTCACATGGTGCCATTTGCACACCTGCATGTGTACCGATCCCATGCAATAATTCACCAGCTAAGTCAATCCACAGCTTTGCTTGAGACTGCACACGCGACGGTTAATATGGAGCTAATATTGGATCTACAAGGTTTTGGGCGATTCAGTGATAAATTTGTGACAAAAGAGCTGGCCGTAATAAGCATTCGCGCACATGAGGAATATCAGCAGGGTATCACACGCATCCTCTTCAAGGCACCATGCTCCTGGATGACTCTCTCAAGCGAGTATAAAAATCTTTATTCGCTGCATACATGGCATTATCATGGAATACCCTGGAGTGCTGGAGGAATGCCGTATATAGATGTAGTGAAAATTGTGAGAAAATTTGCACAAGATGCGAGTCGCATTTATGTGAAGGGATTGGAGAAGAAACAATGGATCGAAAAAATCCTCAATGACGACTCATAATCGGTGATTGATTTGGATAAGCTGGAGTGTCCGAATCTTCGAATACTGCGATTGGAATCAAGTGTATTTCGATGTCTTTCGTATGAAGACTGTCATAGCGTTGTACCTGGAGGCTACCATTGCGCCCTCGAGAACGTTCAGCGGTTGAAAAACTGGTATTTGGAGGAGGGGCATAAAAAATCGTCCCCACATGTCTCGAGGGCGGGGGATGATGGCTTTAAAGCCAAGAGCTCGTAGGAAGCTGCATTCGTGCATTTCGACTTCTCGCCGCCAATACATCTTCCTAGTATATTCGAACCAGCAAACTCTTTCGACGTCCCATCACCAATACATCTTCCCAGTATATTCCAATCCGAAAACTCTTTCGATCAAGGTAAGAACTCTTTTACACGATAATCATATTCAATTATAATATATAAAAACTAATTCCGAATTATTCATTTTTTGTGCAGATTGACTTCAGCAGCCTAAACAGCACCAGCCGTATGGATAATGATATGCAGATGAAAACAATGTCCGAGCTGGAGATTGGACAAAAGTACGACATCTCAAAACTGAGGCTAGTGAAAACGAAATTCGGTTCTGGAATCATCGCTACGATTGCCGATGAATTCATCGTATCCCCGCCTGCTAGAGTTGAAAAGACCCTGGAGAACGACTCCAACCAACTGGATCAGTTGAACAACGAGGCGGATCAGAAACGTCTGCAGATACTTTATCTTGGAGGACCATACAATAAATTTGAATTCTGTAGCGAAATATCAACACACACACACACACACACACACACACATACACACATGCAGATGTATATATATATGTAATGGGAATGGTTTAGGGTTGAATAAATAACAATGAAATTGCAATCACATTCATTTATTTATTTATTGTTCCTTTAGAATAAGCTTAATCTATAGTTATCAAGCATGCAGAACCCTCAAAATGTTGCTAATTTTTTGACGGTACCGCTAATGGGTTTGTATTCAACAATGCGATCGTGTATAATCATACAATAGGCTGAAGTATTTGCTGGAAATGCAACGGTAGTTCCGAATTCCGAACGAATATCCACCGGTCCATTCTTCAACGATTCATTCTGCTTGGAACAGTCTATAGTAATGAGTGGAGCTCTAACCAAAAAATCACTCTTTGACAAAAGAGGTTCGGACTCCTTATCGTACTATGAAATTTGGAAGTTTGTATACATATTGTAGAGAATGGCGTATTGATTGCGAGCAATATCAAGATTTAAATTTCCATAGGGATAGCACTGCGAGTTTAGGAAAAGTTTCACATCTCTAATCATACAATGATCGAATTGACTGGCATTTTTCGTCGCATCGTTTCGTCGCGCGGTTTGGAATCCTAGTATGACGTGTCTTGGTTTCTCTATCTGTGTAGATGTCTTCACAACCCATACATGTCTCGTTGTTGTGGGCAGCATCGGGTACTCGTACATTTCCCACGAGCGAAAACTCATAGATACAGCCGAATCTTGGGCGATATAATTGAGCATCTTGATTTTCGCAGAATCTGACAGTCTGATGTATGGTAATAACCATTCGATTTTCTCGAGTGAAATTTTGATTCCCTTCACGGTGGTTTGATGTATGGCATTTGAATCATTGTTTGATCTTGTAAATATTAGCTCATGTTTCGCATTGACGATGATTCGATTATAATCCTCGGCAAATCCGCGTAGAACATGTAGCGGTATAACAACATCAAAGTATCCATCGGCGTTGGTTAGTTTATTTTGATTATCCACCAACCAACCGGTGTTCCCAAGAAGATGCTGTTGTCCAGGGGTGAACGATAAGTATCCCTTCATAATACTCGTGATGCCGACATTCTTATTCTAATCAATCTCGTGACCATTCAACTTGTAACGCATATCGCCAAACATGTGACACACAGCCATATTGACCAATTCCGTACCTGCGCTAACAGCGGTGCCATCCGACTTTGTAAGCCGACCGTAAATGAGGAGCAAACTTTTGCTGGGTAATACACACGCATCTTCATTCTGTACAGCTATGCGGATCTCATCGTTATTTTTGAAGGTGGACGCCGCGTACGGTTGATGCGCATGTATTTCACAGTGGGCAATCGACTCGTCGAAGCTCACAGGTGTTTGGATTTTTATCATTTTCGAGATTGGCATATGCAGAAATAGCAACGAATTCTTATTTTCCACCACAACGAAGTCGAAGTCCTAGGCTCTGGAGAAACTGAGCGTTCTGATGTGTCACTCGAATCGGAGCTGCTCGACGACTGATGATGCTTGGACATGTTATCGAGCTTCTATAACTACTACCAGATTTTCTTATCCTCTCAAACACAATACCCGTTTTATTTCAAAGATTTCACATGTAATCGTATAGTTACAGTTTCACTGCGAAAATTAATCAATTCCCCGTCCTGATCGACTATTCTCAGTTGTATCTCATGTCTTGACCGTACGGTGATTGGATGATAAATGACATTTGTCGGCACTTCCACAATCTTATATCCGGGTGGTATGGTTGGGAAAAATTGATGAATCGTATGTACTCGATGCTCGTTTATATAGGCACCCGTGGTAATATTACACTCAACTCGCAAGGCGTTAACTTTGAGTATGCGAACGGGTAACTCGGATTTATGAGTAATACCACCTTCGAGAATTTTGGAGGTAAACCCGAGCAATCGGCCAATGGAATCTTTTGATTCGAAGTCCACAGGATTATTGCATCTAATTTCACTGAGCAACTCATTATTATTAGCTTTTAGACTAATATTTATATCCTTGGGCACTGCTCTTTTCAAATAATTTGCGATATCTTCGATTTCATAGCTCCCAATAGGTATTGTGATCGTTGTGTCTGGTTTTATATAGAACTTATTACACCCCACATCTATATTGGGGATTGCATTGGATGTCAGGAACTCTATGAGTCCGAGAACATACGTCTTTGTTGGTGATAACTCGATTGGAGGAAAATATTGAGTCCTCAATACCGACGATTCCCCGGAGAGTGTCAACGTGAACGAATCAGCCATGAATAATATCACATCAGCGATACGCATACATTTTATAGTTGTCCGCTGAGAAACTTGAGACACAGGTGACCGCAAATTACCGTGTTATATTCCTAATATCTCTTATGATTATATTTTACGCTACCAACACCGAGATATTTCATTAGATCTCTAGGCGGTTGTAAATCGCCAAAACTGTTGAAATACACCGCATCGTTGCCATTTTTCATGTATGCAACCCAATTCGTCCCCGGGCCGTTTTTATCATCAAGATTGATGATTGCAGATTCACGCTTTCTAGGTCCTGAACAGGGTGAATAATTCCGCATAAAAACACCTCGGAAATGTGGAATTTTCATAGCTCTTGCATAGTTAAGTAAATCGACATCCGTGAGGGCTCGGTGTGGTAGCTTTGTTAGTTTTTTGCCGGCTTCAAATACAGCCCCATACCCTTGTCATACGGTTTCAGGTATAAACCCTTTCCCAAAGCAATCGCCTCCATTGTCGCATTGTGGCGTTTGGATTCCTGTAATTGATGTTTCTTCGCTTCAGCTTCATTGACAGCCTTTGCTATACCCGCAGCACCACCCGCTAAAGCACCTGTGGCGCTAAGGGCTGCAAAGATTGGGATGAGAAACGGCAATAAGCCGCCAATTTTGTGGGGAACAGGTAAGATGCGAGGCACGCGCACTTTTCCTTTAGACACGGCCGAACGGGCACCTGCCGAAGTCGACTCAATAGCTTTAGGGCCCGGCTTTATGGATTTCTTTGCCGCCTGTATAATAAATTTGGTGACAGGACTAATCACCACGTAGTCATTTCATCTCAACACATTGATTCAACGCATATACAAATCAACACAGAGAAAATTCAACAGTCATCAAATTTCACAAAGAGAAAATTCAACACACGTACAAATTTAACACAGAGAAAATTCCACAGTAATCAAATTTAACACAGAGGAAATTCAACACACGTAAAAATTTAACACAGAGAAAATTCAACAGTAATCAAATTTCACACAGAGAAAATTCAACATACGTACAAATTTAACACAGAGAAAATTCAACAGTAATCAAATTTCACACAGAGAAAATTTAACACACATACAAACTCAACACAGATAAATTTCAGTGACAGGACTAAGCACAACATAGTCGATTCAACACACATACAAATTCAACACAGATTTAAATTTTACAACAATTAAAAATTTCGAAATTGAATTACACCCGAGAATCCGCCCACTAGGTGGTCTCCGGGCGAGAGGGATGATTTCATTTAATCGTGAGTAGGGTCGCGCCGCTCCGCGGCGCGACCCGTACGAGCCACCCACCCGATGGTTCAGCAGTCCCGTATCTAGGCACCCAAATAGAGAGGGTCATCAATAGAGACACGGAATTCTAATCTGAAGTCTCTGATTTTTATTGAAATGTGTTAAATTCGTCCTATGTTTAGTTTATTAAACTACAGAAGTGGTTTTCTTTTTATATCTATTTCTATCGTTTCATCTCTCTCTTATCTGATATGTCCTTTGTCTGAGAATTGAGTCTCGGCATGATTCACTAGGGATTCTAATTGCCTCTGTTACCAATAACATATACACTCTATTTTTCTCGTTTTGTCTCCCTCTTCTTCGATATGATGACTTTGTCAACAATAACATATACCAGGGGTCGGCACGGCCTGGCTCTCGAAGCCAACCTGGCTCTAAGTGTCAATTACTACGGCCGTAAGACCCCTCGGTCTACCGGAGAACGGTCAGTTGTCCTTACCTGAAAGTTCGATGGTAGGGGCAGCGTTCAGGAGAAATCAAAGGAACTCAGGGGTGTGCGGTCGATTTGGGACGGCAAGAACTGCGTATGACCGTCCGAGTCTTTTCATACCTGCATATCCCCACCCATACCTGCCAAATTCCCAGAAACGGCGTTAAGAGGATTAGTGCCGGTGAGTGAGTTGAGTGGATTTACGGCTTTGGCTCCTTGGCCTAATGAGTGTGCCGACCCCTGACATATACCTTCACGCACGCGCTGAAAACAAATTGAACTTGTTGAATCATATCAACTGACAATCGATGAACTCTCTGAGTAAACACGAATCAGAAAATCGAAATATCACCGAATAATCAGGGTCATTAATAGAGACACGGAATTCTAGTCTGAAGTCTATAATTTTGATTGAAATGTGTTAAATTCGTCCTATGTTTAATTTATTATGTGTCGAATTAGTTTTGTGTTGAATTTATTGAGTGTCGAATTCGTTTTGTGTTAAATTTATTATGCGTCGAATTCGTTTTGTGTTGAATTTATTATGTGTTGAATTAGTTTTGCGTTGAATTCATTATATGTTGAATTAGTTTTGTGTTGAATTTATTATGCGTGAATTAGTTTTGCGTTGAATTTATTATCTGTTGAATTAGTTTTGTGTTGAATTTATTATTTGTTGAATTAGTTTTGTGTTGAATTTATTATATGTCGAATTAGTTTTGTGTTGAATTGTTGTGTGTTGAACAGACGTGTTGAAATGTTTTCGTGTTAATTAGTCATGGAATCAATAAATTTCGAAGTTCTTTTCTTGTTCTTGGGTGATGTTTGCGTCTTGATTCCCCTCATACCCATACCCAGTTTGGATGTCGCTTCCATGGTGTTGGTGACCGCCCAGGCGACAGCTTTTTCAGCTACACTTGCGTCTTCAGCCAAAACCCGATTCCACGCCCTCTCAGCAAGCACTTTATCAGCCTCATGACGCTCCGCAATATTATCGTGATTTTTGGAGTATGCGATATCGTGCTGCTTGCATGCAGCGTCTAGAGCGTTGATACCACGATCACCGCAAGCTAACCTCTTTACCAATTTTGTGCCAGGTCCGCAGTATTGATAACCGGGAACATGCAATTCGACGGGGAGATTGTTAATGATTTTATTCATCAACCCACAACCGCTTCTTTGTCTACGTGTGTATCCAACCATGACTAATCATGAACTGACACAAATTCTATAAAAGCCTGTATTTTATACGTAAATATATTAGTTCTCATTGCGACGTTTGCCAAGCATCATGAAATTTCAAGATCAAACGATTAAACTACCCATCGCCAATTTCGATAATTTGGTCGAACGAAAAACGAAGAAGGGGAAACGGCACGGGGCTCTGCTACCAAACAGTGTGAGGGCTGTCTTTCGCGGGCCCTCGAATTGCGGTAAAACTAAGCCCTTCTCACGCTACTGACTCATGCGAATGGTCTACGATTTGAGAATGTGTACGTCTATTCAAAATCCCTCAATCAACCAAAGTATGAGTTCTTGAAGAGATTGTTGGAACCGGTTGAGGAGCTGGGTTATTTTCCGTTTGATGAGCACAAGGAGGTTGAAGAACCGAAAGATGCACATCCCAACTTGATCATGATTTTCGATGACGTGGCCTGTGAGAAGCAAGATAATATCAGAGCCTATTTCTGTATGGGACGACACAAGGATGTCGATAGTTTTTATCTTTGCCAAACGTATGCCCGAATTCCGAAACATTTGGTGCGTGATAATGCAAACTTATTGGTTCTTTTTCGTCAAAATGAAATGAATTTGAAACACATCTATGCTGATCATGTGAATACCGATATGACCTATCAGCAATTCAAAGATTTGTGCTTGGCATGTTGGAACGACGGTAGATATAGTTTCGTAACCATCGACAAAGACAGTGAGATTAACGCGGGACGATATAGGAGAGGTTTCGACTGCTTTATAAGTCTGAATCGCGAATAAACCACGTACAGTTACAACACATCAATCAAACTAGCAGCATGGCGAGCTCCAAGATACGTAAGCAGAACGATGTGTTGCAAGAAATAGCCAGGGCTAGCGATATCATTCGACGTAAGCATGAAATGATGAAAATGGGGAAGGACACCAGCGAGCAGGCTATCAGTGAAATCTTCAAACCTCTGGTTACACCGCTGCATCAGTTGGTAGATTCATCGAAGCAGCAGCAGCGGCTACTAATGAAGCGAGAAGTAAAAACTGAGCCGAGTTCGATTAAAACAGAGAAGACAGCAGATTTTGTGAAAACAGAAGATTATAAGAATGTTGCTGATGATGATGGTGATGATGATGATGGTGACGACGATAATGATGCATATAAAAGTGCGATTGAGGGGAGCTTGTCAACTAACATTGCTATTGATAACAATATCACAACCGCCGCCGCTATGGATGATGTGAATGATACCCATGATGATGATGATGATGATGATGATGATGATGATGATGATAACCAGGATGACGCATCTGTGATCGCCTCTACAAGCACGCCGATGTCGAAAAAAGAAGTTAAGACGGCGCGCTATTCAAGCATGTTTACCTTGTCCCATGAGCAAAAGAACTTGGATAGGGAATATGGCGTTCGAAAGTTGGCTGGCGGAATGAAGATTGGTGATTCGGATATCGTATTTGACGATGATGACATATACGTAGGCGATAAGAGTTATGAGAACACACCGGGGTTTCTCGAATTGTCATTTAAAAAGGTACCCAATCATGAGAGTGTGAATAAAAACGATAGATTAAATTATGTCAAAATCGTGAAAAAAACGAATGCACATCGACGATATTACAAAGCTGACAAAAGCTTCCATTATGACAGAGAAAAAAGTTCAAAGTACAGAGATTTTATTGCCCCATACATCGACCTGCCGGTGAAAACCCTAAGCAAAGATATGGTAAAGGTTTATTACCCACCCATAAAATCGCGCGAGGACAAAGCACGGATTATGTTTATTGGGATGATCCTAATGAGCTCGTTGACCGTCTTCGACTACTCATGGCATCTCAAGCGGCTGGTAATACTAGCCACAACAATAAAATATCCTCCATTATTGAGGAGCTGCGCGAGGCGGCAATCATTTATTAGCATGAGAATAATAATAAAATAATCATTCGGTCACAGATCGTTAAACAATGAGCATAGACATATTTGGACGACCGCTGCCAAGCAACAGCCGCGAAAAAAGTGTTATTCGAGGTCTTCAGGGTGTTGGATTCAAATTCACCGCTGATAAACAGTACGATCTGGACGACAAACGATTATGTAATATCGCGTATCCGCAGGAACCAAACGACGCTGTTTCTCTGGGTGTCCTGAATAGATGTATACAGGAGAGGCTTGACGATCTCCATAGCGTTTTCGTGAATATGATTTATCACATCAACATCAAAATCGATAATAATGATAAGCAAATTCGTGAACTTATAACAAGCATTTCGAGGGATATTGCGCAATTGGAAAGCACGGTGGATTCGATGGAAAAAACTTTCAGCAACACAAGATTGGTGTACGCTGATCCAAGGGTTGCTGAAGTAAAAACGAATAAAGTATACATGAAACCTTAAACATTCGCATGGTAAGCAGCAGCAACAGCATGCAGAGAACAATAGCGGGTGAACTTCATAGACCCGCCCGGCGTAATTATCCCCGACGTTATGTCGATATACGCAGCTTGGATGAGACCTGGCAAGCTGATCTCGTCGATATGTCAACATACTCATCAGTCAACAAGGGTTCAAAATTTTTGCTCACAGTGATTGATATATTTTCAAAACTTGCGTGGGCCGTACCGATCAAGAGTAAAAATGCCAAAGATGTGACTGCTGCGATGAAATCTATGCTAACTCTGGGTCGCATACCGAAACACCTACACGTCGATCAGGGCAAGGAATTTTACAACAAAGAATTCAAAACTCTTTTGAGACATCACGGGATCAACATGTATTCGACATTTAGCAACTTGAATGCATCGATATGCGAACGCTTCAATCGTACACTGAAAAATAAAATGTGGAAGAAATTCACAGTTCAAGGTTCTCATAAGTGGACTAACATTCTACCAGATTAAATTGCATCGTATAATAATATCAAACATGGTACGATTAAAATGAAGCCGAAAGATGTAACTACGACCAATGAAAAACAGCTGTATCAAAGTGTGTATAAGCCGCGTCAAATAAAAAGAAGCAAACGAAAACGTAAATTTGAGGTTGGCGATAAAGTCCGAATTAGCAAATATAAAAATGTGTTCGAAAAGGGTTATACGCCAAATTGGACAACGGAAATATTTACAGTTGATGAGGTGAAAAATACCAACCCTCCAACTTACAAACTCGCCGACTACCTGAATCAGCCCATTGAAGGTGGTTTTTATGAGGAGGAGCTCAGCAGGGTGCAATATCCCGATAGCTATCTTGTAGAAAAGGTCTTGCGAAGGCGTGGTGATCAACTCTATGTAAAATGGTTGGGATTCGATGGTTCACATAATAGTTGGATGAATAAATCGGATATGTAATATAATTTCCATGAATAAATTTATTATCAATATATCTACATTTGTTCCTTCACCCTCCTCAATCTTAATGCTAGCTTACATGATTATCATGGAAAAGAAATGTTTTCTCACATTTTCTCACATTTTCTCACATTTTCTCACATTTACGTGTAAATTATATGGGAATAGTACTTTGTGATACAAGTGCAAGAAAGCGGACTTTTGACGAGTGCTGTCAACTTCACGCATTTCGTCAAGCGTCTGCTTTCTCGGACAAGTGTTACATAATACTTTTTGTAAAGAATGCACAAAAACTGCCTGTTTGTGCCTCTGAAGCGTCGACTCAACGTCGTTCTACTTCTATCTCATCAGATGGCGCGTCAGTAGGGAGAAGTAACTAGAGTGTCGAAAAAGAGTGCGCAAAAGTAACTAGAGTGTTAAAAAAGTGTGCGCAAAAGTGACTAGCGTATCATAAAAGCAGATGAAGCCGATTGACGTATGCGCGATATATTTTCCTCATGCCTTATTAGAATACACCACTTTTGCCACACTTCAGAGGCACAAAAACAGGCACTTTTTGTGCATGAGTTACAAAAAACATTTTATTCTATTTTAGAAAATGTGATAGAATGTGAGAAAATGTTGGAAAATGTTAGAAAATGTTAGAAAATGTTAGAAATTTTCAAGTTTGCAGAATCTTGGTAACCCCATGGTAAAGTATCAGTTTTACCAGGTATCAACTTTCGCTTATCGTCACACCAGCTTAGAGCCAACTTATTCTGTATAATAGTGCTGACTGTATGTCGACTACTTTTTATCATACACTGTTGTTAAACTAAATTTTGATAACCGAAAAGGCATCGTTTGTAATCATCGAACGTGATGGATTTTAATGTCGAACCCTTTACACCCTTTGCACGTTTCTTATCAGTATCGCCACGAGTTCTGAATGTATAGAGTTTTGCTCGCAGCCCGATAAATTCGGTCATAATTTTTCCATTATTCTCATCCTTCATCAGACCGAGGCATCTCTCATTCAACAGAGGAATGCCATAGGTATTATTCGGCGGATAGTCTGATGTATCAAACATGGTCGCAACATCACGCTTGATGATTTCGTAGATATTTGGAACGGTAGATTGATATATCAGGCTATCTGTATCGGTATACATTAATTTCGATTCAGTGCTTGAGAAATTATTTTTCACATAATCATGGTGGAAGTTGTATAGAAATATTTTTGAAAGATCGAGAATAGCAGCACCAATGTAGATAGGTTTATTGAAATATACCTTGGTTCGACTTAGCTCAATAATCACCATATCTTCATCAAATATGGTGCAGCTATGAAATGTTGGTCTTGCAATGAGAGCTCGTGCACCACCCCTACCATTCCATTTCGTGATAAGTTTCACGGTTTTATGGTGACGCACATTCTCCATGGTCTTGCCGAATACAGCGTTATTCATGAGCTTATAGAAATTTTTCTCAAACTCATTTTTTGACTGCTTTCGCATATTTGTGTTGAGATCGATGTATGACTTTAACCATGGCGATTGTGCGAACCTTAGAATTCTATGCACTTTCGTCAGCTTCAAACCAAATTTGATGCATTGTTTCAAATTGTAATAGTGCAGAACATATTTTTTCTTGAATAAAAGCGTTGTCGCAAGTTTTCTAATTTTACTACCCGGCGGTGTAAAATGCTCGGGACAGAGAGGTAAGTCGGCATGTTGTTTATGGAGCTCTGCGGGATAATCTAAATCCACCTCTAGAATATAACCAATTGGTGCGTCATCCGAATGGGACATCACATCAATGGCATCATTCTCACACTCGAACGACCCACTCGGCAAATGCTCACTTATAGCTGCACCATACAGATTATTCACATCGAAATACATTAAATATGATTCCGCTTTGCTCGGATGAAAATCTTCACCCATAAATCGATTATTTGCTCTAGAATGGCGATTTGAGCACTGCGCCACACCACCCCTTATGCTTTTCTCAATAAACAATATCATTTCTGGATCGTCTAAAAGTTGATGATTAATTTTCGTCTGCTTCAGCATAGCATCAAAAGCAAGCCCCGGCGCGGTATAATAATGCAGAGGATCCAAGTTGTACGTTTTGAAGCAACTATCGCGAAAATTTTGAAATATATCGGCTAATAAAAGTACATCGGTTCTCAGATACAAATCGGAATACTCGCCTAACGTTTTCAAATCAAACTTGGCCCAAACATCTTTCGCGTGTTCGTAATCCGCATCAAGAGACTCGGTAGAGTCTCGCGCCAAGTACATTAAAAAAAAATTTTTTTCAAGCGCGAGACTCAACGAGTCTATATACCCGAGAGGCAGCTACCCTAACCTATACCGCGAACTACTATCGTCGTTTTCTTTCACCTCACAATATACACAGATTGAAACTAATTTAATCTAGGATGTGGGCATGAAAAGCTTTCATTTGAGCCTTAGATCGATTAAATCGGTGTCCGGAGTGCTGAGATATGATTAACTACAAATTCTGATACCCCGTTTCATTGTAAAATGTTTCGTTTTCGTCGTCGTCAGACCAAGATTCTCGTTCAAACCATTCCCATGCAATCACTAGACGGGAAAATCCACACAAAAGTTGTAGAGTGACGTCAGTACGAGATAGTTCCGACGTAGATAGCGCCAGTATCGCAGACAGAAGCCGTCTCCTACATAGACATAGAGCATGGACTGCGCATTCCCTATACAGCCTATGGTAACGCCGAAAGTGAGAGAGAAGGGTAACACACGCGGCCAAATCTGTCTCTTTCTATGCATTTGACGTTGTTGGTTAGAAAGAAACAGATTTGGCCGCGTGTATATGCTGTCTCTTTCTACCGACCGAGCGATTTTCGGCCCGAATGCGCAGTCCATGCTCTATGTCTATGGTCTCCTACACTAGCAGACGCGTATTGTCATTTCATGTTTTTAAATCCCAATAATAAAGGAAATAAGAGAAATACGAGCAATGCTTAATACAAAATTTGAACGTACAAAAACTAGTGAATACCCACCGCAAGCCCCTCGGGTGCCAAAACCTTACGCCAAGTACATTAATGTGATAGTCACCAATAAAAATGTTTCGATAGGTTAATCTTGAATCCTACGATCTCGAGCTTTTGAGGTTATGCGAATCGGCTGACGTGTAAAATTCATGGTGATAAATAAAATAACAATTATAAACGGACAAGACTGTCAGATGAATATTAACTGATTTATGAATGCAATTATCAGAAGAAACGGTTTTTTCGGTTCAATTGTTTAGCAAGTTATCGCCTGAGGAAGTCTGACAAGAGAAAATCAAGAGAAAATGTTGAAGTAGAAAAATATGAGGATAGCAATATTCGATATAGGGAACGGCAAGGAGCCAGACCAATAAAGCCGAGTTCAAGCGTTGGATTGCAACGAATTTTACTTCAAGCTCCATGTTAAGCTCATCTCCGAAGGCTCGTCTGCTGAGACTCAAATTGTGAGTCAACGTTATACGTAGGATTCCGACGAGTCCTATAATCTAACTCCGTATCATCTAGTCAAAATGAGATTTTCAGTCAACGTTGTTTGTTGGACTCCGATAGGCTTTATTCTACACTCCACGTCAACGTAGTGCCTTGACCTTCGGTGAAGATAATTTTTTAATCCATAATGTATATTCATAATTTAATGTCAAATTTCAATAAATTTGTTACATTTTGGTATGCAACCTGTGTCTATATGTTCGACTCTATTAAGCTTTCTCCAAATTAAGATTAGTGCTATCACGACAAATGGAATGAAATTACTTATTTATGGATTATTTAATTTTGTAGCGGGTCGCCATATAAGACGAGAGGATGATGAGAGAAAACGCTTGGGTTGCAAAGTATCAGGATAGTGTTATTTGATACGAGAAACGGCAAAAGTCAGACGAAGAGAGCAGAATGCGGGTGTTTGACTTCATAAATTTCCATTTTATGCTCTACGCTAGTCTTGCATGAATAGGCTCAATTCTAAATATTTTGATACCTTCTGTTCAGACCCGAATTGGAAGTTGACGTTATGAGTACGGGACGCGTACATGTTCTTTTTGCAGAGGACCTAGTTGCATTAAAAAAAAAACTACCTACGAATTGCAATACATATATCTGATATCCATATATATTTAGTCATGAGCACCAACTATAACCCTGCGTGCAAGTAACTCCGTCATTGCCGGTCCCAGGCCCAGATGAGACAGGAGGAGGGCTGCACGCAGGGTTGGATGTTGTAGGTATAAAAAATTGTTGTAGTGGAACAATTTGTAAACGCTATGAAAGTACATTACGCGTCACTCCACAAATTTGAGACTTGGGGAAAATTATGAGCACACGCGTGCTCGTTGCTGTTGACGTTCCTGCTTATCGAGGGACTTCGGGCGGTATGAAATAGCACAAAACAACCGAGCGAGCGTAGCGAGCGAGCACAATTATTAGGTGGTCAAGCAAAATTTTACAAAAAGTAGTGAAATCAACCCCAAAAAGCACCTTTGGTGCAAAAACCTTCCGCCAAGTCCATTAATGTGTAGATCACTCCACCAAAAAATAATCAAAGGTTGTGCTCGCTCACTCGATTGGTTGATGATTATCAACATACAAAAGCATTGAAATCAGATACAACTGCCAAGTACCTGTAGAATGATAAAAGTTTGGAATTGAAAAATTTGTTCAAACTAAATAACGTTGTACTCGTTCGCTCGCTGCGCTCGCTCACTCTATTGGCTTATGATTATGGGTTGAAAAAACAATTCGGATGAAGAGATTGAAGATGTCAACATTTATCTAAAAATATTCATAACGAAAAAATAATTTAAAAAAAATTTAAAAAAAAAATTTGGAGGTAGTGGTACTTGGGGGGCCTTTTGTAGAAAAAGAAATGTAAAATATCGATCACGAACCATGTCAATGTCATCTGATAGATATTCAAACATTGGCCCGCCAACGTACCACGGACTCCAAATTTTTTTTAAAAATTTTTTTAAAATTATTTTTTCGTTATGAATATTTTTAGATAAATGTTGACATCTTCAATCTCTTCATCCGAATTGTTTTTTCAACCCATAATCATAAGCCAATAGAGTGAGCGAGCGCAGCGAGCGAACGAGTACAACGTTATTTAGTTTGAACAAATTTTTCAATTCCAAACTTTTATCATTCTACAGGTACTTGGCAGTTGTATCTGATTTCAATGCTTTTGTATGTTGATAATCATCAACCAATCGAGTGAGCGAGCACAACCTTTGATTATTTTTTGGTGGAGTGATCTACACATTAATGGACTTGGCGGAAGGTTTTTGCACCATCGGTAATACCCGCGGCACTGAGTTTCGAATAGAAATTTTTTTCATCGGGTAATTTTATTTCGTCAAGTTTCTCCCAAGAATCAATATACTCGTACGGAAAGACACCTTTACGAATCATCAAACTGAATTCATCTCGATCGCTGTAAAATTGTCGTGTTATTTGCTTATCGGCATCGTCGACGTACGATGCTAATTTCTCTATACTGCTAGTCATGAATCGAAGTAAATCTATGAACCTCAAACTAATCATAGTATCATCGACTTTATTTGTGAATGATATGTATTTTTTTTATTAATGGGTAGCAGTGTAATATCACCAGGAACAGTTGAAGCCAGAGATTTAATGATAAAGTTAGGATCGTAGCCCGATAAATTGTGAAAAACCACTGGAATCGTGTGCGACTCTTGAAAATTCAGATTGCACCGATTGTGTGCGGCCCCGCGATATTTTCCCGTGAAATGACAATGATCGCGACATTTTCTCGCCTCAGGTAAAAATGGCTTCTCACAGATATGGCAATTTTTCGCTCGCATATGACAATCACGTTGCGTTTGATTCAACACCTCCATTGGAATTACATTTTTTATACGCCACTCTACTTTTACGGCTAATTCGCGAAGCTCCTCGATTAACCATTTAATGCAATCAGATCCACGGCGAGCCTTGTATTCCGATAATGTATCATCGTACACGCAGTGTGTATAATACGCCGCACTATGCGGAATATGCTCTTGGGATTCTTTTACCCCGGGCTTTATCATGCATTCAAGATCAGCATATACGAAAAAGGGTACAGTGCTCGGATTTTTAAAATTGGAAAATCCCAAAGTGTTCTCCTTGGGAAATTCCATTCGCACTTTATTCAACTGCAGACAATCTTGTTTATGATTTTCATAAGCATTCTGTACGTTAAAGTGACCCAAACATCTATTACACAAAAATTGTGCACATTTATGATTTAACAATTGCATGCTAACCAAACGTGAAAGATTCTTGATCCAAGCAAAGTGGAATCGTGGTTTGGAATTATCTAAATTACTATCATCTAGTTCGCTCTCACTTTCAATCATGAGCAGGTGGATTGTATTGTTCTCTGTTACATTTTTACTCAAATATTGCGGGGTAATGATACTATTATTCGACTTTTTCTTGCTTTTGAAAGTTTCCGACTCGATTCCATATACGTCAATACTCAAATTGTTCAACTTCTCGAATTTTTCTACACTATGCAGGGTTGCGGGGAATTTGATACCTGTACAATTTAGCTCCGATATGTACTGTCGATAAATGCGTGTTCTGGTTGCGGTGACGTCTACGGGGTGGAGAGCTGAGGTAACAGACCACAGCAAACATCGATCATCATCGTTTTTCACGTTGACCACCGCCTTCTTTCGTTGAATATCCTCAGGCAGCTGTGCGAATGTCGAGAGTCCGCCGCGAAGAGGCTCGTATTGGTTGATGCAGATCACAGCATTTATGATCTCAATCATGCTCCAACCAGAATCACGATGCTCGAAATCCTCCACCATGGTTAGCAGAGGATTCGTTACATTATTGGTGAACCAGGTTTCCAGATCCGTCGATGGAAGAATCGTTGCGTTGCGTGTATTGAAGTTCTTCACTTCCACACTGATCTCATCGTTTTTGACGTTCTCAAATTTACACGAAATGCCCACATTCACCTTAATGCTTCCTTCTTCGCGTAGCACATTTTTCAGACGTCCGATCGTCACCTCACCCCAGCGTCAGTCAAAAATCTTGCCAAATCTTTATGTTGGAGATTTGTCACGGCTCCGGTGTGTATGCGACACTTGAAGGCACTCTCCATATCATCCCATCGAACGCGTTTATGAATATCATTGCCGATATTACCTCCAACGATAGTCGCACGATGTTGTTCAAATTTCACCACCAACGATTGGAGGAGTGAAATTATATGTTGCAGTCGTTGTTTTTCACTCACACTTGGTTGAGATTGCGTCAAAATATTGTTCAAGGATTGAATATTTTCGAGGGCGATATCGCGCCAATGAATAAAAATATCCTCATTCGCCTGTTTTGGGGGTAGTGTACACAGTAACTTGTACGCATCTTCCATCATCTCAACAAGATTCACATACACGGCGCTGTCCATTTTTTTTTCTTAGGCGAATTTTACAACCGGGTAGTCAAACTGACACTGTACGAATGGGTACACCCACCGTGGGTTTTGGGGTTTCAGATGCACACGCCCCCACCACACCGACGTTCAAATACCATGAAAATTCAAACGTTTCCAATGATCGGTCAGAGATTTTGTACCTGGGAGGCTTACATCTTTTGCATCTTTATGTAGAAAAAATATTACCCAAGTGTGTCAATAGTTCGCCCCTCTAATATTGTAGGCGTATTTAGAGTTTCTAGTTGTATATAAAAGTGCGAGTTTGCTTCGGGATTTTACATAGTCTGCAACAAGCCAGCCCGAAATAGCAAAATTAGAGATGAACTGAACAAAGTGAAAATTCAAGAGAGTGAAAACTCAAATTTTAAAAAGAAAGAAGTAAGTATCCCAGACAACAATTTCTCTACTTCGAAAATATATAAGAAAAAATTATACAGTTGATATAGAATTTACGATGCATAATATATAATCTGGTTCAAAATATATAAATGATGCATCATTTCTGATAGGTATAAAACCTTGCGCGATAATTGGTACACTTTGTATGAATATTGGAATCTCTACAATATATCGATACCTCCGCGGAATAACCGGCTATCTCAGAAGTTGCTTGAAAAAGCAGCTATCTCAGAGTTTGCTTGAAAAAGCGGCTATCTCAGATTTTGTTCGAAAAAGCGGCTATCTTCAAATCATGCTAGCGAAATTTTGCGTCAAAAACGTAAAATTATGATTCAAAAGCTGAAAAAACAGGTTGGAGCAGACATTATAATGTCTGGGCTTTTGCTCCAACCTGTTTTTTCAGCTTTTGAATCATAATTTTACGTTTTTGACGCAAAATTTCGCTAGCATGATTTGGAGCAGACATTATAATGTCTGGGCTTTTGCTCCAACCTGTTTTTTCAGCTTTTGAATCATAATTTTACGTTTTTGACGCAAAATTTCGCTAGCATGATTTGAAGATAGCCGCTTTTTCGAACAAAATCTGAGATAGCCGCTTTTTCAAGCAAAATCTGAGATAGCTGCTTTTTCAAGCAGCTTCTGAGAGAGCCGGTTATTCCGCGGAGGTATTGATATACAGTTATTTTTTTCTCATAAAGATGAAAGAAAAGTTATACCTCACATACCCATACCAAAATTCGTAAGAAATACACAATTACAGGGAGAGATGAAATTCCGTATCACAGATTCACAAAGATTATTTAATTTTTCTGCTAGCAATAAATATATATCAGTCGGTATATATGATGTGGTGCATAATATTTTCATAATCAACGTTACCAAAACATTATAGCCCTTTAATACAGAATTGCTACATAAATTAGCCTCGCAAAATAATAACTTCAATCGAATTCGATATTTATTTCATATCTACGCCTGTAAAAAAAGTATATATATCGAATTTTTCATTATTTTTATATAATACGATAATTCCGTAAATTTTCGAATACATCCGTAATATAAATTATTCACAAATGTTATCATTTTTAGCACATTCTGGCGACACAATAATAATGCCTAAAGAATAGATATTTTTTTACAACCCATAAATAAGAGCGCGGTCTTTCGAAAATACCGCTCGTCAGTCTCAAGTTACGCTTCGTGTTGTTCGGGTCGATGTGCAGTGCGTATATGATATCTACTTGTAATTCACGGAAAAAATGAATAGATTTAAACTGAAATACACTGGTAAAAGTTTAGCCGGCACGTCAAGAAGTACCAGAAGCAGAAAATTGAGAAAATGGAAAAGTGATTTGCGAAAAACAGTACCAAAGAATGTCATCCGTACAACTGGTGATTGTATAAATAATCCTACGAATACTGCTGATATTATCGGCGGTGACAATGATGTCTACTGTTGTAATAATCGAAGTATAAATGAAGGTGATCGGTTAACACAAAATAAATCAAATCAGATTTTCAATACACCGAGTGGCTTAACTGTTGTGCAATGCAATGACTCCTCGCACATAACCAATAGTAGCGTAGCTGGCAATGAAAACATATCTGACGATATTGACTACGAGACAAGAAGCGTCGATGAACAAGGCGGCAGTACGTTGCTTTCTGATGAAAACGATAGTAGCGATAGTGATAGTGACAGCGGAATAGCCAAACCTCACGATCAGTTTCAAAACTTTAGGAGTCTCAAATTATTTCTAACAAAATGGGCCTTGAAACATAATATTACTCATAGTGCCCTGAATGACTTGTTGAGCGGTTTGAAAGATCATGGTTTTCAAATATTGCCGCAGGATGCACGAACTCTATTGCAAACACCGACACAAATTTTAACCAAAGTGGTTGAACCAGGGAATTATTGTCATTTTGGCATACAAGATAATTTAAAAGCAAAGCTTAACGGCGCAAAATCTCTAAAATTCAGAGATGATAAAATTCTGATCGATATTAATATTGATGGCGTACCCATATTTCGAAGTACTAATTTGAGCTGTTGGCCTATTTTAGGAATGGCGCCGCAAATTGATGATGTACCATTCATTATAGGATTATACAGTGGAACTGCGAAACCGAAGTGTGTCAACGTTTATTTAGAATCATTTGTCGAAGATTATAATAATTTAGCTTTGAATAATCTTACATACAAAGGACAAAGATTCATTGTAGCCATTCGGAACGTCATTTGCGATACTCCAGCTAAAGCTTTCGTATGTCATACCAAAGGGCATTCAGGATATTCTTCTTGCAGTAAATGTAAAACCGAAGGGAAATATTTCAAAAACAAAATGATCTTTCCTGAATTAGATGCACCTATTCGTACTGATTTAGACTTCAAGAACAAGACCGATGATGAATTCCATAGAGGATCTACAATTTTATAATCGACGGGGATCGGCATGACGACCCAAATACCCCTAGACTATATGCATGTTGTGCTCTTGGGTGTCGTTAAACGTCTAATATATTTGTGGATAGAAGGCCCGTTAGGAGTACGATTGAATAGTGCGAAAGTAAACGAGATTTCAAGTAGGCTTCTAGCATTGAAATCATTTTCGCCTTCGGAGTTGGCGCGGAAGCCACGGAGCTTAAATGAATATAGACGATGGAAGGCCACTGAATTTAGGAGTTTCCTGTTGTATACTGGTCCTATAGTATTGAAAAATATTATAAGTCAGGATGCGTATGAACATTTCATGTCATTACATGCGGCAATAAGAATATTATGCTCCGATGAGTTTTCGGCGAGTTTAAATGTTTATGCTAAGACTCTTTTGAAATACTTTATTGAACAAATGGAGGAAATTTACGGTGTGGAAGAAATAAGTTATAATGTGCATTCTCTGATTCATTTAAGTGACGATGTTTCACGTAATGGACCATTGGACACATTCAGCGCTTTTCCTTTCGAAAATTATCTAGGAGAATTGAAATAGATGATACGGAAACCGGATGTTATTTTGCAACAAATTTATCATAGAGTTATGGAAATGAATACATTTTTAATGAATTCACAAAATATGAACACAAATAACGAACCAAATCTGAGATTTTTCAACAAAGTCAAAAATACAAATAATAAGTTCTTAAGTTGTAAAATTCGGCGCACAAATACTACGCTAAGTGGAAAAAATCAGAAAGATTCGTACGTTATGTTGAACAACAAATCCGTTATGAGAATAAAGTATTTCCATTCGAATTCGAAATGTACAACAGTCTATTGCCATAAAGTAACTGAACAGATGATTCAGTTCACGAAATTGATATTGAAAATATTAAACGGAAAATCTGCGCTTTTCCTGTTAATGCTGATCGTAATGACAACTTGTTCGCTTATATACCAATGTTGCACTCTTTTGCGTGAATCGTGATCTCGTTTTTTTTTTAATTACTCTTACTCAATCAGAAACTTGGAAATAATATAAATAACAATACGAAATCATTTGATAAAATTAATACGAATCAAATCTAGCAGCTACATACAAATAAGTCTCAATCAAAGAAAAATGGTTCAATATTCGTCTTGGAGGCCACGTACCCTTAACTAAATTTAATTTAGTCATTCGTTGAAATAATGAAGGAATATAGAAGAAACAAATTAATTCAAATAAAGTGGAATGATAATAATGACTATCGTGATAATAATGATAATAACAACAATAACAATACCAAAGTGACAACAACAATAACGGAAAGAGATTGAGGATCAATTCGTTTTTTTACGGGAAAAAGCCTGGTAGGAGGTAACCTCCTAATCCAACAATTCGGTCACATAACCAACATTTTAAATATGACTTATTACAAGTGAATGCAGTTTTATCTAATTATTTAACATTTTAATTACCGTAACGTATAATAATATAGAATTAGTCCCCATCGTATAATAATATAACTTAATTCATTAAATTATGTATCATTTCACATTCGTTATCTTCCGGGTAAACTGCCTTACCCTATGAAAAGAAGCTGCAAACCGTGCCACCCATCGTTTATCGAACACGTGTTTCTGTGTGAGGTGTTTTGTTCCTGGTTTCTGCCAGCATCTAGCTACCGTCAAGTCAGAGTGCTACGTTGAGCTACAGTTGCGTTACCATAGATAAAATTATAAAGCACCATTTGTCGGTGTTTCATAACCACTAATAATAGTGGTGACGTGTGCGATAATAAAAAATAAATACTGACAACCATGTGGATTGTAGTGAAATTTCTTACTGACAACACCGTCGCAGCGGTTCCCCAAGATTGGCTTCGCGACGGCTTGTGCCCGTGGGATTCTGGTAAAATGTGCCAAAAGCTAATCAAAACATTAGCACCACCGAATCCTGATTTTGAAAAGTTTGCAGCTATGCAGATTAGCACGTTTGTAACAGGTCAGTATTCTCAAATCATTAATTAAAGTAGTTGGTTCCTGAAGACGCCAGGCTAGCGACGACACAAAAGAGAGAAAGCCGTCCTATGTCACCACGCGGCACGCAAGTCAGAGTGACACGTGCTTCTTCGAGTTTTGTCCTGATACAGGGCGTCTTTCAATTAGTCATACAAACCTAACAGGGCGATTCCTCTTTGAAATAGAAAACAATTTTTTGGAATTTTTTTTTTTTTGAATCTGAAATAAAGACTTAAAAAAAACTTAAAACTTTCTTTATCTATTTACCTATCTTTAGTTATTTACTTTGTAAGATATTTTTTAATCATCTTTGCGAAAAATCGTTTTCTATTTCAAAGAGGAATCGCCATATGTATGTTTGTATGACTAATTGAAAGACACCCTGTATAATTATAATACTATATAGTGAACTATAGTAGACTAATCGATACTGTTTATTTCCAGATAAGTATGAAATTGCATTGCGCAAAGCACGGCAAGCAGAAGATACGTCTAACTTATCCAGCGATGAAGACGGTTCGAGCAAGCAGCGAAGAAAAACAATTCCAAACCGATCATACACAGACTTTGCACTTGGTGAAGCGACGACAACGACCGAACCACCCATTCTAGATTTGGACCTGGCTAATTTTTTGACGGAGACTAACAAAATTTTGAATTTGGACAGTATGCCAGAAGAATCTCGCATAATAAGTAATAATAATCCATGGCCTGGTTCAACGACAACTGCTAATACTTATGAAGACGCTCCTCCAAATTTAATCGCAAAGAACGATAATATAAATGAAATTACTGTCGATAAGAATGGGAATGGTATAATACAAACTGAAACACCTGTTCTTAATGAAGGTAAGAATCAACCACTCATTCATTTTTTTATCCAATTCATACTTACACTGTAAAAAATTTCTTTATGAAACTTCCTAAATTCTTTGCAAGTTTTTTTTCAATACGTGAGTATTGAATTTACAAGACATTGCCGTGTAAAATTAATTCACAAATACTTCAAATATACTAAACAATTTAGCGAATTCAAATAAAATGTTGTGTTTTTCCTATGAAAGTTCAGTAAAATCAAGAATTTATTTGTAAATTTATAGAACAAGCTCAGCAATTTACTTTGCTACGCTACATTTGTAATTTTGCAAAACTTTTCTGCAGTAAATGTGTTGTGAATTCACAATCATTTTTAACAGTGTACATATGAATCGCCGTCTTAGAATCATTCATCTGTAAACAATTCTTATATGGCTTGATTTGTTTGATTAATACTCCGGGGAGAACTACCAAAAATATGTGTGTCATTGTGTCACAAAGAAGTGAAAATCTGGGTTCAACTAATTATTTATGAACCTTCACAACCTTGAACACATTTTTCATGAAGACGTGGGCTAGAATAAAGAGTTCTATTATGAAACATCTGGTATCATCGAACGCTCAATAGCTGAATATAGGATCATATTTCTAAAAAAAGCTTGCCTTTGTAATTTTTTAAACATTATTTCTTCATAATTTTCTCAATTGATGGTTGCCGTTTCTATGCAGACCATTGTTTCGATCAGGTATCATCTATTGTACGGTATTGGATCTTTCATTCCAGAATGCGCTACTTGTGAAAACTTGATTGAAGAAATTCGAGCACTGAAAGTTGTTATCGAAGCTAATCAAAAGTGGATGGCAGAAAGGTTTGATTACATGTCTACCAAGATGGAAGAAATGTTTACACTAATATCCTTGAATAATAATGATATACGTGAAGATGTTGACGACAAATTTCTATTGACAACTTTGGAAGCCATGGAGGATTTTGAAAATAAACTGAAGAATCCGGAATTCGAAAAAAAAATAGTACATTCAAATATGACATTAATATTGAAATATAAATTCATGTTGTATCCTCCATTAATCTTATCATTCATTAACTTGTCCCATTGTAAAACAGTTGAAGCACCTCAGACGTGTGGGCGGGAGTTCTGCTGAGGATGGTACTCGTAGATTATGGAAATATCTACTCAGCGTAGAACTACAGCACAAATGCAACTGGACTGATCTTAAAGATAAGAGAGCTTTGAAGGATACGCTGCTAAACGTGTTGATTGAGAGTGAGTAATGATAACGATTTTAATTTAAACTTCACCTGATTGATTGTACAAATGCGGTAGTATACAAGAAATGTATGCTATATAACAAAGCAGCATTAATTCGATATGAATTGAATCGACATGAAAGTTCAAACTTATTACACACCCCTGGTTTTAGATTCAATATAAGATTTGAAAATTGGATGTAACTAACTTTGTCAAATATTGATCCGAGTCCAATTTCATCACTCTTGTATTTTTATCACAGATGCTATACAGCAGAGTTTCGGTACGGCTACACTTAAGACGATTCAATCTACAACTAAAGATTACATTCAGTATGCTTCCAACCGGTTAAAAAAAAAATTAACCACGTAAAAATACATGAACCCGCGTCGGGCTCATTATAATCCTTATTATTACATGGAGTATTCCACGCCAGATCACTAAGGTCACAACCACAAATTCTTCTGTTTAAATTTAAAAGAAAAAAAGCGATATAATGTACAAGGACAATTATTCTGTTATTCTCATATAAAAGCAGCATCCAAAACAAAAAAGGCGACCTATCTATCAATGGCGATATCTATTTGATTCTTATCAACCATGACCGTTGGAAAATTTGTTACAATAAAAATATGAGAGAATAGCAAATCGACCCCCCCCCCCCCCCCCCCCCCCCCGCCCTCCTATATATTTGTCAACGTGAATATTAGACTGATGCAAAAAAATCGACTGTTTTTTTTTTTCAAAGTCACATGTTCAATAGTTGTAGGAGAAATGAATAAGACGCCTGTTGAAATTCGAGCCCTTAATATTAATATTTAGGGGTCGCTGAACGCAATTTTTCATTTGATTACCATAGGGAAAATCATTTAGTTATTTCTGAATTTTGTAGCTCAGTAACGAGGCAATGTACATGAAGGCCCGATATATATTTTTTATAGGAAATTGAATGCTCCACTAGAAAGGCCTCTTGTAATTTCTTGACAATTCAACTCTGTCAAGAGTTATCCATGGTCAAAATTCAACTTTAACCTTGAATAAAGAAAAAAAAGTTGAGTTATCAAAAAATTACAACAGATCTTTTTTGTAGAGCATTGACTTTCCTATCAAAGTATATATCGGACCTTCATGTACATTACCTCGTTACTGAGCTACAAAATTCAGAAATAACTAAATAATTTTCCCCATGTTAATCAAACGGAAAATGGAAAATGAAAAATTGCGTTCAGCGACCCATGAATCTTAATATTCACGGCTCCAATTTGAACAGGCATCTTATTTCCTCTCCCTACAACTATTAAACATGTGACTTAGAAACACAAGGAACAGTCGATTCTTTTTAACCAGTCTAATGGATATACTAATATACTATACATATTATAGAAAATAAGGTATTCGATGTTCCTATTATACTATAAGTCCATGCTATAAGTGAAATGTTTCGCAAATAAATCGAGTATTACGAAAATATACCTGAAGTTTCTATTTAATTTCCCACAAAAATTAGTAATCTAAGAAAAAGAACCATTGCCACTTTTTTCATAACGAATATTACTCACGAAAATATATCTAGAGTTCCTATTTAATTTCCGATAAAAATTAGTAATTAAAGAAGAAGAACCATTAGCACTTCTTTCCTAACGAATATTACTCACGACAATATACCTGGAATTCCTATTTAATTTCCAAGAAAGATTAGATTTAAAAGAGAAATAACCGTTACCAATGATTTAGACATTAAATTATGGGTAAAATAACTAATGAACAGCAGTGTTTTTCACCGAGCGGAAAGTCGTAATAATCGTATAATGAACATCAGTCTTCTGATCCTATGCCGCAGTTGAAAGAAATGACATTTTAATTCGAACTTGAAATGGTAAGGACAATTGGTAATTCGTTACCCAAAAAGTGTTGCAGCAGTATGGATTTTGGTCCTAATAATTTTATAAGAGAAATTACTAATGTCATAATATCGAGTGTATAATTCTTACCAATAAATTATGGAAATTGTTGTCTGGGTATCATTGTTCCTCGATATCATAGTTTTTCGTGATGGATATAGTTTGTAATTGATATTTCCCATTAAAACAGAAAATGGCTCATCCTCCGATTGATGTAATCAAGCTGGTGGACGATCCTTGGAGCTCCGACGATGACGAATATGAAAGTAATTATGAGGAGATGGAGGTCAATGGGGTTCTCTATCATACGATCCATTATATGGACGGTGAACCTTTGTGGGTTAAGGCTCCACCACAGGATAGGGAGAAGGAGAAGGAGGAGGAGGAGGAGCCCATGGTGAAGGAAAATTGGGATGAGGAGGAGGTGCCGGAGGTGCCGGCGGTTGTGGAAAACAATGAGGAGGGAGAGGAAAATAATGCATGATAAGTACCCGTAATTTTCATTATATATCGTTCGCTTATTGAAATACCTGTATGTTTCAGATCCGCGTGTGTAAACCCCTGTGCGTTTACCGCCACCTAGTTGTAAATATATATATAGTTTTAGTTCAGGTTAAGAATAATGTACATTTATAGTTTAAGTTATTTTTTAAGAAAATTGTATAACAAACATAGTTCTCAGTTAGTTTTAAGATAATAGTCACTTTTGTAATAGGTTAGACTTAAGTAGTATCAAATAAACTCATATATATCATTATCGGATGATTCGAGTCATTGATTGCATAATTAAACACCCCGTCACTCATTTCAGCTAGTATAATTCGTATATAAGCTGAGAATTCGAAATCGCAGCCGTTCGATTGTCGGTAACAGAAAATCGGCATCCATGATTCAGAATCGTTACCATCGGACTATCGATAACTAAAAAATCAACGATCCGCAGGTAAATTGCAGCCGTCCGATTGCTGGTAACGGGAAATCGGCATGCATGATTCAGAATCGTTACCATCAGACTATCGATAACCAAAGATCGACAATCCATAGTGGCGCCGCCGCATGGCGAAAAATCGCAACCATCAGATTGTTGGTAAGCGGAAATCGGCAATGCAGGATTCTCGATCGTTACCATCAGAATATCGGTAACAATCGCCAGTGGCGGCATCGCACGACGCAAAATGGCAGCCATCCGATTGTCGGTAACAAAGATCGATGATCGTTACCCAAATCATTACGATCCGACTGTCGGTAAGTTACCCCGCACGGTCGGTAACTTACCATCACAACTCGGCCGGTAAGGAAGTTTTGATCCAGAACCCCCTCATCATATCTACTGATGGCATACCGATTGCGTATGTCCAAGTACTGTTCATTAGACTGCCTCAAAAAAAAACCAAATTTTTTTTTTCTATCTCCAGCTCCACAATATCATAGTTTCCAACATATTATTGAACCTTTTGAAAGGAAATCGCCGTGCGATTTTTTCAAGCAGTGGCGCATCGAGATTTTGTATTCGCCATTTGATTAACACGTAAGAAATCTAATTCTGACGGTTGAAGGAAGATAACGATTGTTCTATACGACGGACGGAACTCGGTATGGTAGCATTTGATTACTTATATGTTTGTCTCCGAATCGGCGCGTGGTAGAAAATTTTTAATTAGATACCCATTCTTCGAAAAGATGGAAAACCACGTTTTACGCATTTCAAATATCTCGAAGATCGTGCGGTCAAAAATTCTCAATGACACGCCGATTTGAAGAAGACATCGAAGTTGTCAAGGGCTACCATGAAGAGTTCCGTCCGACGTGTAGAGAAAGTATTATCCCGCTCCAACCGTCAGAATTGGATTTCTTACGTGTTAATCAAATAGCGAATACGAAATGTCGATGCGCCACCGCTTAGAAAAATCGCACGGCGATTTCCTTTTACGACGTTGAATATTATGTTGAAAACTATGATATTATGAAGCTGGAGATCGAAAAAAAAGATTAAATTTTTTTTTGAGGCAGTCTACTGTTTATATTGCAAAAATTTTGTACCCTTATGGAATAACATTCCGTGATTTTAGTCAGTACAAAATTTGTTGTAACATTAAGTCTGTGTCCTAAAATGTTGATATGTAATATGGCATACGAGTTGTGCGGGTCCGTCATATTAAAAAATGAAAATGAAGTTACAAAACAGATAAAAAAAATTCCGTGTTTTTAAGCAGTATGCCCTTCTGTCTTTATTATGATCATGGTGTATGTAGGTGAAATAAGAAACGGCATACAAGTTGTGCACGTTTCCATATGGAAAATTATAGAAAAAAGTTGAAAAGTTATGAAAAAAATTTCCGTGTTTTTAAGAAGTATGCCTTTCTGTTTTTATTATAATCATGGTATATGTTGGTGTAATAAGAATCGGCATACAAGTTGTGCAGGTTTTTCATATAGAAAATGGTAAAAAAAATAGATACATAACCGTATAATTTTATCGGCTTGATTGCCGTTGTTGCCACCTTATGATGACGTTATTAGAATAAAATAAAAATGCAAGTATTAGAGGATGAAATCAAGTTATACCAAGTCTTTACTTTCAGTTTTAAACAACTTTAATACTAATCAACATTCAAAGTTAATATTGTTAAACATTACGGAATCAGGTCACATTGAGCACTAGGGTGGTTCATTTTGAACTTCTATTTTTTTCTTTCATCTTCCGCCTGATAACTCGGTGCAAAACTCGAAAAAAAATTCTCCCCAAATCGCAGATCATAAAAAAAATTATTCAGAGGTCTCTACCGGCAGCGAGTTTTTTCAAATGAGCATGGTTTTTTTTCATTTTTATTCAATTTTTTTTTGTTTAAAATTTTTTTTTTTTTGCTCATGAGTCAATGATGAATGTTGAATCGAAAATGATTGTTGTTTTTTTTATTCCTCGGTAGCGACCGCTAAATATTTTTTTTCTGCTCTGCGATTTAATGGGAATTTTTTTTCCAAATTCGGCACCGAGTTTTCAGGCGGGAGACAAAAAAAAATACAACTTTCAAATAAACCACCCTATTGAGCACCTTTTCCGTGTGCAGAAATCGCAGATGTAGCTTAAGGAACAATTCAGCCTATTTTCCGATCTTTGTTTTTTTTTTTTTTTGTTTACCTCAAACTACATCTGCGATTTCTGCACAACAGAATAAGTGCCCAATGTGACCTGAAGCGCATAATGTTCAACCATATTCACTTTGAATGTTAATTGAAATTAAAGTTTTCATAAATGAAAGTGAAGACTTTGTATAACTTGATTTCATCCTTTAATACTTGCCTTTTTTATTTCATTCCAATAACTTTTCACCGTAAGGTAGTAACAACGGCAATTACGTCGATAGAACTGCACTATTATGAATCAATTGAGACAAAAAATTTTTTTTTGCTTCTTGGTGTCATTGTTGATTCAAAATACATCGCAGTATCATAAAAAATCATTTCCGAAGAAATTATTTTCTGTAGATTTGGTGCCCATTCTGCCCCTGTGCCCGTTTTGCCCCCCTTCACCCCGTCCCCCTCCATACATTTTTATTTTCGCATTGTAGAACAATGGCATTTCAAAAATCTTCGAAAAATCACGTTATTCTATTGATATAATCAATAATAATTGTAAATACTGCCGAATAATCATGATTATTGGTCCGGCATTGCATTTCTTTTTTGCAGTCACTCTGAACAACCTCGCCACCCGTGTGGAAATTCTGTCAGGGCTGTGATCAGGGTCTGATTATTTAGCCCGATTACAAATCAGGCCCTGGTCAGGAGAAAATTATCGGGCCCCGACTAGAAATGTAACGCTTCGCAAGGCAAGACCTGGTTGGGCTAGTTCATCAGGCCCTGATCGGGCTAGTTTATCAGGCCCTGACTAGGAAAATTCACCAGAATCCGATCAGAAATAGTACGAGCCCTGATCTGGTTAAATTATTAGGGCCCGACTAGGAATGTCACATTTCGCCCTTCCGTTTAAAATCGGGACAATATATCAGGCCCTGATCGAGAGAATTGATGAGGATCCGATCAGAAATACAATATGGGTCCTGATTAGGTTAGTTTATCAGACCCCGACCAGAGGAATTCTCCAGGACCTGGTAAGGAATTGTAGTAGCTGGTGTTGATGACGCCCTGTGGATGCGTCATTTTTTTTTTTTTTACAATAAAACAGGAAATTATATTCAATTTGAAAATGAAAATTATTCATTTTCATGAAAACTAAAAAAAGAATTGATGGCACATTTTTTCATATTTTTGTTATACAACAAAAATGTTTTTTTATTATTTAAATAAAACACTATAGATTATACTAAAGAGATACTATAGATTTTAATATATGTCGGAGTGTATTATTTGGACACTCGATGAGAAGACGGAGCACGATCTCTGACGTCATGAGATCTGATCGCACAGAGCCGTCAAAGCATCGATAGCCGCTTCGTTATAAAAAGGACTATCGGTTGCTGGGCTTTTATTTAGAAGATCTGACATTCTAGGATTATGGCAGAATTGATCGGAAGCCCGCGGAACTGTGATACGTCTCTCTCGAAATTATACATTTATAAATTGTGTAGATTCGTTTATAATCTTGTTCAATTACGATTATCCTTTGATTTGATATTAAAATGCCTCCTGAATCATATCGGAGAACTCCTTATTCTTCTTCGTCTGATACAAGACGGGAAGATCCGACTTCAGAAGTGGGATAGCAAAACACAAACACAGAAGTGGATCGCAACCAGAATCGCAACTAGTATCGCAATCAGAATGACGAAGTATGATGGAGTTGGTGCAAGCAATATGACAACCGATCTTCGTATGGAGAGAGACAAGTTGCAAGAAAGCACCTTAATGAATGCTTCAAGTCGGGCAATGAAAGGTCAGCTGTAACTTGGTTTTCCAAAAACTGATGGCTTATGGATTTTGGAAAAGAACATTCAAAGGAGAAGGCTGCTAAACCTTGGAGTTTGAAAAATACCCAGGAATCGACTTCTAATCAGGAGACAGAACCAGACCAACTTCGGTAACCTGTTATAAATGTGGAGACCTTGGAAATATTGCTCCTCGTTGTTCCAAGATGACTCAAATTACAAATACCACGCAGAAGAAACGTCGAGTTGATACATGCTCTACAGCACCTATTCACAGACAATTGGTTCACTTCGGTGAGTCGTTTTCATTTTGTTGTGGTTGAGAATCGTGAAAGGAATTAAGCCAAGTTAAATGCGTAATTTGAAAGTCCCTTTAAAATTGTGGAAGTATTAAAAAAATAATCGTTATTTACTGAAGGTTTTGAATTCAAGTCGTATTTTGGAATATGCTCATGATAGTTTTCGTCAGATGCCTGAATGTCCTAATCCCGCAGAATTAGATGTTTTTGAGATTGTAGAATAGTCAGGTATTGCCGGTGTCGGCGTGTAGTGTAAAAGATTAAAATAATGAGTAGTTTAACAGTTGAACTTTAATTTTTGTTAAAATCAAGTTGAATGAGATGGTGCAATGGAATGGTTGATGGTTTGGTGTTGTTATGAGAAATCACAGTGGTGATCAGAAGTCACATTGGTGACCAGAAATCACAGTGGTGATCAGAAGTCACATTGGTGACCAGAAATCACAGTGGTGATCAGAAGTCACATTGGTGACCAGAGATCACAGTGATGATCAGAGATCACGGTGGTGATCAGAAGTCACATTGGTGACCAGAGATCACGGTGGTGATCAGAAGTCACATTGGTGACCAGAGATCACAGTGGTGATCAGAAGTCACATTGGTGACCAGAAATCACAGTGGTGATCAGAAGTCACATTGGTGACCAGAGATCACAGTGATGATCAGAGATCACGGTGGTGATCAGAAGTCACATTGGTGACCAGAGATCACGGTGGTGATCAGAAGTCACATTGGTGACCAGAGATCACAGTGGTGATCAGAAGTCACATTGGTGACCAGAGATCACAGTGGTGATCAGAGATCACGGTGGTGATTAGAAGTCACATTGGTGACCAGAGATCACGGTGGTGATCAGAAGTCACATTGGTGACCAGAGATCACAGTGGTGATCAGAAGTCACATTGGTGACCAGAGATCACAGTGGTGATCAGAGATCACGGTGTTGATCAGAAGTCACAGTGGTGATCGAAAGTGTTGCTGTTGTTGTTTCTTGAAAATTACTTTGTCTAGTTAATTGACAAAATCAATTGGGAACAGAGCGTTCATGTTTTATTCAGCTTGTTGGTTTTCAAATGTAAGGTCAGGAAAGCCGAAAGATTTGGAGTTGATGCTTTAAAATTGTTCGTTTGCAGATGAAGAATCAGATACACACGAGGACGTGTGCGATGTCAGTATGGCCGTGTCTGGTTGACATGGTTGACAGCTATGTGATAGTTGGTTGACATGGTTGACGATAGTCGATTCGCATGGAGAACACGGAGTTGCTATGATAGCAGATGATATTTGGAGTGATCTTGTAGTTCTGTCAAGGAGACTCATTTGTGCTTTGAATTTGTTGTTGCAGTGTTCTTTGAGAAATATTCATAAAAATTATTTTGGGATAGAGCATTCCAGCATTCTTTTGATAGACTCTAGTGGGGTCAGGTAGGCCGAACGATTGAAAATACTTGAGAAAAAGAATCTACGTTACAGAATTGAACGAAGAATCACACGAGGACGTGTGCGATGTTAGTATGGCCGTGTCGGAGTGTATTATTTGGACACTCGATGAGAAAGACGGAGCACGATCTCTGACGTCATGAGATCTGCTCGCACAGAGCCGTCAAAGCATCGATAGCCGCTTCGTTATAAAAAGGACTATCGGTTGCTGGGCTTTTATTTAGAAGATCTGACATTCTAGGATTATGGCAGAATTGATCGGAAGTCCGCGGAACTGTGATACGTCTCTCTCGAAATCATACATTTATAAATTGTGTAGATTCGTTTATAATCTTGTTCAATTACGATTATCCTTTGATTTGATATTAAAATGCCTCCTGAATCATATCGGAGAACTCCTTATTCTTCTTCGTCTGATACAAGACGGGAAGATCCGACTTATACATATGTATAGATGAGATCATTATATAGACTATATTAATTTTATGTTATCGAGAATGAGAATACAGTACAGCTTTCTTAAGTATACATATGCGTATATACATACACACAATTACTCGTGGTCTAATTGTCTAATTGTCTAATTGTAAAACTTTCTGAACGAAAGACGTTCCAGTCAAATAACACATTCATGAGCTCTCTTTTTATCGAAACAACAAGTTTTGCCGGTCTTTGAGTGAGTGGAAAAACTTAACGTTATGGTTTTGGATTAAGAGTGATTAGTGTTTCTTACCTACTGCTCGCGCGATTAAAACACTAATCAGTCTTAATCCAAAACCTTGATGTAAAGTTTTTCCACTCACACAAGAACCGGCCAAATCTGTTAAATTTCGATAAAAAAGTAGTTGTATGAATGAATGTATTATACCTGAAACGTCTTACTTTCAAACAGTTTTGCAATTAGACAATCAGACCACGAGTAATCACGTACAGAAAGGTGTTGAACCTATCTAACCAAGAAAGCTTTAAGCGGAAAATCCAGTTTTTTGAAAAAAAAATGGTGACAGCAAAAACAATTGAAAACAAAAAAAAAAAAATAACCTCTGGAGTTCACTCAAATATATTCTATTTTATCATCAACTGTAGAGAAAAAAAGAAAAGAGAATATTTCTCAAATAAGGGAGAGTAAATGATGGTATTACTTTAGCGTTAATAAAGAAAAAAAAAAGAAAAACAATTACTATCGTGAGTTGAAATTGTTCACTGAGGTGTCTAATTGTATAACGATATGAAAGAAAGAATGGGATACCAAAGTATTTTGTACCCTATTCTTTCTTTCATATAGTTCTACAATTAGATACCTCAGCGAACAGTTTCAACTCACGATAGTAATTGTTAAAGATCACTCGATTAATCGGCTTCGCCTAATTCTTCTTCTTCTTGACCCGCTACAATTTCGACTAACGGAGGTCTGATTGGTACTTCCACTACGGCAGGTGCCGCAGGAAGTATGGCGGGCGCCGCAGGAGGTATGTCAGGCTTTTTGCGTGCGTTCCTATGACCATCCCAGTCCTTTGCATTGTATAGCACACTTGACAAAGCTTTTCTATACTCCAGTTCGGAAACCACGTCGTTTGTCGGATTTAGAAGAAAAGACCTGCTTATCAGAGATTTTATAATAAAAATTCCAAGATGATAACAATTGAATTCAAGTTTCGGCGAATATTTTGAATAAAATTGTTATCTTAGAGATTTTTCAAACATTATACGCACCGAACAGAATGGTATATAATTTTGTATTTCTCAGAAGAAACTTTCCAGGTACTTGTTTAACTGCGGTACACTCCATTGCGAGTAACCTATCCAATAATTTTTTCAAAATCAAGGACACGGTTTTAACTACATCACCTTCAACAAAATGCTGTAGAACATCCACCTGTAAGATAATATCGTTTTATATTATACTATAAGCATAACTCATCACTAAGATCTAAAATGTCGTACTTACGAACTCTGTGCAGAATTGTGGATCATCATCCAGTTTTTTGATAAAACTCTTTAGTTGAGTTTGATCTTTTAGAGGTAACTGCGGTATTCCTCTTTTTCTACAACTGCGTCAATTGCTACTGTAGAAATCTTGCTTTTTGTGACAATTTGTATGGCTTGTCGTAGGCTTTTGATTTCATCACAGTTTTTTTGGACGTCTGCAGCTAAGCTTTTAATTGCCATAAAAAGCAGCTGAGTTTCTGAAGACACAAAAAAAATGTGATTCATATTATCATTTCATAGTCGTGTAACAAGAGTGAAACCTATTACAATTCAACTATCCATGTAGACACAACCGGGCAAAGGAGAATATTATTTTGTAATGGTTGATTGTTTTTTTTTTTTTTTTTTTTTTTACTGTCCAGATTTAATTGACGGTACTCAATTTTTGAGTACTTCGTTCTCTCTGATATACCCTACAGCTACACTAGGGTGTGTCGAAAATTGACTTTGATTTTGTTTTTTCGCTCCTACCACTCAAAACTGTAGGTTTTGACATTGAAGAGCTCATCGTTCAAGGAGGGCGCTGTAGCTTGAAGTTGAGAGGTCGCTCAACGAAGCTTTAGGATTCCCATCCAATTAGCACGTGAAAAATATTGTTTCTCGTTCAAAATGATGTCAAGCAACCAAAAAATGTCCGATGTCTGTCTTTCTCGGCTCATTTGGAAGCGTGACTCATCCCCTAAACGATGATAGGTCGTTTTTTGACCTACCTTGGTCCAATTTTTTTTTGCAAATTTTTCACCACAATAGTCACCTTTTTCAAGTTTACAAAGTCTCCAGGGTATCATTGAGTCTCAAATGAATTGCTACAAGTATTGATTGTTGATTCGAATATAAATAACCAATACTTGTAGCAATTCATTTCCATTTGAGACTCATTGATACCCTGAAGACTTTGTAAAATTGAAAAAGGTGACTATTGTGGTAAAAAATTTGCAAAAAAAATTGGACCAAGGTAGGTCAAAAAACGACCTATCATCGTTTAGGGGATGAGTCACGTTTTCAAATGAGCCGAGAAAGATAGACATCGGACATTTTTTGGTTGCTTGACATCATTTTGAACGAGAAACAATATTTTTTACGAGCTAATTAGATGGGAATCCTAAAGCTTCGTTGAGCGACCTCTAAACTTCAAGCTACAGCGCCCTTCTTGAACGAGGAGCTCTTTAATGTGAAAACCTATAGTTTTGAGTGGTAGGAGCGGAAAAACAAAATCAAAGTCAAATTTCGACACACCCTAAGCTACACACTATAATATATGCTTACCTATGGAAAAAGTTTTGATCTGTTCATCAAATTTTTTTTTCCAAGAACCGGAAGTCGTTGGATGAACTGTTGCGTCATCTGATATTGCGGCAGTCGCCAGTGCTAACATTTCTGGCTGCAATTCATCATCTGAAAACCATGCAACAGTTTTTACAACACACAAATTTATCAAAAATTGTACAATGCAACAAATGGTTCATACTTGAGTGTAACTTGGATAAAATTAGCAGATATAAATGGATAACATTTGATGCAATTACAATAAGAACATATAACATCAACTCCCAGAATCGTCTACGAAAATGACTCGAGTGTTTTGAAGGTATTGAAAGATATATGTTATTGTGAATTGAATGCCAATATTACTGTAAATGGAGTCAATTTCATCATCATTAATTAGTACCTTTTCGTTCTTTGGAGACTTCGCGACCAACCTTGGAGATCTCTTCGCAAGACTTTTTCTTGTGACCATTGCCAGCATTTTTTATTATCAATCCGGAAGTTGACTTTCCCTGCGCTGTGCGTTCGACCACCAGTTTTTTAGCTGAAGGTATCCTTTTTTATTGGAAGAGTTCGATTTCTGATCTTCAAGTTTCTTTCGGCAAGGTGAGGGTTTTTTTTCGTTTCGCCCCGCGCAGATGTTCGAGTCACTGAGTCCAACCTCGCTGTAGTCTGAAAATATTAACACCAATGCATGTATTAAGCTGTGAGCAATAGATATCAATTCCAAATTAGTGCACAACTTACTACCATTAGACACCGAACTGGAGTCACTCTCGATAGTGGAAGATATATCTTTTAGCGACTGTTTCGATTTCGCTGGCTGGGGTTTATCAACTGAAATTTATACAATAGTTATTACGTCATATGAATTTATGGAGCATTATTATATTTCACCATGGGTATCGTGATGAAAATGACTCAGGTGTTCTCAAGATATTGAAAAATATGATGGTGAATTACGTGCTATTCTGATTGGAGAGTAAGCAAATTTTATCAACATCATTAATTTATACCTTTCTTGTTGGTTAAGACTTTCTGAAACTCTCTGCGCACCTCTCTTCCGTCACTTCTAACAGAAGGGTTACTTTTTTTGGAACCCGCCTTTGTTGTGCGATCAGCTACAGGCTTTGTGCCTCCCAATACTTTTTTTTTGGTGGAGGACTTCGATTTTCGTGACTGGAGTTTCTTTCGACAAAATGAGGTTTTTTTGTTGCTTTGGCTCGCGTTGACATTAGCGTTCAAGTCACTGAGTCCATCGTCACTGTGGACTGAAAATATCACCAATACACGTATCAATCTGTAAACAGTATGTACAGTCGATCCTGACTGAACCACCCAGGAGCAAATCCCCACTGTTTCGCTCGATTAGCGCACAGTGGAGGCTCCGGTGTCAGAAGCACACATAGGAATATCTAGTCAAAGAGGTTCCTATGCGAAGGTCGAGACTATGCAAGTACGGCATTGGAATCAGGCTGTTTGGTCGAGAGGCAGGTCCTACACTACCTCGATTCAAGAGCACTCAGTCTTAACTGCGCTCTTACATCGGGGTCCAACTGTATTCATTTCGGATAAATGCCAAACTTACCATCATCAGACGCCGAACCAGAGTCATTTTCTTCAAAACTCATGATATCTTCCAGCAGCTTTCCCACTTTTTTCTTACTTTTGGCCTTGTAGATTCTCACTACAGCATCAGACTTCTGCTTAGCGTGTTCTTCATTCTCAGTCGAATACGCGTACTCAGCGTTGTTGAGCAATTCAGCTTTTTTTATAGCTTCGGCGACAGTATCTGAGAGTAAAAATCGAAGAGGTCAAACTATTCTCCGGTTGATAAGTCGAGCAACAAAATACATTGATGATACTCTACTGACGAAGTCCAGGGTAGATGAATATCTAAATACGCTATTATCTTATTATTAAATCTGTCACTCACTTGCTTCACCTCTCAGGACCACGGGATACCAGGACCAACTCTCTGGTGCATCTGATTCAGCTATTCTGAGGTCATCCATCAATTCGCAATCATCTGGAATGTCTAGGGACTCCATAAATTTAGCGACACATTTTCCGAGTTTAGAATCAAATTTCATCCAACCAGCTGGAACGTGATCGAACGATTTTTTGGTTCCACGCCGTTCATCTATAAATTCCACCACTTGGTAGCGAACGATTTCCTCTCCCGCCACCGATTTTGGGGAGACCTATAAATTTGTAAATAATTTATGTAATAGAAGGCATATACAAAGGTATATGTAATTACCCTAAAAAACTGAGGGGTAAAAACTGAGCTCAGAAAATGTACTACATTTTAATACTTCAAGGCTCACTATTCACAAGAAGAATAATAATCTATTTTCTTAATTGAGACAGACTGAACAATGAATGAAAGCTGTCGATCTATTTTCATTTTCAAACCAAAATACAAGAATTCTGATCCTGGAATACCTCTTAGAAAAACAAATTAGGTGGCCTTGAAATAATAATACAGAACCGCTACGTAACGCTCAAAAGACGAAGGAAAATCCAATTATATACGCAGTGGCTAGACTTGCCACAAGTACCCATTCCACGTGTTGTAGAGAGAAAATATCGAAGACCTTTCATAAAAATCGTACAGACAAATAAGCGATTATACACGCGGTGGATAAACTCGCCACAAATATTCATTCCACGTGTCGTAAAGAAAAAGTATTGAAGATTTTCATCAAAATCGTACGGACAAATACGCGATTTATCCACGTGGTGGGTAGACCTTGCCACGTGAGAAAAAGGGGTTAGTATCCCGGGTTGATTGAGAGTTTATTTGCTACGTTGCCCGATTATATATAGTTCGCAAACCTGGATAACTCTAAGATGAATTTAATCAGACTTACCTGCATTTTTTCGTTCCCTTTCGTCATTATACACTGCTTACCACGACTGGGGACGCGGGAACTGCGGGAATCACACAACAAGCCGCTCGCTTGAGCAAACGCATAACGGCCTTGGGCGTTGTGTTCCCAAACAAATTGTTTCTGAACTTCCGTGGACAAGTTTACGTAGAATATTGGACGACACCGACTGGATTTTCATTGACAGTGAGTTGCAGCGCAGTGAATTACTGCCGTAGGCTTAGAGATGTAAATGCTAAACGTAACCGGTAAATTACCGTATTTTTACCGTCACAAACTGGTAACGTGACGGCGAATAAATTACCACATTGGTCACAAATCACAATTTTTTTTTTTCTATTGCCGTTTTGGCTTATCTTTTATCAGAGAATGTAGCCTAAGGTCACAAATCACAATATATTCATAATCGGCTTTGATTTCTAGTTTACGCAGCACCGTGACTTGACTTGATTTGAAGATTGACCAATCAGGAGGCTTGATTCACCTGGCGCGTGGCTAAAGCAGAAAGAAAATGACGTCAATTTACGGTAAAATTATGGTATTTTTTTGGTAATTTTACCGAAAATCTTAATACCGGTAATTTCACATCTCTACGTAGGCTCATTGATCGTTGATCACGTGGTTGATACATTTCGTCTGCTGCTCTGATTAACCACGTGATCAATGATCAATGGGCCTACGGCAGTATTTTACTGCGCTGCAACTCAATGCTAATGAAAATACAGCAACAGATGACGAAGTTTAGGTGGAGTTAAACATGTCGTTGATTACAGTGTGAGGTAAGTGATACACACATTTTGTTTGTGGCTAACACCTAACTGTCGCTTATACATTTTGTATTTAACCATCACAGTTAGAGATGTGAAATTACCGGTATTAAGATTTTCGGTAAAATTACCAAAAAAATACCGTAATTTTACCGTAAATTGACGTCATTTTCTTTCTGCTTTAGCCACGCGCCAGGTGAATCAAGCCTCCTGATTGGTCAATCTTTAAATTAAGTCAAGTCACGGTACTGCGTAAACTAGGAATCGAGGCCGATTATGAATTTATTGTTATTTGTGACCTTAGGCTACATTCTCTGATAAAAGATAAGCCAAAACGGCAATAGAAAAAAAAAAATTGTGATTTGTGACCAATGTGGTAATTTATTCGCCGTCACGTTACCAGTTTGCGACGGTAAAAATACGGTAATTTACTAGTCACGTTTACCATTTACATCTCTAATCACAGTGATGACCGCGACGCCGCGTGTTTAAATTTTGTCAGTTACACAGAACGCGTCGCGTCATGCATCATGGGTAGTAGCAAACCGATCGAAGTGCTGCCCTTCCGATGGACTTTTGGTAAAGTTATTTTCCTATAGGCTATATACCCCATGACGCGGTCTGTGTAACTGAGCCATATTGTACAACATGAAACGGTCCGCCTTGCGCCCCATTATATGACGTCAACAGAAAGCTTGGTTGCTCGTACTATTTAGACCATTTTCATTTTTGAATAGAACCTGTGTAAGTCATAATAAAAATATTATTTTAGAGCTTTAGATCCGTGTATGATATGTATAATGTTCATCAATGATTTCTTTATTGTTTTTTTTCTGAAAAACTTCACAGATTCTTTGGTTAGTGTATCCAATAGGTAGGAATTATACGCACTGACCTAGCCGTTAGCTCATTCTTTCTGAGTTTGTTTACTTCACAATATTTCACTTACAGAATAACCAGAGAGAAAAAGGAACGAGAAATATAACGGCAATCAGTTTATTCCGAAAACAAGGACAGATGAGAAAATATGGACTCGAATTCCAAAAAATCGTGTTCAAAACCACCATCATTTTCGCGTTGTACAACATCCCAACTACCTACCCTGTGAGTTTCAGTTTTGTAGGATGTCGCATTTTTGTGAAAAGTATTTTTTAAGTATGCAGTGCGCACGGAGCGTCAACCCTGCCACGCGCGATCTATGCAAGAACAACCTAACGCTACTACTTAGGTTGTTATTGCATAGAACGCGTGAGTCTGTTGAAGTATTGTGCTCGCTCATTCGCCTGCCTGATAAAATCAAGTTTGTGGCGGTTACTGAGTTACCGAATTTAATACTTCTCGAAGTTTAAATGTCCGTTTTGTGTAAAAAAAATATAAATAACATAGGATCTTGCAATTTTTTTTTCGACACTCGATTGTTGGGTCTAATATTGGGAGACAATTTTTTTTTTTTCTTTGTCTGAAAGTTGCCGTACTTTACTCCTTAAGTTATTATCTAGGGTGGGGCAAAATGGACGCCTTGGGTCAAAAGAGTTCATGTTCATACTCAAGTTTTTTTAATGGTAACTTTTTTTTTTTTAGTGGTCCATTTTGCCCCACGGTCCATTTTACCCTACCCTTCCCTATATATATTGAGTGCTCATTAATCCCTTTTTATATACTTCCGAAAATATGCCTTATGTGATATTATTTATCTAATTAATTGCAAAGATTGGTGTATTGTTCGAAAAAAAAAAATTATTTTAATTTCCTGTCTTATTTATTATTTCGCTGATTGATCCAAATTCTCAAAGACTGCGTAAAATATGTGTTTTGACATGAAAAGTAACAAAATTCAAGTCGTAAGTATCGAGACGGACCGAATATTCGCAAGAAATTTCGTTTTTAGCAAGAACGACCTAAGCCAGCGCGCGTGTTTTATTTATTATGGAGATTCCTGTTCATTTGAGAAATCTTGATAGTATACAGTCGACTGCCGTCGATTGCGCATGCGCCGAATAATTTATTTTCATTGGTCGGTAAGATCGTCCCGTGGCAGTATTATGACGTATCGGCCGCGGGACGATCTTACCGACCAATAAAAATAAATTATTTGGCGCATGCGCAATCGACGGCAGTCGACTGTATACTATCAAGATTTCTTCCCGGTATACATTGGGGTGGTCGTTAATTTCTAACATATGGGGCATTCCACGTCAAAACGAAAACTGTTCAACCGATGGGTCTCCGATTTTTTTCCAAATTTTTTTTTTGTCCTATTTCAGGACCAAAACCTACATACCAAAGCATTTTTCAATTCGAACTTTGGTTTTTTATTGATGGATTTTAGAAAATTTGGTGTTTTTTTAAATCTGAAAATTTCGATATTTTTTCATTCAGTTTTAGCTTATTCTACGAAGAAAATATATAAGACAGGAAATGTTCGATTTAAACTTTACTTTTCATGAAAATTTGTGTTGAATTTTTTGCGTTGTTACGTCCTACTCCACGCTCCTCTCTCCAACCTTACTATCATATCTCCTTACACCCTGTCTTCCTACCTCGCTACCTTTCTCACGCTGACCTCCTGCATCGGTCAGCAATCCTCTAATCCCCACCTTGCCTACAATCGTCCTCTTTACTGACAATCCTTAATATGCTATTCTAATAGCGAACTCACTTTCCAGTCAACCTCCATCTTTTTCACTTCTACTCTCCTTTTCATCACACATCCTTTACCTTTCAACGATCCTCTTTACTGACAACAAGGACTCCAAAATTTACTTTACCTATTCCACCTACAGTACTTATTAATAAATATTAGTTGGTTAACCGAGTGTTACGGCCCGATTGTCCGTAACCAATTATTATTTAAGTTACCATATATAAATTAGGGATTATGCGCATTTCCTTTCTTTTTCTTTTCTCTCTTTCTTTAGCTAACTCTTCTGTTCTTTCTGTAAATTATGAACCAGGACGGAGATCATGTTGCTCATGGGAACTCTGGGGACGGAGTTTTTCTCACGCTAGTTTCAAGTACCACCTAAGAGTCCAGAGCTAAGTCACGTACGTATCGCTGTGCGAAGTGACACCGTTCAGGTGACGCAAAATTGTAAGCTCTGTTTGATTGAGGTTCTATAGAGCCGACCCCAGAGTTGCCTGAAGTAAGGGCCTATGCCGTCGACGTCAGGTTGCGTATACTATAGCCAAGCCGTAGAACAGTCGCGGAGTGCAACAAGTACGCGCACTTGTTGCCCCACCAATTAGCGATTAGAATTAGAAAAGGAGCAACCTGGTTGGCTACGTCCCCTGGCCTCAGGACCATGGGGGCGAAGTAAGATCAGGGAGCTGGAGGAGCAAGAGTTTGAATAGAATACATTCGTTCGACGACCCTTATTAAGGAGAGACGTGTGTCCGAGTATTAGAATCGAGCCAAGGGTGACGTGTCTTAAAGTTTGTGCCCAAGAGGACTTATAATATTCGTGAAAGTTAAAGTGTCAATTCAATAAACTATAATAATAATAATAATTCGAATTGAGCTCTTGCTCCTCGTTTAAATAATAAACTCATTAGTGTAAAAATTCCGTTATACATCAACTATTCAAAAGACAGTTATAGTGATACCTACGTCGGAAGCAGGAACACGGAGGGTGTAACCTTCTCTAACCACCTTAGGATTATAATTGGGTAACCCGAACGCACTCTTCAAAGAACGTAAAGTACCATTCTCCGTTTTCCTATTTCATTAAACAACAGGTATACTACCTTACTTATCTACATCAGGCCTCTAGGGATTATACCATTCAGTATTCGTTAGGTTGGTTATCCTGTTTTGGTTCATACTTATTTTTGTCTTAGTTTCCGATTAGTTTCCGACTATACAATTATAAATAGATAAAACAAATCCACCATCAACCGGCGTGGACCTTTATAACCAAGCGTGTTTCGGCACCTTATATTGATCCGTATTATCTCATGATCGTAGCTTCCGTATGAAGAAATCCTTGAAACCCCAAAATCCCCGTTTCTCAGTAAACCCCTCCGGGTTTTGAGGAACTGGACCCTGATACTAGAGACGTGGGATTGTGGGGCCCCCATATTCGGTTTATGGTGGATTGTGCTATTTTATATAGTATTATATCTCATACATTCCTTTGGTATTATATAATTTTGGGTAATATATGCATATATATATAAATGTCGGAGTGAGACCGACGTAGCGTCGGCCCAAGACAGACCTACAATAACATTGCCCATTGTTGACATAAAGTAAGCATATCTCAGGTACGTCAACAAAGCGATTCAGTAATTGTAATAGCGCAAGGTGACAACCTTCCCTCGGATCAGCAGTCGGGGCTCGTCCGGCAAGGCGAGCAGACGTAATTGCGAGCGAAAAAGGGCTCCGGCTGAACTGAGCAATTTCCATAAAAGCATAACCGTCATGAGCTCGAGCGAACGTGGCGGTGGCGAAGGCGAACGCAGGTCGCCTTCACCAGGCCCTGAACCTCCACCTAACATCCTTTCCGACATCAGAAGTGGGATAACATTCAGGGAAGTTCACGAACGCCCAGAGGCTAACGCGAGCGGTGAAAGTGGCCCGAGTGGGTCTGACATGGCGTGGTCAGCGCTATCCGGCATGTTAGAGATTATGGCTAAACAACACCAAGAGAACTTACAGGCCAACAGCGCGCTCGTCGAAGCTGTGCTAGCAAGGGCCGCTGCCCCCCCGCGAAGACCCAGACTTGCCGATATTTATATGGCTCCCTACATCCCTGATGGAGACGTACCTGTTCGCGATTGGTGCGAACATGTGGATAGAGCACGGGATCATTGGGGACTCACGGACTACGAAGTCTGCACGAAGATTGCGGGATTGTTGCAGGGACGAGCGAAGGCGCTTGGCGACACCTGGCTAGTGCGATCACCAGCCTGGGCAGCCATGAAAACCGCGCTTATTCAAACGTTTGAACCCGAGGCAAGGTACTCCAACGATATTGTTAAGCTCCGCAGCTTCAAGTTCGACATCTCGGATCCGGCCGCGTCCATTACTAAAGCCTGGAACTTTTGGAAACGAGTAGTGTGTGGGGATGAAGCGCGCGACGCGGTCGAGGCGGTCATAGGCTGCATCGACGACGAGAAAACGAGACTGCGGCTCCTGGCCAGCAAATGTGTAACCGTTCCCGAACTCATTTCAGTAGCAGCGACCATGAGACCTAAGGAGCCCGTAGATACCGAGCCTCCAGCTAAACGCCCCAGGCTACGACCCTCGCGTGAAGAAAAAATCACCTGCTTCAAGTGCGGCAAGCTTGGGCATATTCAAAGAGACTGTCGCTCCGATAGAGCAACGGGACCAAGACCATTACTAACGGCAGAGATCTCGAAGCAAGAAGATGCACGGCGCGAGAACCTAAGACCAGTGTGTGAATACTGCCACAAAATCGGCCACCTAGCAAATGTTTATTTCAAGCGACTCGCCGACGAATCGAAAAAGATCAACCTCGCCGGGTGTAATGACGACATATCCACTCCACTGCACATAGTCATCAAGGATCGTCAGCTGGTCGGATTGTTCGACAGCGGAGCGGATCGCTCCCTCGTACGTAAGTCATTCAGTGCTTCGCTGCCCGGGAAACGCGAGGACTCGGTCCTTATGCTAAAGGGACTGGGCGGAAACGTACCAGTGATGTCCTGCCAACGTATCCTGGTGGCGTGTCAGTTCGACACCACCCGTATAGACCTGTATTTCCACGTGGTCGAGGATCACGAAATACCCTGTGACCTACTCGTAGGCTCAGACCTCACGAAAATACCTGGCATAATTGTGCAGATCACGAAGACCGGCGCCACCGTGGTGAGGGTCGCCACTACGATGAACGTCATCTCGAACAATACGGACTATTTCGACGACCTGAACACGGACCTGGAGAACCCCGACGATATTCTGGCACTGCGACTACGCCTTAATAAACACAGAGCAGTTTTCACGACGGGAGTGCCGAAAACAAAGGTGACTACCGGTCTTCTGCGTATCCAGTTGAAGGACCCGTCTAGAGTTGTTGCTCGTCGACCATATCGGATGGCACCCATTGAACGCGACAAGACAAGGACCATAATCACGGAACTAATTTCAAATGGGATTGTTCGAGAGAGCACCTCCGAATTTGCGAGCCCCATAATCCTCGTGAAAAAGAAAAACGGCGAGGACAGACTGTGCGTGGATTACAGAGAACTAAACAGTAACACCGTTCCGATCAAGTTCCCCCTGCCCATTATTTCCGACCAACTCGACAGACTTGCAGACGCAGCATACTTTATCTGCCTCGATATGGCACAAGGTTTTCACCAGATCCCAATTGACGAAGAGTCAATACACAAGACTGCCTTCATAACGCCCGACGGGCTGTTCGAATATGTCATGATGCCCTTCGGCTTGATGAATGCGCCAGCCGTCTATCAACGTGCCATCACGACCGCTCTACGACACCTACTCCCGACTATATTGATCTACATGGACGATGTCCTTATAAAATGCAGAACGTTCAAGGAGGGCTTGGAGACCTTGGATCAGGTCCTAACAGTACTACGTCAAACCGGCTTTGCCATAAACGTCAAGAAATGCTCCTTTTTCAAAAAATCTGTGGAGTACCTCGGTAACATCGTGTCGAACGGTACCGTGCAGCCTAGCCCTCGAAAGGTAGAAGCGTTGGAGAAGTCACCCGTACCACGCACAGTGAAACAGGTCAGACAATTCTGCGGGCTGGCGAGTTATTTTCGCCGCTTCATTCCGAAATTTTCCGAGCGTATGATACCGCTGTACGACTTAACCAAGAAAGACGCCAAGTTCACTTGGACCGCGAAGTGCGAAAACGCAAGACTAGACATTATTCAACGATTGACGTCTTCACCTGTGCTAACCATCTACGAAGAGGGACTACCGATAGAAGTACACACTGACGCAAGCAGTACCGGGCTTGGAGCCGTATTAATTCAGCTTAAGGAAGGCCAGCTTTCTGTTGTTGCGTACATGAGCATGAGGACCACGGAACCGGAAAGTCACTACCATTCGTACGAGCTAGAAACGCTAGCTATCGTACGTGCCATCAAACACTTCCGACACTACCTGTATGGTAGAGCCTTCACCGTTGTAACCGACTGTAACGCCGTAAAAGCCTCCATGAAAAAGCACGAGTTGTTACCACGAATTCATAGATGGTGGGCTTTCCTACAAAACTATGACCTCAAAGTCGAATACCGCCGGGGCACACGGATGCAGCACGCCGACTTCCTCAGTCGCAACCCGATAGCCCGCGTCAACCTCGCTAGGACTGAAGAACACTGGCTAAAAATAGAGCAAAGGCGGGACCCCGAGTTAGCCCCAATCATAAAAGAAGTCGAAAGGATGGGAAGCCTCCCCGACTACAAAATACAGAATCAAATCCTTATGAAGGACTGCCTGGACGAGGTATCCGGGACGAAGCGCTGGAAAAAGGTCGTGCCAAAAACATACCAGTGGAGTATGATCAACGCCTATCATACGGCGCTTAAACATTTCGGATGGGAAAAGACACTCGCGAAAATGCGAGAAGAATACTGGTTCCCCGAAATGCCGACCACCGTGAGACAATTCGTGGAGAATTGTGTCATCTGTAAAACAAGCAAAGGACCTTCGGGCGCTAGACAAATACGACTACATCCCATCGAGAAACTACCGACCCCCTTTCATACGGTACACATCGACATGACCGGTAAATTGACAAAACGCAATAACGTACACGAATATGTCGTCGTAGTGGTCGATGCCTACACCAAGTACACGCTCCTAACCTACGTAAACGATAAAACCGCACGAACAACGCTCGGCGCATTGACGAAGACTGTCGCATTGTTCGGAGCACCGAAACAGATAATTAGCGACCAGGACTGTGCTTTCAAAGCAGAATTCGAGGCGTTCTGTAGGGAACACAGCATCCATCAACACTCCATCGCCCCGGGCGCAAGCCGCGGCAATGGCCAAGTGGAAAGAACGATGGCGGTAATAAAAAACGGACTGACTATCATACGGAACTACGAAGGCGAAGACTGGAGAAAGGCTCTCGATGCCTTGCAATTAGCCATTAACTGCACCAAGAATAGGACTACCAACGTAAGTCCCATGCAAGTGCTGACTGGGCGACAAGGAGCCGTCCCATGCGAACTAGTTAGCCTGATCGATGATGAACTAGCAACGATCGATCGTGAACAGATGGATAACTATGTACGAAAAAGGATTGACGACCACGCCACCACGGAAAAACAACGATTCGACAAAGGAAAAGCAACGGTAAAGCGTTTTCAAAACGGCGAAATCGTCCTCTTCAAAACAAATCCTAGAACCCCGATCGGTCTCGATTTGAAATACCCCGACGCCTACGAAGTATGGAAAATCCTGCCAAACGATCGGTATGAAATAAAGAAGATCCCCGGTAGAGGGTGACCTAAGAAAGCAGCACACGACCAGCTGCGCCTTGCCCCCAAACCTGATCTCCAAGAGGCCCACGTAACCAACAACCAATGATGATTCTGCACTAACGAAGTAAACGTGCCCGGTACCACCATATCAATATCCTCCCCCGTGCACCTTTACAATCCACTCACCATGTTTCTCTTTCTTCTAAAAAAAAAAAAAAAAAAAAAAAAAAAAAAATAGAAACTGATTTATTTGATTATTTTTCAAAAAAAAAAAAAAAAAAAAAAAAAAAAAAAGGGGGACACAGGGAATTCCTTATGTACTCCCAGCGTTCCAAACAATTTTGTAATCAATAAAGTATCATTTTGAGGACGACTCATTCACCTAAGAATCACGACTATTTCAACACCACCCGAAAGCATTCCTCCTTCCCATGTGTGAATATCAGCGGACAGGGGCCGCGATATTTTCGAGGTCGGTGTGCCATCAGACAGGGGCTGTAAGCACACTGACGAGCAAAGTAAGCGGACAGGGGCTGCAAGCGATATTGTTGAGTAAAGTTGGTGGAGCCGATCGAGGGCGATCGGTTCATCAGGATGGCCGTGTCGGAGTGAGACCGACGTAGCGTCGGCCCGAGACAGACCTACAATAACATTGCCCATTGTTGACATAAAGTAAGCATAGCTCAGGTACGTCAACAAAGCGATTCAGTAATTGTAATAGCGCAAGGTGACAACCTTCCCTCGGATCAGCAGTCGTGGCTCGTCCGGCAAGGCGAGCAGACGTAATTGCGAGCGAAAAAGGGCTCCGGCTGAACTGAGCAATTTCCATAAAAGCATAACCGTCATGAGCTCGAGCGAACGTGGCGGTGGCGAAGGCGAACGCAGGTCGCCTTCACCAGGCCCTGAACCTCCACCTAACATCCTTTCCGACATATATATATCTCTCTATATTATAAAGATATATCGCCGCCGCCGCCGCCGCCGCCGCCGCCGTGTCAGACTTTTTGATCCACGGCCTCCTCGACCCCGCTCGGCTCCCCCCCCCCCCCTCTTTCCCTGGGCTTCCTCGACCGCCCTCGAATCCCCCCTCCCTCGCCCGCGGCCTTCTCGACCCCGCTCGGCTCATTTCCCTCCCCTCCCCCTTACCCATTCCCTTCTTTGCCGTTTCCCGCCGTTTCTCCCGCCGGTTTTCCTGCCGTTTCTCTCTTGCCGTGGTTTCCCACAGATTTTCCGGGGATTCTCCCGAGCTAACGGATCCGCGGATTTCCAATGGGTTTTCAGGTGATTTCCCAGGATTTACGCATCCCATAGAATTCTCATGAATTCCTTATAATTTTCGCGGTTTACCCAAAATCGTCCGTGCCAGTGCCACAGAAGATTACGGTTAATACGATGTTGACGCGATACACCTTTTTTCCACGCCGATAATCACCATCATAAATGTATATTTATAAATTTGTAATCTCATACAAACATAAAATATGAAGAATACATATTATACCGTGAATATTCGTGGATGAGCGACATGCCCAGGATTCTGATTTTCTTTTTAGCGGTGACAATGGTGATAAACGTCGTTTAGGCCAATCATGAAGCCGCTTTACATGGGAAATCTCTGTTATCGCGCATGATACAAAATCAGAATGAGGCCACGGAACAAAAGATACCCGGACAGGTACCTCTTATCATATGCGTACCTGTTCGGGCATCCTCGGTTCCAGGCATGTCGCTCATCCACGCAAACTCACTGTATGTTTTTTTCGACATTTGGAGATTTGATATATCTGAAAAAATATATTGGGTAATCTTGGGGATCCCAAGAACATTTTTTGATACACGTAGGACATGAAAAGAATATGAATTGAGAATTCGGAATCGGGCCTTGATGTTAAGGGAACGAACCTGTTCCAATGGGAGCGACGGGAGACGAACCTATTTTCAAATTGACAGTTTGCGGAAAACAATAGATAGAGGAACAACGCAAGCCAACTGTTCGATGAAACTTGAGATTTTGAGTTTTGACAGATTTGAAGGGATATCGAAAAATAGATCTGATTATCTGATCCTGAATCCTGAATCCTGAAGAGATTCCGTGGATCGGATATCACGTGAAATAGTCAAGGTGAGAGTAGAATAAACATATTATTTACTGCGGTTGATTTATTTTTTCGTTGCGTATTTACTTTATGAAGTGTAGGTATTCAACTGCGGATAATAATTAAGGAGATCGTTAATTGAAAACTTAGTTAAGGAGATAGTTAATCGAAATGAATCATAACCGGGCTATTACAGTACGCATAGTTGGAGACGGTAATTGTTTATTTAGATGTTTTTCGTATTTTTTATATAATGATCAAGAAAAGTATCAAAAGATAAGGTTGCAAATTGTTTCTAATGTAGTACACAACTGGTCAGTGTATAAATCATTCATTGTGGGCGATGAATCATACAATTCAGAAATTTTAGATAAATATACATACCAATCGCATATGTCTAGAACAGGAGTTTTCGGGGGGGAAGTAGAAATAGAGTCGTTCGTCACGATTTATAATATACACGTATCGGTATATATAAATCATTCTGAGGATCCAAGAAAATATGGGGATGAAATGAATATAAATAAATTAATTCTTTTATTATCTGGCTGTTTAGACAAAGGTCACTATGACATTATAAATTCACAGAATTCAAGTTTAACAGGTAGAGATAGAATTAATCGCCTACACTACTATCGTAACAAGGAACGAATTAATAAAAAACGACGGGTAGAAAATCTTTCCGAGAATAGATTGAATGAAAAAGGTTAAGGGATACTATTCGAGGTATGGGCGAAGAGCGAATAGAGAAAAAGCGAAAGAAAGATTTAGTTGAGGGAATGAATGAAGAGCGTTTGGATAAGAAACGAAAGAAAGATTTAGTTGAAACGATGAGTGATGAGCATTTAGATAAGAAACGAAAGAAAGATTTAGTTGAGACAATGGATGAAAAGCGTCTGGATAGAAAACGAAAGAAAGATTTAGTTACGGCAATGAATGAAAAACGTTTGGATCAAAAGCGGAAAAAAGATTTAGTTAAGACAATGAATGAAAAGCGTTTGGATCAAAAGCGGAAGAAAGATTTAGTTGAGACAATGAATGCAAAACGTTTGGATCAAAAGCGGAATAAAGATTTAGTTAAGACAATGAATGAAAAGCGTTTAGATCAAAAACGGAAGAAAGATTTAGTTGAAACAATGAATGAGGAACGTTTGGATCAAAAGCGGAATAAAGATTTAGTTAAGACAATGAATGAAAAGCGTTTGGATCAAAAGCGGAAGAAAGATTTGGTTGAGACAATGAATGAAAAACGTTTGGATCAAAAGCGGAATAAAGATTTAGTCAAGACAATGAATGAAAAGCGTTTAGATCAAAAGCGGAATAAAGATTCAGTCAAGACAATGAATGAAAAGCGTTTAGATCAAAAACGGAAGAAAGATTTAGTTGCAGCAATGAACGAAAAGCGTATAGAAAAGAAAAGAAACAAAGATAAAGTGACAAATATGGCGGAATATAGATTAAATAAGAAAAGAATAACCCAGCAAGCTGCAAAATTAAATAATCAAATAGAAGCATTACCTCGAGAAAATTGGTATCTCGATTTCGGGGATTTAAATTATACGTGCCCACATTGTTCAGCACTATTTTGGTCAGTAGAATTTTCAAAAAAAAGTTGCTGTCATTATGGGAAAATAAAACTTCCTCCGATGAGTGATTACGACGAAATATTAAAAAATTTAGTGTTAAATGACAAAAAATTTAGGGACCTAATTAGATATTATAATAATCGTTTTTCATTCGCAAGTTTCAGTGTAAATGTGCTGAGCGAGTCAAAGAAAGGTGTTTATAATTTGAAAATACACGGTCAGGTGTGTCACACAATACCGAGCAGTATCATTTCGGCAAATGATGAAATTCCAAATTTTGGACAAATTTATATATATGACGATTCTGAAGCAACACAAAAACGCCTAAAGGAGGATAATAATTTAGTACAAAGTCACATTGAGCATATACAAAATTTGTTGAATAATAATAACCCGTATGCCAAAAAATATAAATATTTGTATCAACTCAGTCAAGACGAATCATTACCAGAATATTATTTATATTTTGTCCGTGATATAAATTTAGATAAAAATAGGTACAATACTCCTACAACTGCGGAATGTGCTGCCTTAATAGTATCCAAAGATGGTCAGATACCATCATCGTTTGATATGTGTGTTTATCCAAAAGATCTTCCACCTGGTGTAAATAGTTATACATCTTTGAACAAATTATCATTTCATATCGACCCTATGGTTTTCCCGTTGATGTTCCCATGTGGTGATTTAGGTTGGAGCTCAATATTCACACAAAATCCAGATGTTCAAAAACGATTAACAGCACTTCAATATTACTCATATCGTTTAGCGTACAGACCGAAAAGTAAATTTAATCCCGTTCTGTATTGTGGAAGGTTGACACAACAATATATAATTCAAACTTATATAATAATCGAAAATAATAGATTGAATTACATCAGGTACAACCAAAAACAGTTACGAATCGAGTGTTATCAGGGATTAGTGGACCACGTTGCCGGAAGTGCTATGAATAGATCAGGTAATTTCGAAATTAAAGAAAGGTTAGGAAATATGTTTGTATTACCATCTTCGTATATAGGTAGTCCGCGACACATGTATCAATTATATCAAGATGCAGTTGCTATTTGTAGGGATATCGGTAGACCTGATTTGTTCATAACTGTTACTTGCAATCCGAATTGGCCAGAAATTAGGAGGATATTAAATAATTTTCCACCTGGAACAACTTGCAACGATATTCCAACGCTAATCGTGAGGCTATTCTATTCTAAACTTAAATCTATCATGTCTGACATTATTAGTGGAAAAATGTTTGGAAAGATATTAGCATTTGTTTATACCATTGAATTTCAAAAACGCGGTTTACCCCATTCTCATATTTTATGTGTCTTGGACTACGCTAACAAATTGTCGAATCCGGAAGCAGTAGATAAATTTATCAGTGCGGAAATTCCTTCCAATGATATCCATTTACAAAATTTAGTAATCAAACATATGTTGCATGGTCCACATACATCTTATTCATTATGTTATGATTCCAACAAAAACATTTGTACCAAGAATTTTCCGAAAGCATTTTGTAAGCATACTGCGTTTAAAGATAATGGTTTTCCAATTTACAGACGTACCGATAATCGCGATAAAGGATATGTGTACAATAAGAAAATTAACGGTGAATTTATTAACGTAGACAATTCGATGGTAGTACCTTATAATCCTGAATTATTGAGAAAATATGAATGTCATATAAATGTAGAATATTGTGCTTCGGTTATGAGTATAAAATACATCTATCAATACCTACATAAAGGACATGATAGGGCATACGTCAAGTTAAAGAAGGGTCCGCAGACAGAGGTTGATAAAAATGACGAAACTTATGACGAAATTTCTGAGTATATTGATAGTCGGTATTTAAGTCCAATGGAATCTGCCTGGCGAATAGAAGAATTACCCCTCTCTGCTAGATCTCATACCATTATTCGTTTAGCAGTCCATACCGAGAACCAACAAAGAATAATTTTTGAGGAAAATAAAGAAGAAGTTGCATTGAAAAATTATGAAACCACCTTAACAGCTTGGTTTAAATTAAATCAACAAGACGATATCGCAAAAAAAATTCTGTACATTAACATACCGAAAAGTTATCTATTTGATCTTTCCAAAAAGAAATGGATGAAACGTAAACAATTTTCAAAAGTGGTAGGACGTATCAACAGCGTGAGTCCTAAAGATTCGGAACGTTTTCATTTAAAATTAATTTTAAATAGAAAGAAAGGAGCCATGTCTTCTGACGATTTAAAGGAACATGAAAATAATATCTATCCGTCTTATAAAGAAACGGCTATCGCGATGGGATTAGTTGAAAGTGACGAACACATTTTTGAAATTTTTGAAGAAGTATGCAGTGTTGGAATGCCTAAACAATTACGTAAATTCTTCGCGTGGTTTCTTATTTCGGACAATGTGTCATTTGCCAAAGAAATTTGGAATAAGTATAAAAAATATTTTGTCGAAGATTTTAAAGACAATAACGAAGGCAGAGCTTTGAAAGAAATAAATGATATTTTAAATTCAGAAAATATGACATGCTCGGATTTTCAACTTCCAGAACCAATAATAGATAATGAAAATTTCGAAGAAAAACAAATATTTACGATGAATAATGAAAAATTATTTAAAGAAATGATTACGGAATGTAATGAAGATCAAAAACATATATTTGATTATATAACGAATACTAATAAGAATCGTCTGATATTTATTGATGGTCCTGGAGGTACCGGAAAGACGTTTTTATACAAAACGTTGATTCATTATTATATCAGTCAAGGCAAAAAAGTTGTATCTATGGCGTGGACAGGGATAGCTTCTGTATTATTACCAGGTGGCATGACAAGTCATCGAACATTTAGACTACCTTTAGACTTATCAAACATCGAAACTTCATTTTTAAAGTTAGATTCTGATAAAAAAAAATTGAGGGAATGTGATATCATTATATGGGATGAAGCGTCAATGATCCCCAAAAAAGCATTGGAAATTATCGATAAAACATTGAAAGATTGCTGTAATATTTATAATCTTCCATTTGCAGGTGAATTAATCATTCTAGGTGGCGATTTTCGTCAAATTCTACCGGTCGTAAAAAATGGTTCGCGGTTAAGTATCATTCAAGAGACAATTAAATATTCAAACTTATGGAAAGATTTCAAAATTTTAACATTAAAAAAAAATATGAGAAATAGTAACAAGAAATTTTCATCATTTTCATTAAACATTGGAGAAGGAGTGATAGAATCGTTTAAAATCCCTGAAGAATGGAAAACTGATGATATTTGCGAAAAAATTTACGGTACCGTTAATGATAACATGGCGGATTTGTCCAATTATACGATTTTAGCAAGTCATAATCAGGACATTTACAGATTAAACGATAAGATATTAAAAAAGATGAAAACCTTTGAAAAAACTTATTTTAGTATTGATCGAGCAAAATATAAAGGAGTGGACCAAACTGAAACTGACGGGAATTTAAATTATCCCGTCGAATATTTAAATTCTTTGAATTTTCCCGGTTTACCAGTACATAAATTATTATTGAAAACCGGTGCTATAGTAATGCTCATCAGAAATTTAAGCATAAATGATGGTTTGTGCAATGGAACAAGACTGAAAATACTTAGATTGTTCAAATTTAATATTGAAGCAAAAATTATAACGGGAGATAATGTTGGAAATATTGTGTTTGTTCCAAGAATTGTACTGGATACAGGAGAGCATTCGAGCTTACCTTTCGTATTATATCGTAGACAATTCCCTATAGTATTGGCATTTGCGATTACAATTAATAAATCTCAAGGACAGAGTTTCGATAAAGTAGGATTATATTTTGGTAGAGATTTATTTAGTCACGGTCAATTATATGTAGCTCTTTCTAGATGTCGAGATTCAAATCAAATATACATACAAAACAATTCAAAAAATTCAGAAGAAATTAAAAATGTAGTCTGGAAAGAAATTTTGAAGTAAACATATTTACAGGATTAGCTATAATTCAAAAACAACCATGAACCCACAGGGGAACCACGCAAAAAAAAGCATCGACATATCATGCTTTACAAAAAAATTAAATATCAACCTATCAATTCATGTTATATGTTATAATCAAGAGACTCGAAGGAGTCTCGCGCAAAGTAGTAAATCTACATCAGTTTAATTATTTTTCATTCGTAGAGAAGTATAAAAAAACATTGCTGCTTTGCGCATGGATATATAGCTGCTGTGCGCTATAACATATGGATGCTTTGCGCCATAATATATGGATGCTTTGCGCCATAATATATGGATGCTTTGCGCCATAATATATAAAGTAGGGGATTACGGACTACGAGAACTACACGGAAAGATTTCCACCAGACTGGTTACGGTTCTGCACACGACTCAATCGGGTGCTAGCGAAAAATACCGAATTCTGGTGCACAAGCGTAACCAGTCTGGTGAAAATCTTTCCATGTATAGAACGGAGGAGCGAAAGAGTTGTTTTACATTTGACAGGGCATCAACACTGCAGTTCAAGACCGCTTTCCATATGAACGAAAAGGATCCTGGAGGGAACCGTTAGAAGAAGCGATAATATCTATAATTGGCGTTAGGGTTCTGCGAAATTTGAATTAATAATATACTTGAGAACTTTATTATAATTATAAATACCTTATTTTTGAAGTAAGCACAAATGACTTATATATATATTAAGAATATATAGTGGATTAGGCTTTTTGAGGAAACCACTTTAAAAAAAACGCGCCGAGTTATCTACTGCAAAGTGGTGTGGAAACGATAACTATTGCAATGATTCTTATTATCGTTATTCATATATATATATTATTATTTGCAGATTTTTCCCTACCTACTGCATTACCTAGCCTTCGGGATTATGTAATCCAAAAATGAGCTCTTAGCCTTCGGCGTAGATAGAACTATTTATGGAATAATTACCGACCATTTTGAAGACCGAATCATAGAGCCTAAGGAGGATACCACTATGTAGAAAACGACGCGCCGGCATATCAAGAAAAGTTTCGAAAAAAGAAAAGCTTCGAAACTGGATTTGTTTTCTTTATTTTTAATATGACTTCCTACTGTTTGTTGTCTCAATTTCATTCCTTTTCCAGCGTTCTTGTGAAAAATTTCAATCGAGTAATCAAGCCCTTTTGAGCTATTCATCAACGTGTAGTTCAAGAATTGGCAAAACGAAGAAGATTCCTTCCACATATAAGATTGCAGATTGATAATATATTAATATTGATCATTATACATCATTTACAAAATCCATTACGTATTTGTATTATTCGTATTGATTTGCCACATTACCTTGGGATGTACTTTGCTATTAAATAAATAATTCTATCCGCGCTGAAGATTGAAGGTTAATATTTTGAATTGCACAACCGCTACACTTCTTAATTCGAGCCTCTAAAAGTAGACTTCAAGATGTTCAGTAACTATTCCGTAAGTACTTCCCCATGAATAAGGGGCCTGTCTTTAGATAACATATTCTCCAAGATTAGAGTAAACGGTTGATTCATTTTTCCGTTGCGTATTTACTTTATGAAGCGTAGGTATTCAACTGAATTAAATTACACTTCGTAACCTGAAGCTCTAGAAGTAGACTATATAAAATGTGCGGTAATTTTTCCGTAAGTACTTTACCAAGTTAAAGGCCTGTCTTTAGATCACGTGATGACTAGGTTTAGGGTAGCAGATCAAGCATTAAACAGATTAAAATTAAGGAGCAGGTAGCTTTTAGAGATTTGGACTTCTGTAATAAGTAAATTTACATGAACGAATTTTAAAAAAAATTGAATTTATTGGGAATGATTTGGATGATGGAAGCAATGAGGTATGTAATGCGATAAATAATTAATACGATGTATAAAACATAACTTTATTGATAATGGAAAAAAAGTACTATCCATGGTAACACAATTATAATACACATTAAAATTTATTTCGTTCGAGAAAATATCAACACAATTTAGATGAAATTATGAAATATATTTTATTAACATAACATAACATAATGAACTAATTAACATAAAACAAATTATTAACTAACAAAACTTAACTATGCTCTATAAACCGGGTGGATTCCCCCGGCCGCGGCCGCGGCCCCGGCCCAGGGGATTAACGGGATTAGCCATGGCATACAGCATGGCCACTAAATTGGCCTGGCGGTAGAACGCCCTCCGTCGCCACCTCTGCTGCCCTGCCCGCTGATGTCTGCGAGGTCCTTGGAACGAAGATTAAGATTACAAATCAAAGAATACGAATTGAAAGTGATTTCATTTGTATCAATAGAAATATGCAACGTTAGTATCCATACCATTCGCGGGCTGCTGCTGCTGCTGTTGCTGGGGCTCGGGCCGAGGCTCATCAAGCTGCTGCTGCTGCGGCAGCTGTTGCTGTTGTTCTTCAAATGAAAATGTAGAAACTAATTCGTGTTATTATTTATGAATGTACATGAATACGTGAAGAAAAATAATTGTAGGAGATCATATAACATACCATTTTCAATAAGGTCCATATCTCTATACTTTTACATCTAATGATCCAGAAATAACTAATAAGATTTCAGACATATTGATATTAAATATGATTGATAATTATCTATACTTACACGATGAGACGAGAACCTTCTTCTACGACTGTCAGAATTAAAATGAAACAAATGTTATTTATTTATTACGTGGTTACGCGAAACAAAAAGTGAGCGCGATCATAGCGCTTGAAAAAGTGACCCTTTACTTGATCGGCGGCAATGATGTTAGTGATGAGCCGGTACATAACTGTCGCGTGAATCCATCGGATTACCGACAGATGGCGGCATGCATATAATCGCAAGTCCTCAGTATTACGTAACACCTATACATGATTATTATGATACATTGCATTCATTGAATGGTTTTCACGGTTGTTACCTTGAGACGCTTACGAGTTCTTTTACATATGATGGAATGTCGGATTGCGATTGAAGACGGCTCTCCATATACACAATAGGCAATCCATAGGAATGTACGTTCAACGGAACGGCTCTCCATATCACCATGTGAAATTAGTAACTACTCTCGCAATATTAAACTCTTGATTATCTCAAACTCACGTTTATTTATGAAAAAACGATCATATGCGCTGAAGGCTAACAAATTGTGTAATACAGTAACATAAATGAAATCTAACATTTAATAGATGACCTAAGAAAGATTCATGACCATATCTGAATTTCATCGATAAAAATATATATTCCACTCATACAAATCTTCTGAATTATTCAATTTCTGATATTAACATAAAAATACCACTCCACTTGGAGAATGTATGTCGTACGGCTTGATATTTTATTAATTTTAAACACTATACATCATTTAATGATTTTAAGATTTAAAAACGTATGACTGTATTCGTATCGAATCTATCTCTGTATTTGTATCTTTTCCACACCACCTTAGGGGGAGTGGTACTTCCATCCACCAAAGTTAATGGCCTGTCTTTGGATGAAGTAATCACTAAGGGTAGGGTAGCAGTAAGTAGGGAACAGTCTGAAAATAATAATAGACGTATGTAAATAAAGATAGTAACAATTATTGCGACAGTTATCGTTTCCACACCACTTTGCAGTAGATAACTCGGCGCGTTTTTTTTAAAGTGGTTTCCTCAGAAAGCCTAATCCACTATATATTTTTAACACATGTTTACACATAAGTACTAAAACTTAAGATTAAGATTACTAAAACATAAGAAATTAACAATAACAAAGGGATGCTATGTTGTTATATTGCTAACATTCTGGAAACGCGTAATAATTTTGCGAGGGGCATGGGGGGATCATCCAGGATTTTGATGTTTTCCAAAGTCTGCACGTGCAGAAAGAAGTGGTGATCTAAAGAAACGTATTAAAAGTACAAGGAGAACATTTAATCAATAATAATGATGCAGTCTTCTTTCGTTTTTTCGTTTTTTCAATCTTGAGAATATTTTGTATTTCGTCATTACATTAAAGACCAGATCACAGATTATTTACCGTTTCGTTGAACATCACCGACAATTTCTATTCGTTGGCCAGCAGAAATTGGACTTAGTTTGACAACATTAGATAAAACAATTTCGATTTTGAATTCGCCGTCAGTTACTGTGCCAATGTATTCGTCGGTTCGAATTTTGGAAGGCTGAATAAATTCGTCTTTGACATAGCCTCTGATTTCTACAGTTAAGGTTGTTAAACAAGTTATTAGACAAGCTTTCGGACAATGGTTGATCAAAGATAATCTTACTTATGATTCCAGTTTTGTGAGGGATATCAGGAAAGTCACAGGAGTTAATTTGATCAGAGTTTTGCAGTACGTGGAATACTCCGAAACAACTTATTTTCGAGAAAGACTTTAATTGTAATTCGAAATTAACGTTGCCTAGGTTGTACAATGAGGCGGCACTAGCGGTAACATTTTGAAGAAGGTAAATCTAGAAACAAGGGGTACATAATTAAAAAACCAAAAGTGATCTGATACAGACAAATGTAAATATGATTTTCGTTGCAGTGAGCGTGAAATCCGATTTTACATTTCTATTTGGATAAAATCGAATTTTACGCCAAATTGCATCGAACAATATCGTTCGCAACACGGGCGTGATACTTTACACCCTCGTGTGATGCCGTGACCAAGAGGGCCGGCGATGACACGCGGGTATAAAATTTTGTGCCCTTGATACGAAATATACTATTACCTGATTTTGTTTTATTTCGTTTGATAATTGAAGGGCCTGATCGCCCCATTTGTAACAAGATACTCTTTTACCGTCATTATTATTTAGGACAAATTTAAATAAGTCCAAATCTGATTTGGTGTTTTCTGCCTTATTTAGCGAAGTTTTCCGTTTGATTTTACTGCATTGAATAGAGTCGACATATCCAATAATAGCTCTACATGACAAAAAAGGGAAATATAATTCAGACTTTGCGTTAAGATAATAATAATATCAGTAAAGTTATTGCTTACGCAAATTTATCTCCGATCTCAATGTTTTCGATATATTCCGTCGTAGAAAGCGAAGGAATATTATCGTCAGTCTTGGGTTTTTTTGATTTTGGTCGTTCATGTGAGTGACTTCTAGATGAGTTTGCGCGTCGAGGCATTTTAAAGGATTGAATTCGAAGAGATAAAATTTGGATTCAACAAACAGAATATAATAAATAAATGTGTCAGTCACAAAAATTTATCCAAACGTAACAAGAACAATTGATTTTTTAGATGAATATAGTTACAGTTTACATTTGATGTTCATTTAATTTCAAGACATGTAATCGATATTCGGTGAATTTTCGTCATTTTTTTTTTTAGCACGAAAAGTCCTACAGAATTTGACAGAGAAGTAGCTGATATCGATGCTAAAGGAACAAAACGTGAGCGCAAATATTCGATATTTGACGAACCTTCGTCATTTTTTGAATAGATATAATTACGGTTTGTATTTCAAGGTTCCTCATTTATTTTCGTATCCTAGAATAAATAAATTTACGTGGATAAATTGTGGTGATAAATTGATGGTGATTTGAATAATGGAACCAGTCGAACAGAGTATGTAATATCAATATGTATTTGATTACCAAACCGAACGACGGAAAAGCATGAAGTAACTAAAAATTGGTTAAATTATCATAATAGACAGGCTAACAGACGAAGAAATAAGCAGTCTATATGAGGAATTGGTAGAAAATATAGTACAGATAGAAACAGAGCTGGATGAGGAATTAATCGCTTCGGCACCAGTCACACGCTCAATATATATAGGATTGGAAGAAGCGTTAGCAGTACTGGAACCAGAGCTGGAACGACGCGGGTTATTCGCATTGCCACCAGTGGAGCAAAGTATGTAATATTGATATGTATTTAATTACGTAATAGCGTGATTAATAAATTAATTGAGCCGTGATATCAGATCTAAAGATTAGTTAAATTATTGTAATAGACGACTTAACAAATTCGGAAATCGATGAAATATTGCACGATGCAGACATGGAACGCGTGGAACAGATACAACAAATTGCGAGAGAGCAGGAGTTGTTAGCCGAGTTCGAAGCCCAACGTGACGCGGAACGGGCAGAAATATTACGCGATTTTGCAGACGACGAATGGCAAGATGGAGAGACACGAAGACGCGTCGACGAAAAAGAAATAATAGAATCGGAAGATAATCGAAATTCCTAATAATATAGCATGGAAGTTAAATATATATATAGATACGTGTCACATAATATTCACCAAAAATTACCCTGCAAATTCGGTTATTTTTTGAATTATTATCTGTGTAAAATAATCGATTTTTTTTTAGATTATTACCTACGCGTGCAAAAATCCAAAAACAGCGAAACTGAAGAGAGAGAAGTACTTAAGAAAACTTTAAGAATTCAGGAGAACTTCAGATTTCAAAATTTGATGGCGGTGTTCTAAAAAGGAATAGAAGTGGAAGGTTGAATTAATGATATATATTCGAAAATACTAGATATTTGCTAGATATGGAAGAATTATCATCTTTAGGATTCGACCCTATCAAAAACAATTTCCCGCTAAAGTTCGATTGATTACTTTTTATTCATAGAAAAATATAACATGACCATGCTGCTTTGCGCATGAATATCTGGCTGCTTTGCGCATGAATATCTGGCTGCTTTGCGCATGAATATCTGGCTGCTTTGCGCCATTTTATATAAAACAGAGGACCTGTACTACGAAAGCTTCGAGACAAGGAGCATGGAATACGAGGCCGACGACCATGTCCAGCTGCTTTGCACATGCATATATGGCTGCTTTGCGCCTTGATAGATGGAAGCTTTGCGCCATAATCTATAGAGCAGAAGACCGGTGCTATGAGAACTACAAAGCGGAGAGTATGAAATACGTGAACCACGTAGCCGAAGACCTAGACAAGGTAGCGGCAATAATTCATTACAAACCAAAATGACTTAAAAATTATTAAAAATCAGTTTTACTCTTCGTAATAAATAAATACTGTCATGATAATACAATTATAATGTTAATCATTTATAAATCATTTGTAAATATACAATATCAAAAAATTATAAAAAATAAAAAAATTTAAGGTTGTTATATTTAAAATATACCGACTATGAAATATTCAATGTTGATATCGATGAGTTATATAAGTTATATATGGGATAATAATATTAATTAGTCAATTATGTGATATAATAATATTTAAGTTGCCGAATATTTCGATGAACGCTACCGTTACCCTACCTTTTTGGCTTACGTGATCTGTTGACAGGCCCGTCAGCTTCGACGTGCCTAAAGCTATTCTTAGAATACTTGCCAAAAATTTACTACCTACTACCTACCTACTACCTACTACCTACTATCTACTACATACGTACATTAACTTATTAGCATAATTAACTGATTAACATCATATCTAATTTTAGAAATATTTCGAATAAAACTTGCATTCGTATTTTTCTTTTTTTTCTCATTATAATTTGTTAGTAATATATGTGCATCTTATAAAGGATGTACAATGATCGATATTAATAGGGCCATTAGGAATTTCCGTTACTTTGGGGCCGAATGCGTAATACCCGAGGATACCATGGGGGGTTGGCGCGCGAAGCGCGCAGGGGGGCGGAGCCCCCCTAGTATATATATATATATATATATATGTAAATACCTCTTATATATATATACGTAAATATATCGTTACAGAATATACGTTACCTTCTACCAGAATTCTGAATCACATTTAATACCATTATACCCCTTACCTAGACTCCAGATTACTTGCAGGTAAAACCTGACGGTTTGTAGCCCCAGTCGGGGTAGACAAGATACTAGAACTCATAATAATAGCAATAATTAATTTGATCATTAGTAATTTAAATATCATGTATGTGGCGTGAAAATTAAGGAATAGTACCACCGCTCGGTTACTCGTACGTCACATACAGATTGGTGGCAGCGGTTATCCTATCTTGTCGATACAAATCAATTGTATAAAAAAAAAAAAAAAAAATTTTTAGGGAGAACGGGAAACCAAAGGTTGAATACCGGTTATAGTCCTTCGAGGCCCACTAGAATAATCTTACTATAAATTTTATTTGATTCGTATTATTGTATTGATAATTGTATTTTTGTATTGCACGTATTATTTTGTATGTACTTTCGTATCTGGCTGGTCGCCGAATTTCCTTTTCATAACCTTCGACATTGTTGTTTTCTTGAGTGAGTTGTATATAAATACAAATATTCCAAAATGTCTGTCGGTGGGAACAGTGGTGATCAAACCAATCCCGATTTATACGTGACAAATCAAATGATGACGTCGATGGCGGAGACCTTCGCGCTGCAGCATAGCATGTTAGTCATACCCGAATTTGACGGGAAAAATATGCCGCTCAAAGATTTCCTCCAAGATGTTAAAGATGGGGTCACTTACATCCAGCCTACTATGGAAGGGCTGTACGTTAAGGGTATTTTAGGAAAGTTAAAAGGTGAGGCGCGAAACAGCACGTACGGTGAGCGTATAACAACAACAACGGACGAACTTATTAAACATTTAAAAAAAAGGTTCGCGCCCGGAAAAGACTATCCTTATTATAGCCACGAGATAGAGACACTACGTATGAAACGGGATGAATCAGTAAGCGCCTTTTATGATAGGATAAAAATACTAATAAGTGGGGCGCGAGTAGCTCTAGAAGACGTGCATACGCAAGTTAACGATCAGATGCTTTCCCCAATTAAATCTTGTGCGCTGGACGGTTTCATGCGGGGCCTACCCGACGAAATCGCAAGAATAGTAGGGGCCCGTGACCCAAAAACTTTAGAAGAAGCCGCTGATACCGCGATAAGAACTAAGATTTTAATGAAAAAGGGGGTACTGCCAGGGGGCGACTATTTGCGTCAAGATAAGTCTCGAGGTCTCTCTCGGAGCCCAACCAGAGACACGCGTGAGCCTGGCGAGAAATCTCAACCGCGAACTTTTGTAGCAACGACCGATAACGCGACTAGACCAAGAAGTCCGTCGCCCGGATTTTCAGGTTTCCGGCCCAGAACATACGGGGATGCGCAAAAACCGGAGAACACTGGGAGAAGGTCGCCAGAACCTGGGCATCAGCATCCTAATTTCCCCCCTCATTATCCCTATCCGCATAATGATATCCACCCAATAATTAAATATTATCCACCCATTAATTATCCTTCAATTTTTGGTAACCATACGTACGAACCAGGGTTCGCTCCCATACCTGCCCCTTATCCAAGACCATATTATAATAGCCCACCGACTTTCTCATATAACTATCCTTATTCTTACCCTTATCCCTATCCATCGAGAATGGACCGGCGCAGCAATTCGCCAGGAAGACAATTCCCGCCAAATCCAAATCATGATGCTCAAGGAAATCGGGCTCGGTCACCCGTAACGATTAACAGCACCGATCCCTTAAATTCAACTCCAGGGAGACAAGTAGAGACCCGTCACTGGCCTAGTGCACGACCGGAGCACGATACTCGAGAACCCCGGCCCTCGACCCCCGACGGCTACGGGCCTTTAAACGGGCAGCCGGCTCACCGATCCGACGCGGCGGTGAGACAACCGAGCAGCGAGCGTCGCCCGACGGTCCGATTCCTCGAGTCAGCGGACGAGTCTCATCCATCAAAGTAGAACGCGACGCGCCGATTATTAGACTTAAAGCCCCCGAATTACGACACGGATCGGGTACATTTTTGATAGATACTGGGGCTGATATTTGTCTGATCAAATTAAGAGCTCTTCAAGAAGATTTACCAGTAAACACCGATGAGACAGCTAAGATCATGGGGATTACCACGGATAAGTTAAACGCGTTAGGAACGGTTATGGTTACACTCTCGGAAAGCCCCACGGAGTTCCAGGTGGTACGCAGTTTTTTTCCTATCGAATGTGACGGAATACTCGGTACTGATTATCTGAAACGGGAACGTGCAGAAATTTCATTCTACCACAAGACTATGGTGACCCGAAGCGATCCCATTAGGCCGTTACCTTTTTTAGAAAATAAACCCCGAGAGGAATACAACGCTGAGCAATATTACGCGCCGAGAAATCGCGTATTCTTACTAAGAGCGCGCACGAGGCAATCCATTGGCATCGACGTCATCAATTCCGATCTTAACGAAGGCTATTTACTGAAATGTCAAACTGTAGATGGGTTATATATTGGCGAAGCTGCAGTCTCCGTGAATCAGGGGGCGTGCCATGTCCTAGCAATAAATACCTTGGAAGAGGACGTGGAAATAGTAGTACCACCCCAAACGCTAATTCCCTTTGAATATCATAATTTCCCCGAGGAATATACTGATTCCTATTCGGATGAACACGATGCTGAACCTGTAGTGGGGAACCGAATTGAAGAAATAAGTTCCAAGTTGCGGCTTGGGCACCTCAATAACGAGGAGAAACGGCATGTCCTGGATTTACTCGATGAATTTCCTACATTGTTCCACCTACCTGGCGATAAACTCCCTTGCACGCCGATGTTTAAACATAGAATCCCAACACAGGACGATATCCCGGTCAATACCCGACAGTACCGCTTTCCCCCCGTTCATAAAACGGAAATCGAAAAACAAATACAGACTAAGTTGAAGAACGGAATTATTTTGCCCTCTAGTTCACCATATAATTCCCCGCTTTGGATTGTGCCGAAAAAACCGGATTCACAGGGCAATCCTAGGTGGCGGATGGTAATAGATTTCCGCAAACTTAACGAGAAAACAATAGGGGACGCGTACCCGTTACCCAATATTAACGAAATTCTTGACCATCTCGGCGAAGCTAAATACTTTTCTACATTCGATCTCGCGAACGGTTTCCAACAGATAGAAATGGATCCACAGGATCGGGCGAAAACCGCTTTTTCGACTCCTAAGGGACATTATGAATATAGCAGAATGCCGGAAGGTCTCAAAAATGCACCTGCGACGTTCCAGAGGGCCATGGACGTTATCCTGCGTGGTTTACAGGGTACCGAAGTGTTCGTTTACTTAGATGACATAGTCGTTTTCGCTAGGGATTTGGAAGAACATGGTAGAAGAACTCGGAGACTGTTACATCGCTTGAAAGAAGCTCAATTGACATTGCAGCCGGATAAATGCGAGTTTTTAAGGACAGAGGTCGCGTATTTAGGGCATGTAATAAGCGCAGAGGGCGTGAAGCCTGATCCTAAAAAGACGTTAGCCGTTAGAAAATTCCCGAAACCAACAACTCCCAGGCAAATAAAATCGTTTCTCGGACTCGTAGGTTATTATAGAAAATTTATAAGGAATTTTGCAGAGAAGGCTAAGCCACTTACAGAACTGCTGAAAAAGAACGTAAAATTTATATGGGGTAAGGAGCAGAAAAAGAGTTTCAGGTACCTACGAAAAGCATTATGCAAGGGGCCAATTCTCCAATACCCAAATTTTGATAAGCCATTTAAATTAACCACTGACGCGTCAGACTATGCGATATCCGGAATACTCAGTCAAGAGTGCGACGGGTTTGACTTACCGGTTTGTTACATGTCTCGTGCATTAATAGCAGCCGAACAAAATTACTTTACTACGGAAAAAGAATGCCTAGCCGTTTTGTTCTCGGTACTGCAATGCCGCCCGTATCTTTATGGAAGAAAATTTACTTTGGTTAGTGACCATGAACCCCTCAGGTGGATAGACTCGATTAAGGACCCAGGACAGAGACTAATACGCTGGCGCTTAAAACTTAGGGATTATGAATACACTTTTGAGCATAAACCGGGGAAGCTAAATGTGAACGCGGATGCCCTGTCGAGAAACCCGATAACCGAGGATTCCTCGTCTGGAACCTCGGAATCAGATGAGGAGGATTATTTCATTCGATCCATAGATGAATTTCCGCCATACTCTGAATTCATAGCTAATACGCGGGGAACGACTATCCCAGGGAATAACGTTATTGAAGTCGATGAAGTTATATTCGATAGACCGGGTAGTTATGGTCATACCGTTTCCGCGGACCTTGAAATGAGTAGAGGGATCGCGCTTGATTTCAGAACTCGGTTCAACCACGTGGAAGCCTTGCAGGATAATATCAAATTATACGGAACACAAAAATTGGAATTACCAGATAGAAACATCTATTATATCGTGTCAAAATTAAAACACGGGGACAAACCGACTTATGAGGGTTTGTACTTGAGTCTTATCAATTTTCGGAAAGAACTTGAGTCAGACTCGATATCAGAGGTTTCGATACCTAAAATTGGATGCGGGTTGGATCGTCTCTCTTGGCAGAATGTCCGTACGATGCTCAGATACATTTTCAATGGCTCGGGAATCACAGTGACTGTGTGCACTGACATGCTCGGAAAATCAAAACATCCGACGGGCGCGAGAGGCTCTGAGCCAGTGGTAACGGGCGGTAGTGAACCTTTAATTCAAGCATTACCCATGAAAAAGGTTAAAGACCCCGATAAAACGTATTTTCCACCGGGTACTAAAAGTTCGACTAAACCAACCCCTAAATTGAAACAAGGCAGCACCATACCGGGTTCGAAGACGAAACATAAAGCTGCCCCCGATTTGGAGGCCAGTATGATATCACAACGAACTCGTTCCAGGGTCCGCGCGCCCGAACCGAAACCTAGTACGTCCAAACAGAGTAGTATGATTCCAGCACCAAAGGTAAGACGCAAAACTGTTCCCGAACTGGAGCCCAGTACGATATCACAGGGAATTCGCTCCAGTACCCGTGTGCCTGAAGCGAAACCTGGTGTTTCGTTCGATACTACCTTGACGACAATTAGAGAATACGCTGACGAGACGACCGATTCGTCAGATGATGAATCATCAGAACCTCCGGCTTATCGTGGACGTAAGAGTGCACTGCCAAGTCTTGGTTACCGGCCTAAGCCTATATTAAAGGAAAAACCGGCGAACGTGGTTCCCGAGGTTATAGAAGCGCGACAAAGTACGACGGACGATATTGACACAGCTGACTCGGACAGTATCGCGATAGAACTAGGTGAACCCCAGGAGAGCGAGACGGACGAGGACGATGACGTGTTCGTGGCCGAGAAACCTGAACCACCAATTGATCTTAAGGGGGTATATACACCTTTAAATGGGTTGAATTTCTGAAAAACAATTTTCCTTTTTTTTTCAACTTGAAGACTCTGATCAAATTTAAAAAAATCATCATGTTTGGGGAGGGTTTGACCTTCATTATCCATATCTTACATCATGTATTACTTCCAGTTTAATAGTGGCTGCGCTGAAGACAGGAAAATACAAAACCACTCGGTTGCCGCAAAGAATCAGACCCAGCGTTTGACCGATCTTGGAATTTTTGGTTCTCAATTGTTCATAAGACATGCCTTCATCAGATGAACATAGAACTTTTTGATAAACCCATTTTTAGTTGAAATATTAGAAAAATAAGCAAATTTTTTTTTCAAATTCAGAAAAAAAATCGAAAAAATTCAATAACTCAAGTAATTCTTGCAATATCAAAAAGTTCTATGTTCATCTGATAGAGGCATGTGTTATGAACAATTGAGAACCAAAAATTCCAAGATCGGTCCAACGCTGGGTCTGATTCTTTGCGGCAACCGGGTGATTTTGTGTTTTCCTGTTTTCAGCGCAGCCACTATTAGACTGGAAGTAATACATGATGTAAGATATGGATAATGAAGGTCAAACCCTTCCCAAACATAATGATTTTTTTAAATTTTATCAGAGTCTTCAAGTTGAAAAAAAAAGGAAAATTGTTTTTCAGAAATTCAACCCATTTAAAGGTGTATATACCCCCTTAAAGCATTACATCAATCGTTCTCTAGGCTAGATCGGTCGCTCCAGGAGAGAAACGTAGTAGGGTTAGAAAAGGAAACACCTGAGATAATTCTCCCAGAAGCAATCTCAGACGGGGAGGAAGTTGATGAAACTGTGAGGGAAGTCTTAGACGATAAAGACCCATACAATGACGAGACCAGAGACAAGGCACTGAATCAAAGAATTGAAAAACTATTGGACCGGTACAAGTCACGACAGAAAGATACAGAATTTATAGAGCCCTCCGAAACCTTGACAGAATACATAGGGAATGACGAAACTATAGTTAGTCGCCCACTTAGGAAATCAATTCTCACCCCCTCGGTAGCGTCTAGACCGATCGCTTTATCGACTCCGTATCCGGAGGAGCGAACAAAATTAAATTCAAATAAGGAGGGAGGAGAGGTACTCCCGCTCGCGCGCGAAAATTCAAAGATAGTACCAAGGCAGTTGCATAAACAAATAGTCTCGGAGCCCGTGGATGTTGTCCCGTCGGAAATAATAATCACTGAAGGAATTCCACCAGACGTAGAGCCTATGTCACCATTAAATCTGCCGGGAGCTCGTTACTATAAACCTCAAAAGATAAGCACGACCAGAGAAAATTTAACGTATAAAAGGGACAATTATGTGCACTTTACCACCATAGATTCAGAACTGTCAACTCCCGTCATTAGAGTCCTCTCAGATTTGAGTATAATTGATTTAGATGAACAAAGAGCCGCGAACCCGAAAATCGGACAGGTACTTGTCACCCCCTACGGAAAATACCGGGTATTTAGTGTTGTAATAAAAGCAAAATATTTCGATAGAATTTCGATCGAAGACGTGAAGAACGGTTTTGAAATTTTGAGGCGAACCATAGTAAAATCGAAAGTTAAATCATTTAGGATCTCGAAAACCGGGGATTTTTCCGATGAATTTGCACCTGACACGTGGTCGGATTTGGTGGAAGGGACCTTCGAAGACGAAGATATAGCGATAACTATATGCGACGGGAAGACACAAGTGCCGGCACCTGAACTTAGACTCGAGATAATAGCGGAAATGCATGGGAGCATGATAGGAGGCCATAAGGGGGTAGGGAAAACGTATCGTAGGATCCGTGAAAGATTTTACTGGCCTAAGATGAGAGACCAAGTAAGCGAATATATTCGTAAATGTACTAGCTGTCAGGAGCAAAAACTAGTGCGTATAAAGACTAGGGAACCAATGCTGATAACCGACACTCCATCCGCACCGTTTGAGAAGATATCCCTGGATACGGTAGGTCCCCTACCCACCACACCTGACGCCAACCGACATATACTTACGATGCAGGACAATCTGACAAAATATTGCCTAGCGGTCCCCATTCCTGACATAAAGGCCGAAACAATAGCTCATGCCCTGACTACCCACTTAATTCTTCAATTCGGAGCCCCGTAGATCATTCTAACTGACCGAGGCACTAGCTTTGTAAATAAATTATTCAGCGAAGTGGCTAGACGATTTAAAATCAAACACGTCACTACCTCAAGTTACCGGCCACAATCGAATGGAGCTCTCGAAAGAAGCCACATAGTCCTGACCGAATATATAAAACACTACTTAGATGAGGTGGATGATTGGGATACATTAGTCCCGTTCGCTATGTTCTCGTATAATACTTCTGTTCACGAAGCCACAAATTTTACCCCCTACGAATTAGTGTTTGGCAGAATCGCACGCTGCCCCAGTTCTTTTGGTGCCGACGACGACCCCATAACATATAACTCGTACATGGGGGAATTGTGTAATAGATTATCTGAAATGCAGATTTTGGCTGCAGACAACTTAATCCAGGCGAAAATTAGATCAAAGAGTTATTATGACCAAAGAGCGCGTCCCTTCACAGGTGAGGTCGGGGACATGGCACGCGTGTTGATAGAGGTAAGGAAGGGGAAGTTCGGTAAGCGATACCAGGGTCCATACAAGATAGTTAAAATTTTGGAAAACAACAACGTAATATTGGAAACGGAGGATGGTAAAAGATTCTCGAAACACGCGGACAAGTTACAGCTCGCATACTGACTTTAAATTCTTTTTTCCTACTTCGCGAAAAGTCGGACATAACAACGATGACTATGCGTTATCAGCTACTGCTGCTACCGTTCCTGTTATCCGAGGTGTTAATGGAGGGGAGGGAAAATTATCTCATCACTCCCATAAACGCCAGTCCAGGTCTATACTACGAGCAATTGCACAACATCCGGTTCAAACGCGCGGAGTGGAAGGTAGTACTCTTCGTCGATACGGACAAACTCTTAAATCAGTTGCCGGAGGGCGGTCATATCCCCTATAAAACAATGCTTGAGGAATGCCGTAGCCACCCCGAATTGGAGAAGGATTGTGACGCTATACTGAAGCGAGAAGAGGTAGAACCAAAATTCACTAAGGCGTATAAGGCACGAACAGACTTGAAAGAAACGATCGAAGATATTTCAATCCCGGATATTGATAATCAACCAAGGACCCTGAGGAAGCGCGATGCACCGCTCGGTATTTTTGGACAGATAAGCAAATTCCTTTTTGGCACCCTGACTACAGAGGACGCGAACGCTATAAATTCAGAAATAACCGTGTTGCATCAGACACAAACTAAACTAACGAGTATAATGAAGAGACAGATCCATATAGTCGCGGGGGAACTACACAATCTGCACGAGGGGGCAAAGAGACATGAAGCGGGCATACAAGGAAATAAAAACAAAATCAACGAAATTATCAAAGCAGTTGACGGAGTGATTAAAAAGGAGAGCATAACGGCATATACATGGACGGGGATGACTTACGCAGACAGACTGATAAAATCTTTAGACTACTACATCGATATGACGGGACAATTCACAGCCGCCATAATCGCCGCACGGGAAAAGAGGATCCACCCGGGTTTACTTGATATGAAAATCCTGAGACAAGTAATCACGGAGGTGGAGCGAAATGAGGGGAGATATGAAATTCCCTTGCCAAATACACATCATCGAATAGAGGAGATAGCCAGCATAGCGACCGTAAACATAGGTCACCACGGCGGAAGGGTTTTGGTATCGTTGGATCTTCCCTTAGCAGAAAGAAACAGTTTTCACCTTTATCAGCTGCATACCTGGCCGATACCCCAGCAGATTACCAATGAATCCAAAGCCACCGTGTCGGCACGGGTCATACCGCAGGGGGATTTTATGGGGTTAAGTAACGACCACAAAAGCTACTTTTTCGCCGATCAACATTTCCTGAATGGATGTCTTAAAACTTGGTATTGCCACCTTTGTCCAGAGGAGGTTCTTCTTTGGGATACGTCGATTGATAGCACCTGCGAGATCCAACTATTATTGAACCCTGAAACGAGTAGTCATCAACTCTGTGACATCAGGATAAGAACAACCCATCAATCATTCTGGACTAAATTAACATCGATAGGAGGCTGGCTATTCTCAGTAGGGGAACCCGAGAAGGTGCAAATCATTTGCAGTCGGCAACGAGATGATTTGGTGTCCGTAAAAGGAACGGGAATACTCCAACTAAGATCAGGGTGTATGGCGAAAACGGGTTATGTCACCTTAATGGGAGTAGAAGTGCTGCATAGTCAAGAACAGTATTTATATCAGCCGAATTTAGCTCTCAATATAACAGCAATCGTCCCGTTACTAAATACCCCAAAAGGAATTGAATATCTAAAGGGGGGACCGGTGGAAGAAAATCTCCTTAAATCCGAAAAACCACTTCACGAAATAGAGAGCGAGCTGCAGGAGCTGGAATATCAACAACAAAACCGATTTAAGTATACGGGTCTGGTTACGGGGGATATGTGACACAGACTCTGGTAATCATTCTGATCGTAGGCGTCTGCCTTCGCAAAAAGATTTGGAAGTGGATACGGCGCAACCAAGCAACAGAGCCGGAAGTGGTGACATCGCCAGTAGGACTAGACGTAGAGGACTGTTCCGAAACTCGTCGAGCGGTTCCCGCTCCGCGAGAGTTGGACAGCCAAAGGGCAATAATAAATTAACCTATAATGAGAATCGACAATTTTCATTACTATTCTTTTTCCTTTTCTTATATTATCTTACTATTATTATTGTTTTTGGGTGGGCAAATTTTATCGCAAAACAAAAGACCAGCCAGGGGCCATATTGTTCTGATTTCTTTTGCTAACAGCAACAGCGGGAACGACCATAGCCACCATGGCTTCGGGCGAGGAGACACTCTCCCGTAGATTAATGATCACTAGAATGAGCCGTTGGACGACAAAAAGGGACCTAGAAAAGGCTTTCCGGGCCTACGATCCGGAGAACGTTTTCGTGCTAAAAAAGAAGGACGGAAATCTGGGATTCGTGACTTTCACCACAGCAGAGGTAGCAGGTCGAGCGCTGGAGGCGTCCGCTAATCTAGTCGTCCGTAACCGAAAACTACGTGTGGTAAGGGCGGACCAATGGCACGATCTGAAGGTAATGAAGAGACCGCCCTTCGAACCGGCAGGCCCTGACCCCTTTGACGGATGTGTTCCGGAGTCCTACGTTGAACTTCCAGAAGACTGCCTAGCAAAAATAGCGGGGTATCTGAATTACCGGGACCGCGCGAGGATGGAGTTAGTATCAAGAAACTGGCGACAGGGTAGCTTAAGCTCGCATCGGGGAACTACCAGGCTCACGGCAAATGACAAAACCTGGGAACTCCGTTGGGACAAGGCATTCAACATGCGGGGTTTCAACTGGGCGTTGCAGAGATGTGGAAGATACCTGAGAGAGGTGGACCTGGAGCTCGAGGCAAATGCATCCGAAGTGAGAAGGCAGGCTGTGACTTTAGTCGCCAAGGCATGTCCCAACCTGGAAAAACTGAACGTTACAGGAATGGAAATGGGGGAGGCAGGTCTGAGAGAAGTGGGTCACCGTCTCAAGACACTCACCCAGTTGAAGATCGGAGAGGTCAGAGGACCCGTAGACCCGGACCTCAAAGGAATTCTCACAAATAACAAGAACCTGGAAGTATTGGATATATCAGATAACCCGTTGACGGGAAAGGGTCTGGTGGGGCCCAGCACTATAAAGAGCATAAGATTTGACAGCTGCGAGAATCTGAGAGCGGAAAATTTGGGCGAATTCCTCGCGAGACAGACACTCCTTCAGCATTTGGAAATAAATCTCTGCCTGAGTTTGGTGGGAACTGACGTACTGACAGCACTCATAGAGAATGCACAACTGAGGACCACCCTGAAAACCCTGAGAATTCACGGGTGTATGTTCGCTCCATTACCTGAAGATTCTGACGAAGAAGGAGAAGAAAGAGGAAATTGGGCCGAATTAGAGCTGGGCCCATGTGAAATAGCTCCGAGTCTGGCATCTAACTTGATATCGGTGACGCGGCTGGAGTTAATGTTCTGCGGATGGGCGAATGAAGTATTAATAAACGAGATGGCCACGTACATGAAGAAGATCAAACACTTGAACCTATCGTTCTGTACCAACATCAAGGGGCAGTTCGCACTGGAGGCATTAGGTCGCATGAGGTCCTGCGAGATACTAATCATCAACAACCTCCACCCCAGTGTTGGCGGGGAGTTCCTCACAATGATGGACAACCTGCTGTTTTTGGAGGCCCGAGATAACCCGGGGATGAATGACGAAGCTGTCTGCGGTCTACTGCGGAGGAACAACAAGATCACCCATCTAAGCCTGGAGGGATGTGTGAATGTAGGACGAGCCTCAGTAGACTGTGCCTACCAGATGCTCAGGTCGGGGCTGAGGACGGAATGCCTAACGCTGTACGTGGGAGAAACCAGCGCAAGGCCCTGCCGACGGGACCGGCGGAACCACTATCTTAGCATTCATTACCAGAGGTATAGCGAACGCTGCTTCTAAGGAGTATGGTTGTTTCTCGCGACTGGAAACGGGGGAGTCACAATTGTATGGTTTACGGTATGAAAAGGGGCATGCACGGGCGTGACAGTGCCTTGCACTTCGAGATTCAATCCTAGTCCGCACGTGCGTGCGCCCGCGATTGCGTAAATATATATATTGTTATTTTCCTACATATAATTAAATTAGTCAAGTAGGGATACCACCGCAAGCCATGGAAACGATAATGCATACGCATTATGAGGACAAACCCAAGTCGTAACATGTTTGCACGGTAATAGATATATATATATATATATTGTTATTTTCCTACATATAATTAAATTAGTCAAGTAGGGATACCACCGCAAGCCATGGAAACGACAATGCATACGCATTATGAGGACAAACCCAAGTCGTAACATGTTTGCACGGTAATAGATATATATATATATATTGTTATTTTCCTACATATAATTAAATTAGTCAAGTAGGGATACCACCGCAAGCCATGGAAACGACAATGCACACGCATTATGAGGAAAAACCCAAGTCGTAACATGTTTGCACGGTAACAAAATTCGTATAGGATATAATCGATTAAGGATAAAAATAAAATAATCCAATAGAGTAAATACTAACACGAGCCTCAAACATTGCCGGGACGGCAACGATCATAAGGAGGGAGGGATGTTACGGCCCGATTGTCCGTAACCAATTATTATTTAAGTTACCATATATAAATTAGGGATTATGCGCATTTCCTTTCTTTTTCTTTTCTCTCTTTCTTTAGCTAACTCTTCTGTTCTTTCTGTAAATTATGAACCAGGACGGAGATCATGTTGCTCATGGGAACTCTGGGGACGGAGTTTTTCTCACGCTAGTTTCAAGTACCACCTAAGAGTCCAGAGCTAAGTCACGTACGTATCGCTGTGCGAAGTGACACCGTTCAGGTGACGCAAAATTGTAAGCTCTGTTTGATTGAGGTTCTATAGAGCCGACCCCAGAGTTGCCTGAAGTAAGGGCCTATGCCGTCGACGTCAGGTTGCGTATACTATAGCCAAGCCGTAGAACAGTCGCGGAGTGCAACAAGTACGCGCACTTGTTGCCCCACCAATTAGCGATTAGAATTAGAAAAGGAGCAACCTGGTTGGCTACGTCCCCTGGCCTCAGGACCATGGGGGCGAAGTAAGATCAGGGAGCTGGAGGAGCAAGAGTTTGAATAGAATACATTCGTTCGACGACCCTTATTAAGGAGAGACGTGTGTCCGAGTATTAGAATCGAGCCAAGGGTGACGTGTCTTAAAGTTTGTGCCCAAGAGGACTTATAATATTCGTGAAAGTTAGAGTGTCAATTCAATAAACTATAATAATAATAATAATTCGAATTGAGCTCTTGCTCCTCGTTTAAATAATAAACTCATTAGTGTAAAAATTCCGTTATACATCAACTATTCAAAAGACAGTTATAGTGATACCTACGTCGGAAGCAGGAACACGGAGGGTGTAACCTTCTCTAACCACCTTAGGATTATAATTGGGTAACCCGAACGCACTCTTCAAAGAACGTAAAGTACCATTCTTCGTTTTCCCATTTCATTAAACAACAGGTATACTACCTTACTTATCTACATCAGGCCTCTAGGGATTATACCATTCAGTATTCGTTAGGTTGGTTATCCTGTTTTGGTTCATACTTATTTTTGTCTTAGTTTCCGATTAGTTTCCGACTATACAATTATAAATAGATAAAACAAATCCACCATCAACCGGCGTGGACCTTTATAACCAAGCGTGTTTCGGCACCTTATATTGATCCGTATTATCTCATGATCGTAGCTTCCGTATGAAGAAATCCTTGAAACCCCAAAATCCCCGTTTCTCAGTAAACCCCTCCGGGTTTTGAGGAACTGGACCCTGATACTAGAGACGTGGGATTGTGGGGCCCCCATATTCGGTTTATGGTGGATTGTGCTATTTTATATAGTATTATATCTCATACATTCCTTTGGTATTATATAATTTTGGGTAATATATGCATATATATATATATATATATATATATTGTAACATATCAGCCGTCTCCGAGGCAGATCAGCGCGCGCATCGGCAGCTCAGCGGTACGAGGGCAAGTGTGACGTCACCAAAGGGTATAAATTCGGCACTGTCAGGCTACTCGCGAGCATTTGCCGCCTGTCGGGGTATATTGTCTCATTTCTATCTTACAGCACTTACTGCCTGTCGGAGTAATTGTAGCTCATTGCTTTAGTAAATTCTCTTTTTGTAAAATCATATCGGAGGTCTTCTCCGAATGATTACGTCGAGTCATTTTTAATTAGCTTCATTTTGATGTAACGCCTGTCGGGTTACTTTATCTTAAACTATACCATTTAGCACACGCCAAACGCGGCTTAAAATAACGTTATAATTTCAATATCGAGTCAATAACCTATCGCCTGTCGGGATAGCAAACAGAAACAAACCTAGCATAGAAAACACTTTTGTAAATAGAAGAACGGTTAGCGTTCGAAAGAATAGCATTTTAAGATTAATTTTGTAGCCTAATTTTTGTACTTTTCTTTATTTTAATTGATTTGAATATTAAACATTACTGGATATTCATCTGATGATTTATTATTTCATGATTTTTCCTCAGCAAAATCCTGATTTAGGTGCATCGCATCGATACTGATTATCATCGTCGTAATCCGTATTCGCTGTTGGTTCACTCTATCTTAGAAATTCCCTGCAGTCCAGGTTCTGGTACATTGCATTAGTGCCGTCATATTCAATATGATCTGCATCTACTGTTAATTTACTCACAATTCTGGTCAGCTAGCTTATTGGTTTCCGAGAGATTTTAGCGTCAACGCCCGAACAAATAAATTCAATGCAACAACCACGACCTTCTGTCTAGCCACTTAATTAATTCAATTATTAAAAAGACCCAAAACGTTGCAATATATATATATATATATATATGTAAATACCTCTTATATATATATACGTAAATATATCGTTACAGAATATACGTTACCTTCTACCAGAATTCTGAATCACATTTAATACCATTATACGCCTTACCTAGACTCCAGATTACTTGCAGGTAAAACCTGACGGTTTGTAGCCCCAGTCGGGGTAGACAAGATACTAGAACTCATAATAATAGCAATAATTAATTTGATCATTAGTAATTTAAATATCATGTATGTGGCGTGAAAATTAAGGAATAGTACCACCGCTCGGTTACTCGTACGTCACACGAGTTACTTTTGTTCTAACCATCAACAAATCCCTCAGTTATATTCTGATATTTAAAACAGGGGACAAGACCCCAAATAAAGACGTAACACTGGTGGCAGCGGCGGTCTCCCTGTTACTGAGGGTATTTCAAAGAAAAGTGAACGAACGAAACCAATACCACGACAATATCAACTTCAAACTAAATGAATTGTGACATAAACCAGTGAACTAGTGAAAAAAAAAAAAAAAAAAAATTAAGTGGTGTGAACCTATAACCTGTTCCCGACTAAAAGATCTCGAAAGACGCAAAACTAATATAAAAATCCAACTACGACAGACACATCAACCTACAACTAGTGAAACAAAACATAGTTATCAAATATCGAGAAACTGCACAACTGCAAACCTAGACGGACACGGAGGTCTACTATACACCGCGTTACGATCAGTGACTATCATCAACCTGCCGATAATAGATTCCTGCCTAAAACTAAAACAGACACGAAGGGTTACTGTACTTCGCGTTACGATCAGTGATTATTATCAACCTGCCGATAATATATTGCTGCTAAAACAAAGAGCAGAAATCGAATATCATCGACTTACTTCAAAGGCACCTTGCCCCTTGCAAAGGCTCATCTGCGCCCCACAAAGAACGAACTCGCTCCAGCGAGGTATTCCAGTTACGACTTCACGGCAACTATTTACCGATGAAGAACTGCCTGGATCACACTCCTCGAGATGTTACCTTTTCACCAATTCAACAAATTACTATAACAGGAAAGCTATGCAGACCGGAAATACTACTCACCCTACAACTTTCATAACATTCTTCGGTTTGTAAGCCTACTAAATGTAACCAAATCACTTGACTTTATGACATAATTAGTTGTAAGCCTTAACTTGTAAAATGCCTGACTCAAAGAAAGCTAACGTTCCGTACCTACCGTGGGAAGTCATTATTGACATGATTCCAACATTCAATGGATCTAATGTAACGATAAGATCCTTCATTTCGAAAGTAGAAAACGCAAAGAAACTGATAAATCCGCTAGATCTGCTTACTCTGACAGTAATCGTACGTTCGAAAATTGAGGGTCGTGCCGAACGAGTATTATCGCGACGTAACCTTGATTCTATACAAACAATTATCAATGATCTGAAAAGATACTATGAGCCTAAACGACGATTAACAGACGTACAATTAGCAATAAATAACGCGTACCACGAACAAAACGAAAACGCACTAAATTACGGTACTAGAATAGAAGAATTAGTAGAAGAAGCTTACGAAATAATAGAATACGAAGAAACCAACGAACACGCGAAAATTCTGACTGAATATATCAACGAAAATGCATTACGATCATTTATAAAAGTTCTATCCGATGATTTAGAACAAAGAGTAGCTAACGAAAAACCCCGTACGTTACGCGAAGCAATAGATACCGCAGTAAGCGCAGAAAAAATAGTGCTAGAAAGACGGAAGTTAAGAGAACAAACATATAATGACTTACATGACGATGACAGTTACTCGAAACTGACACCGCCTTACGATCTGTCGCCGACCTGCAGCTACTGTAAGCGAGCTGGCCGCTCGTTAGATTGCTGTGAACGCAACCAACAATCCCAGATTTACCTTGATCAAAACTACCCAAATCTAAAATACGAACCAATTGACAGATTTCAATCATATGACGGTAGAAGTGATTACACAAACGCTGACCACGCGAATAACGGTGATTTTCATATAAACTATGAACAATCCTACGACAGACAACTTCCAAACCTTACGGACGATTTATTCGCTTCTCCTACGGATCCTCATGAAAATCCTGTATCAATTCTTATGATTAACGCCATAGGACCAGAACCAAAAACGAAAACTTCACCTAAAGAGACGAATGATAAATACACTATCACTACCACTACCAACAAACAAACTACAAATACTGCCACACCAACACCCTCGAATAGTTTAATTATCGAAACGACCTACAAAAACACACATGACCAACGTCACGACGATTCACTATCACCAGGTAACCCAACATCGCGATGCAGGTCAACGGTAGATAATCTGCACCCGGACTACACAGACGACTCGGACAATCACTTACACAGTTGTCAGAAGTACATTGCTACAGTCTCGTCTAACGTAAACAAAATAATCTGCAAAGAGACACACACCAAAGAAACAAACGCTTCATCAACGAATGCAAAATCGGAACTAATACTCCCGAGACTTGACCATAAAACGAATTCCCAATACAAATCATCCGACATCCGAGATAAAGCAACAAGAAAAAATAACACAAGACCTACACTATATCGCGTTCAATCGACAATCAGTAAAACTGCAAATCTCTTACGAACGACTCGACCACTCTCATTGTTAAGGAAATCAGAAGTTCCGGCAGCAACGCTTCGCAGACCTATGGTCAAGGGCACCAGGTATGGCCCACACGAGGGCCCTCTTTCAAGGGCCCTCCCTCGAACTAGGTGTCTCACTCAACAAGCTGGAAAGAACCAGGCTCAGGCTGCTGGTCGGACTCATCACCGGCCACTGGTTCACAAGAAAGCACTTGGTTCGAATGGGGCTCAGGAACGGGCCACTTTGTACCAGACGTGGGGCGGAGGAGGAAACCCCACTGCACCTAATAACACGTTGTGAGAGCCTGAAGGGGCCTCGGAAGGAGGCCCTCGGTGTCACGCACGACGCAGGTATGAGAATTGAGGAGATGGGGGTGGGTGGGCTACTGCTATTCGCTAAGATGGCTCACCTGACCCCAGATCCCTCAAACTAGGTGCCCCAAAGGGCTCGGGCACAATGGTCCTGAAGGACTGAGCGCCCGGTTAACCGCTCAACCCAGGTTGAGACAGAAATACAATACAATACAATACCTAGTTTCTTAAATGTTTTCTGATTAATTCAAGGAAATATGTTCTTAATTGGAATTACAAACATTTTAATCATATTTAATTCAATTTTCATCAAAAAACATTCAAGAAACTACAGTTTTTTCAAACAAGAAATCTTTTTCTTGAAACGAGGAATTTTTTTTCGCCGTGTAATATAAATCACGATTCGTTGACCGTTTACTTTGTCTTATAATATACAAATGTATTATCAAAAAATAAATTCACTGCTAAAAATAATGAAAATAAAAGAAGATAACGATTTCATTTATTCGTCTATAGCAAAAATTGACGGATTCAAAAATTCAAAAATTCACAAAAAATTGTAGAATCGTCGGCCCACTATGGTTTTGGTCCTCGAAATTTTCTAATTTCCGAAAGTTTTTTTGAAAACAAACAAATCAAAAATCACAAGTGTACTTTTTTCAAAAATCGAAATTTCATATTCATTTTGTCAATCACAACAAATCCGTTGACGCAAAAAATTCAACACAAATTTTCATGAAAAGTAAAGTTTAAATCGAACATTTCCTGTCTTATATATTTTCTTCTTAGAATAAGCTAAAACAGAATGAAAAAATATTGAAATTTTCAGAATTGAAAAAATACCAAATTTTAGAAAATCCGTCAATAAAAACCAAAGTTCAAATTGAAAAATGCTTTGGTATGTAGGTTTTGGTCCTGAAATAGAACAAGAAAAATATTTTAGAAGAAAATCGGAGACCCATCGGTTGAACCGTTTTCGTTTTGACGTGGAATGCCCCATATACTTGCCACCCCCTGAATCGATAGATAATGACGCAAAAACACTGTGTAATTTTTTTCAGATTTTTAGTTTGACGGGAAAGCGTGCCGAAATCAATTTGAAGTTGAAAAAATTTAAAAAATTGATACATTTTTTTCCTTCAATTTTCGAGTAAAATAGCGGTAAACAAATGAATGACAAAAAACTTTTCGACAAAAAATGTATTTTATTGTAAACTTATCATAGGGTAAATGTACCAGTGAATGAACGGTTAAGGAACGTCACCAGTGAATGAACAGCCATGTTAAAATCACTGTATACAGATATACTTTGCGTGAAAATGGTCATTCACTGGTGCGTGTTCATTCACTGGTGCATTTACCCTATTTGTAATATCATCTTCATGTTTGACTATATTTATTTATTATTTTATTACTTTTCATTTTATTTTCTCATTTTTTTTTTTTTTTTTCATCTATTCATTTCTTCAATATAGTCTTTATAACGTTGTAATATTATAAGATTACCATAAAATACATTATTTTGTTGAAAAGTTTTCGTTTTTCGTCATTCTACATTTATTCTCTGCTTTTATACTAAAAATTGGAAAAAAAATTTTTCTATTTTTTTCTAATTTTTTTCAAATTTTCCAACTTCAAATTTATTTCGGCACGCTTTCCCATCAAGCTAAAAATCTTTAAAAAATTACGCGTCGATTTTGGGTCATTATCTGTCGATTCAGGGGGTGGCAAGTATATGTTGGAAATTAACGACCACCCTAATATACATATATATTGTAACCGCGCTTTCCTTTCGAGAGGGGAGGAAGGAGAAAAACTCCTCGCGTTACCCCACGGCGCTTATCTCTAGTTTTACTCAAATAATAATAAAATCACCAAAATTAGAAATACCAATAATAATTAGATTTTTGTTGGGCGCCAGACGCGAACAAGCGTCAGTTATTAATTAAATACTAATTTTACCAGAGACTTACGACGGATGTGCTTCGGCTAGTTCAGCTTAATAATCAGATGGTAGAGGGGGGTAGGTTACCAGATGGATAAAAGAATGATGCAATGAAATAACACAGATTTGAATTGGTACGGTATTTGCATTTCTAATCAAAACTTTCATAAATTAGATTCACATTAGCTCGATACGATAATATTAACAATAGTCTTTAATCTAGAGAATATCAATTTCGATACGATATAATTAACAAGAGTTCTTTAATTCAGAGAATAATAGATTCGAGACAATAATTAACAAATCTCTAATTTAACGAAGGATAAGCTCAGTACGAGCTAATAAATATTTTACCGAATTACAAGCAATGACATAAATCGGCGATTACCCGAGGACCATCAAATATTATGAAATAACTCAATTTTAACGTGGATTCTTCCCAGAAGAAAATTATATCATATAAGAAAGGAAACGGAACGATAATATTGCTCTTCACGGCTACAACTACGTTCGCAATACCCAGGATAGCCAAGACAGATTATAGAATTACTAATATTTCACTAATAGAAAATCAAGAAAGATAGTAGCTCAACTACAAAGAATAGGACACTAAGGTCCGCAATAACTAATTAATAGCGAATTTTGTGCTAGATTGCACGAGGGCTTCGCCTCAAAACATACTTAACCCACACGGCACGAAATATTTCAGAAATATTTAGAAATGTTACAACATTTCAGATTCATAACATAACTTCAGGAATATGTCTGAAGCGTTTCAGCAACATTTCCATAACATATATCATCTTCGACATTTCTGAAACGTTTCAGAAATATGTCGATTGTAGTATAACATTTTCAATATTTCCGTAATATTTATGAAATACGTCGATTGCAATATATCATTTTCGATATTTCTGAAATGTTTCCGAAATATGTCGATTGCAGTATAACATTTCCGAAATACGTTGGTTGCAATATATCATTTTCGATATTTCTGAAACGTTTCCGAAATATGTCAATTGCAATACAACATATTCAATATTTCCGAAATATATAAATTGCACTACAACATTTCCAGAATTCTCGAAATGTTTCAACAACATTCCAAATGACATATACCATTTTCGACATTTCTGAAATGTTCCAGAAATATGTCGATTGCAGTATAACATTTCCGAAATACGTTGGTTGCAATATATCATTTTCGATATTTCTGAAACATTTCCGAAATATGTCAATTGCAATGTAACACTTCTGATATTTCCGAAATATTTCTAGAATATGTCAATTGCAATACAACATATTCAATATTTTCGAGATATGTCAATTGCATTACAACATTTCCAGAATTTTCGAAATGTCTCAAGACAATTTCAATGTCAAATTTTCTGCACAACTTTGTGAAAACTGATACTTCAACTCAATTTCTTCATTGTTCTGGAAGAAATAATATATAGGAAAAATTTGCAACAAATGTCAAGTGGCGGTCTAGCGTAGTGGTTGAGGCGTGACATCAGTAATGCGAACACCGGTGAGCGTCCAGGTTCAAACCCCAGTCAGGATTTAGAAATTAGCAAGACGAACTCGAAATGCGTTTTTCTTCATACAGGTGATTTAAGGACGTTCACCAGTAAAACGATTTTCTATAGAATGTCTTGAGATTTGGACCACAGTCTATTTACAGTATCCCCGATGCACTCGCAAAATTTTAAGAACCGTGCCGGTACCAAAGTGGAGATATTCACTGTTAAAGTTTCGACTTTTAACATGTAAGGTATAGCCAAGTCATAAGCTATAGGGACATTTTAATTCATAGCAGTAACAATTTTCTATAGATTTTAATGAAAAACTAATATATGATACATGATAATGTTAAGAACAAAATGTTAAAAAATCGGGCTTCCTAGCGGTGTCGTTTAAGCGTAATGATAATTCGAATCTCTTAATCCGTCGGTATTTTCGGGCATTTCACACCATTGAAGGGGCAAGGCTGTGGCGTCGTGGCAACAGTGCCGCGGCAGGACGATCGTGGGGGAGTGGAAAGACCCAGGGATGGAAGGCCTCAGTACATGCGTATGCACACTGACATGAAACCATTTTTCATTATATTCAACGATATATCTCGCAAGCAAATGAAAAACGAATTATTTATTAGTCGATATAATTATCGACCTCAAGAAAATATATACATTTTTCAATCCTGATGACTTTTTATGAACAATGATACTTTTTTTTGTAAATGGATTGTTATCTTAGAAATCTAACATTGCAATCGATGTTATAACTATTAAAAGACAAGATGTGAAAAAGAATCGACAGTAACAGAAAAGTTAATTCTCACAAAATGGAATATTTCTTTTTGCAACACCTGCTTCGAAAGTTTGATTTTCGAGGGCTGTGTAGCGAGCGCAAAATACCTTATTTCCGAGGGGTGAGGTAAAAAGAGAGTTGGCGCATGCGCACACCGCAAATACTCTACTTTGCGCACTAGTGCTTTTGTCGCGCATGCGCACATCGCGAATACTCTACTTTGCACACTAGTGCTTTCTTCGTGCACTGTGTCATGGCGGTGGACAGTCGCGATGTGAGGTTATATTGATTAATCAATCTGTCTCTCAAATCAAACTTTCTTCGCAGGGAGTTACAAAAAATATCGTGTGATACACGTGCGGATAGGCAATATCTGTCTCGTGTCATTTACAGCACTCGCCTTCGGCTCGTGCTACAAACGACACTCGTCGGATATTGCCTACCTTCCGCACTTGTATGACAATATACTATTGTGTCCCGTCTTGGTGCTGGAATAATTATGGAGTAATTATGAATGGGTGGGGTACATAAGTAATAAACACAAATTATCTTTTTTTTTTTTAAATAACATTGTTTTCAAAGTGATCTTCATAAATTGTGAAATGTCAATATAACAATAACTTCGTTGAATGTTTAATATCTTAATCTTAGCTCTATAATAACAAATAGATAAATCTCCGATTACTTTTTATATGACTTTTTACATGTCAATATTTTGTACCACATTGAATATTGACGTAACAACTTAGCTATTAAAGACTGGTTAAATATTTAATAATTTTTTCTACAACCTTCTTGTTCTTCGTCACTCGTGGTTTCCCATCAACTTTTTCTGACAGTATTGCATGAATTTTGAGCTCACCTGCATTTTTATAAATATTAATAAGGAAATCGTCTGTGATTTCAGCTTTGGCCATTTTTCTTAAGATTTCTCTTGAAACGACATTTTTGAAAACATGCAGATCTTGTAAATTGTGATTAATTTTGAAGGTATCGTTTAATTCTATCAGACTTTTCTGAAACGTTTTCAAAGTTGAGAACAGTTTCCCTTCAATTTGTAAATAAAGAGCAAGCTTTTGCAGTACCGTAACGTCGAATTGAGCGTTATGGAAAGATGAGTCACTGTCGCTGCCAATTTGATTTTTAATTAAATCATTATATAATGTTTCTAGTTTGAACATACCCGGGCCTTTTCGTTCGGGTAATACTTTTTTGAAAACGACCAAGGTATCAGCGAAACCAGCTATAATGCGAAATTCATCGAGCATGGCGTGTTTTGAGATTGGCCTTAGAAGCCGCGGCGTATCAAACGAAGCATTATGTGCACGGAGAGACAAACTGCGCTCCTAGCGTACCGACCTATCGCGTAGTAGCAGTACCACTCATGTGGTCGGTATACTGTCTCCCGCTGAACACGTGGTGGCGCAAGTGAGGGACGCTCGAGTGCCAACGTGCATGGGACGCCAGACCTCCCAATCAAGAGAGACTATTGCGATTCCGGCGTGGCGTGTTTGGGCGCTCTGTTGTGTTATAAGTTCGGTTCAGTGCAGAATATATGTTTGATAACAACCTTCGATAGCTCAGTTGGTAGAGCGGTGGAATGTAGTTGGATATAATATGTTTGATTATTATGGAATCATTTCTTTCCGTGTTCCGTCATGAAAGTATCAGCTTTTACCTTCAAGGTAAGTAAAACACAAGTAAAATTTACGATTAACCTGTAAGTATTAAGCATGTTTTTCTCGTGCAAATTGCGTTCATTGTATCATAATAAATTCAACGCGAAAGTTCATCAATTTCATAGACGCATATTTTGAAACCTATATATCTTACAAAAAAAAAAACGTATAAAAGCTTAATATAACTTAAAGTATTTGCCCAGAAGTTTTTTGTCAATACGGCGAACTGATAATTTATGCTAACTTTTTAACACATAAATTTGTGTTTAGCAAATGGTATTGACGATGGAAATTTTTATACGGATCAGAGTAAAATTGAAGGTTTACTTAAAGAATACCCTCGCTTCAAGGAGTTTATGCGAGATTATAATACACAAAGGTGTTCTATGCATAATATCAATGAACAACCTATTATCCATGATCCAAGCACAAGCGAACAGTCCTTAAATTCAGAAAGCTTAGATAAGGTTTCAAATATAAAAAACTCAGGCATACTTGACGATACTGTTGATTTGGATTCAGAGAGTCCTGTTGAATGTCATGGGAAAATAAATATTCCCAGAGGTATTTCTAAAATGAATGTTGACTTCAGTTATGGAAGGGTCAATAAAATATTAAGTAATTTGATCATCGCTTGTACACAATGAAACATTGAACTACGTACATAATTTTTTTTTGCAGGAGAGTATGACAAATATTTCAAAAACAATGATCTGTTTTTCTTATTAAATGGCACTTTGGAAGGTCAAATCATCTTGGGCAGATATTTAAATACTAAATACATTGATATTGCTTCATTAAAACGCATTATTACTTTGAATGAATATAAAGAAGGTTCAGATGAGTTGAAGTAAGATTTTTCAAATTTATAAAAATATCAATGTGGTATTTTCTCAGCATTTGTTCTTGAGTGCGCCTACGCATATCTGTTAATTCCAAATTGTGCCATAGGAAAAAAAAATGTAATTACTGAAATATCATAAGAATTTCAAGGTAGAGTAGGTACAAACGTCTGACTAACAAATCTTTAAATTACTTGTTTCAAGTACTGAAAAATATTGTATCATTTGGTAAAATGTTTTAGTAATTGCTATTACTGATTTACATAGAAATATTGGCTTTCTTACCTTTATTTTCATACGTTTTCTACATGTTTACTTATTCATCACATACACTTTTATTGTCATGATAATGTAGTTTTATTATACTCAAAATTTACCCAACAGGCTACAAAACGAGGATTTCGCCAAACTTTCTAAGCAGTTAAGAGAGTTATTTCCAGAATTGGATCAGGATAGTTTGTACATTCCTTATACAAAAAACGAAGACACTGAAGAAAGCGTTGGGCAAAAAGGGTCTTTATATCAAGAATATAAGGTACTTCGAAAACATCTGAGAGAATCTGGTATTTGTGCGCCTTACAAGCCAAGTCAAAAGACCATAAAAAAGCAAAGGAAGCAAGGTAAAAATATGCTCTGTGTATTCAAGGATACAGTACTGTTGATAAGATAAAACTACAATATAAACTACTGTTGATATTTTTCTCAGAGCTCGACAGTCAGTATTCTATACTTAATGATCCAGAACAGGATAATTATCAATTTTCGGAGGTAGTAGGACCGTGGGAAGAAACATGGCTTCTTAGGTCGAATCAATTAGTACCTGCTAAAAAATTGGGCACTAAACCAATTTCTTTACATGATTACTTTAAAAGTTTTCCGTGTTTGCGGCCTCCTATTGCAGCAATAGAGCTGGTATAAAACTCAATAATTTTTAACTAATTTTCTTTCCATTTCATTTCAAACATATTCATTCGGTACTGTTGTTACTTTCGTTTAGCTCAAGTTTGATTTCAAACAAGTTGTCAAAAACCTACCAGACAATAAGAAACTATCTCCAAATGATCTAAAATTTTATTTGGACGCTTTTTCTAAAAATTGGCCTAGCGAGGCAAAGAAAATAGTAGAATTTGTAAAGAAGAGTACCAAGCCTGCCCTTAAAGTCTTATTTAAAGACAATGCTACATTATTTAGTACAGGTAAATTCATGCATCTGCAATTAATTTTTTTGTTCAACAACTTCTTTTGTATCGGAAATGTCAAAATGCTATTAGAATTATCGAATTAACGGTTTCAGATAGTCTCAGTAGTACGGCAGCTCTTATAGCATTAGTCAGCTGTATTAATGTCACAAAACCTGTATCTGCTCCTAAGCAGTCTGAAAAAGATGGAAATATTGACGATGTTGTCGAACACATTGCTGACGATTATCAAATTGGTAGCAAACGCTCAAGATCATCAGATACTACAGATGATGCAAGTAGCAACGTGAAAGAAAATTTTTCCAAACACAGAATTTCGCAATCATTCATTTTGAATATCAAAGTAAGTAAATTTCGACTTGCAAATATACACGGTATAATAATCGATTTTTTATGTTACATTTCAATTTTTATAGGATGTTTCAAATTTGAATGTCGAAAAAGACGAATTTGAAAGTGTCATAGATGACAATAACTTGGAACATCACCCTTACGTGATTGCTTGCGGAGATTGGACTAATCTTACTCATACTTACTTAGTTTTGAATAAGCAGCTCTATCGTTGTGAAACTTTACTTGAAGGAGTAGAAAAGTGCTTTCAGTGCTCAATGGCTTTAAGACGATGGCCTTATTTGTGTGATCACATTTGGTACTTCATAATGAAAAGAATATATTTAATCAAACCCCCAAAAAGTTATCATGTTATAAACGCGCTATGTACACAACTTAACAGGTTTAAGTAACTTGGAGTATCGTTGATTTTAGAAGGAAACACGAATTTTAAAAGTTGATACATTACTGTTCAACCATTAAAAAAGATTATTTTAACTTCTAAGAGATTGAATGCTTTTATTAATTAACGTTTTTCATGCTTATATAATGAAATAAAGTCCATAAAAATAAGAATATTAGCTAGTTTCTAATATATGATTATAATTTTTTTTTATAAAACATCACAATTAGTTCTACTTCATACTAAAGATTTTAATGTTATGTAACAGTTATAAATGTACTATAAGTATTTATTTTAAGAGGAAAGCGTGAAAAGAAATGGATGGTTATCGATTGGAAGCAAATTTTTGTTTAATTTAATAGCCACATTTCTAGGGACTATCTCAGTAAAAGTTGTTTCATCAATATCTGTCTTCATACGTATCATCACTTCTGTCATAAATTAGGTCATATTCTAAGGTATAATACTGTTGGTTGAGCTGATGCTAATAAAAATTATTCGTTTACAAATATTAGTTCACAGATTTCTTTTCGAACTATACGCACTTCTTAATTTGAACATGGCTCCATCTCCGCTCAACTTTGTTTTCAATTGTGTTTTGACTTACATACTATCATTGTACGCTAACCCTCATTATCCGCTAAAAATAGTGCAACAGTTCATGGATTTTTTCATTAATTTTATTCGTAATATATTTCTAGAGAATTTAAAACAAGACGTATTTGCTGCTTTGAAAAATGAAAACCTTACGCGTACTGCTAAGCACAACATAAATAAATGCTTTGAAAAGTACGGTTCTGTATTCGATCCCTTATCTTCGCATAAAAAAAGGGAAACTATTTTACGGACAAAAGGGTTTCTTGATGCTGAAAAGATCCACATTGGTACTGTATCCTATGAAAAAGTTGTGAATAACGAGTCTGTTTTAGCATTTCGACCTTTGTACGGAGTTTATGTCCCTTTGAAAAAAAGTTTTCAACTCTTTTTAGAAATACCAGGACTTTTCAATGAAACTGTAACTTTGTTGAGAGTATATGTACATATTATAGGACAAAGTCCCGAAGTGTGTGTGCTGTGGACTCTGACCCGACTCATGAGCATGTATGCGTGGGTGTATGTGAGACTAGCGAGTGCGAAGAGTTTAGTTCAGCTCGATACGCTAATATGTACGGACGCGTGTATTATGTAATTCATTATATACTTACCTAATGTTCAAATATACACATATTGATTTGCATCTAAATCGTCTTATTTCCTGGATCAGACTATAACCCTCATCAGGTTATGGGCCCAGAGCGCGCGGAAAGTGTGAGCGATTCAGTTAAATAAGCAAAAGTGAGTGGATTTTTTCGACAACGTTCGAGAGACTTGAAGAAGTCGACGCGTCGGTATCGGGGGACGGGAAAACCGTCGGCAGGCTTGGATAAGCCGAATAAGAGTTTGAGAATAAAGAAGACGTAGTGCAATGTCATTATCGTTGAAGATCGATCCGCTCTGTGCGGAAAATTACAGATCGTGGAAGGCACAGGTAAAGGCGCTGTTGATGGGCCAGGAACTGTGGGAACATGTCACCGGAGAGGAGACCAAGCCAAGCCCAGCAGGAGACGGCGCGAATGCCACTGCGATAGCGAAATGGGTGAAAAGCGACAGAAAAGCCATGGCACATATGTTGTTAGCCCTAGGTACAGAGCAAGCTGCAGCGTATGACGACCTGGAGACGGCGCAGGAGATCTGGGAGAAAATCAAAGCAACGTACGAGTCAGGAGGGCCAGCGAGAAAGGCAAGTCTGCTAAAAAAGTTGACCCTGATGCGCTTAAGAGAGGGTGATGACGTGTTAAAACACATCACCGAGTTCTCTGAAATAGTAAAAAGGCTGAAAGAAGTTGATTTAGAAATAGTCAGTGAAATGCTCGTCATATTATTATTAAACAGTCTACCAGAACAATATGCGGTGTTCAAGACGTCGATTGAAACACAGAAGGAGTTACCGACGTTAGAGGATTTGAAAATAAAAATAAGGGAATTTCATGAAGCACACGGAGGTCAGACGGACAAAGACCAGGGAGCATTGTACACAAAACCAGCATACAGAGGACAGCAGAAACAAACCGGCGGAAAGCCAGGACCGACTAACGTCAACAAACCGCGAAGCGACAACTACATGCGTAACGTCGAGTGTTTCAAGTGTCGTAAGAGAGGACACATCGTGAAGTATTGTCCGGGAGTGAGGAACACACACAACGCGAAGAGTGTAGTTGATAATACAGAGGGTAAGCAAACGATGCTGATTACCTCGGAACAGACTATGTACGCGGACGGAAAAGAAACGTGTTGGTGCTTAGACAGTGGTGCTACGATCCATTTGTGCAATGACAGGTCAAGTTTCGAGAATTTCGGAGAGAAAAACGCGGAATTGAGTCTGGCGACCGATAAAAGTGCGCGGATTCTAGGTGCGGGAAACGTTCCAGTTAAAGTGGACACAGGTGACGGGCAGTGCGAAATAAATTTCGAAAATGTGTCGTATGTGCCGGATCTCAGAACAAATTTGTTGTCAGTGGCTAAAGCTACAGATCACGGGCATATAGTTACCTTCGGAAAGACGGAAGCAGTGATTGTAAACAGTCGGAACAAAGTAGTGCTGCGCGCACAACGTCGCGGGAATCTATATTTTGTAAACGATGTGAAAGACGTGCCAGAAGGCGTAAACAGTGCAATGACATGTAACGAAAAGCCAAACATAGATAAGTGGCATGACAGATTAGGGCATATAAACGAGTGTGACCTAAAGTCGATGGCTAAAAAAGGACTAGTGTACGGTCTAGAAATCAAGGACGGTGAAAAACTATCGGAATGCGACGTGTGCATACAGGAGAAACAAACCAGGTTGCCATTCCCTAAGAGAATGAAAGAGATGGCTGAGAATTTGCTGGAAATAATACACACGGACGTGTGTGGGCCAATGAGGCATGCATCAGCCTCGGGGAAAAAATACCTCGTAACGTTTATAGACGACAAGTCGAGGTGGTGCGAGGTACATTTCATAAAAAATAAATCCGAAGTGTTATCGAAATTTAAAGAATACAAAGAAATGGCTGAGAAACAGACTGGTAACCGGATCAAGGCGCTACAATCCGATAACGGCACGGAATACTGTAACCGTGAGTTTGATACGTACCTGAAGGAGCATGGAATCGTCAGGAGATTGTCAGCGCCGCACACGCCTCAGCAAAACGGCGTCGCGGAGCGCAAAAACCGCACGCTGATAGAGATGACACGATGCATGATGCGACAGGCGGAAGCACCTCCACATTTATGGGCAGAGGCTGTATACAACGCCAACTACACTCGTAATAGATGTCCTACGAGTGCATTGAACGGCGGGATACCATATACGGAGTGGACAGGGAAAACACCTACGGTGAAACATATGCAAGTTTTTGGGACAAAGGTGTTCGTATTGAATAAGACTCAAACGCGCGGGAAACTTGAATCAAGATCACAACCAGGAATCTTCATAGGATATGCCCACGAGTCAAAGGCATATCGAGTATATCTGCCACAATCAAGGTCTACAGTAGTTTCACGGGATGTGAAATTCACCAGTGGGATCGGTTTCAAAGGAGAGTATCAAGAGATACTGGAAGAAGCTGAGGAAGAAAGACAGACAGAAGTCGTAGTGGAGATACCTGATAACACAGGACCTCCGAGTGAGAGCGTGAGACGTCAGAGAAAGAGAGGAGCAACATCCTCGTGGCACGGTCTCGTGCAGCCGGCGAAGCGAGGTCGAGGACGACCGATGATAGTTCGGACGGGCTCGGTGGGAAGACCGAAGAAAGTATACGCAATAGCACCGAGTGTCGGCGGTGTGGAATTAGACAACGAAGCCGAGGACGAACAAGAGAATGAAGAAATGGAAGATGACGTATTTAAAGAGGCGCACCTGACGGTGACAGAGAATCCGACCACTTGGAGCCAGGCAAGTAAGACAAAGGAGGCAGACTCATGGAAAAAAGCGTTGGAGGACGAGATGATAGCCCAAATCAAGAACGAAACATGGGAAATGTCAAAAAGGCCCAAGAATAGAAGGGTGATTGGAAGCAGATACGTGTTCTGCACCAAGTCCGATGGGTGTAATAAGAAGAAAAAGGTCAGACTGGTCGCAAAAGGATGCTCCCAGAGACCAGGTGAAGATTTCACGGAAACATTCTCACCCGTGGTCAGATCTACGTCGGTGAGGGTCCTAGCAGCAGTTGCAGCGGAATTTGCATTGCAGATACATCAGATGGACATAGTCACCGCATACCTAAACGGCGAGCTAGAAGAAAATGTTCACATGGAAGTGCCAGAGTGTCTGAGTGAGATTATTGAAAAAATAATCGCGGGTGAGCCGGTAGGCTCCGATGGAAAAGTGATAAGCGATGTAAGTGTAGTGAGCACAGCGAAGCGCTGGAGAGAGGATATGAGCGTGAGTAGCGACTGTGTGTGTGTGTTGAAGAAGGCACTGTATGGCTTGCGCCAATCGGGCGCCGCGTGGCATAGAAAGCTCGTAGAGAAATTAGTCAGTTTAGATTTCACGTCATTGCCGCAAGATAAATGTATGTTTATTGCCCGAAAGGGAAATAAGGTAATGTATATCGCGATATATGTCGACGATATTCTGCTCGCAGGCGATGATGAAGAGTGGATAAAACATGTAAAAAATGCTCTGTCAGATTCATTCGAAACAAAGGACTTGGGCTTGGTCAATAAATGTCTAGGCATAGAATTCGAGCGCGACGAAGAATCGAGGGTGTATATGAGACAAAGATACTATACCGAGACGCTGTTAAGAAAGTTCGACATGTATGATTGCAAGTCGGTAGCCACGCCCATCGAGGCGAAATGTATTTTGGCAAAACCGGAGTGTGTAAATGAGACCGAAATGAGTAAATATCCGTACCAGAGTCTGATCGGGGGATTATTGTATTTAGCTGTCACTACAAGACCGGATATAGCGTACGCGGTTAACTTCTTGAGCCAGTTCAATGCGGCATACAATGCAGAGCATTGGAAAGCCGCGAAAAGGGTTTTGAGGTATCTTAAAGGTACAATTGATTGCGGGCTCATTTTTGAGCGAACGGACCTAGCGCTTTTTGGATGGGTAGATGCCAGCTGGGGAGGAAATGTTACAGACCGTCGATCATATACCGGGTATGGTTTCGTCTTAGCGGGAGCTGTAGTCAGCTGGGACGCGCGAAAACAAAAAACCGTAGCATTATCTAGTACAGAGGCCGAGTACATGGCGTTGGCCGAGGCCAGTAAAGAAGCAATGTATCTGCGAGGTATGCTAAGTAGTATGGGTGTGCAGGATGAGACTGAAAAAATCGTATTGTTCAACGATAATCAGAGTGCAATAAGTATGATAGAGAATGATGTATACCATGCTCGTACAAAACATATAGATGTAAAGCATCACTTTGTGAGAGACGCATACGAAAATGGTGTGATAAACGTTAAATACCTGTGCACAGAAGAAATGCCAGCAGATGCATTTACTAAGGGACTGAGCGCAAACAAACATTGGGAATGTGTGAATAACATGGGCATATGGGGAGAAGATAAAGGTTAGCACGTTCGTCACTTTGGGAGAGGGTGTTGAGAGTATATGTACATATTATAGGACAAAGTCCCGAAGTGTGTGTGCTGTGGACTCTGACCCGACTCATGAGCATGTATGCGTGGGTGTATGTGAGACTAGCGAGTGCGAAGAGTTTAGTTCAGCTCGATACGCTAATATGTACGGACGCGTGTATTATGTAATTCATTATATACTTACCTAATGTTCAAATATACACATATTGATTTGCATCTAAATCGTCTTATTTCCTGGATCAGACTATAACCCTCATCAAACTTATATGGAGAAATTAATTAAGAATAATTCTGTCATTAGTAATATAGTTCAAGGTGACCTATGGAAAAGAATGCATCCGAGTACAAGCGATCAAGAAATAATTCTGCCGTATTTTATATTCTACGACGATCTAGAAACAGGTAATACTTTAGGTAGCCATGCCGGAAGTAACAAATTTGGTGCTATTTATGCATTAGTTGCCTGTCTCCCGTCTCATATCGCTTCAAGATTGAGCAGTATTTTATTCTGTACACTTATATATACCGAAGATAAAAAAGAAAGCGAAAATCAACTGATTTTTGAAACTCTGATAAAAGAAATCAACTTTTTGCGACGTACAGGTATAAATATTATAGTTAGTAAAATTGTGCGTCGAGTAAAATTCCAGTTAGTTTTAATACTTGGCGATAATTTAGGATTAAATGGGATTTTAGGTTTTGTCGAGTCATTCACGGCTAATCACCCATGTCGAGTTTGTAAAATGCCACGGGCACAACTTAAAAAAGCGGTCAAAGAAATTCCTGAGCTTTTGAGAAACCGCTCCAATTACGATGTAGACTGTCTGCTTAACGAAACTTCGATTACCGGCATAAAAGAACCGTGTGTATTCAATGCAATTGATAATTTTCACGTGACTGAAAATATTTCGGTAGATATGATGCACGATGTTCTAGAAGGAGTGTGCTTGTATACTCTAAAAAAATTATTAATTGTATTCATTTACAGAAAAAAATATTTCACTTTACAAACGCTCAATGATCTAGTTCAGAAATTCAAATACGGCCCGATAGAAGGTGGAAATAAACCTCCTAAAATCACGCCCAATCGTTTGAAGGATGACGATAATACACAGTTGAATTTTTCGGCCGCAGAGATGCTTTGTTTGATTAGATATTTGGGAATGATAATTGGGCATCTTATTCCCAGACAAGAACAAAATGCCAAGCCCAATGATCACTGGAACTTATATAAATTATTACGACAAATTATTGACTTAGTAACGAATCCACGAATAACTAGAAGCGATAAAAATGTTCTAGAGAACTTAGTTATTGAATTTAACACTCTGTACTGTAACATATTCAGCGATATATTCGGAATATATCGCTTGAAATAGATCGAACGAAAGGCCAGAGGATTATACTAATCCTCTGCACTCAAGCGCGACGCTGTGAGGCCACGAGAGTAGGGATGTCAACTATATAAGAGGCACGCTCAGCAGGCATCATCAGCGTTTGTCGGCATAGCGTCACAGCGACTCATTACCCGTAGATTCATATAGAGCGCTCGTAGGCAAAGAGCCACGGCGACTCACAATTTGTAAAACATAAACTCACTTGCTAGCACTAGACTACCTTGGTCTAGTGACTAAAATAAATTCATGAAATAGAATCAAACAGATAAAACTTAGAGACACTGAATCGATGAAGTAGTAAAGAGAAATATAAAGGCAAAGCAAGCCAGAATACGCATTTGCGTCATAGCACAAATCGTTAGAAGATAGGAAATAGAAATAAGAAAACTTTTGTACCAATCACATTATTGAATTAATTATATGATCTTTATTTTTTGATTTCTTATGATCGTTGGACTTTATCGGATTGTTTCAGCCTTGATTCCCAGCTAACTTCAACCTAGTAAAGCCAGCAGGGAACAGTCTTAAATTGTTGCAAAGAGCGCACGGCATTCAATTAACTTTGTGCGTCCGAGGGCCAAGGCAAACAGTTTTGAGTCTGACGCACGGTCTCGGAATTGAAAGATTCCCGGTTCCGTAGAGATTTAGAATTTAAAGATTAGCAGATCAGTCTTGGATTAACTTCCCGGTTCTGATCTTTAGCATTGTCGTCGGCTTTGATTAACTTCCGAGTCGACGTACCGTGGCTTTGGCGGGGAAACCTACCTGAGTCCCAGTATAGAATAGGATCAAAGGTTAGATAGGTGGCTTTTGGTGGTAAGTCCCATCCTTTTCCCTACCTTTCAACCTCAAGAAAAAGCCCTAATCATTTCACTCAATTAATAAACTCAATTTAGGTAAAGAACTCACAATAACTTGCGGGTTTCTCTACAGCCTTGAGCCTGAGAAACTCGCCAAAAGTTACAGTACTTGAAATTATTCGGGGATTTAAAACCCAAATTTCACTTTCTCATCCACTATCCACGACTTCTATTAGAAAATGGCCCTTTTACCGTGTATTGGACAATGCGATACGAATCGAAACATACAGAAATAAAAGCGGCTGCTCAATCAACGAGTTCGACTATGAATTTAGCTGTAACTATTGCTAATAAACAAATGTATAAAATGTGCCATTTAATTCACTCTTTACAATTTGAGAATATTCTTAAACTAAGCTCACCAATCGGTATGGTCGACCATTTGTTACAGATATTTGGAAATGATATTGTTTGTTATGAAAAAATAGAAATATCTGGAACAGTTTATCAGAAGGGAATGTTTGTTGTTCTTAACATCGAAGCCCCTGAAAAGCAATTTGGTGAAATTACAAATATAATTAAGCAGGGTGACAAAGTATTTTTTGAGTGTATGTTATATGAGGAAATCATTTTCGAAGACCATTTTCACGCTTACCTCGTTCAATCAACAAATGTAAGAAAATGTTATAATTATAAGGATTTACCTGTGAAACAACCATGTTTAGGAATCTTGAAAAATAATGATCACTATGTGGCTACAAGGTTTTCTCTGTAATATTCACTGTTCATAAATAAATTTTGTATTTTTGCAGTGAAGTCAATTACTACTAGATAAAACATTTATCCTATGATCTCCGATTACTATTATGAAAAAAAAAAAATCATAAATAGAAAAATAATGAGACATTTAGTATCGGTAATCGTAAGTTGTGAAGTCTTTCAAATTTTGATAGTAATCTGGAAAACCTTTTTTTTTTTCTGAGTTCGGAAAATATTTCTCATTAATATCACGTTTGTGAAAACAAAATAAGAAAATTTTATAATTTCAAATTCTGCAATTCTTGATATTTGTCAAGCTTTATGTAGAAGAAAATATATGTTTGAATTAACTTTGTTTTAAATATCAGAAAAAAATATATTTGCAGAATTTTTTATTTATAACGTAAGTATCACCATTGTCGTTCATTATTCCTATATATTGAATTACGAAAATGAACAATTTCATGATTTACCAATCACATTTTATTAAGCAGATTGAAATGTATGAAAAAAAATTTCTATGATATAGATCGATCATCCGAATTCGGAAGCAGAAAGTAATTAGATATGCGATGGTTTTGGACGGGGCGCGGTGAGCTCTCAAGCTCACAGCGACTGGGAGCTCTGCCGTCCTAGTCGAGTGAGAGCATGAGAGTCCACGCGAGCTGGTAGCGTCACCCGCCATCCAGCGGGAAGTGTATTCATCCGTGTACTATGAGCGGCTGACGCTCTCAGTCTCGAGAGGTTAGGAGCGCAGTTTGTCTCTCCGTGTGCCACTAAAACACAGCGTGCTTCTAACTGCGTAAAAAATTGACGAAACGCTAATAATGCTTCTTCCTGAGTACACGTATCCAGCTGCTTATCGTGAAAATACAATTGGCTTTGGAATATTTTAAATCCAGTTATTTTACTGACATTAGCGGCTATCTCTTGCGAAGAATGGATGTACACATTGAAAGCAGATTCTTCTGATATTGCAGCGATTTGCAGAGTATCCGCTGTCGCACTGAAACCTGAAGTTTCCAAATCGAAATATACTATTCTGCAATTATCCAGCGAATCAACATCCAAAGGTTCGCTTTCTTCATTCAGTTGATTAATCCCACAGTTCGGAAGATACTGTATTCCTTCCACCTTCTCTTTCTTTTTTCTCAATGCTTCTCTATTGACTTTCAATTGAAGTCTGCGCAACTTTTTTACCTTGATCGATGCGAGACATGCTCTTTTATCACGTTTGCTATCAGCTTCGATCGCATAGTTAGAAGTATGATAACCAGGTGAGATATTCATTCTTTGTCTGATGCTGGTTACACTCCGCTCGCCATCATTTTTTGCACATACCGCACTAGCCACACGAAAATCACAAAAAGCAGATTTACTAAAGCAAACATTTTTGGGTGCTTTGTGAGCGATGACGTTATTGACGCTTTCATTCGCCTGACTAGACGCTGAGATCGAAAATTTATGCGCATTCTTCGCATATTTAAGAAAAACTTTTGTCATTTCAGTGTACAGTGCTTCATCAGTGAACTTTATAGTTTGTGTTGATGAACCTTGCCGATGGCACCACTCCCTACAATTTTCATGTCGCCCATATAAATGATCTGGTATATTGCGTAATATGGCTGCCAGCTGCGTCTCCTGACCTTCATTCTGCGCGATTGCATATGTGAAACATTTTTTTAAATGGCTTATCGCGCCCTTCTTATTCAATTGCTTGAACCTTTTGGCGAGTGCATACCATTCGTTTGTAAAATGTTTCACAAGATGATTTTTATCCGCTAACTTGTGAACATATTCAGCGCTCTCTTTGCGAACTGCCGCTATCGTCGAACTGTCCTCATCTCCGATTACAACACGAACGTTTAATCCTGTTTCTTTTAAAATTCTACTTTTTCAAATTAACTCTACGCCAGCATGAGCCTCCATGGCTTTCGCACTACCCTGGAAGTTGAGACGGCAGTCATGATCGTCCTTTCTGTGACCCTTATCGCATTTGGAGCATTTGCGATTACAGGTGGTGAAGTCCAAGATCTTCTTCGATAAGAATCCAATGATAGTCGCATACCCGTTCAAGCTATCATAACTCCTCCCATTACCGCGTTTACTCCAACCCATATCATATGATATTATCATGTTGACAATGTTCCCTAATGCAGCATCAAATATCATATTTGGAGAATTTTGATCGGTCTGTCGAGAGTGGGATGGAAATATCGGATCATGACAGGAACGAAGTAAGCTTAGTTGAGGAAAAATGTCTTTTACAACATTCTCTGGCCTAGAGGATTGAAAAAATAAAAAAATTAAAACGCTTCCGTAGCATTTTGCAATGAAACGAATTTATTTCATTCGCACAAAATATTCCAATGTGCTAACGTACGTATATAAGTACAAAAATTATAAGCCATATATACAATTATCAACAGACATCCCAGCCGCGTTGATAAGTAACTGTATCTTTCTATCAACTGAATAAGATAATAACATCATTTTATACGCATATTAATACACTGATTATCAAATATACGAAACTTATCAACGGTAGAACTTATTTTGATAACAAAGGCAAATTACACAAAAATTACAAAAATTATTATTTACAATTCCTGGCATATTTTTTCGACATTCTGGAGTACTAGCTGTCTTTCCTCTGTAGCAGCTCGTTTGCAGCTGTCCTTTGCAGCTTCCTCGATAGCCAATCCCACTACGTTTTCACAACGCTTGTATGTATCATTTGAAATACGTGGAATATCCATGCAGGCCAACAATTTCCGGACACCAGTGTAACCGATGCCACCATGTATGGAGCCTGTAATAAATACATATAATATCACAATTGGCACCAAAATTCAAGGAACACTCTTTTTTTGTCCTAAATTTAGGTCATTTTTGGATGGCTGTATTCCGGTTAAAAATGGTCAGAGAACAAAAAAAGCAATTTTAAACTGCAATATTATTTTATTATAAAACTTACCTAGAGCTGCCGTCAAATTGCTTTCTTCATAACGTTGACCAGCCTTCGTTGTGAGCATTTTCCCCGTGTGTACTATATTTGTTACATTACATTCTCTGCAGACAATAGACAAAATAGAAAGAAGACCCATATGTTTTTCAGCCACTATATTTTCCAAATCAAGGACACTCTTGCACTTCCTACACTTTAAATTTTTCCCTAACTCGCATAAATCGACGACACGTTGTCCTTTATATTTACTGTTTTTTGGTAAGTCGTCTTCACACCCTTTTTGTTTGCTTTCAACATAGCTTCAACACATTTCAATTCTTTAGCCACTTTTTTTTTCTTCGCAAATCTGCCATTCTGTCTACGAAACTGGCTAGAAGCACTTGCTTTTGGAACATCGTGATCTTCCATGGCGCACATCCATGTATGTACTGAATACTGTCTTCTTCTTCTTCTTGTTTTTCCTTTATTTTGGCTATCTGGGCTAGTATTTAGCTCCATGTGCCACTACTGAACACTGTGGATATACGGCACACCGGTAGGCTGACAGGCAACGCTGCCAGATCGCCGCGACGTCCTACGGATTTTTGTGTTGGTGTATATGTATAAGGGACGCCGCAGGCCTATTTGTATTGGAGCGTAGAGTCAACGCTAAAAGTTTCGGCCTAGGGCGAGCGGCACGCTACACTGCGCGACAGTCGAACTCAGCCGAGCGTGCGTCAAACTTTTGTCTCTGATTGTCACTGGTGAACGTCCTTAATATAGGTACATTTATCCTATAACAGTGATATCTGACAGCGGAAATATGAAAAATCGTATTTTTTTTTTCAATTTTCATTTCTCATTTCTATAGTGTTCAATGTTCATCCACGCGATATCCACATATTACTGGAAGATTCCTGGTATATTACTGGAAGATTTCTGGTATACAATTCTGAAATATTACTAGAATATTTCTGATATATGTAACCGACATATTTCTGAAATATTTCTGATATATGTAACCGACATATTTCTGAAATATTTCTGATTCTGTTCAATGTTCATCCACGCGATATCCACATATTACTGGAAGATTCCTGGTATATTACTGGAAGATTTCTGGTATACAGTTCTGAAATATTACTAGAATATTTCTGATATATGTTACCGACATATTTCTAAAATATTTCTGATACATGTCAGCTATATAACGTTAGTAATATATGCGGACATGGACATATTTCTGACATATTTCTGGAATGTTGAAATGAAATATTTCTGAAATCCAGAAATATTTCTGATATGGGTATTTCTCCACTAACAGGAAATTTTCCTATCGATTTTGTTCACGACCTTTTTTTCTTCAAATCGCTAAGAAAACTTGTTCAGTAAAAGGAGACAGGCGACCTGAACTGTATGCTGTAAAGGGCCGGTTCATTTATCCAGTAATTTCTTTCTTTTTGCGGTCATATGAAAAATGGCTACAGGGGACTGACATTTCACGGAACCGGACATATTATGAATACTAAACAATGTATAAAAAAGCTACTGGTTATATTACTGACCTTCCGTTTTCTACACAATGTTCAATCACACGAAGATATAATTTAAATAAAAAGATTTAACCATAAAACAACTCACCAGGGGACTGACGCACGAAGGGGTCTTACATACGTCATGCAGTGGCAAAAGCTGAATCGCCACTAAACAAATGCCACTGACGGCTCAACTTTTATTCCTTTACCTAGAGCACATTTTTCAGGCCCCTTTCAGCACAGGAAGATGGCAACACGATCCATCAATTGGATGAGAATTGACTTTAAACTTGGGACAGGGGACTGACTCCAATAATCGTGGACAATTTTCGCTCGATCATTCTATACATTTAGTAATATATAAAAAATCAACTGCTATGCGGATTAAGTACCTACGTTATCATAGTAATTGAACAAATAGAGTAAAAGTTAAGTTTCCTATTACGTAATTATAAAACTCTATCAGTGACGGCAATTTTGCGTTGCGGACACGCCAGGGGACTGACTTTTGGCATGCTTAGAACGAGAAAAAAGCATTTTCTCTCCTATCATTTTGTGTTTTATATTGTGGCTCAGTTAGAACTAGTGACACATTTTCATCTGTGATAAGAATATAACACGAAAAAAGATGTTTGTTATGTTTAATTTGCCGTGGACACAGTTTTTCCCGTTAGTGGAGAAATACCCATATATGTCAGCTATACGTCGTTAGTTATACAGGGTGTCAATTAAGTAACGGGACGGCTGAATATCTTCTGAAGTAGGATATTTTTTGAAAAGGTCAACATCATTCTTGATGTGATTTTCGACGAGGAATTCAATGGTGACCTCGATTTTAACCTTGACGATGACCTTCAAGGTTATTTCAAGGTCAACTTTTTTTTTTAAATGGACACCCCCTTTTTTCACATCAGCATTCGAAAGAGCGCAAAATTTTACGTCCGAACACGTAATTAGATCATAGGGGAATCTTGACCTTGACGTTCATTCTTGGGTCAATTAAACTTAAATAAGGTGCGGATACCTCTGGGAATAGAAGCTTTTCAAATTCTCTCATGACGATCGAAGTTATAAATTCTAACGAGGCGCATTTAGTAGTGACCCTTATCACCACTTTGACGATTACCTTCAAGGCCATTTCAAGGTCACCTTTTTTCTCGATGGAAACCTGTATTTTTAAGTGCCGAAATCAATAAGACAAACAGTTACACATTTACATCAAAAGATTTAGAAAAAATCAATCAATTCATACCGAATCCACACCTTATTTAAGTTTAATTGACCCAAGAATGAACATCAAGGTCAAGATTTTCCTATGATCTAATTACGTGTTCGGACGTAAAATTTTGCGCTCTTTCGAATGCTGATGTGAAAAAAGGGGGTGTCGATTTAAAAAAAACAGTTGACCTTGAAATAACCTTGAAGGTCATCGTCAAGGTTAAAATCGAGGTCACCATTGAATTCCTCGTCGAAAATCACATCAAGAATGATGTTGACCTTTTCAAAAAATATCCTACTTCAGAAGATATTCAGCCGTCCCGTTACTTAATTGACACCCTGTATATCGACGCCTGGGCGGAAGAAGATCGTATCTCGGAACACCGGTGAAGAAGATCGTAACTCGGTTAACCGTTGAAGAAGATCGTAACTCGGTCAACGCTTGAAGAAGATCGTAACTCGGTTAAGGGGGTATCTACACCTTTGAATTTTCAAAAAATCGTTTTTTTTTTTATAATTTATTTGGAATGCTAGTGACCTACTCTACCTGCAAATAAATCGGTGTCAAAATATCTAGAGGATTTGAAAAGTTACAGCCATGACAGTGCCAGATTGCGAAAAAGCGCCGCGGCGCGGCGCGCGAACCCTCAGATTGGTGCCATAAGTATTGTACAACACCGCCAACACCACTTACACCACTGCTTAATTTTATGACGTTTTTATATATTTCGATTTCGAATTTGATTCTGTGATCTTTTAATTCTTCGTAATTATCATTCTTACACATATTTAATTTTCAATATTCTTTTGAATTGTGATCATTGACAGAACACATGGCTGCGATCTACATTTTTTCGAGGTTAGGTGTCCACTTGTTTGCAAATATTATCGTGCTTTCATCACGAATTCAAACCACTAGTAATTTCCATTATCGAATAAACACAGTGTTTATATATCTGAGATGAAACTTCGGAATCGGAAGAAGATGATCCATCAAAAAGTGCGTTTGAAATCGATGCCAGGAAACTACACATTTGGATTTCTAAAAAGATGAGTATTTCTACAATACATATATTAATTGCAAGAGTTTAATAAATATTATAAGAAAAAAGGTATGATTGATGAAAGATGAAAGAATTTTCGTAGTATTGACAAAAATTGTGCTAGCATCTTCTGAATCTCAAAAATATTGAAGATCAAAAATTTTAGAAAATTTTTATGTTGAAAAATTTTGATCAGATTTTTTCTAAAGCAATTCATTATTTTTCTAACAGCCTCACCGGACACCTAACGGACACTGTTGTTGTACAGAACAGGTCAAAACTCACTACGAACCTCCCCCTGGCACATGTGTCTAGACTCGACTCGACTCATAACTCATCGATACGAGAGCAGCTGCGGATCCAGCATATTAGTCATAAGCAAAATTTTGAAACTTAATTTCCTGTAACTACATTTTCTTCTCTTGGAAAAGTATGAAATAAAAAAAAAAATTTTGATAAAAAAGTTTAAAAGTTGATTTCTGGAGAATGAATATTTTGAACGGTTGTCGTAAAGAATCAGGAGCATCGCTGGACCGATTCTGGCGTTTGTGGTCTTCAAATTTGTAGAATCGAAACCTCTATCAGATGAACATAGAACTTTTTGATAAACCCATTTTTAGTTGAAATATTAGAAAAATAAGCAAAATTTTTTTTCAAATTCAGAAAAAAAATCGAAAAAATTCAATAACTCAAGTAATTCTTGCAATATCAAAAAGTTCTATGTTCATCTGATAGAGGCATGTCTTATGAACAATTGAGAACCAAAAATTCCAAGATTGGTCGAACGCTGGGTCTGATTCTTTACGGCAACCGAGTGATTTTGTATTTTCCTGTCTTCAGCGCAGCCACTATTAGACTGGAAGTAATACATGATGTAAGATATGGATAATGAAGGTCAAACCCTCCCCAAACATGATGATTTTTTTCAATTTTATCAGAGTCTTCAAGTTGAAAAAAAAAGAAAAATTGTTTTTCAGAAATTCAACCCATTTAAAGGTGTATATACCCCCTTAACCGTTGAAGAAGATCGTAACTCGGTTCACGCTCGAAGAAGATCGTATCTCGCGAAAATATTTCGCTTCTGAAATTTTGTAGTGGTACTCCTGCGAGCGGCAATTGCATTCATCCGAAAATTAGATTCACTCCACCATTATTGCATTCACTGCATTGTGTAGGCATGAAGATCGACTCCGGAATTAAGGTAACCCGGGATTTTTTTTTTTATATGGTCATATATAATCATATTAATTATCAATTAGGGTAAAGTCGGGATAGATGCCCCAGTGGGAGAGATGGCCGATATTCGATATCAGATGAAATAATCGTCGGATACCGCCACTGAATTTTTTCACTGTTCCTCGTATCTAAAATGCCAGAAAGCATGCACGAACGCTCGAAAAAAACCGATCATTTTCACGAAAATTGTAGTTTACTGATCAGTATTCGAAAAATTTTCGTTGCTGTAACTTTGGTATATTTTCTGTGTAGTAGGTCTGACTATTTAACAATAACTAGAGGGTACTATGGCCTATGGGCATGGGTAAACTCAGATAGGTATTTGAAGGTCATGTAGTGTCAACGTTAACGTCAGAACGCCTACTACGACGAAGGTGACTACAAAAAGGGCATCTTTCCACATACGTGGGGCATCTCACCCATACCCATCGGGTAAGATGGCCAAAACACTATATTCGTTTATCGCAATTTTCATTGGGATTGAATTAAAAAAAAAAAATTGTGTTCGTATCCAAATCTTACCAAAGCCTTATAAAGTCACTTTGTGCAATGAAAAGATTTTTTCATGGAACACGTAATTTTTTAAAGTACATTTTTCTTAGGTGGGGCATCTATCCCGACTTTACCCTATATATCGATAGCTTAATAACATAGTCGCGTAAGCGCCAAAAAATATTTTTTCCAGTTCAGACAGAAGTATCTCCAAAAAAATTTTGCTCCGCATTAGAAATTATTTGGTAAATAGGCCATTTTTGGGGCTTACGCGACTATGTTATTAAGGGGGTTTCCCAGTCTGGAGCTCTAGAACGCGTGCATGTTTTTCGAAGCGTTGTGCCGTTGAGGGTTGTATAAGGAGAATAAATGAAAGAATATGTTTTGAAAGTGCGCAAATTGAGCTTCAATTTGAGAGAAAAAAGTTGACAATATCATCAAAATTACGACCGTTATGACTGTTGCAGTAAAAAGCCGCTTCGAAAACGGTAAACAAGATTGTATCCGAACGGAGTATCTCAAGCCCAAAAACAAGGAGCCATTTTGATGGTCAAGCTCCCATCTAAGCTTCTATGGAACGAATTAGCCGTTCGTCTTTTGGTTTATTAGTAACTTGCAAAAACAATTGTCAAAATCGCGGAAATCCAAGTTTTTTGATTGAAAAATTTGCAACTCGCCCAAATTTCGGTTTATCGAAAATCGGTTCCATATAAGCTTAGATGGTACTTTGACCATCAAAATGACTCCTTGTTTTTGGATTTCAGATACTCCGTTCGGTTACAATCTTGTTCACCGTTTTCGACGCTCCTTTTTACTCCAACGGCCATAACGGTCGTAGTTTTCATGATATTGTCAACTTGTTTCTTTCAAATTAAAGCTTAAGTTGCGCACTTCCGAAACATATCCTTTCATTTATTTTCCTTCTATGACCCTCAACGGCACAACGCTTCGAAAAACATGCACGCGTTCCGGAGCTCCAGATTGGGAAACCCCCTTAAGCTGTCGATATGATGATATAAAAAAAAATTTCCCGGGCGACCTTAATTCAGGAGTCGATCTTCATGCCTACACAATGCAGTGAATGCAATAATGGTGGAGTGAATCCAATTTTCGGATGAGAGCAATTGCCGCTCGCAGGAGTACCACTACAAAATTTCAGAAGCGAAATACTTCCGCGAGATACGATCTTCTTCAAGCGTGAACCGAGTTACGATCTTCTTCAACGGTTAACCGAGTTACGATCTTCTTCAAGCGTTGACCGAGTTACGATCTTCTTCAACGGTTACCCGAGTTACGATCTTCTTCACCGGTGTTCCGAGATACGATCTTCTTCCGCCCAGGCGTCGATATGCGGACATTAAAATATTTCCGGAATGTTGCAATGAAATATGTCATGTAGCAAATGAAACATTTATGAAATATTTCTGAAATATTACGTGCCGTGTGGGAAGCAACCAAAAAGACAGCCAGTCACGAAATAACTCAATAATTAAGCCAAAGGATGTTATAGATTCGGCACGAGGCGATATTATTAGAGAAAACAGAAGCAATCAAATACTACAGCATGACGAGACCTCGTGGCCCAACGCCCGCGTAGAAAATTATACTCTATACTCAGAATTCGTACTCGATACCATACAATTAATCAAGAATCAGTTCGTGACCTTACAATAAATTAGGTAGGCTTACCTTACGTTGTTTCTGGCCTCGAGGCACCGAACTACACTAATAAACTAATTAAATTAACAATGGACTATAAATTTGGAAAAAGACTCTAAGTTATTCAGGAATTTGGACACTAATAAAATATAAACTCGAGACAACACGATAATTTTGCGTGCGGCACAGTCAGCAGTCGAACGTAGAAAAGACGGATCCTTGGTGCTCCCTTTGGCTCGCTAGGTGATGAGTTGCGAACACGAAGTAATACTAAGGAGACCGAACCCCGCATGTAAAAGTGGGGTCACTATTTTGCAGGAAAATGGCCCAGTCCGAAGAACGGAATAGCTAGATTATCGCGCATGCGCTGTTCGCAGTATAGCCGTGTCTTTTTCTTTCTCACAGAGAGTGCGAGTGAGAGAGCTCCCCGCATATAGTAAACATCATAAACGTGTAGTGAGGTTATGGTGCTGCAGGATTGTTCAGTCGCAGGATCGCAGTTTATTATTCCTGCGAAAAAAAACAGTGGATCAAGAGACGCCAAGTTATTAAAACGTAGTAAAAACCGTAATACGGTTATATATACGTAATCTTCCGTAGTCAAAAAACGCGTTGATTATAATACGGTAGGTAATATTCTGAAACAAACTGATGAATTATACCAAAAAGATGAAAGTACGATGATACCTTTATAATACCTTTATAATATCGTGTACTGCAACTGGTACCCGACACACCATGTTGCTAAAATTATTGAAACGATGCTTGGTATTGTTGTTGTTTTCACTTTATTGTTCAACATAACCTCAATCTTCCAATTCAAAATTGTTTACGTCGTTGAGCGAGAGTCTCTCACTCGCACTCTCTGTGAGAACGAAAAGGACACGGCTATACTGCGAACAGCGCATGCGCAATAATCTAGCTATTCCGTTCTCCGGAATTGGCCATTTTCCTGCAAAATAGTGACCCCACTTTTTGAACTCGGCCTCGTCTGAGTTCGGTCTCCTTAGTATTACCTCGTGGTTGCGAACGTCCTCACGTGCTCCTGTGATTGGCCTAATTAGGCGACGTAAGTGGGGTGGGTCTAACGGACAGTTTTCGGGTGTCACGCTCGGATCCTGCTGACGCAATTATCATTTCTTCTAGATCTGGATCGTAACTGGTCCGGGTCTTGGCAGCGATCTCAGCTGATTTCTGGACGTCGGACGGACTAAGGCGCGCTAATTTCAAAATCGAAATCGTGTAGCAACGGAGCTGTATCATTCGTAATGAATGCCGGCATTACTGCTGTCGTAGTTTTTCTTACTCCCTGATTTTCGTCGACTCGGAGGAGCTCTCCAGTCGTCCACTCATCCAAAAGTTTGCATAACTGAAGGATCTGGCTGCAGTCAGGGCGATCCTGAACCGGATCTTCGCCTCGGCTGCACCATTTGCGTCGCGGAAGGTTACCAGAACCTCCTCACACGAGGTAGCTGCTCTTTGTCGAGACGATATTCGTGAGCTTTCTTGGCCAACACGTCGAAGGTACGATCATCAAGAGGGTAGATATTGTTCCTCTGGTTCAGCTCCAGGCCGAATAGTCGTCAATGAAGGAGGCTGTGGTGAGCTACCTAATTCGCTCAGCCCTATACGCTCTCATTGCGGCATCCAGTTTCGGTACGATAAGGCCATCGTCGATGCAACTCTGGCGAGTCTAGGGGAAGTTTTTCCCTCGATGGATGTTGACTCCGTTGTGCGCCGAAGCACGTTGAACGATTTTCATAAAAAGAGAAGAGATGCAAACAAAAAAGGATTAGAAATATGATACCCCGCCTAATTCTGTCTTGGCTCATCCTAGGTAGCCTGCCGACCGTGCACACTCGTTATCTCGTTCAGTAACCCCTGGGACGCTTGCACAAAGTGCAACGTCACAATATATATATATATATACACTAGGGGGGCTATGCCCCCCTGCGCGCTTCGCACGCCAACCCCCCATGGGTAATTTTGAATTGAATTACGTAAATGATGTACAATGATCAATATTATTAATCCGTATATCAGTTATTCTTCAATTTGAATGCAATCTTCATGTTTATATCAGGAATTTATTGTTTCGAAAGAATTTTATATGTAGAAAATTCGTCCGAAAATCCCGAAGGGTCGGGTAATAGTAGGTAGGGAAAAATCTGAAAATAATAACCCATGTATAAATGAGGATAATAAAAATGATGGGAACAGTTACCGTTTCCACACCACTGTGCAGTAGGTAACTCGGCGCGTTTTTTTCAAAGTGGTTTCCTCAAAAAGCCTAATCCACCATATATTTTTAATACATATATACTGTAACGGAGTTTCAGAGCTCAACTCCGCACCCTACGGCGTTCCTTAGAAAAGCTACTAATTAATAATAATCTACGATAGTGTTTGGCGCCAGACACGTAAGTGTCGTTTTCTAAGATAACGAACCAAACTACAGCGATATTTAACAATCTAATATATTGCCGGAACGACGGCCTTAAAGCTTTGGTTAGCTCAGATTTACGAAGATAAGGGTAGAGTGGGTGGATTCACCGTTTTAACTAACTGAATAAAATATAAAACACCAGATATAATTTCCTTCAATGAAATCTGCGATTTCGTATATTGTGCGTGATTAAGTGCGATAACAGATTTTAGCGATAACAAAGAGGTCCGACTATAATCGGAAATATCAAATTACAGAGCGATAGTTATCAGATTATTCGTTACGAATAATAAGTGAAAATAACGGTTGGAATAATACTTAGAAAAATACGAATTTAACAAAGGAAAGAATATTATATTATTGAGTCTTATTTCTGCGACGCAGCGGTATAAAAAAAACGTAAACACGCCGGTTAGCTAGCTAGTGCCTTAGAAGCGATATAATACAAGCTACACTACTTTTCAGGCTACGTATCACCGACCGATACGATACTCTATAGCAGATTTTCTAATGCGGCACGCTAGCGTTATTAATTAATTAATTGCGATATCAGAACTCAATAAATAATTTCGGAAGAATCTAAGAGATGCGATAGACTAAGTTAACAACAGATTTATACTAGAATATTCGAGATATTAGATCAGAGATGTTGCTTAAAGATAGCGAAGTTATTATAACACAATATAGCGGAAATCGGAATATTATATAGCACAAGTAAATCGCATAAATCAGATATATCATATAGAATCAAAGAAATCAGATAGAATAAACAGAATAATAGATAAGAATAAAGCAAATTAATAAATGAAAAACTTAAAACTATGACTAACTACGTTCAGCCAACCTCGGGGAGTTGGAATTACAAGCGACACACGATGCGATATTATTTAATTAATTACTAATAAACTGCTAAATCAAAGATAGCCAATAAGCGAAGCACAAGATATTCTCAAAGCGAGAATTAAAGCAAGAACAAGCTCTCAAATAATATTAGCAAATCCGAAGCAAATAAAGCAAAGAAATCAGACTAATAAGCGGAAACCAATCAAGCCAAAAAGACATTCAAAATTACTACAATCAACTATAAAGTGCTTTCGCTGGATTTCGGTACTTAACACTTAACTTGGGATAACTAATCGAGATGCTGACTAAATGGTCTGAAGAGATTGACTTCTAATCAAAAATGCGAAGATAACTGACAATAATTGAAATCCAGCGGTAGCTTATGGTTTTTTCTAACGATTACAGATCATAAAGACCTTACCTTTAAGGCGAGCGGCTTGTAGCACAACTTACACTTAACTTTACTCAACTAACTGACTCGACAACGACTATATTTGTTAATTTCGTATGATAAGGCGAGAGAGAGAATTATAGTAGCATGTCTAGTGTCTTCGAAGCGAGACGTAGAAGTGATGAGCGTAGACCAGTGCAGCCAGATCGTGCGATATTTTTACCCCCTCCCTAGCGACGCGCGCGGCCGACACACAAGTAAACGATGTGTGTCGGTGTATCGGAAAGCCGGAAGTCGGATACACCGACACACATCGTTTACTTGTGTGTCGGCCGCGCGCGTCGCTAGGGAGGGGGTAAAAATATCGCACGATCTGGCTGCACTGGCGTAGACCGTATTTCGGCATGTCTCGGCGATTCTTCCTGGATTTGAAATCGAGAGCCTATCAGGACCGGCTAATTAGCTGATTGGTCCTGCGAAAAACGTTCTGCGAACGACCAGCTCGTCAGCTGGCCGGCTCGAGGCGTCATCTTGTTGCCCGACGTTAGGCGTTAGGTCTCAGAGCTTCATTGCGTTAGATCAGCCATTCTGCGTTATTTCAGCGGCGAGATGATGGCGGGAGGGTGTGACCTTGGCGCTTACTGAGCGGTTCCGTTCAAGCGATACCAATCCTTCGGGATATACTCCGCAGCGGTAGGCCCTCTTCTAGCTTACACGACTGCAGACTCTTGTTCGGTCCAGGTGTCCCATCTGAGTCACCACCTGTTAGTGACCTGGTAGAGCACGCGGGACGCTATCCTCGTCCATCTTTACGTAGTGCGTCCTTCAGCGATACGTTACGTCACTCGTCTTTTTACCGGACTTTGCGTGACGTCGACTGATGATAGTTGGAGTTGGGTGATGTAAACTGGAGCGGTCATGGGGGGTAGTAGCGTCTAAAACATGCCACCCTATACGCCATTGTCGTATCCAGATGCTTCGGCAGTAAGATGCGTCTGCTGGCAGGAGGCTGTGTAACAGCCCTATACGCCGCCTAGCGATATTCGACCAAGGTCGACAGCCCTCCCTGTAGATGTTGCGGTACTATCCTTGGTACTGGCACCGGCACCGGATGTCGTACCGTCGTCATCTCAAGGCGGAAGTTCTTTCAGCGGAAGTTCGGAATCATCGTCTTCTTTGTCTTCTTTCTCTCTCTCTCTCTCTCTCTTTTCTCATTTTTATTTTTATTTATTCTTAGTTTTCATTGTTTCTCTACCTGTACTATTTCATCCATTTTCATTTTTATTTTTATTCTCATTCTCCATTCTATTTTACTTGTACATGTACTTTTTCTTTATCTAGATTGATTTTATTTGTTATTTTGTTACTTTATTTTATTTTATCTTTATTTTATTTTATTTTATTTTATTTTATTTTATTTTATTTTATTTTATTAGTATCTACATATTATAGTTTATATGCTGTTCATTGTATATTTGTTCCTTTTTGTCTAAGGCCTTGCCATGACATAATAAAGAGTCATTCATTCATTCATTCATTCTCTCTCTATTTCTACTATTTGTAAATGACATCGTGCGCATGCTTGTGCACTCGAAGCACATGATGTTTGCGGATGACTTGCAAATTTACGACCACGCAGCACCATGCGACGTTGTAGATGCTATTGCTAAAGTTAACAGGGACGCGGATGCTGTGCTAAACTGGGCTGTAGGAAACGGTCTCAGGCTGAATGTCGCTAAAACTAAGGCGATTATTCTTGGCAGTGTTGCATATCTGGAACAACTGCGCGACCGTGTACTCCCTCCGATATCTATTGATGACCGGGTTGTACCGTACGTTGATGATGTCAAAAATCTCGGCGTCCACATCGCTGCCGACTTGTCGTGGAACAGGCACGTTGCTCAAGTCTCGAAAAGGGTTCATGCATCCCTTCACAGGCTGAAATATCACGGTGCCGTTCTATCCCCACAAGTCAAAACTCTGCTAATCAACGCGCTGATTCTGCCACATCTTGACTATTGTTGTTTGGTCTACGGTGACGCGTCTAGCTGCCTGAATTTAAAGCTCCAGCGACTTATGAACTCTGGAATACGATTCATTTTCGGCCTGAGGAGAGACGTGCATATTACGCCCTACCGTCTTAAGTTAAAATGGCTGTCGGTCGCGGATCGGCGGATGTTCCTCCGGGGTACTTTCCTATATCAGGTCCTGGGTACCTCCGTTCCCCCCTGTTTGCGAGAGCTTTTTCAAGGCCCGGACCCTGGTGTGCGCCACTCCTCTAGGCTTGCTGATTCTGGTCGCTCTTTAACATTTACCGTCCCAAAGCATAGAACAGCTTGCTATCGGCACTCCTTCGCGCTTGAAGCTATCTACCTCTGGAATAACCTACCCCAGCAAATACGAGACTCGTCCTCGTTAGACGTCTTTGAGGCAAGGTTCTCTTCCTTTCTTTCTTCTGCCGAAACGAGTGGAAATCTTGACCACATCAGACCTAGGCTCTGACCACCGAGCGCACTCACAGTCTGCTACTCACAGCTAGTTACTGGCCACTGCCTTACGAGTTAGACCTACCTCTATCATTCGTTGCTAAAATAGCCTATCCTATTATATTTTGTTATGTACTATTTTAGTCTTAATTATCATGTGCACTTGTCTACGACTTCTTAATTAGCTATCTACCTATCAAAGCAAGCCTGGGACATGCGCCTATGACGTCTGGTGTAGCTGCTGCTGCTCTTGACTCCGGTGTCTCTTGTCTTGCAACCTAGATGGCTCAATATCGGTTTGGCTTTGCATTAGTCTGTGGACTCTAGCTTCCTAGCTATGTACCTGCGTTTACTCTCTCTTCTATTCATATTTATCTCTCGTTTTATTACTTCTTGTCAGTTTATGTATCATCCTTTGTTTTTGCGCTCATGTTTTAAGTTATCTCATCCGCATCCTCAGCTTCATTTCTGTCCATATTCACGTTCATCTATTTCACACTCCATCTCCTCTGTCCTGAGCTTGTCTGCAAACTTGCTCTTGCTGTCATTCATTACCTCATTACTCTCATCTTCAGCGGACTCATCGCCCGCGCCCCTCGTAATTATAGCCTTACTTTATTCTTGCTAGTGTGCCGTTTTAATTATACTTATACTTAGTACTATGCCGTATATTATTTTTATTTTTATTTTTGATAGTATAATTTTCTGCTACGCTCATTTGTTCCCATTTATCACTTACCTGTATGGCGTCTATTATTACTATTTCTTGGTTATTTTTCCTCTATTTTATGTACTTTTATTTATTTATCATCTACTACCTTGCCTGTTGTACTGTATACACTTATTATATCTAGTGTGTTTTTGACTGTATTCATTTTCATATGTATCTTTTCTAGTGTATTTTCGATTATTCATTATTTTATGTATTTTTCCTAATGTATCTTCGATTGCCCTTTGGCCTAACTATAGGCCACGGCATAATGAACGATATCTATCCATCTATCTGTCTCTCTCTCTCGCGGTACATTAACAGAAAAACACTTCAAATTAGTCTGGCTCTATTGCTTATTCTGGGTGTGTCACTTGTATCCCGAGGGTCTCGACGGCGGAAAAACTCTCTCTCGTGATATAACTAATAAAAAGATGTCATTTCGGAACCTTTGTGACGGCGGCTAATCTGCAACGTCACAATACGTACAAACGATTACCTTAATGAGAAAAATATATTCATATTAGCGATAAGACTTTTAAATATATTAATAATTTTAAATTGAATCCTAATCTTCGTTCTTATGCAAAACGCCAACGGTAAGTAATTATTGAATTTTCAATTTTGGTTCCTCTAAAATCTCCAAGGGCTGAATGTAGAGATACCAATGGTCTATGAAAAATTGAATGAATTGGTATCATATCGAATGTTTCGTGATTCACGTCTATATCTTCAATCTATATTCGATCTTACTAAGAATTTCGATTATCCTCAGACTCCACTACTTCTCTCTCGTCAACGTGTCGCCGTGCTAACGCTTCCCATCTCTCCTGTTCTGCTTCTACTGCGGCTGCCTGCGCGGCTTCCATCTCGGCTAACCACTCGCTCTCACTTGCCAATTCCACCCACTTTGCTGCAAAGTGTACCCTCAACTCGTGTTCCCTCTCGGCTTCATATCCAGCTAACGCTTCCACCTCTCTCTGATCGGGATATTCATTTCTAAAATCGTGTGAAAATTGTGCCCATTGCGCGTTCAGCTCGGCTTCCACCTCGTCGTGGTGTTCCCGAAAAATTTCATCGATTTCTTCGTTTGTTAGTTCGTCTATTATGATCATTTAACCAATCTTTATTGATGTCACGCTTTTCCGTCGCTCGGTTCGGTAACCAAATACACATTGATCAAGAGACTCGGTAGAGTCTCGCGCCAAGTACAATAAAAAAAAAAAAATATCATATAAGGTATATGTCTATAGTATACCCCGCGTGAGACTCAACGAGTCTATATACCCGAACGGGAGCAAACCAGTGGGGTGGGGAGACAGTATATACCTAATTTCTTACTTTTCGCGATATCCCGGGGATTGAAATAATTATCTCAGAATCTAGGCACGGAGAGCCCTTCATTTCAGATTAACTTCAATCGAATCAATGATAGGAAAACTGAGATACGATTAACTTAAGTTTCTGAGTACCCGTTTCGTCTGAAAATTTTTCGTCTCCGTATTCAGACCAAATAATCCTTAAATCTATGCGGATGACAATTAGGAAAGAGTGGCCACCACTATTATAGTATAGCAGAGATACTTCAAGTATTCTGCCAGGTGGCGCTCTTTTCAACGCTGTTGACGTCATAGGTTGACGTATGATCGAGAATCCATTCCCCAAGACCACGGAGTACGGAGACTACGGACAGACGGACTCCCGAGATAGCTCTCAGTTCTGTTCATATTCGTACATCTGAACATTTTGCAAATTTCATTCTCTCTTATGCTTCCTATACTTACCTACTTATTATGATAAAATTCACATTTAAAATGGAGGGCGAAAGTATAACAATCTCTCATGAAATGACGAAGCGTGCAATTTTGAGGTTAGGTTATAGGTATACGGTTATTGAATCGCATAAAGTTTAGTCTACAACATAAATTGACGAAGATTTCATTCAACGTGGCAGGTCTTTAATATATTATTATTCGTTTCTAAATATTTTCGTGTATTCAATGGGCCAAATATATCATATTTAATACATGCACACAAGAACATATCTGTACAGGGCTTGGAAAGCAACGAATGATAGTGTGTGTCATTACTTCAGGCGTTTGTACTTTCAACATATTTATATGTTATACTACCACATTTAACATTACTGCTTATTGACGAATTCAGATGATATAAACTGCATCAGTGTACATATACATGCATTGAGATACTCATGGAAACAATTGGTAGAATGCTGAGAACGGAGCGAGCCTAGCAAGCAAGGATATAGGAAAACCCAATCGAGCGAGCGTACGAGCGAGCACAATTATTAGGTAGCCAAGCCAAATTTTACAAAAAGTAATTATATTAATATACTACCACGTTTAACATCACTGCTCATCAAGGGATTCAGATAGTATGAAATGCATCACCGTACGTGCATGAAGATACTCATCGAAATAATTGGCAGAATGTTGACAACGAAGCGAGCCTAGCGAGCTAGGGGATAGGAAAATCCGATCGAGCAAGCGTAGCGAGCGAGCATAATTATTAGGTAGTCAAGTAAAATTTTAGAAAAAGTATTTATATTATATTGCCACATTTAACATTACTGCTTATCAAGGGTGTTAGATGGTATGAAATGTATAGCGTACGTGCATTGAGCTACTCATCGACAGAATTGGCAGAACGTTAACAAGCGAGCGAGCATAATTATTAGGTGGTCAAGCAAAATTGTACAAAAAGTGGTGATATCAACCCCAAAAGCACCTCTGGTGCAAAAACCTTTCGCCAAGTACAATAATGTGATCACTACCCCCAAAATAATCTACCAATGAAAATCTTCCTTAACAAAAGTGATACTATGAAAATGTCTACCTACAAAATGATTGAAATCAGATACAATTGCCAAGTGCATGTCCGCCATACAATTATAAAACAGAAGATATAAAAAAATAAAAATTTGGAGGTAGTGGTACTTGGCGGGCCTCTTAGAGATAAGTACGAGAAAACAGCCATTAAACTATGTCAATAATCCTGAAGTGATATGAAACATCGGCCCGCCAAGTACCACGTACTCCAAATTTTTATTTTTTTATATCTTCTGTTTTATAATTGTATATTGTTATACTATCAGTCTAATTAAAAAATAATAATAATAATAATAATTAATAATAAAAACGTTCTCCTCGGCCCTCAAATCACTTTTATAATCTGAAACAATGAAAAATCAAAATAGAGGCTACAATGCTCTTCTTCATGGAGTTATTAATTAATTAAATGATTTAAACTAAAGATATACTTAAAAACAATGCAAAAATTTGAAATAGGAAGCACAATGCTTTTTTTTCAAGAGAATTATTGATTGAATTGATCAAATCGATTATATAATCCAAAACGATGAGAACTCAAAACAGAGGGCACGATGCTCTGTCTCATTGAGACTTATTGATTAAATGACTCAAATCGACGATAAACTTGGAAATAATAAAAACGTGAAATTATATAGAACGTACAGTTTTATTAATAGGGTGCGGCCACTACCCGTCCACCCCTGCCCCGGCCTCCGCCTCTGCCTCTGCCTCGGCCCCGGCCTCTGCCTTCACCCGTGACCCTGGCTTCGGCGTCGGCGGGGGCTTCTTGATCTTGAGCAGCTTTAGTTTGTGGTTTTGGCTTCCTGTTCCCCCCCCCTGGTTGTGGCATTGTGGGGTTCGCCAGCATATGTAGCAAGTGCGCAACATTTCTCTGTTGTTGATAATAGTTGGGCCTTCTGCCACGGCCACCTCGCTCATGGCGCGGCACTTGTTCTGAAAAGGTTTGCACCACACTGTCAATTTTCACAATACATATTATAGTTCGGGCAATATCAAACACTGAAAGATCTGAATGAACACGACCAACAACTAAAATGGGCAATTATCGTTATATCGAAGAAAGGTCAACAACCGTATGTAACGGATATTAGGGGTGTGAAACGAGATAGCAAGCTACGGCGGAACATGAAGTGAAGAAAAAAAAGGTAATTATAATCATAGCAAGAATCTGAGTACGCAACATTTCAATCATACCGTTGTTTTGCGGTTGACCTGTGTCTTCGGCGACCTGTCCGTTATCCCGTCCGTTATCCTGTCGATCTACATCTGAAAGGAATCAAATTGTGCATTGTGCGCACCCATGTATCGATTAATGAATAAATAAGTGAAGAAATGAAAGAAACGAATTATAAATGATGATCAAAATACAAGACAAATATATCGAAAAAAATATACGAGCGACTGATATCCTACCGTTTACAAGTGGTTGATCCACAACCACGTGGTCATCTACGGCATCGGCCATTCTGACGATATTTCGAGGTACTGAGGCAGAAAATTACGGCAAATGAGAAGAATTTTATTTCAATCCTTCCTTGAGCAACGAAATAATATTATTTTGTTGAGATTTTATACGTACTATCACTAGCGTCGACACGTGGTACTGGTGGTGGTGGAGCTGGAGCTTCCAACTGGACCGGCGGGAACTCTCGCTCAAACTGACTCGCCGGGGTTAGATTGATTCTTAATAATTCTTGTTCTTCTTCATCTGTGCCACTCATATTCTGTTGCTGAAAGTTGTTAAAGTTGATTGAAGTTGACTGTTAAGTTGATCAATTATTATTCGTTTCATTCAAACATCTTGTACCTTTTTATTTTGGTGAATGATCGTGAACGTCGTGAACCCTACTGGCACGATGCAGCGACTAAGGTGGAGTGAACGTAGGCACGGGTATTCCCGAAACCACCACGATCTCTCTTAAGACAATGACTATACGAATGTCGCAAAGTAGAATGGAGTTAGCCAATCGGGAATAAAATTTGAAGAGAAATTCCCAGTTTCTCCTCGAATCTCGTTCTTGATTCGTTTACCTCGTTTGAACTCTGCCTCGGTGGAATCATCTCGTTCTGTGATTGGTGCCTTACTGACATACAGATACAGTAGAAATATATCAGTTTTGAATACGCTAGTTAGGTACCGCTTTGTTCGATCGTCGCGCTACCTGACGGGCGCAACAGGCGTATAGATGTGATGAGCAAAGCACCAATCACAGCACTAGGTTATGAAAGCCTATACCAGTTCACAAACTATATGACGGTATTGTTTTGGACTGATCGTGGTGTTTTTGGGAATACCCGTGCCTACGTTCAATTACCTGAACGTAAATTTAAACCAAGAAATCGACGAACCTCAACTATTGAACATAAAATGAAGTTTGGATTCAGAATTTAACAGGGAATATGCTCTAGTAAATTGGGAAGGAGCGGAAATCAGACCATTACCATGTGTCGACGCTGCAATTCAGGGAAGCCCGACGGGAGAATCTACTCCGTACGTATAAAATCTCAACATAATAATATTATTTCTTTGCTCAAAAAAGGATTGAGATAAAATTCTTCCCAATTGCTGTAATTTTCTGCCTCAGCACCTCGAAATAATCCAGTGACAATGGCCGAGGCTGTGCGGGCTAACAACCCGGTCTTAGGTCCACTTGTAGACGGTAGGATATCAATCGCTCGTATATTTCGATATATTCGTCTTGTATTTTAATCATCATTTATATTTCTTTTATTCATTTAACAACTTATTATTATTATTTTTTTTTACAATTATTCACTAAATTGTTTTTCTTTGCTTTTTTTTAATTTATTGAACTAACTATTTTTCTCTTCTTTTTTTTCATTTCTTCACTTATTCACTTATGCATAAATTGATACATGGGTACGCACAATGCACGGTTTGATTCCTTTCAGACGTAGATCTACCTCCGAATCAGAATGACGAACCTGATGTCGCTAAAGAGGAAGAAAAAATGAAAAAAATGAAAATTCTTTTATTATTATTCCAATTACAATATTTGAAAAGTGTGAGGAGTGAGAGGAGTAAGCAGGTTGTGGCAGTTGGATATAGAAACACTCGCATACGCACGAGGGATAAGGGAAAACTGCCAAAGAAACCTTGTCCAAGTGTAGCCGGACCAAGATCTGATCCAATTCAGCGCCTGAACGGCACGACCCGTCTTACAAATTTTGCAGGCTGCCGCTCAGGTCTTCCTCGACTGGCCGGAGATTCGAACTCACGGTCTCCCGCTTCGCAGTCTCGAGTGCTAGCACTATACGCTACTACGGTCGGTAGAGGCAGGAAGAGGCAGGTCAGCCGAAAAACAACGGTATGATTGAAATGTTGTGTACTCATATTCTTGCTATAATTATAATTACCTTCCTTTTCTTCACTCCATGTTCCGCTGTAGTTTGCTATCTCGTTTCACTCCCCAAACGGATCCTTCACATACAGTTGTTGATCTTTCTTCGATATAACGATAATTGCCCATTTTAGTTGTCAGTCGTGTTCATTCAGATTTCTCAGCATTTGATACTGCCCGATAACTATAATATTTATTGTGAAAATCAACAGTGTGGTGCAAACCTTGGCAGAGAAACAGGTTCCTCAACATCAACATGCCCCAACCGGGGGGGGAACCGTGACATATAAGACCAAAACAAGATGGCAATCCAGGCGTAGGGGAACGCGAAGTCTTAGGCGACGGCAAAGTCATAGGCGAAGGCAGAAGCAGGGGCGGAGGTAGAGGTAGAGGTGGGAGAGGAGACGTGACTGCTCCCCATTAAAAGCATCGTGCCCTCTATTTTGAGTTTTCACTGGTTTTTAGTCCCTATATCATTAGTTTGAGTCATTTAATTGATATCTCTCTATGAGAAAAAACATCATGCCCTCCATTTGAATTTTCACTGTTTTTGAGTATCAATAATTCTCCTAAAAAGAAGCATTATGCTTCCTATAATAAGTCTTCATTGTTTTAGACTGTATCATTACTTTAAGTAATTCGATTGATAACTTAACCCTAGAACTACAAACCCATTTTTTCTACCATTAAACTACAAACTGGGGTACATATTTACCCCATGCGTTTCTTGTTCGTAAAGTCGTTCTGAAAGCAGTAATGAGATTCGTTAGTACATGAATCTCTTCGTTTTTTCATGCTGAAGAGGATGGTGTAAAGTAAATTTAGTTTTATTAAGGTTTAGTCGGTGAAAAATCGATTTAAATACCTGAAAGCGCTGAGAAAACGGCCAAAACGTCATTTTTCGCAGTTCGCCTGGGGTAGAAATATACCCTGGCTTGTTGTTCTAGGGTTAATGAAGTGAAGCATTGTGCCTTCTACTTTGAGTTTTCATTGTTTGAGAGTATATTATGAGTTTGATCAATTTAATCAATAACTCTATTCAAAAAACGCATTGTGCCTTCTATTCTAATAGCGTTTTCGATTTGCTGCTCTAGTGTGCACTGAGAGCACTTTTATCCTCTTCTATCTCCTATATCAGAGTGCGATAGAAGTACACTCGGAGCGCCACAGAGCAGAAAAAGAGCAGCAAATCGAAATCGCTATAAGTTTTCATTGTTTTTAAGTGTTATTAGTTTGAGTAATTTAATCAATAACTCTATGAAGGGAAGCATCGTGCTTTCTATTTTGAGTTTTCATTGTCTGAGAGTATCTCCTTAGTTTGAGTAATTCATTCAATTAATAACTCAATGAAGGAAAGCATTGTGCCTTCTACTTTGAGTTTTCATTGTTTCTAAGTTTATCGTTGGTTTGAGTCATTTAACAATAACTCTCCATGAGACAAAGCATTGCACCCTCTATTTTGAGTTCTCGTTGTTTTATATTATATAATAGATTTGATCAATTCGATCAATAATTCTCTTGAAAAGAAGCACTATGCTTTCCATAATGAGTCTTCGTTGTTTTCACGTATATCATTAGTTTGAGTAACATAATTAATAACTTAATGAACAGAACCATTGTACCTTCTATTTTGAGTTTTCATTGTTCAAGAGTATATCATTAATTTCATCAATTAAATCAATAACTCTCCATGAAAAAAAGCATAATGCCTTCCATTTTGTAAGAGCGAACAATCATCTATCAGACTTCAAAGGTACAACGTTTATTGAATCAAACGGATACTAATTTATCAACTTAAAAGTCAACTTATCAACTTTTGACAGCTGAACGTTAATTTAAACTCAGAAATCCACGAATCTCAACTATTGAACATAAATTTGAGTTCAGATTCGGAAATGAACAGGGAATTTTCTCCTTCTAATTTGGAATTCAATTCATTGCATTACTTAACTTCCCATTGAAAAAGGTATTGTGCCTTCTGTTTTGAGTTTTCATTGTTTTCAAGTATATCACGAGTAATCGAGTAATCAATCGATTACATGATTTGATTCCTTATTAAAAAATAGCATTGCGCCTCTTATATTAGGTTTTCATTGTTCAAGAGTATATCATTAGTTTGATCAATTCCATCAATAACTCCCTTGAAAAAAAGCATTGTGCCATCTATTCTGAGTTCTCATTGTTTAAGAGTATGATAATTTTATCATTCAAAATGAAAAAATGAACATTGTGCCTTGTATTTTAAGTTTGCACTGTTTTCGAACATGTCATTAGTATGAGTTATTTGATCAATAAATCCGAATTTAAAAAAAAAAACATCCTGTCTTCCATTTCAACCTCTCACTGTTTCAGACTATATCATTAGTTTAAGTAATTTTACCAATCAATCAAATGAAAAAAAAGCGATATCCCAACTATTTTGAGTTTTCGCTGTTTCATTCAGAGTATATACCTTGATTGGTTATTGAAAAAATTTGTCCCAAGCTAAGCCAATCAAGAGCGTCAGATCACTGCGTTTGCGTCTGCGACCGCGTTTGCGTTTGAGCGTGTCCGGGCCTATACGGCTAACTTGTCCGCGCGGAAGAGATGAATTCGGTTACTGAAGCAGTTGTAGCAGGCCTGTTTCGGGAGCCAATGGTATCATTACGTTAATCGGAATTAACCAATCGACAGTAGCAGGCCTACTTGTGACTGAATAACTGAATTTTCGAAACATCAAACAAGCGTAGTTGTGAGATTTCACTATTGTGTGTACAATTTTATCTTCTATGGTATAAAATTGCCATTTCGCCGCTAGCAGGTTTATGGTTTATGGTCTACTGCCACGGAGAGATCTGTAATTTCCAGGTTTAGATCGATGTTTCGGATAGTTTCAGTGACAAGATTCAACTTAAAAGGAAGAAGAACAAGGAATAAGCAGGACGAAAAGGAATAAGAATAACATCGAGATAGAATCACTATCGTCGTATAATTACGTGATATATTATATTTTAGTATTTCAGGATATATATATAGGGTTGATAAAATATTGTTGTTACGTAGGTTAGGTTAGGTATTCATTCAGACATTTGGTCATTTAGGTTGACCAGATCAGTTCAGTTAAATCAATTCAGGTTAGGTTAAGGGTTAGGTTAAGTTAGGTTAGTTCGTCTTCTATCCCCAAGAGTATTGAAAAAAAATTGGCTTGACTCAGTCAGGACAAGGCAGCTTTGCGCCAAATACAGATCGGCAGCTTCGCACCGTATTCAGATTGGCAGCTTTGCGCCAATACAATAATTCAGATAGAAGACGTATACAGTTTATGAACATAACGTTAGATATAATTCGCAATTATGCAGAATCCAGTAGATCCAAATCATTTACCGGACGATTTTGTAAAGGATATCACATCTGGTGATTGGCTCGGGGATGAGCATATATATCGCTTTGCTCAACTTGTTAATAAAAGTACGAGCTATGTACTCCAAGAGGTTTGGAAAAGATTTTTACCAGATACAATTATTCCTGTTTTACCGGGTGTCAAGGATATTCAAATACTGCATAGCGGTAGTTTTGGAAAATGCGATGGGCACTGGGTGTGCTTCTACTTTGATACGAAGTCAATCTACATGTATGATTCGTTCAATTCAAAGGTAGTCCGCAAAGAACATGAAATATATTTGAAACGATTGTTCCCATTTTACTCATTCGACAGAAATCCTGTACAGTTTCCTATAGTTCAGCGTCAGCCGAACGCTTCCGACTGTGGAGTGTTCGCAATTGCCTTTGCAATCTCGCTGATGAACGGGCAGAAGCCGGAAGAACTCATCTATGACGCTTCGTCGATGCGTAAAAATCTTTTACAGATGTTCGAAACTGGGAAGATACATAACTTCCCATGCATTAACAAACTGCATGTATCTAATAACCATGGAAAAATTAACGTATTCCAAAATCACGAACCGCTTGTCGATGGCGCTCAGCAAAAACGTTCTCAACAAAATACTGTGAGAACATGGGCAGCAGTTGTTTAACAACCGAAAAAGGTTGTGAGCTCGCAGGTTCAAGTTATGGAAAAAGTTAAAATGGTTGCGAAACAGCTAGTTCACACAAAAATTGCCAAGACCGCTATCACGGCTTCAGTCAACCATAAAGCGATTGCCAAACAGCCATTTCATCCAAAAGTGGCCAAGACAGTTATCATGGCTTCAGTCAACCATAAAACAGTCGCGAAACAGCCATTTCATCCAAAAGTGGCTAAGACAGCTATCATGGGTTCAGTCAACCATAAAATAGTTGCGAAACAGCCAGTTCATTCAAAAATCGCCAAGACAGCTATTACGGCTTCAGTCAAGAATGAAATAGTAAACATAGCTAACCATAACGAAGATCTCACATTGAATTCGGTAGCAAAAGTCACAAAATCGAATATACAATTTGACGAAGTATGTTCAAAAGTTGGGTCTGAAGTAGTACATGCTGAGACAGTTGACACACTAAAACTGTGCGAACAGGACGGTCCGCAAATTATTTCTGTGTCTGAGACTCTTCTTCAAAGGCAAATTGGCATCGTCACTAAGAATGTAGCAACCGCATTGAGTGCTACAAAATCACGTCGGCAAAAGAGGCGTGATGCTGCCCCAATTTTAAACGAGAAATCCAAGCATGAGGTTACATCAGGCCGGTGGTTAACTGACTTTCATATGAGTCAATTCGCGTATCTCGTAAGAACCCACTCTGAGTATTCGCCCCGTGAAACATGGCGGGTACAGATGCCAATGACTATCGAGCCAGTTCCTTCTAATGTCAAGCACATTCAAATACTACATAGTGAGGAAAAGCACTGGGTATGCGCTTTTTACGATACGAAATCAATATTTATTTATGATTCGTTCAATTCGAAAAGGCTCCTCGCAACGCATGAGAGATACCTGAGAAAACTGTTTCCGTTTTACCAGTTTGATAGCCAGCCCATAAAGTTTGCAACAGTCCAACACCAACCCAATTATTCAGACTGTGGGGTGTTTGCTGTTGCTTTTGCAACCTCACTTGTAAATGGTTACAGGTCGGATCAGATAACATATGATGTTTCTCTTATGCGAGCACATCTCCTGAAGATGTTCGAACATAACAGCGTAGAAGAATTTCCTCATGCACGCATCGCGCTGCGCCCAGTTAGAAATGAAAAGCGTCGTCGGGAAACAAAACAGGAAATAAACCGCAAATATTACCTTTCAAACACTGAGAAGCTACGAGCTCGAGCACGTGAACTCTATCATTCGAATTCTGAAGAACAGAGGGCTACGAACCGCAAGACTTATCATTTGGACGCCGAGAAGCAGCGAGATATTAAACGTAGTAGCTACTGGTCACACCGTGACGATATACGCGATCAGAGACGTAAACTGTATAGTAGACAAAAAAAAGACAACTCGGTGGCAATGCTGAAAATAAGTACCGCTAATCAAATCATCGCCAAGTATCAACGTATTCACAATACGAATACTACTATAGCATTGATAAAATCTAAAGAAAAATATATAGCGAAGATTGTGCCAATGATTGACGAGCGAACTGAGGTTGCTAGAAGAATTAGAGCCGAGTCGATTATCAAGTGGTGCATCCATGATCGAGATTCAAAAATAAGCTTGATGAGGAAGAGCCTGGAAAGTATCAAGAATAAAGCAGAGGTTTGCCAAACGCAGGCTGCCAAATGCTCCAATAATAAGATCGAAGATACACTAAACGCTCTATGTGGTTCTTCCAGACACATCGCCTCAGCTGAATCATACTTCTTGGAAGTGCGTATGAGATCGTTCCATTCTATCAACCAATTGTTATCAATGCAATAGGGCAAGCTGCTAACATTTTGCCTTTGCTTGAAAAACAGAATAAAAGTGGAAAAAGTAAGCGCAAAAGTTGGCCTTGCGACCAAATGTGTAAAACAAAAGATGTAAATTTAATAAAGAAATACCTCGAGTTTCTTCAGATAATATCCTCTTGCACGTTGAAAAATATCCATAGATTCATGGTTCGGTTGAAGTGTACAACAAAACAATCGAACGGCAGACTAGGTCATTCGCAAATTTGTTATATGGGTGACGTGTCCTGTAAATCCATTTTTTTACCTGTGCAAATTTTATCTGCACATTTTCCATCAGTCCGGTATATTCAGAGGTTGGTATACAAATTGATTGATGGTTATACAAAAATTTCGGTCATCGACAAGGCCTTAAACGATGGCAACCTCGCTGAACTGCAAGAAATCTCAGAAAACGCTCAGCAAATTGGTAATAAGATCGAGAAAAATATCGTACATGACATTGAGTTAAATGAAGAAGTAATCAAAGACAAGTACAAATCTGCATTCAATGCTTTGACTAAACGTTCAATTGACATTCCGCGTTCAGTCTGTGTATCATGCGAAAAACTTTGTTTCCAAAGAGAAGTTACGGCCATTGATAAATTCAGAAAACCAATAACGACAAAAATTTGGCTAAATCTGATGCAACACGTTGAATCGGAAGGTAATGAATGTCAATTTGTTTGCAATTATTGCCTACCCAAGCTCCGTCAAAACACCATGCCATCTAAGTGCATTTTGAATGATCTTATCACTAAGCCAGTGCCGCAGGTTGTATCATCGTTGAATGATTACGAACGAATTATAATACAGAGAGCTAAAGCATTCCAAACTGTTCAGAGAATGGGCACCGTAGCAAACAAAAATTTACCTCATAGGGAAATGGTGCAAAAAGTAAAAGGCAGGACGTTTCATTTGCCTTTACCCATCGAAGAAACTTTGAGGAAAATCTGTCCTCCTACCGATCCGATTAATCTTGATCCCGAGCTATATATATTAGTGCGCGGAATCCCTACGAAATCAAAGTTAGTGTGGGAACAATTGGTAGATCTAAATAAAGTATGGGACGCATTGATATGGCTTAAGGCAAACAATTCTCAATATTCTGAAATACAATTACCAGTAACGGCTGACGCCTTGTTGGCTGATGTGAAGGATATTGAATTCCAAGTAGAGGATGAAGAAAGCGAAGATGATAATTTGAAGGAACGTAAATGTATTGATGAAATAGATTCGGCTATTGAAATCGATGACAGAAGTGAATGTCCGGGTGATGTAATAGATGCAAACAAGTATGCATTATTGACTCAAGTGTCGCAATCGGATGAAATTTATCAACAATTCACTATACATCCGTTGTATGAAAAGAGACCCTATGAAACTATCACAAATCTTTATCAAATGTTGAAAATCCAAGACGTGCCATTAGATGATCGTCATAAAAGCTTGGATTTGCAATGTTTTCCGCATTTGTATCCGTATGGTTGCAATGGACAGTACCAGGATAGATCGATGCGTCTAACGCATGCCGAATTTATCAAATCCAGACTCATGTCAAAGCATTCGCAATACCGGCAAGATCAGCAATACCTGTTCTACCTATTAAATAACGCCAATATTCGGCAATTGAACAGCGGGATATATTACAAACTCAATATCACCAATCCAAGCTAACGATTTACCGCAGCGAGTTATTTGGAAAAACTATCTAGGCAAGAATTGGAAGGGAATCTGAACGCAATATTTTCAAGGCTGCGCAATACAGAGCAATATTGGAGTCGGCCAAGAAATGACGTATCTTGTATGATATATCATTACGGTCCGGCAACATGGTTTCTTACTCTAAGTCCAAGCGAATGATTATGGTCCGATCTAACGGAATACCTTCGCGAAGTGGGTGGCCCTGCTGTCGCTAAAATGTCTCCGAGTCAACTGGTGGCTGCTGACCCAGTGTCTGCATCTCGATTTATTGACAACAAGTTTCACGCCATGCTCGATTTCATATGCTCTCCCGATAACCCTATCGGAGAGGTGACTCATTATTTCTGGAGGCGCGAGTATCAAGGCAGGGGAATGCAGCATTTCCACCTTCTGATCTGGATTAAAGATGCTCCAGTCATTGGGAAATCTTCGAACGAAGAAATCGCGAGGTTCATTCTGAAATATGCAACTTGCAGAATGCCACCAAAGCACGTTTCACCTGATTTGTATCGTCGAGTGAATACTCATCAACGGCATAAACACAATTCCTATTGTTTGCGCAGCAAACGGAACAAAGATGGTGGTTCGTCCAAAGTATGTCGATTCGGGTTCCCTCGTCCCGTTACGGATAATATTGTTATCAGAGATGTAGCTGTTTCAATCGCTGGCAGGCGGGAACTTAAGTCCAGAAGTAGACTGTACGATTTACCTCGAAACCAGAATGAGGTTTATATAAATGATTATAACCCACCAATTCTCGTTGCTTGGGAAGGCAACATGGATATACAGATCATTGGCGAACTTACCACTATACTCATGTGGTATATCACAAAGTATGTGTCAAAATCAGAAAAAAGCAACATGGACAAAGACATTGCAGCAGAGATCAATTCGGCAAAATTGCTCTGCAGTCGTCTGTGGAGTTTTGCTCAGCGTATGTTGAATCACAGGCAATGCGGAGCGTTGGAGGCCGCTGATACTCTGTTAGGAATCCCGTTGTACGGCACAGATCCACAAACAACCATTAAATGGATAGATGTACAAATAATTAGAAACAGAAAAGTCAAATCTCGTAAAGAAATTGAAGCCCTTGATGCAGATTCTGCTGATATCTTCCACGATTCGGTAGTTGACACACATTATCCAGCTCGACCAAAAGAATTGGAATCAACCAACCTGTACGACTTCGTCAAATGGTACGAAGTAACAAAAGTCGAACCTAAAGCACGAGACATTGAATATTATATGATTGCAAAATCGACATACATAAAAAAGAGGAAACGTGGCTGCCTCATCAATCACTATAAAAATAATGTGAATAATCAGCCTAAACGATATTACTTTGCATTGCTGTTACTCTTCCAACCATGGAGAGATACTGATGAGCTGCGAAACGGATGTGATACGTACACCGACGCATTCGAATCAGTTCAACTGGAGCTCGAAAAAGCGTTACAGTATCACGAACGCATAATAGAAATACAAAAAGGTATTGAGAATATCAAAGAGATAATCGAGAAGCGTATGGAAGAGGAAGCTCAATCCCAACAGAGCGATACTTCCGATGCGGTACCATTAGGTTGTGGGCCGATCGAAGCAGAAGGTGCGATGAAGGAATTTCAAGCACGCGTCCAGGAAGTCGACACGGTAAATGGTTCACAAAAAATAGCAAACTTAAATCTTGATCAGAAACGAGTATTTGATACGACTACGGATGCCGTGAGTTCGAATGATAGTATCCTCCGACATTACGTCAGCGGTGAGGGCGGAACTGGTAAAAGTCACCTTATCGAAGCGCTCGTATGGTGGGTCAAGCAACATACTGGTAAAGATACCGCGGTAACAGCACCGACTGGAATAGCAGCGTTCAATGTCAACGGTTTGACTATTCACAGGATGTTTCAACTGCCCGTTGAACACGGGGGCACTCCTAAATACAAACAACTCTCTGATGCAGCCCTGAAAGTTATTCGCGACCAGCTCAGAAATGTTTCGCTCGTTATCATTGATGAGGTCTCAATGATTTCGAATGTGACGCTGATGTACATACATCTTCGTTTAAGTGAAATATTTGACACCACCGATTGTGAAGACGGTTGGTTCGGTAAGAAGCATATTCTCCTGTTTGGCGATTTGTTACAACTTCCACCTGTTCGCGAAGAACCTGCGTTCACTAAACTATCGAGTGCGGTTTCAAATAAACTTCTAGGCTCAATGGGAAGTGTCGATCTATGGTGTAAGTTATTCACTTACGACGAATTGACAATTAACATGAGACAAAAGAATGATCAGTCCTATCGCGAGATACTCTCAAGAATACGCCTTGGAATTGTTACTGATTCGGACACAGAAATCTTAGCATCGAGAAAAATCCGCTTCAAAAACTTCACAATTTCAACTTTTGATGCAAGAGTACGTGAACTGTGTGATTACATAAATAATTTACCGAACGATGCAGTCTGTTTGCTTCCCACTTGTCGGATGTGTGACGTGCTCAACGAAGCCATGTTGGGCGAGATACGAAGCGCAGAGATGGATCTGATAGCTTATGATACAGTCGACTGTCCCCCATACGTTAAAAAGAAGGTGCAGAAAATGTTGGATATGGCAGACGAGGACTGTTCTCGAACTGCGGGTCTTGCTAAATTAATTACTGTTAAAATTGGTGCAAAAATAATGATCAGACGAAATATTGATGTTACTTTAGGTCTCATTAATGGCACCATTGGCAAAATCACGTCGATATCACGAGCTATTGATACGAATGATGTAGAAGCTGTAAGAGTGATCTTAGCTACAGGTGTCGAACACGTTATCGAGCGCGTAGACGTGAAGTTTGAGGCAATGGAAGGGGCTTTCGTTATTCGGAAACAGTTCCCAATTTGCCTTAGTTATGGAATTACAATCCATAAAAGCCAGGGCCTTAGTTTGAAGAATGCCGTTATCGATGCGGGTAATTCTATTTTTTCTAGCGGACGAGTGTACGTTACCCTATCGCGAGTTACTTCGTTAGAAGGACTCCACTTGATTAATTACGATCCTCATGCAGTATTAGCGGATGATTCCGCTATCTTGGAATACAATAGATTGAGGAAACAATATCGACCAGACCTCATGGCGATGACTATTTCAAGAATACGTTCACGAAAAGTACACGATCGCAAATGGTCCTTGCCAAAAAATGTGACTGCATGCCAAGAACCAATTGAAAAAGAAACACGCGGGGATAAGTGGCGAGTAAAAGGTTTGCAAAACATAGATGGTGTTTCTTGTTACTCTAACGCGACGATACAGTGTCTATTTCACTGTACACCTATCAGGAACTGTTTTTTGAATCAACAAAATGACGACGTCATGAAAATATTGATTGAAAATTACATCAATTCACAATCACCAGGTAACGTTTTTCACGCGAGGAGACTTGCTGGTAAAGAGTTCACTTCGAAAGTTCAGCAAGATGCGCCAGAGTTTTTAACTAGTCTACTTTGGAAATGCGATGCCTTGAGGAATGTCGTAAAACACGAGTTAACCTCTAAAAGGCGTTGCGAGGATTGTGGTGTAACCATTACAACAGTCGAGCCCGGTTATATTTTGTTACTTGCTTTACCCCCATCTGGTAAGAAAACCCATAATTTGACACAGATAATCGATTACAACTTTTCAGGTTGGAAAAATGTCAAAGATTCGTCCTGCCAAAGTTGCAAGTCAAAAAATATAGTCAGGCAAACTAATGTATCATCGGCAAGCATCTGTTTAATTGTACAGCTCATATTAAATTCCGTACAGGCTGGGGAACTGACGAAGATGAATAATTACCGTATAAAAGAAGTTCCTACGGATAAGCCTTTATTCTGCGGTAAAAAGTACAAGGTCAATAGCGCGATATTCCATCATGGTGAAAGTATTGAAAAGGGTCATTATACTTGCATGCTACGAGATGGGAATTCTGCCTGGCAGCATGCCGATGATTATGAAATTAAAAAGCGAGCCTGGATAACGAATGCACGGGACGCGTACATGTTCTTTTTGCAGAGGACCTAGCTGCATTAAAAAAATAAGTACTTAAGAATTACAATACATACATCTAATATTCATGATATTTATGATAATCATGAGCAGCAACTATAACCCTGCGTGCAGGTAACTCCGCCATTGCCGGTCCCAAGCCCGGATGAGACAGGAGGAGGGCGCGCGCAGGGTTATACGTTGCAGGCATATAGAATCATACTGGATTCTATAAGGAAACAATTCGTAGAACTTAATAAAAGAACACATGTTATTAAGTCTGTTCTCAACAATTTAGGGCTCACAGAAAAGTATGAGCATGCATGTTATTATAACATTATTTTCATTCATTTATTATTTATTCATTTATAGTATACTGTAACGGATCAGACAACATAGGCCTGACCGTTAGCAGTTCAAACATCAGCCGTTGCGAACGTCGAACGATCGAGAACGTTCGACGAGAGCGACATGTCAAGTGACGTCATAGCCAGTATAAAAGTCGAGACACAGCTCTCATTAGCAGCAATTCCACGGTATAGCACCGGGTTGACTCGCAACACTATTCTCTCGGCAGTCACAATAGGCAGAGCGCCTTGTGAACTCTTAGCTTCATTTCAATATAAATTATACTCAATTACTTTCGCGAGAATCAACAAAAAGAAAATTAACTAATTTCAAAAAATATTATCAAAGATATAAATAAAGATATTAAATTTGGAAACAAGAATATTATTTAGACAATAAAATCACAATCATACAAAACTGTCAAAATTCAAATAGAATATAACGGAAATCAAATCAGCTTCGATAGTCATAACTTAGTAAGTAAGCAACAACTGTAAATATAAAATAAGAATTGGTTGCAACCGCAAATCGTTAAAGATAAAATAAATCGAATTTCTAGATTATATAAAAGTAAGTCTATGCAGATCCCTTATCCGCCATTTCCAGGTCTTCTTCATTGATATAACGAACCAACGCTAGATACAGCCTTAGTGTGTCTCTGACATACTCAGGTCTGGCACAGCAGGTTGTATTGTTTAGAATAATTGGGAATAAACTAACTTAAATAAAACTAAAATCAAAAGGTTAGGTGGGTAAAGTGCAGCCTTAGCGCGTTTACGTGTTCAGGTCTGTGGGGAGGCGGCTTTAGTTGCACGGCGACTCAAGTCCGTAATAGGGAAAATTAAATATTTGATACAAAGGTCTAGAACATATAAAATCGAGCAAAGAACTCACAATTACACTCGGTTCGCGATACCGGTGGTATCGCTCAAGAACCAAAACGTAACAATACTCCCACATTTAACGTTGCTGCTTTTTGAGGGTTTGCATGATACAAAATGCATCACCGTATACATGCATTGAGATGTTCATAGGAACAATTGGCAGAATGCTGACAACTGAGCGAGCCTTGCGAGCGAGGATGTACCAAAACCCAATCGAGCGAGCGTAGCGAGCGAGCAAAATTATTAGGCAGTCAAAGAAAATTGTACAAAAAGTAGTGATATCAACCCCAAAAGCACCTCTGGTGCAAAAACCTTTCGCCAAGTACAATAATGTGGTCACTACCCCCCCCCCCCCCCCCCCCCCCCCCCCCAAAAAATCCACCCATAAAAATTCATCCTTAACAAAAGTGGTACTATAAAAATGTCTACTACAAAAGGATTGAAATCAGATACAATTGCCAAGTACGTGTCTTCTGTGTAACAAAAGTTTACAACAGAAGAACAGAAAATTTAATAGTATTTTACTCGTTCACTCGCTACGCTCGCTCACTCGATTGGCTTTTGATAATTACAGGAAAATTTATAATCACAGAAAAAAAAAATCAGAAAAAAAACATTTAGGAAGTGGTACTTGGCGGGCCATCATAGCAATATGCATCGAACAAATTATATATAGACCTAAGTGAATACTCCTTTACTTACTCATAAATGGCCCGCAAGTACCACGTACTAAATGTTTTTTTTCTGATTTTTTTTTTCTGTGATTATAAATTTTCCTGTAATTATCAAAAGCCAATCGAGTGAGCGAGCGTAGCGAGTGAACGAGTAAAATACTATTAAATTTTCTGTTCTTCTGTTGTAAACTTTTGTTACACAGAAGACACGTACTTGGCAATTGTATCTGATTTCAATCCTTTTGTAGTAGACATTTTTATAGTACCACTTTTGTTAAGGATGAATTTTTATGGGTGGATTTTTTGGGGGGGTAGTGACCACATTATTGTACTTGGCGAAAGGTTTTTGCACCAGAGGTTATCACATACCCTCCATACGCTCGACTGGTTCCATTATTAAAAAATTGTTCAATAAATCTATGATATCAAGTTTTTGAAATTTATCCGCTGAAATTTATTCATCACAGGCTGTGAAATCAAATGAAGAACCACGAAACGCAAAGCTTATTATATATCATATATTTATTAAAAAAACGACGAAAATTTATCGAATATCGATTACACGTCATGAAATCAAATGTAGAAATGCGAAATGCAAACCGTGACTATATTCATTTAAAAAATGAATACCTCATCGTTTATTTGAGGTTATCTCCTGAAGAGTCATTTTCGCGAATAAACCCACGCGCTCGTTCCGAGGAAAACGGTATTCCGTTAGATTACTTGAAAGTTCTTCACGAAGTTCACGAAGATTGGTTGGTTAAAAAGAAATTTGCGACTCTTCCAGCACTCGTTTTAATATTAGACGCTGAAGTCTCCGCAGACGACGTATATATGAGCTTCTGCGAGGTTATGAAGCCGTACGATTTATAATTTGGACTCGGAGCGAACTCGGACGAACGCTGAACTAAAACTTGAGATTAATGGGGTCGAGTCGGTTGAGAAGGTTTATTTAAAAAAAAAAATGGAGGATAAATAAAATAACAAATTACAGATAGGAGATTAAATAAAATAATTTATTTAGTTATTTATTTAAGGGGATTTATCTTCTAATAAACATCTCATTTTTTTTTTTTTTTAATACTCATTTGTGGAGCCTGTTTCAAAAACATGTTTCAGTAAAGTCTTAAACCTCGTGCAATCTTCGCAGTCCTCCTTATTTTTTTCAAAAATAAGCGGCGTTTCGCAAAATTCACACTTGGTGAAGGGACGCTAAGATCGAGCTCTCCGACAAAGCCCCGGTAAATGCCCACAATAGCTTCGAAAACTTCTTTTGGAACTCTATAAAAGAGATAAGAAAATTATGAATTAAAAAGAATTAGATGAATATATTTGAAGCAAGGGACAAACTTAATTAATAACTTACCGCGTCACGAAGCATGTGTGGCAAATTTTGAAGGAAGCGTTCGTTATGAGGACACCTTCTTCCCTCGCGCATTTCACACGACTCCACTCACGCTCAAATCTATTTTTTACATATTCACGATTTTTGTGAGAGATATCTCCAATGTTCAATTGAGAAATCAAAACTCCGAGATGAATGGCATCCTCGTTCAAGGAATTCATGGTTGCAAGTGACGCTATCCTGAGCTTCTTCTTCATAGCAATTGTTTCTTTTCATTTGTTTAAACAATTTTCATTGGTTTAGAGGAATTTTATTAAAATAATCGGTATAGGTCGTTTGAATGGTCTTCTTTTATTTCAATATCGAATCCCGCCGAAAGATATTACGCGAAAATCACAATAGGCGTCGTTGTAGTATAATCGATTCATAATGGAGTATGGATAAAAGGGATCCGAGCGGAAAACTTTAATTGTAGGTTATGTTGTATTAAACAAATAATAACCCAAGTTTTCCAGTCCCCGATATTCTAGAAGTAGGATTTTTCTATCGAAATGATAAAAAAAAATATTCTGAGACGAAACGAAGGAAGCCTAACCCATCCCATCCTGACCTATTAATCCGGTTTCCCAACTTCCTCCCAGATAAGACTGCTCCAATTTATATTTATTCCACTTATTTAATGGAACGATTTAACTAATCTATTTATTATATTTGTCAATCTATTTATTATCTCATCAAAAAGTTTGATTAATTATGATATTTTCAAAAGAGAATTTTAAAATAAACGATAATTTAAGAGTTTTCGAAAAACTCTAATTTATGACCTATTATTTCGAGAGAATAATATTTGTCCTCCTGTCTAGGTCGTTTTCTGATTTATTTCGAAGAGGTTTGGAGATGGACCCTCACTGGAGTTTAGATTCGGACTTGGAAACCCTCGAGTCCTCTTGTCCTGGTCCTTTACCCGTCCAACCGCTTCCAATACGCAGGACTTTGCACACGGCAGCCAAGGAATTCTTCGTCTTGTTCCTGATCATCCTTCCTGTTCCTGTTTTCTGATTCTCCATTGAACATCGGAAGAACATTTTATACATATTACACTGTACACTTTTGGTTTGGTTGGATTCAGTATCTTCTCAAGGTTTTCTGTAGTTTACCTTGAGACAGAGGGCGAATGCTGGATAGTATTTGGGGAAACTTTTAACTTCTTGAGCCACAGCTCTAATTCTCCCAAATAGAACACATTGATTTTACAACTTGTTGATCCTTATGATGATTTTACACACATACGAATTTAATTATACTCACCTCGAGAGTCGGGACGACTCTTTTACTAAGGGGGGGTAGTGTTACATTGGGTAAAAGGAAGTCAACAACTATTATTGTAAAACAAATCAGTCTTGCTGTAGCTTGCTTACTGCACAGACTTGTATTTCAGAATACACAACCGCTTAATTCAAAGCATATAATATTCACCCTTGAGTCGCTTTATTTCTCTTGGAGAACCTACTTTAAATAACTTAAAATCACAACGAATCTAATTTCGTTACACTTTCGTGCGTCCCGAATTGAATTAGGTTGTCTGAGTTCGAATTATTTGAAATGAATAATTTTTTTATCATCGATATACACTAACTGGACAGCCGATCGACCAAAATGTTTGTGTTTTTTTTTTAGCCCCGCATTCCGCCACCTATCGGTCCCGATGGACTCACATGACAGATATGTTTGGCTCTAAATGACGAAAATATATCGAATATCGATTACATGTCGTGAAGTCAAATGGAAAAACATGAAACGCCAACCGTGACTATATTCATTTGAGAAATCATTCGTTCATGTTTCGTTTGGATAAATTTTTGTGACTGACACATATTTATTTATTTTAATTTCATCTCTTCGAATTCAATCTTTCAAAATGCCTCGACGTGCAAACTCATCTAGAAGTCATTCAAATGAACGACCGGAGTCAAAAAAACCCAAGACTGACGATAATATTCCTCCGCTTTCTACTACGGAATATATTAAAAACATTTGAATCGGATATAAATTTGCGTAAGCAATAACTTCACCAATATTATTATTATTTTAACGTATAGTCACATTATTTTATTTCCGCCTTTCTTATGTAGAGCTGTCATTGGATATGTTGACACTATTCAATCCAGTAAAATCGAACGGAAAACTTCGCCAAATAGGCCAGAAAACACCAAATCAGAATTGGACTTAAGTAGATAGGCAAGGGGGGTTCTGGGACAATCTAGGTCAAATATTTTGTTCCAGAACCCCCCCTGTGTTCTGATTGGTCGTAGCCCCCTCCCACTCGCTGCGAGGACGTCCCCCTAACGGTAATCGATAATTTCACAATTTTAAGGACGTCCCCCTAACGGTAATCGATGATTTCGCAATTATAACGGGATCTTTCGCAATTTTAATGGGATCTATCGGCATAAGGACCGCCTCCTGTACGTATTTGTCAATTTTTAACGCAAGTACCGCCCCTATAGTAACGGTAATTTCGCAAGGATTTATGCGACCTGATTTCTGAATTACTGAATTTCTGAATTTCTGAATTTCTGATTTCTGAAATGATGCGATCTGATATCTGAAATACCGCAAGCCCCCCCAATCGATGCGAGCTCGATCGATGCTGGCTTCATGTTGTCTGAATCGTCGTCAAGACCTACTTTACCCGTGAGCGCGCGCGCGCTCTTACCGACCGTCGAGTGAGAACACAACCTCTCTGACAAAAAAACGATACCGACGATCTTTTTCGTTCTAGTTTCGAACGTTCTGTTTGCTATGTATTGGTGGCCCTGAAAAGGGCCGGTTTGATGGTCCTGAAAAGAACCGATTGGTTTTGTGATTACAAGATTCGCCAATTTGAACAGTAGTATCGGACTGACCCCTCCGCTGTTCTCTCAGCCCAGATAGGTTGACCGCAATAGTTGGTAGGGTGCCCATCCCCCCACCGCCCCTCGGTCATCCACCGGATCCCGAAAAAATCGTCATCCTCCGGGCCGACTATTGTGCACGTTTCCTCCCAGACTCGGAGGAATTCTCTGTGTTTCTCCCGCCGGCGCCTCACCGCGGTGATCAGGGGGTGGGGTCTCGGTTGGATAAACCCCTGTCTCGGTCGGATAAACCCTGCCTATAACAAGGATATTCAAAATTAGAATTACATTCGATCGAACAAAAACTATAACGATTAACAATATTGGAAAATAGTAATCTCGAATAAAAACCATAACGATGAACAATATTGGAAATAGTACTCTTGAATACAAAACTACAACGATGAACAATATTTGGAAATAATTATTAATGAATTGATAAAAAAAAGTACTCACCGCTATAGGATCGATACGATGAGCCTCGAAAAAGTGTATCCAGATCTCTAATGGAGCACCCATTTTTTCAAGCGCTAAAATCAGAAACCAACAAATGAAAAAATCATAGTAATTCGCAGAACCACTAAAAATATCGAAAGATTGACAATACGCACTTTAGAAAATTTTCAAACTGAACTCCTTGAGCTCTAAGCTACGAATGGATCCAATATGCAACCATTCGGTAGTGTGCACACACCCAAGAAGTCATACACAATAATACAAAATATATATACATGTACTTACTTTCGAAGTATTCATCACATATATAGTTTTCAAGTATCCATCACATATGCACTCGAGTAGAACGTTCCCTATAGCTTATAGTTAGATAATCTAGAAGAGAATAAGCGTGTGCCAAGCTGTATATGAGGTATTCCATACCAACTCGACCAATGATTTTCCCTCACCATTTTTGATTTGGTTCATAATTTTTTCTACGGTTACTCCAACTCTAACACCCACTCTTGAATTTTTTCAGATTTTTTCCACTAACCGTTATTCATTCATGGATTTTCGAAACTTCAAACAGTGCGACACCTTCGATTTTTTTGAAAAAAATCTCAAAAATTCTACTTTCGAAGACGATCATTTTGACCCCCATTCGAAAGTGGAAACTCTCTTCCTTATGTTTATTTTGCTTATTTGAGAAAAAATTATTTCCTAAGCGTGGTGGATAATGGCTCTCAGAATTTTTTCAATGCAAATTGAAAAATGAATTGTATCTTCAGGATAATGGGTCGTAACCATCGGAGATACGTTTGATTGTATTTTCGAAAATTTTAATCGTCGTACAATAAATTATTTCTATTAATTTACTAAATTATAATGCTCCGCGAGTACGACATCATACTATATTGATGTGAGCATACATTAGACGTATCACATTGAAAAAAATTCTGGGAGCCATTATCCACCACGTATACGAAATAATTTTTTCTTGAATAAGCAAAATAAACATAAGGAAAATAGTTTCCACTTTCTAATGAGGGTCAAAATGATCGTCTTCGAAAATAGAATTTATGAGACTTTTTTCAAAAAAATCGAAGGTGTCGCACTGTTTGAAGTTTTGAAAATTGATAAATAAATAACGGTCAATGGCAAAAATCTGAAATAATTCATGAGCGGTTGTTAGAGTTGGAGTAACCGTAGAAAAAATTATGAACCAAATCAAAAATGGTGAGGGAAAATCATCGGTCGAGTTGGTATGGAATACCTCATATATAACACTTGAGTATTCTAAACAATACGAGTTCGCGTTATCTTGAGCGAGTCACAACGATTTTTACGAGTGGCTTAACGTTGAATTCTATAGAGACATGCGAATATTAACGATACAGAACCTACATATTTTATGTATTACTAACGGTATTGAAATCCACATGAACTGAATCCCCTTTAATTACCACGTAAAGAAAGAATGTAGAGCGGAAGAAACTTTTTCAAAATAAGTCCATCGAATAGTAAGTTTTTCCAGGAATAGAGGAACACGTACGCACACACATTTGATTTCACCTCCTATAAAACGGCGTTTTCGTAACGTTTTTCAGTTATTCGAATTTTAGTCGTGCAAGAAGGTGTACACTCTTGAGAAGCTTCGTCTATCATATCTGCAAAAATGGCTTCTGAAAATATAAACAAAGTTTGCCGCATGGATGACTTCTTACCTACGAAGAAAATATCAGAGCTGGAGGTTGGGAAAGATTATAAAGTTTCATCGTTCAAATCTGTTACCACCAAATACGGGCCTAAAACCATGGTGGAGATCGAGGATAGTTTTATGATGTTTACAAGTTTATAGAGTTACAAGTACATGAAACTGCTGCTGCGGAAAATCGTCTAAGCTTACGGTACCTCGGTGGACAATACAACCAGTGTGAATTTCTTTACTTGTAAAAATTATTATTACATATTTTTTTACTATACCGATTTCCTGAAAGTCGAGGTGTTCAAACAATGGGTTTAATATGACATTTAAAATAAAATTTTATTGTGCATATCAAAAAAAGTTATTCTCCCTCAACTTTTCATTTATTTACACCGAAGTGAGATATAAACGCAGAAATGGATGCTCAATCGTGTTTGAAGTTAATTAACATTGTAGAAAGTGCTTATAAATTGTTGGACGGTGCGTCACCTCATCAAATCGAGCGATGGAAAAATTTGTGTAATCGTAATATCAGACTCTTGAATAAAATATTGCGAACAGTTACTCTTTCTGATGGAGAAAGACACAGAATCGTCACAACAGTTTCCATACTTCAATCGTTGGGTGAGAAATTCAAGGACAAACAACGAAGTGGTCAAGGTATCGGAACATCGAGGAAAATGATAAAAGACAGAGTTCAGTGGAAGGACTTGGAATCTGTATTTAAAGGTCGAATACGTACTGGTGTTATAATCAATCTACGCCACAAAGATCTGAGATCTTTTTTGCAGGATTCGAAAACCTTGGCTGTCGTACGATTGAAGAATTCTCTACAGCAAGGAGGTAATCTGAAAGTGAACGGTATACTGGCTTGCAAGTTTTCCATCCTGAAAAATTCTGAAACTGTCGAAGAAATGAAATTTTTCAACACAAAAAATGAAGTTATCCTTCCGGTCACGGATATTAAGAGATGGTTCGATGAGAATTTGATCGATCGTCTCCTGGTGAAAGTCGAGGATTTTCAAGAGCAGGACTCGGGTTGGACATTCATCGAAATTGTTAATCTAATGATTAATATTAATCGCTACGAACCGCTACGTGGAGGTCTATCTACCTACGTACATCTACCGCTGGATATACAGAAGAAAAAGGCTGTGGTGAACGTCCAGAACAGCGATGAATTCTGCTTTCTGTGGGCCATCGTTGCAGCGCTTAATCCCGCAGATAATAAATTAAATGTTGCTCGGACAAGTTCTTACCCTTATCCGAGTACAATATTCAACTGTGAGGGTATCAAGTTTCCCATAGCTTTGAAAGATATTTCTAAATTTGAACGAATCAATTGTCTAGCAATTAACGTTTACGGTATGGAAACCGAATCGAGAAGACCTAGTGAAATAGTACCCCTTTATTTGAGTAAAAATAAGACAGATAAACCTACGATCCACCTTATTGCTATAGATAGTTGGATAGAAATCAATGGTCAGCAGGTTTTTCACTTTGCTTGGATCAAAAATCTATCTAGATTGTTAAGTTCACAACTGTCGAAGCATAAGACCGCAAAATTTCTGTGTGATAGATGCCTGTGTCATTTCCAAGTTCAAACCTCGTACGAAAGACATACACAAGACTGTGGAAATATAAACAAGTGTAAGATGATATTACCGAAAGAAGAAGATAAGATTTTAAGTTTTAGAAACTATAGATATAAGGAGTTTGTACCGTTCGTCGTATACGCTGATATAGAGTGTATCCTCGAGCCGACGGAGAATGAAACCTTGTACGAAAAGCATATTCCACATAGTACAACGTACTATTTGCACTGTGCCTTCGACGATTCTCTATCAAAATTTGAAATTAAACGTAATCCCGATTGTATCCAATGGTTCGTCAGCGAATTACAAAAATTAGCAGAATTAACAAATTTTTACCTGAAAAGAAACGTACCGATGCAACTCACTAGTGAGGAAATACAAGATATGGATAATACTAAAATATGTCATATTTGTGAGAAACCATTCACTTTAACGGATAAAAAACATCGCGATCATTGTCATTTCACAGGCAAGTACCGCGGTGTGGCGCATCCGGGCTGTAATTTGAATTATAAATCTTCGCATATTATTCCACTAGTTTTTCACAACCTGTCCGGCTATGACTCACACTTCTTAATCAAAGCTTTAGCTACACAGTTCGACGGTGAATTGAGTCTCCTTCCTGTCAACAATGAACGGTATATTTCCTTTACAAAAAAGATTCAAGATACAAATGTGAGCCTACGATTTATCGATTCGTGTCGGTTTATGGCAAGTAGTTTAGACAAACTGGCATCATATCTGAATGATAATGATAAAACAATTGTTCGAAGGTTGTGTACCAGCGCAGAGGAATTCGAGTTGCTCACGAGGAAGGGGGTATTTCCCTACGAATATGTAGATAGTTGGGTAAAGCTTGATGAGAAAAAATTACCACCAATTGAAAAATTCTATTCAAAATTGAACGATACCAACGTCTCAGAAGTGAATTATCAACACGCAATAAAAGTCTGGGATACGTTTAATATTGATACGCTGGGCGAATACTCTGATTTATATTTGAAAACGGATGTTCTACTCCCAGCGGATATTTTTGAAAATTTTCGTCGTAACTGTCATTCTACCTATAGCCTGGATCCTCTGCACTATTACACCGCTCCTGGACTCGCCTTCGACGCGATGCTCAAGTCCACGCGTGTTGAGCTAGAACTCCTCACCGATGTGGAGATGCTCTTGTTTATCCAAAAGGGGATTCGGGGTGGTGTAGCTCAGTGCTCGAACCGGCACGCTGAGAGTAACAATAGATATATGAGTAAGGACTTTGATGCCAGTAAAGAGGAATCCTACCTCATGTACACTTGGGGTCATTAATTATGAGACGGCTAGTTTTCTGGACAAAACATTTATGTTGGCAACACAAAATAAACCCACAGCGCTACATAGTGGGCCGATCGTGAAGCTTAGTCAATCTCACTAAATATCACATAACTCGTGACAGTCCCGATAGCCAAAAAAGGAGCGAAGTGTCTAGTCGTCCGGACAGTCAGATGAATAATTTTAGGTTATTCGTCCGGACAGCCGTACGAAAGATCGAAAATTTATTAGTCCGGACAGTCGGATGAATAATTTTAGGTTATTCGTACGGACAGTCGAATGAATAATTTTTGGTTATTCGTCCGCACAGTCGTACAAATTATTATAGGATATTCGTCCGGACAGTCATGCGAATTACGAAGTGTCTATTCATCCGGCAACTGTACGAATAACCTCAAATTATTCGTCCAGCAACTGTACGAATAACCTCAAATTATTCGTCTGGCAACGTCAAATGTATTTTACTTGAGTGAATAAGCATGAAACCGTTTGCAACGGCGGTATTCTGTTATTTAGATTAGCTTCTGAATATTAATAAATATACTACATAGGTGAGTAAATATCGAAACATATAGGTATGAAAAAGTTTCAACCTTCGGCAAGCGTTAGCGGGGCGTAGTGGTTAGAGCGTTAGACTAGAAAGCGAGCGTCCCCGGTTCGAATCCCTCGACTCTGTAGGTTTATGAAATAAAAAAAATTAGGTATTCTAGCGAAGAGGGTAATATGAGAGCGTGCGACTAGCGGATGAGCGTTCCAGGGTTAGAGATTACTGGAAAAAAAAGACTCAAGCAATCAATCTTCGGAAAAAAAAAATACATTTTTTACTGTACGAATAACCTCAGGTTATTCGTCCGGTAATTTCATATTTTTTGATTATATGCAGGGGCGACTTACAGCCACAAGGTAGTGCGTCGCTTCACAGGAATGATTTCGCGCGCTTCGGCAACTCTTAATTTTTGACTTTCTAAATTTTCCGTGTCTTTAGGAGTCACGGAATCTGACGAATAGCCACGCCGCGGAAGAAATTCCCGGACGGAGTCTCCTTAGGTGAAATCTCTTTCCGGCTAAAATTTTTTCGAACCAAATTGTCCGCTCAAAATTTCCGCAGATTAAATCTTCCTCTTTTTCTGACGAAATTGTACCTACTTCAGCCGCCGAAACCACAACTAGGTGGTCCGTCGCTCGACAGGAATGATTTTTTTTAATCACCCACGCGCGAAGCGCGTGGGCAACTCACCCGGTGGTTATCGCACCCCCAAAGGCTAGAATAGGTTAGGCCTTTTTTGAATCCCACCCGGGAATCCGCCCACTAGGTGGTCTCCGGGCGAGAGGGATGATTTTTGTTAATTACCCACGCGCGAAGCGCGTGGGCAACTCACCCGGTGGTTATCGCACCCCCAAAGGCTAGAATAGGTTGGGCCACCCCACTGATCCCATACATGCACACTATGGTGGTTTAAAAAAGAACTAAGTTCTCAGATGTTGCTGCTTATTCGTGAATATGTTGTTTCTGATTTTTTCAAAATATTCCATTTTTTTTAGCTCTATAGGACAATATTTACTACTGCCTCATTGAAGTTGAAATTTCAAAATTTTGCGATTTTTGGCAATTACAAAGTTCTCAGATCAAAGTGCTCATTCGGCTATCTCTAGCTTCTCATTCAATGAGCGTTTTGGTTCAAGACGAGACTCGTACGATAATATTTAGTACTGCTTTGGAGACATTGGAGTTTTTTCGAAATTTAGCGTTTTTCTAGAGATTTGATCGCCGGGTGTCGCTCAAGAGACAGTTATTTTCCTATCATGATAAGGAAGGAGTACAAGCAGATCGCAGTCTGCGGGACCATTTTTACTACTGCCTCATGTTGCTAATTTCACTTCAAGGAAAGTCGCCCTCAGAAATTTCTACGTATTCGTATAGTTGCTGTACGAATAATTTCTACGTATTTATACATTGCTGTACGAATAGACACGTGGATTTCGATTTTGTTTCCTGCATCAATATCTCGAAAACTAATATAGATATAGATTCAAAATCAGCAGAATTTTCATCCTTGTTAAAAACTCCATCGTAATCCACTTTCATATTTTGACGCCACGGAAATCGTCATCGTGCCGTCCGGACGAGTAACCACCGAATAACCTATAATTATTTTTAGTCTCCGGACGAATAACCTATAATAATTTTACGAATGTCCGGACGAATAACGGAAAATTATTCGTCCGACTGTCCGGACGACTAAATTTCTGCTCGTTCGTACGGCTGTCCGGACGAATAACCTAAAATAATTCATCCGACTGTCCGGACGAATAAATTTTTGCTCGTTCGTACGGCTGTCCGGACGAATAAAAAATGCGTATTCATACGGTTATCCGGACGACTAGACGCAGCGAAAAAGGAGAGGAAGAAATTATGACAGTCGAATCTAACCTAATACCTACTAACCTAATAACCTATAGATTGACGTGTGAATCAGTTGGAAAATAATTGTAATTCACAACTTCCCCCTCGAAGAATACAAACGGGCGAAAGTTTATGTTTTCAATCTTTTCAAGTGATGACAGAAGAAATTGTAACCTGAAAATTTACGGTAAGTTGATTTGATAAAAATACAATCAAATTAGGAAATGCAAGTTACGCTGTGCCTGACAAACAAGATTCTTTGTTGATTTTGCGTGTGAAACCATGTCCAGGACTAGATTCTAGATCATTGAGACTATCGTGTAACTCATTAATACTTTTTGACTGATACAAGACATTTATCAAACACAGACTGAACCCTTATATATTACCCTTATATATTACCCGACTTATATATGAACCTGAAATTAACGGAAATTCATAGAATCTTAAAATTTGAACAATCTCCATTGTTGAAACCGTACATAGATCTGAATACTGATTTGAGAGAAAAGTCTAATAACGAGTTTGAGAAGAATTTCTTTAAATTGATGAATAACGCGGTATTCGGTAAGACTATGGAGAACGTAAGAGTAGATAGGGTGCAGTATGGCTCCGGTTTTATGACCCCCCATAAAACGGCCCCCCGCTGTGAGGGGGGGGGGGGTCGCCGGTTCTTGCCGCCGCCATTTTTTTTTTTTTTTTTTTTCTTTTTTTTTCCCCGCAGCTAACCTAACCTAACCTAAGTGAATATCCTTGATTTTAACCTAAGTGAATATCGTTCATTCTAACCTAAGTGGTTTCCGAGGCTTCTGCAGTATGGGTCCGAAATATATATTGAGACGGAATATATACCTTCCTCACCTAGCGCGGCCGTGGTCCTAACGACTGCTAGGGCTCCAGCAAATGGTTTTCTATATTTTTAATAATGTTGGGCGCCAGCTAGTCTGGTAGACTAACAATTATATTTATAATTAACTTAATTTAGACAATTAACTCAGGGTAGGTATAGTTGGTGGACCAGGTAATTGTTTGCAAAGCTGATAGATCATGCACAGAGGAAACAAGATAGACAATAGCTCAAGATAAAGATATATAAATTTATTCAAGACTTACGTTTGTTGACAATTATCTTAACAATGGTAGTAACCCCTGGACGTCTATCCAACGTTTTATTTTGTCGATTCACAATACACTAAACTGTAATGATTTGACGAATAATAATAACGATATTGACTATTAATAAATATTTCTTTATATATTTTGACGAGATTTGATTTTATGTCGAGACTCCTCGAGGGTTGACTTCGCTAATTTGTGAACAAGTTGTTCGGTCGAAGTCTTTGACCAGAGTGTGTGGCTAATTTACGAATTATATATTCCTTTTCGGTTATTGGCTAAGGATCCTCTCCTCTCCCCACTCTACTGTCGCTAGATCTCTACTCAACGAAAATCAATAAGCTCGCGCATGCGTGTCATCCCTCGAAATAGCTCTGTTCTATTCATTTGTCATCGGGTCGTATAGATAATGAAATAATTATGGTTCTACCGACCTGACAAATCTCTCGTATTATTCGATAATTTATTTAATTAATAATACTATTAAGATTAAGGACAAATACATTTGGGACAGCACAATTATGACAATACGACTTTGGTACGCTCGAGGAGTCAGTCGAACGTTGATGTCGAGGGAATATTATTTTCCTGTCACATTCTCCCCCTTCAAACCTTGACATCATATGAGAGACGTTCGTCATCAAAGGCATCCGCGTGACTCGATTCGCGAAATCTACGATCTCTATCTGGAGCAACATTAACCCATCCTGCAAGTTTCTCAACATATACACAATATATCAGCCTTGCAAATTTTTTAGGAGTGGATAGGAATGACGACAGATAACACAGAATCGTTGGAGTAACGCATATTTTAATACATATAAGAATATATATTGTTCGACAAAAGGAAATGTTAGTGGTCGAACATATGTAAGGCTATTTGAGTTTAAATGCCATTCAGTCTTTTTAACAGACTTAGAGTTTGTTTGATAACTTATAAGTAAAGAAACATAAACAGTAATTGACTTAAGGTAATCAACAGATTATAATAATGAATAATATAAGGTAATATCGGGCAATATAATGTTATGAAATGGAATCGGCAAGGAAATCGGCGCAGTTAGTTTTTGCGGAATTTTCCGGACTGATGTTTGTATTTAGTTGGGATAATTATGTGGACTTCTTCTCCATCCCCTAGTTCCGGTCGTTCGTTCATGATCTCATCTAACGATTTATCGGCGAAAGGCGTAGCGAGCGCTTGGATTGCGCGTTGACGCTTTTCTTCTGGTAAAGCTGCTGCTTTCGCGGCTACCTGATTTGTCGACTCCTTAGCTGCGATGATTGCATTTTCTCGGACGAGAAAAGCGCGGACACGATTCGGGTAGTCACGCGGGTCGTCGAATTTGGCTTTCACTTTTCTGGTTAGGACCTCTTTACCCTCGTTGACAAGGAATCGATGGTCCTGTGGGACCCATGCTATCGGCCAGGTTGCATAGTTAAGTCGAAGCCAATCGACCATTCCTGCGTAGCGAATATTGCAGTCAGGACATTCTGGACAATATAGATTCAAGTCTCGGGAGCACCCTGCGCATCTTCCTAATGCCTGTTCATGTTCAATACCGTGTGGGTAGATGCAATCGGTTGTATCGAATCCGTCTGCTCCGCAGATCTGACAAAATCCAGGACGGTACGGGAGTAGACAGTCCTTGAAGTGATGTTCCTTGGATCGACAATTTACGCATCCAACAACGTATTGCTTTCCAACAGTGGTAACAAAGGTTTGTGTGCCCTGATCGACTTTTGTGGATTCCAAACGTTTGACGAAGTATTCAGCTCGTTTGGTGATCAGTTTTTTCAATGCTTGTTGGCTGATGATTCGACAGTCAGTCATGTATAGTGATTGAGATTGACTGGATGAACTAGCCAGTTGCGGAACTTCCAGTTCTTTCAGTATGTCGTCGAAGGATGGTATTTTTCCTAGCGGCAACGGCTGTACTTTTACTGACGGGGCGACAATAGCACCGGTTTTCTCTAGGGAAGTTAACGGCTGCCCTGAACGTGAGCGTTCCAGTGAATGTTGTCGAGCTGGAATACGGTTTCGTTTTAAATTCTCAGCGTAAATCGCTGAAGCTGAAACCCTTGTTGGTTTGGTCAGTTTAAGTTGAGGCGGTGGAAGGTTATGAATTTCCTCAATTAGCGTTAGTGCTTCCAAACTGGGGGTCAGAATTTTGATCGACGATGCTTCGTCTTCTGAAGATGATTCTTCTAAAGTGGCCTCTGGTACTGGTTCAAGTCTTGGTGTTCCTCTCGGTAGACTAGAGGAAGGAACTTCTAGGCTTTGCATTTGACTAGGGTTACTAGTCGAGGTGGTTGTCGATTTCGTGTCGATATTGGAGACTGCCTCTGCAATTTGGCTTCGGAGTTTATGAAGCTGATCCTTCAACTTCTGTTCTTCGTTCACCAGGAGTTGTAAATTTTGTTCACCGTGACCGGTGGTTGACTTTGGTGTCTTCGGCATCTTGTGCTGGTTATAGGGAAAATTCAAACATTCCGTAAGCTTCTACGCGGTATTTTTAAATCAGTTACATAATACTTTCCGACAGATTTGTCGTTCTTATCTTCTAATTCAACAATCATAGGTCCAATCAATCTTTTTATAATTGCTGGGCCTAAGAATTTATGTGCTAGTTTGGCAGTGTAGCCTTCTGCTTTGTTACTTAATTTTTTATTTGGGTAATAGACTTCCATGCCTATTTTCAATTCGGTTTGATCGATCTTATGAGAATTGGCTTTGGCAAGGCGTTTGGTAGAATAGGTTTGCATTTGTTCTTCGACTTTATGGCGTAACTCGTCAAATTTGTCCATTCTCTTCACCCAATAATTAACTAACTCATTTGTTACTATTTGGCTTTCGTCAGAGAAACGTTCCCTTGGGTTGATTTGAGCTTCGCGCGCGTGATTCAAATAGAATGGTGTCACTCTACTGCCGGAATGTGATACGGTATTGTACGCTAGTTGCAGTTTTGACAAGTTTTCATCCCATTCGTTATGATTGTTTTTCAGAAATGCTGCGATCATTGGCTTTATTGTCCTATTCACGCGTTCTACGGGATTCGCCTGCGGATGTGCTAACGGGGTGGTTATATGTCTAATCTTTTTCGCGGTTAACAGTGCTTCTACGTCTTTATTGACGTATTCCGTACCGTTGTCAGTTATAATTGACTCTGGAATTGAACCCCATCTATCAAAAACGGTTTCTAAAGTTTTTACTACGATTTTTCCGGTTTGATTGCGCACGGGAAATAGTTCGATATATTTTGTGTACGTATCTTGTACTACGATGATGTACGCATTGCCCTTTTTTGAACGAGTGAGAGGTCCTACTGTATCAACTGACAATTGCGCCCATGGTTTTAATAAGGGTCTTGTCGTTAATAAGCCTCTTATAGGTTTTTGATTGTATTTGACTTTTATGCATATATCGCAATCTTCTAAATAAGCTTTAACGTCTTGAGACATACCAGGCCAATAATAGTTTTGTCTAATTCGTTCGTACGTGTTATCTCTACCAAGGTGTCCTGCCTGTGGAGTCTCATGATTTTCTTGTAAAATCTTCGGGACTTCAGGAGGTCTAACTACTCTTTTCCACGGATTCTCATCGTCAATCAACATTTTATCGTAATCCGGTCTGTGGTAGTATAATTCGTTATTTTCGATTTTCCATTCGGGGAATCGATTTGGTTCTTTCCTAACAAGTTCGCGTTTGGTTTCGTACCAATTAGAATCGAGAATTGTCGATAAGTGAATTCGATCTTGTGTTGTTTCGTTAATTATCTTTTCCCAACCTAACGGATCGACATCAAGGTCAAACATACGCGAAAGTGCATCTGGCGCTTCGTTAGTGGTTCCTCGTCTGTATTCGACTGTCATTGAGTGCTGTAAAAGATAAATCGCCCATCTAGCAAGACGGCCAACTGGACTTTTTAATCCATACAACCACTGTAACGCTTGATGATCTGTGACAACTTTGAAAGGCATGCCTTCTAAATAACACCGTAGTTTCGTTACTGCCCAAACTACTGCTAAGCATTCTTTCTCGGTGGTCGTATAATGCATTTCTGCGCCTCTTAGCGGTCGACTTAGAACTTCTAACAAATTTTCTCTTTCATTTTCTGGGTCTGATTGTACTAAAATCGCGCCTAATCCGAAATCACTAGCGTCCGTATAAAGAATGAAAGGTTGTCCGGGTATTGGTGTATAAAGTCGGGGTGCATTGACTAACGCGGTTTTTACTTGTTCGAAAGATTTTTGTTCAACGTCTGTCCATTTCCATGGTACTTTCGGACTTGTTAATTTATTGAGTGGACCCTGTATTCGTGCAATGTTTTTTAAGTGTCGATGGTACCAATTAACGAGACCGTTAAATTGTCTAAGTTGAGTCCTGTCCTTTGGCACTGGGAAATCGATAATCGGTTGAATTTTTTCGGGGTTTGGTCTAATACCAAGCTCATCAACAATATAACCGAGAAACTTTACTTCCTTACATGCAAAGCTACTTTTTTCGCGATTAATTTTCAATTTAGCTTCGCGGAGTACTTCGAATAGCAAGGATAACAGTGAGAGATGCTCATCAAAGTCTTGACTAACTATGATCCAGTCGTCTAGATACGCAAATACTTGTTCGGACCATTTATTTGGTAATTTTCTCTCTACGATTAATTCTTGAATTCGGCGTTTTAATTTGTCCATTAAGCTTTGAAAAGTGGACGGTGCACCTGTAAGGCCATAAGGCATTCTCGTCCATTCTAACAATCCTTTTCCTTCGACTGCGAACGCGGTATATCTACGGCTTTCGAGATCCATAGGGATTTGATGGAAAGCCTCGCTCATGTCAAGGGTTGAAATAATTTTCGCTTGATGTAATTGTGATAAGATAGATCTCATATTTTGTAGTGGATAGGCTGGCTTAACGGTTTGACGGTTCACAGGGCGATAATCAATGCAAAATCTCAAACCGCCGTTTCCTTTTGGAGCTACTACTGGCGAACACGCCCAATCACTGTTGCTCCATACAACGTAGCCTTTCTCGAGTAGCCTATCGACTTCTTTATCTATAAATGCGCGAACGGCTTCGCTACGAGGATATGGTTTTTGTCTATGTGGGGTATGATCGGTTAGTTCTATAACGTGTTTAGCTAAATCTGTCATTCCGGTAGATTCTTTGTCTAATTTCGCGAATTCTTTATCAAGGAATTTTTCAAGTGTGTCTGTTTGTTCAATAGTCAGTGCCTTTAATTCTGTCTGGGTAAGTTTTCGTCGAGTAATCGGGTACGAATACCGACTTCCGTCTAACGTCCAAGTTTCGTTGATCGGATCTGTCTTTACTTTAAATGACAGCCAGAAATCCATTCCTAATATTACTGCATTAGACAAATTTGGAAGGACACTAAACCATTGGGGTCCGTACACGTCGCCTATGTCAATTACAAAGCATGTACCCCCTTGAGTTTTAACAATAGATTTATCCCCAAGACGTACTCCGTTTCGTGATGTAGAATCTACGGCAAGCTCTTTAAATTGGAATTTCTTTACGCGTTCATATACGGTTTGACTCAAATATGAGCGCTCACTTCCACTATCTAGGATACCATGAATTTTCTCGCCAAAGATTGAAATTTCTATCGGAATTCTTGCTACTTTACTAGGTTCCGAGAGACCGTTTTTTGATCGAAAAATTCGTCGTTTTGACAAAGACTGGACAGTATCCGCTGGTAATTCAGTGGGTGTCCAATTCTTCAATTTCTCTATTTCTAACGTCGAATTATGCGCAAAGTTGAGAGTTGCGTCGTTTTCTTCACTTGACAGGGTGGATAAGTGTGGCGTACTTCCTACAAGTTCGTCTTCGTCTGTTGAGTCTGTCAAGTCAATATTATCATCGGGAATCTCTGAATCACTCGACCAGTCGCGTATTAATTCTAATTTTGTTGATGTATCGTTATTGTCAACAATTTGATCTTGCAACAGGGTTGAGCTACTAGCTGTTTTGCAATCTGTTTTATCGAATGTTTTTGTCTGTTCGATATTAAATTTTATTGTATCTGTTTTTTCGATTACCTCGTTCTTGCCCTTAACAACAGTGACCTGAGGTTCGATTACTGTCGGGCTTTCTCGTTTCCCGAAAGAGAAGGACAGTCTTTATTCACATGACCCGTTTTTCTACACGCGTAACAAATAACTTGCCTATCGGCAGTGCAGAAGCGCGCTGGATGACCCATTTGACCGCAATTATAGCAGTAAACTTTACTTGGATCATACGGAGATCTTCCCTGTACTGACTTTGGTTTCTCTTCCGACGACGTTGCGGAGGTTTTATTATTTTTCTGAAATTGCGTGAGGTTACGTTCGAGCCTCTGTTTAATTAAACTTTTATTGTTTACATTCGAACTTTTTGAATCGCGAGTAGTGCGCGTTAATTTCTGATCGACAGCTGATAATTTAGAAGGTTGTTCATCAGTATCTTCGCTTTGAGACGTTTCGTATTCGTTTTCGTCTCCTGAACTCTCTTGTAAGTAGCGTAATTCGGTTTTCCTATTTCGCGAGTCCTTCTGTAGGTCCATTGACCTGCGGTGAAGGTAGCTTCGTTCATTCACGTAATGTAAAAACTCATCGTAGTCTCTTAAATGGAGATTTAAGATTTCTGATGCTAGTCGCGGATTGAATTTTACAAGAATCTGTTTCAGCTGTTCGCGGAAAGGTGGTGGGGATTGCATACGTTCAAAGATTACGCGTGCTCGACAAGCGAATTCTGCTAACGTTTCACTCTTTTCAAATTTGAGATCGTGAACTTCTAGGATAAGAACAGCATCCTCTTTTTTCACAGCCCATTGAAAACGAAAAGCTCGCACGAAATCTTTCCATGATCGCCAGCGTGATTTGTTTAGTAAATACCACGATCGGTAGGGACCTTCGAAGATTGTCGACAGGCAAGGAATAAACAAATCTTTATCTATCCCGCTCGCACTTAATTGATCTTTTAGGATTAACAGAAATTGTTCCGGGTCTCTTTCGGTCTTTGGAAAAGTGATTTTCCAACTATTGACAATTCGACCGATTTTCATGGCAAAATCGAGTTCTCGATTACCGATCGACGCGGATTGATTACTCATTACTCTATCATGTCGATTTGTCGCAGTTGAATTGCGATTTGGTCGCGAATTACCGTGTTCTTGAAATTGAGTTGTGGCATCGTCGCTATCGCTGTCTTCACTACTTTGCCAAGATAAAGCCCCCCTTTTTGTTCTTGTGGAGCGCGTTTCGCGATAATTCCGGTGGTTTGGCATTGGGTTGTCAAAATGGCTAGACTCGCGGTTGTTTCGCGTCATTCGACGGTATTCTTCCTGAGTAACAAAATTTTCTTCTGTTATTAATTCGCCTTCTGGGGTTAAGCGCGAGACAGACACTTTGACATGGCCATCGGTAAGATTTTCTATTTGGTGATTAAAATGTTCTATAGCCGGGTTATTGAAATTGTTTTCTCCGTGAAAACGTACTCTCCGGGTTTCCACGTCGGGTGGAATTTGTTGTGTTTCGAGTCTGGTCGCTCGAGAAGGATGGTTATATAAATTAGCTTCTTCGGTTTGTAAATCAAATTCACGATAACCGAAGTTTCCAGATCGGTGTTGACTAGTTCTAAACGTGTTAGTCAGCCCGTTATTTATTCTACTTAGTTGCCCGTGTGTCGGCAATCTAGGTAATTCGAAATTATTTAACGATTGAATATCTCCTACATTCATTCTACGATTTCGATCGTTGCTTGGGGAAACAGTCCCCGAGGGATTCAAGAATCTTTCTCGCGGCATATTTTGCGATTTATTTATTTGTGCATTTGAATTTTCATTTGTATTTTCTCTCGCGCGAATGTCAACAGACGGATCATTCAACGGATTTGCATTTATCATTTCGCGAATACCGGCAGACGGGTTATTCGACGACCTGTTTGTATCATTTTCATTGTTTTGATTTGGCATACATTGCTCTATTTCGTCGTCAGTATCAGACGGAAAGCTATCAATAATATTTGACGCTTCTCCTCTTAGGATTACGTCGCCAACCCCTTCTTCCCCCTCAGACGCGGGCTCAGTTCGGGACTGGTGTTTATCTCTATTATTTCCATTATTTATTTGCATGTTAAATGATTTTAGACTATTTAATAATTTGCTCATTTTACCCTCGAGTGCCTCGACGCGTGCTAATCTCGAACCAAACTCGCCTAAGGTTCTCGATAGACTGTCATTTTGTTCAATTAAATTTTCGAAATACGGATTATGTATTTGATAATTGGGGGTGGGAGTTCCTGAACGCGAACCCCTTCCTCTTCCTAATCCCGGTGGTATTACCCCTCGAACAGACGCGGTGAGTGTACCATGGTTTTCGGAAATTATTTTTGTCGAATTTAAATTTTGGGGAGGAGTGTTCTCCTTTGGTCTTGCACCGTTTGCCGTTGTCGACTGCATATTATCGGCGGGCTGCACTTCGCTTAACAGATCCCCTCCAACAGACGGGGTAGGGAACGTCTCACTGAGTGACGTGCTAGACTCTTGACTTTTTGACATTTTCTTTGGTTTTTCAATAATTACTTTTTCACCTGCTCTTGTAACTCTTTTAGGTGGAGAATAGAACATATTTTCAAGTATGCCTTTTATTATTTCATACTATTACGAATAATAATTTTTTTTTTTTTTTTTTTTTTTTTTTTTTTTGCCAAGCCTTAATTCAATAAGCTCTGCTTACTATTAATACTCAGAAATAATTATTGATTGTATCCATGATTGTTGTATAATTATTATAATTAAGAATACTAGTTATCATGCGGTAGAAAGAAATAGAAAGAGAGCCAAGGCTTAGAGAAATATTATATTATGAGAGTGTACATAGAAGAAGTATTTTCAAGGTGTAGCGACTACAAAGCGGCTAAGTGTTTACGATATCCTATGTTTACGTTTGACTCTAGCTCAGTTATACGTTGCCAACGGACGTTGAAATAATTTCTTTGTTCGAAATAATATTCTCTATATTACTTTCGAGTTCTAATTTATTCTCTGTAATTATTAATTATTAAATTTTCCACATAGAATTTCAGACAAACATTTTAACATTGATAATAAATTAGGACGATATTCACTAAATTTCTTAATATGGAATTTACAGTTTGAATAAATACTTTCGAGAATAATTTAACATTTAAATTGACAGTAACAATTTTCCAACTTTGCCCCACGTTGGGCGCCAAATGAGACGGAATATATACCTTCCTCACCTAGCGCGGCCGTGGTCCTAACGACTGCTAGGGCTCCAGCAAATGGTTTTCTATATTTTTAATAATGTTGGGCGCCAGCTAGTCTGGTAGACTAACAATTATATTTATAATTAACTTAATTTAGACAATTAACTCAGGGTAGGTATAGTTGGTGGACCAGGTAATTGTTTGCAAAGCTGATAGATCATGCACAGAGGAAACAAGATAGACAATAGCTCAAGATAAAGATATATAAATTTATTCAAGACTTACGTTTGTTGACAATTATCTTAACAATGGTAGTAACCCCTGGACGTCTATCCAACGTTTTATTTTGTCGATTCACAATACACTAAACTGTAATGATTTGACGAATAATAATAACGATATTGACTATTAATAAATATTTCTTTATATATTTTGACGAGATTTGATTTTATGTCGAGACTCCTCGAGGGTTGACTTCGCTAATTTGTGAACAAGTTGTTCGGTCGAAGTCTTTGACCAGAGTGTGTGGCTAATTTACGAATTATATATTCCTTTTCGGTTATTGGCTAAGGATCCTCTCCTCTCCCCACTCTACTGTCGCTAGATCTCTACTCAACGAAAATCAATAAGCTCGCGCATGCGTGTCATCCCTCGAAATAGCTCTGTTCTATTCATTTGTCATCGGGTCGTATAGATAATGAAATAATTATGGTTCTACCGACCTGACAAATCTCTCGTATTATTCGATAATTTATTTAATTAATAATACTATTAAGATTAAGGACAAATACATTTGGGACAGCACAATTATGACAATACGACTTTGGTACGCTCGAGGAGTCAGTCGAACGTTGATGTCGAGGGAATATTATTTTCCTGTCACAATATATAGATATACCTGGCCATGACTCCGTCGCTTCTGCAGTATGGGTCCGAAATATATATATAGATATACCTACCCTTGGTTCCGTTGCTTCTGCAGTATGGGTCCGAAATATATATAGATATACCTGGCCATGACTCCGAGGCTTCTGCAGTATGGGTCCGAAATATATATAGATATACCTACCCTTGGTTCCGTTGCTTCTGCAGTATGGGTCCGAAATATATATAGATATACCTGGCCATGACTCCGAGGCTTCTGCAGTATGGGTCCGAAATATATATAGATATACCTACCCTTGGTTCCGTTGCTTCTGCAGTATGAGTCCGAAATATATATAGATATACCTGGCCATGACTCCGAGGCTTCTGCAGTATGGGTCCGAAATATATATAGATATACCTACCCTTGGTTCCGTTGCTTTTGCAGTATGGGTCCGAAATATATATATAGATATACCTGGCCATGGTTCCGAGGCTTCTGCAGTATGGCTCCGAAATATATATAGATATATCTAACCTAGGTCCTTTCGCTACGAAAATTATGAATAAAGGCGAGGAAGATTAGTCAAGGGTCGTGAAAGGAGTACAATTGATTATGGTTTGAGCTCGTGTTTATTCATTTAGCTGAATTAATACCGGTGTAGCACAGACTATATAGCTAAATGTACAGTCTCTATCTTCTTAAGGATCTCGTAGACTCTAGAACACTTTTAATCTCCTCGGCAAGTTCATCGGTAAATAAGGCTTTTATCTCAAGCATTGTCATCTTGAAATAGTTCTTCGCACAACGTGGTTTCACAACACTCTTGACGACTAGCTGTTTCTCATCGAATTTCTGCGAGACAAGATCGGTGAGCTGGTCAAACGGGGCATCCAGGAGGTCATGACTGTGAGCTAGCCCAGCGAGTTCTTTAATCAGCTCATTCTTGCACTGATTTATTTCGGTAGAGCGTTTTGATAAGTCTCTCAGATACTCGGAGATGCAGGGAGCGATAGTAGCAAGTCCATTATACGTTACGTGTTGCAATACAATGAAGGGTGTTGACGATTTCGCTTTTTTAGGCAATGGTTCGAGGTCTGGAGTTGTTTCACGCATACTCAGTATTCCCTCCCGCTCGGTCAGAATAATCGCTTTCTTAACCCAGGCAGTGGTAAACGACAGTGTTAGGCCTCCCAGGTCCAAGGGTGTGTACTTTGAGCTATCATCAGTGTCCGATTCCGTGGACTCGAAGTATGCAGAGATGGTCTCGACGTTTCGTCTCAGATTTATCCATGTAGCCATCCGCAGGGTAACCCCAGTAACACCAGACCCGTTAATTTGCACAACGGGCTGGAAACTATACTCACTGGTTAATATATACCCGACCACTGCCGTTTTAGAGAAAGAATTATTTAGTCCGTACCTAGTCGACAGTAGTAACTTTTTTCGTAGTTTCAAATGTTTACCCTGCATCCCGGTTGAGAGGGCGATATCGCGCACAAATTCGTCAGTGGACATGATTACTCCACGTTTACGTAGTTCACAAGTTCCGGGTGTAAGCGACTCGGAGTTCGAGGTGATTTTGGATGATGGACGAGGGAATACAGTGTTATTTCAAGGGTTTCCACCTCCAGTACGGACCAGGTAAACCGGAGGGAGGTGAAATTTTTTTGTAATCTTTTTTCGAGTAAAAGCTTAGCTTGTGACGCACAAGCCGTCCTTCTGCAAGTAGTATCTTCCGCGACAAGTCCTGTCCTGTTAGAGGAGTACCCGAGAACACGTAGCCCTGTAAAATTATCGCAAAAAAAAACCCGCTTTGAACCTCTCCTAGACTATTAACAGCACAGAGCACCGAGACCTGAGCGACACTGTACCTGGGTAATAAAATGTAATTATTCTCCAGATACTCCGGTCTGTTTGAGGATTTTCCAGAAAAATTTCAAGCAAGTGAAAAAACGGATTACTGAGTGCCTAAACCCTTACCGGACAGGTAAACAAAGTCTGAGTAGAATGAAAAGGTTTTACCTCAGAGTGCGCAGGCCACGACTTGTTCAATGTGGGTACATGGTCAAGTTGCTACATGCAAAAAAAAAGGTTACAGTGTATAATCCTCATGCTATGCTACGGCTAAGTGGTTATACACTCATTTCACAGGTAGTCACCCCGCTCAATCAGCCGTAGCAGATATACCTGAGGGGATGCCGGCACCGTAGAAAGGCTAGTCCCGCGATCATGGGGCACAGAGCTATTTTGCACTATGAACAATGGGGATATTTTCCGGAGCCATTGTATCGGTGTCTGCGATGCTCGTTAATTGAAAACCCTTTCAGTGGGCTCGAAAAGTAATTAGTTCCTAGAGTCTTAATCAGTGGGCTATTGCTGCCACGATTGTCCCAATGGAGGTAGTCTAAAAACAATTAAGGTTAGGTGCGTGGTAACAACTGTCTTCCACCCCCTCCTTCTCGCCCCCACCGCGAGTAGGGTGCTGGTGTAAGTGTCCGACAGGGTAGATATAGCGGAGTGTCATGTCCGAATTCGTACCATGACTGAAAAAATCTCAGAGTCGGAAACTCCGTTCGTTACTGTTCTGCATTTTGAAAATATCCAATTTTATACTTACTTACGGTAGTCTGACTCGTGTTCTGAACTGTTGCTTTACCGAAATCACTTTGAGTCATAATGGTGTCGCAAACTGTAGCCGGAATCAGAAGAGTCACCTTGTCGGTACTGCGGTATCTGACAAGCAAAGAGCCGAGACTCGTGTACGGAGGCGCGAACTCGCCGCATTTTAGTCGTATACCGCGTATAAACTCTACCGATATCTTGCTGTCAATATTCCGTCAAATAATAGGTACTTGTAACGCCAACATAATTGCCCTGATACACCGTAATAATTTGTTGAGGAGCAATCTACTTTGCATGCAAGTGATCGAGGCGCATTTGCGCTTTATGAATCTTCAAGATCAGCCAGTGGTGCAACCTTTCTTCGAAAGCCTCAGAGCTTTACAGTCGCTTCGTCCTACGCAGCCCGGTAAGTGAAAACAGTTATTCAATTTTTATATTATATTCTATTTCGCGGTTAGAGCAGTGCCTCATCCAGAGCTGACATTTTCAGAGGAGGTCACGTTCCAACAACGAAGCGAAGATGACGCGATGCTAGTCGAGGCAGTCGAAACGCTCGAACGGTCAGCTACAGCCTCGCTGATACAAGAGCCTGAGATACGGGCCGAGCCAGTGTTATCCGTGGATAAAACCACCGAGAGGCCGGAGTTGATTAGCGAGACGGTCGAGCGTCTATCGCAGGTGTCCATACTCGAGGTAGAAGAACCTTCCTCGCCAGAGTCGATGAAAAGCGTGGAGCGCTCGACAGGCCGACAACCGAGACTTCGAGATGGTGAGACCAGCTATCCCGTATTAGAGGATGATGTATGCATCATACTTAGTTCCGGAGAATGTAAGTAGATTACCTCGTCATCACGTATAACAATGTTATTATCCAGTTGTTATTCGGGGGAGAGTTTATAAACGTTTCTTAATACCTTCTTTCTTCAATTCTTATTGTAATAGCTGAGGCGAGTAACTCGGAAGAAGAAGATGACGATGTCGCTGCCCCCTTATCGCCTGCCGACCCCAATGTTTTCAGCCAGGTGGAGTGTAAGTACTCTTCGTAATTTACTGTAATAAGACTATACGCCGGTAGACTTGTCTGTTCTAGTCCGTGAAACCTTTCGTATTCTCTTTTTTTTTACAATTTCCCCTTCTCAAACAGCGGATGCTATTGACATCTCTGCTGAGGAGATTCATGATTCTATAGTTGCTAACGTCGGTACGGATGATTTTCGGGAAAATCTTCCTTCGGATTTCGATTCGATGGAAACATTAATAATACCATCCCCTTATGGCCAACTTCCGGACGGATTCCGCGCAGCCTCCGGGGAGGAGTAGTTTTTATTGTACGCTTCCTTACTTCAGAGTATAGAATAAAGTATTATATTTCGAACCGATGGAGAGAAAAAAAACAATGGTTTTATTCAATCTTCGCAGCTAGTCAACCAGCCGTGAGGGTTCGCTCGCGAAGATGGCTATTCGGGGTGAACGAGGGAGCCAGCACCTCGAAGCTACAGGCCAGCCAGCTCGGTGGTGGACGTCGGTCAGCGGAAGAGCCTCCTGCTACTGGAGCGTCAGAGGTTGACGACAGACCGCCTGAAAATGTACACACGGAGCAGCCAGAGGTGAATGATAGCCTGAATTCGAGAAGATTTCATATAATTAGGCGGATAAATAGACGCTTCGAACGTTTCGGGTTAGGCGGTAGTCAGATCACTGTAAGAATTGCCACTCCGCCTGAATCAGCAAATCCACTCACTTGGCTAGAAGAGGCTTTCCGCGAGCTGTACAGTTACTTCATCTCGCTTTGCTCTCCGAACGACATTATGGGTATTAGCTTCACGACTGAGGGGTTTACAAGGGGGTCTGCGGGGTTAAGTTTTCGACCGGCTCGCGATTTTCGCTTTGAGGATTTATGGGGTCTTGTGTTCCGGGTAACACAGAGCGCGAGTGAATTTTCAACTGATCAACCGTTCTCGGTAAATATAATGACTATAGCTGTCCCTACAGGCCAGGGAAGACGCGTGGCTCTGAACGGCGAACAACTAGTCTGTGAACGTTCGATTCTAACCATAACAAATGGAGATAATCTATGTCTACCGAGGGCATTGTTCGCCGCCGCGGTGCATGCGAGGAGAGGTTCTGTACGGGATGGACCGTTACAGGCTGAGTGGAATAGGGCTAGGGCATCCGGAAAAAGGTATCAGGGCGAGAAGGCTCGTCAGTTAACGCTGGAGGCAGGGGTTGTTATACCTGAGGAGGGCTGCGGTATCGAGGAAGTTGCGCAGTTTCAACAATATTTGCCGCTGATTTTTTTTGTCAACCCTGTAATGTGGCCTACTCGCATGGTAACGAGCATAGATGCTCAAATAAATGTAATCGTTGTCTGTCGACTCCTGCATGTGATAAGATGGTCGGAAAAGTCGGGTGCGAACTCTGTCTGCACGACTTTTACGGTGTAGAGTGCTATAGACGGCACACCCTGCAGGGATCGTTTAGAGGCAAGCGTTCGGTCTGCGGTACTCTGCGGATATGCGGAACCTGCGATATCTTTACGGAAACCTCAAAGGGGAAACATATCTGTGGGAGAGCATACTGCAGGACCTGTCGCTCGATTCAGGAGATTAATCACCGTTGCTACATGCGACCTGTGAAGCGGAACACCGGCGAGCAGCCAAATTATATCTTTATTTTTTACGATTTCGAGACAAGACAGGACGAGACTGTGGACGGCGACGAGACGATTAACATTCACGTGCCAAATTTGTGTGTTGCGCAGCGAACTTATACACGTTGTATAGGGGCGAGTATTCTCGAGGCGTGTGATGGTTGTGGCGAGCAACGGGAGTTTGTATTTAGGGAGGCCCCGGTCCGTAGTCTAGTAGAATTGGCTGATAATCGAGTCGAGGGTTATAAGAAGGTGATATGTATAGCGCATAACGCGAAAGGTTTCGACGCCCAATTTATTCTTCGCTACCTGATAGAGAGAGGTGGAGAGGCCCCGCAGGTAATACTGAACGGTAGTAAAATAGTTCTTCTGGAGACGGGCAATGTCCGTTTTCTAGATTCGCTAGCCTACATGCCGATGGCCTTATCCGCATTACCTAAGGCCTTCGGATTACCTGAGGCCACTCAGAAGGGTCTATTTCCGCATCTCTTTAATACCGCGGCTAACCAGGGGTATGTGGGGGTGCTACCTGCGCCTGAGTTTTACTCACCGGACACCATGTCTGCCGAAGCACGGGATCGTTTCTTTGCATGGTACTAAGCGGCAGTACGAGAGGGCTATGTTTTTGATTTTAGCAGGGAAATCGTAGAGTACTGTCGCTCGGACGTTACTATCTTAGGCCTCGCGTGCATAGCATTCCGAGAGATATTTCAACGAACCGGCGATGTTTGTCCCTTCACGGAGAGCACGACGATAGCTTCGGCATGTTCCATGGTGTTCCGAAAGAATTTCCTTCGCGATAATAGTATCGGCATTATTTCACCAGCTGGTTACAGACTAGCCGATAAACAATCCAGCAAGGCTATTCAGTGGCTGGTATGGCGGGAGCGTGAGCTAGGACGCGAGATTCTGCACGCAGGTAGGGCTCGGGAGCAGCGGGTGCTGGGCCGTCGGGTGGATGGCTATTACGTAGCGGAGGATAGCAGCCGTCACGTTCTCGAATTTCACGTGTGCTATTGGCATGGCTGCCCCCGCTGTTTTCGAGTAAATAGGGACAAGCTAAGTGTAGGCGGGGAAACTATGGATAGACGGCTCGAGGAGACTCATGCTAAAACGCGACACATGCGGGCGCATGGCTTCATCGTAGAGGAGATGTGGGAGTGTGAATTTTCACGGTTCTTGGATGCAAGGGGTGAGGTGCGTGTATACCTCGAACATAGCGGGTTTCTACCGCGTGCGGAGAATGCTAAACTGGATCCGCGTGAGGCATTCTACGGTGGTCGGACGGGTAATACATCGAGATACCGCGAAGTGGACGTCCGACTCGGTGAGGAAATCCGTTATGTGGATGTTTGCTCGTTATACCCCTGCATCTGTAAAACCGGAAAATTCCCAAAGGGGCACCCCGTCGTCTACGTAAGTGAGGATTGTAAAAGACTAACCGGGGCCAACGGTATAGATTTAGCTGGAGTCGAAGGACTAATTAAGTGTAAGGTACTTGCGCCTAGGAATCTCTATCATCCGGTACTACCCCTTCGCATGCATGGCAAGCTCATGTTCCCTTTGTGTAGCTCGTGCTGTAGAGATATGGAACAAGGGCCGTGTCCGCATATGCACGAGCATGATCGCTACCGAAGCGGAACATGGGTCTCTGACGAGGTGAAGAAGGCCGTCGCGATGGGGTATAGGGTAGTGTCGGTATCGGAGATCTGGCAGTATGAGATCACGGCGTTTGATCCCTCTACCCGGGAGGGTGGTCACTTTGCCCAGTATATCGACACTTTCCTAAAAATAAAGCAAGAGGCGAGTGGCTGGCCCGCTGGCTGCGTGAATGAAGAGTCTCGGTCTCGATATCTCGAAGAGTACGCCCGGGTGGAGGGAATCATTTTAGATAAGGCAAAAATAGAAAAGAATCCGGGGCTGCGCTCTGTGTCAAAGTTATGCCTCAATTCGTTCTGGGGTATATTTGGCCAGCGAGACAATCTCTCAAAAACGAGCGTAGTTAAGACCAGAGAGGAACTACTGAGTCTAGTGACAAGCCCGGCAATCGTGCTGGAGGACCTTGTACCGGTAAACGACGATGTAGTATACGCTCGCTGGTCATACAAAGATGAAAGCGTAGAAGCTTCGAGTCTTGCGAATGTAGTTATAGCCGCTTATACCACGGCACAGGCGCGGCTCAAATTATATGGTTATCTAGAGAAGCTGGATCGTAGGGTGTTATATTATGATACCGACTCAGTCATTTACGTGCGGTCAAACGTAGCCGGAGAGTACGAACCGCCTGTAGGCAGTTTTCTAGGCGACCTGACAGATGAGCTCGAGCAATACGGCGAGGGTAGCTACATCAGGGCTTTTGTTTCCGGCGGGGCAAAGTTTTACGCCTTCATCGTAGTATGCCCAGGCGGGGAAGAGATGGAGGTCTGCAAGGTGAAGGGAATTACCCTCAATTACATGACGCGTAAAAAGATAAATTTCAACGCAGTACGTGAAATGGTAGTTGAGGAGGGGGAGAGTATTAAATTAAAGTTTCGTGCGATCCGACGAACCGCAATGCATGATGTGGTGACTCGCGATCAAACGAAAACATGTCGGCCAGTTTTTGTTAAGAGACGATGTTGCAGGAACAGCTATGATACTCTCCCCTACGGACATACAGACGAGTAGCAGATCCAGCCCTGAGTCGTATACGAGACGCGAGCCGTGTCAATATGACACACTACGACCAGCTTCGTGTTAGGTTAGTTTTTATTGTATTTTAGCTGTACATTGCTTGTAAACTAGTATATAGCGTAGTCTTTAAACTGTTTCTCTTATAAGTTGCATGTTATACTAGGCCTAGGATAATATAATCAGCAGGACATAGCACTGCCTAACTGTTCAACAAAATAAGACTATACTATTAAGTTTAGGAAAATACCTGTACCTTTCAAAATCGATTAAGCTAGTTTAATTGTAAAAATATAAATATAAATATATGTATAGCACTTGTTGTGCGGCACTCCTGACTGTCGAAATCCTATACCATGAGAGTGGCATTCAGGTTAATTATGGATTTCGTAATAAAAGAATTTACGAAGTATTTCACATTATCGTTAATTCTAAGGCCTTTCATTTACCTACTCCTACTGGCAAAATCCCAAGGTTGAATAAAACTATGAATGAAAACAAATATTATTTCTTGTACAGTTGTACACCTTTATTACCCCTCTCCTAAAAATACCTCCCTGCTAGGCTGTAAGAAATGATTCCCGAAGGGTGGATAGAGTTGAAGGTATAGCTTCAGAAACTTAAAAATATCTCTGACTTTAAATAGTTGTAACGCCTTTGACTTCTTACTTGTAGCTGGAAGCTCAATCATAGTGGTCTAAGCGACCAAAGTTCGGCTCTCGACAAGCAGCTATCTTTTTCATGCTTCTTTTATATACGCTAAATATCGGCTGGTTCAGGCGTATAGGGCATGCTAGCAGTTCACACGCTATTTATCAGCTGTTTACCACCGGTTTGCTGAGCCTATCAGCGCGCTTAGTATTAGCTGGAAGATGGCGCGCACCGCGCCGACGGGGCTCCCCACCGCGGGGATAAAAAATACCATTTGTGATGTAGTAACTTTTTCATCCTGATCTCAGCATAGTTGTCGAGTCGCTCGCGTTGAAAGGTCGAAAACTTTGCATTCTATTCATACCGGGAAATGGATACCCGTTGGAATCACCCGTTTTCTGCGATAATAGCCGGGCCCTCTGGCTGTGGAAAATCAGTTTTTGTGAAAAATTTCCTTCGACATATTGAGAATATGTGTGACACTCGCTTCAATCGTATAATATGGTATTACGCAGAGCAGCAATCACTCCACGGCATTAAAAAAGGAGACACCGCACCGCTTAGTGACATCGAGTATCGAGAAGGCCCACCCCAAGAATCTGATTATGACTCAAACACGCTACCCAAGTTGCTTATAATAGATGATCTTATGCGAGAAGCATCCAATAATATAATCGTTGATCTTTTCGCCAAAGGCTGTCACTATAAGAATCTGAGTGTATTTTTCATCACGCAGAACTTGTTTCATCAGGGTCGCGGGCAGCGTGATATTTCTCTCAACGCGAATTATATTATATTCTTCAAGAATCCGCGAGATCGCGCCCAGGTACAACATTTAGCTCATCAGGTATATCCTGAGGATCCGCGCTTTGTTCAGGAGGCTTACCACGATGCGACAGCTCGTCCCCACGGCTATCTCCTACTTGATCTGAAACAAGGTACCCCCGAAAACTGTCGCTATCGTAGTAGTATATTTCCCGGGGACAAGCAGCAGTTTGTGTACATCCCAAGAAAGGATATAAAGTCACGCGTTCAGCAGGGTCTACCAGTCATTCGTTTCTAATGCCACGCGCCGGCCAAATTGACGCTAGGACGGACTCTGTACAAAGTAGAGCTGGTTCCAGACGGAGTGCCGAGGCTCGTAGACGATTCGGAAGCTCCAACACTGAGACGCTGAAGGCATTGTGCTGCTTGAAGCCTCAGCAGAGGTTAGCTCTACTACGCACAGCCGATAATTCGCTCGTGAAAAATATCTGTGAATGTGCTTTGAACACCGTGCGCGGAAACGTCATACTCAGTAGGCGAGAGAAGGCCCGACTTGCCAGACATAAGCAGCTTCTTCGTAAACTGTCCACTAACAAGGGTAGCTGGAAGAGCAAGAAAAAATTACTAGTTCAACACGGAAGCGGATTTCTACCTATGCTGATAGCACCCATTCTTGGGACGCTTTTTGGTCAACTGTTTGGATAATAAATAAGGGTGTAAAATGGAACATGCAAAAAAGATGGTTTTAATTCCCTCGGATACCATAGAACGGTTTCAACGTAATATTTCCTCATCGGCCGCAGCTTCGCAAGGCAGCAGTGAGAATGATGAGAAAAGTACAACCTCGCCCACCTCCAGGCTTGATAACGAAATGCGTAATATCCTGAACACTCCCGACCTGGATGACGCGACGAGGTGGAAGCTTTATCAGCAAATTTTACAACGTTTTCTATATTTCGCCGAGGACTCGAGAAAACCGCTACGCCTAGATCTCCACTCCATTCCTGATAAATCTAATTCTACGGGTGGGACATCCGAGAAAGGAAATGAACTTTCTAGTGACAAACAGCAGATGATAGCGAAAATTGCCTCGACAGTACCGAAAAAATACCAGCCAAAAGCGGAGCTTCTTCTAAAACATCTGGCCGAATACCCTTCACGGATTTCATGGGATAGCCGAGGCGGTGTAACTATAGACAACGTAGCCATCCCTGGGACAAATATCGTTGATCTAGTTAACGACACTGTGCGTTCGAGAAAAAGTTTTCAGCCTCATGGTAGACATGCGTACGCACGCTTGCTTCATAGCATCAATGTTTCACGAGAATATGTCGGAAATGATAATGTTTGGAGGAATGTTCAAGTGCCTTCACCCTCGACCGCAGTACTCTCTGCGACACGGGGCAGGACTAAAAGACTCCGAACTCCACACGGGCGAAGAAATACCGCGAGCAGCAGCGATTCCGTTAAGTCAGAAGACAATTCCTTCTCACCTTCGAGATTTCGAGGAACATCGGAAACACCTGAGAAATCCTCGCAGCAACCGACTAGCTGGTTAACATTTGGCCTACGAAAATGAAAGAGTTGGAACGGCTGTACTTTGATCCCTCCTGCCCAGCAGGTTACGCGGGGGCCAGGAAGTTGAAAAAGGCAGCTCGGGGAGTAAACGACAGCGCAATAGAAAAATGGCTAGGTACCCAGGACACCTATACTCTACATAAACCGGTACGTCGGAAATTCCCAAGACTGCGGTACAATGTGTCCAATATAGACGATCTTTGGGAAGCAGATTTGGTTGAACTTGGGTCTATAAAGGAACATAATGATGGCATCCGTTACTTGCTGGTAGTCATCGATGTCCTGAGCAAATTTGTATGGGTGGTTCCGTTGTATCGTAATGCCACTGGAGACGTAGCTGCTGGTTTTAAACAGATATTATCGTCCACGGATCACCGTCCCGAGACCCTACAAAGCGACAAGGGTAAAGAGTTCGTGGGCGCGGCGTTTCAAAAACTACTAGCTGAAAATGATATACGTTCTCGCGTGGCGCGTAAGCCTGACATAAAAGCAGCCGTAGTTGAACGATTTAATCGTACGTTGAAGGAGCGTATGTGGAGATACTTTACGCATAAAAATACCCACCGCTACATCGATGTTTTAGAAAAGCTCATCAGCTCGTATAATAACACCGTACACTCGAGCATCAAGATGGCACCTTCCGAGGTGACACTCTATAACGCGGCAGAGGCACGAGCGAATATTCAACGTAGCCAACCGTTACACAGAACCAGAAAACCAAAATACAAGACAGGAGATCTTGTGCGTATAAGTAAGACAAAAGGTACCTTCGCTAAAGGGTACGAGGCTAACTGGAGCGAGGAGTTGTTCAAGATTCGGCGGGTTGTAACAGGTTCACCGGTAGTATACGAGATAGAGGATCTTTCGGGAGAGGAGATCGACGGCTATTTCTACGAGCCCGAACTACAGCGCGTGAGCAAGGACCTCGAGGGTACTACGTTTCAAATTGATAAAATCATACGCAGCAAGGGACGTGGTCCTAGTAAGAAGCTTCTTGTCAGCTGGAAAGGTTATCCCGACAAGTTCAACAGTTGGATCTCCGCAGCTAGTCTCCAGGAACTCACTCCATGATGAGGTCTCAGTTCTACATAACCCTACCGAGTAATAGCTCGATGCAAATTTATCCAGATAACAAGACCTGCTGCTATATTACTCAACTACCACGCACGATCGAACTTCATGGCGAGTGGGAAGTTGCTATTGTCGAAATACAATACCCTTTAACATACCTGCCGGCCAAGAATGATACACCGATGATATTCATAGCTGAGAAGGCCGTTAAAGACGTACAAAAGATACCGTCACTCATGTTCGTCTACTGTGATATCATCGAACCACGCATCGTGGGAGACGTCTATGCACTGCTTCTGCGTATACTACAGGCTAGGCAAAGTTCCGATAACACTGGTACAGAGGTAAAAACGTTTTCGCGGCCACACTATCTGCCTTTACTGCTATCGAGTTTTCGGACGATCGAAATATCTATAAGAGATCACCAGGGTAAGCCTATACCATTTGATCACGGGACGCTGACGGTCACACTACACTTCAAGAAGATTCTCTAGATCACTGCGTACACCTGGCGAGAATGTCGCACTACATCGAGCATTACGAGTCACAAATAGGCGGCGGAATCGATCGCGTTTTTCTCGGAGCAGCCAACCAACGGGGTCACGGTATCGGTAGTTTCCTGGGAGGGTTATTTCGTCGGGCTATTCCCATGTTGAAGCGGGGCGCACGTGCGGTTGGTAGAGAGGTTTTACGCAGCGGTATGAATTTCGTCTCGGACCTGGATAACGATGTACCGTGGAAACAGGCATTTAAAACACGAGCCGCCGAGACAGGTCAGAACCTGAAGCGGAAGGCCCAGGAAGGGCTTGAAAAGGTTATGAGAGGTGAGGGTTATAAACTCAAGTATGGACGAGCGTATGACCAGTCTAGTCTTGTTCGTGCACCGCGCCTCTCCATAGCAAGTGCTTCGTCTAAATCTACTAAAACTCGTAAGACTGTCAAGAAAACTCAGAGAAAAAAAAACCTGCCAAGACTCGTTCGAAGAAGAAGAAGACAAAAACTACCAGAAAGACACTCGTCAAAAGTAAAAAGAAAAAGTGCTGCAAGAAAAGAGCTGTTTCGGATATTTTCGGACCCTTGTAAAAAACCGTTGTATATACTCCTGCTAATCATATCCGCTGAAACGGCCTACCTACATGCTCATTCCTGCGAATGCTTGAAATCCTAACTAGACCTCTTTACTCTGCCACCTACTCAGACTTCTATCGAGGGTGGTCAATGGGTACAGTACAAACCCGTCTCAGCACTAGCTGATGACGCACCAATTGAATTCGTCGTACCGAGTCAGGGCGACGAGTACATTGATCTCTCACACACGATGCTCAAGGTATGTGCTCGTGTACTTAATATCGGAAAAGATACAACAACAGCAATAGTGGCCCCGGCGAACAATTTCCTGCATACCCTCTTCAATCAGACCGATGTTTACTTCAATCAAAAATTGGTCTCCCCGAGTAACAATGCATACGCGTACAGAGCTTACATCGAAACCTTGTTGAACTATGGTGATGCAGCTAAATAGTCGCATCTCACATCCGGATTATGGTATTCCGACACTCCCGGATATTTTGAGGAGACTACCGGCAGTAACAATACGGGTTTCGCAAGCAGATGTAAATATTTCTCTGGAGCCACGCCCGTGGATATGCTTGGTCGACTTCACTGCGATGTCTTCAATCAGGACAAATTTCTATTAAACGGTGTAGAGCTCAGATTGAGACTCGTCAGATCCCGGGACGCCTTTTGCTTGATAGAGACTAAAAACGATCATAAAGTGGACATTATGGACGTGACCTTATTCGTACGACGTGTGAAATTCAGTCCAGGTATTCTGCTGGCGCATGCAAGAACCCTAGCCAAGACAACTGCAAAATACCCTATGACGCGAGTGGAGGTCAAGACAATGACAATACATAGCGGCGTGCAGGCTGAAACCCTTGATAATGTTTTCCTTGGTCAAATACCGAAGCGGATAATCATCGGATTTGTCAATAACAAAGCCTATAACGGTAATAAAAAACTCAATCCGTTCAACTTCTCGGCCTTCGGGCTCAACCATCTATCCTTGTATGTTGAGGGTACCCAGATTCCATCCAAGCCTTTACAACCCGATTTCTCGAGTAAATTATTTGTGGATTCCTCCAACACCCTGTTCACGGGTACCGGTATACACTTCCTCAACGAGGGAAACTCAATTGCGCGTGAGGACTATGCAAAGGGATACTGCCTCACGGCGTTCGATCTCACTCCCGACCTATCAGCAAGCGATAACGGCCACTGGAATCTCATCAAGCACGGCAGTGTTCGGATCGAGACACGCTTCGAGAAGGCCCTGACCACGACCATAAATTGTATTGTGTATGCCGAATTCTCCAACGTAATCGAAATCGATTCAATGCGCCAAGTTATTACGGACTTTGGTAACTAGCTGCGAAGTACAGCTAGTCGAAGTACGGGATACCTGTCGGGACCTGCACGTCATAATCCTGCAGTTGGGCCATCCCTTGCGGGAACGACCTGTGAAGATTGTAAAACCTGCTAGAACCTGCTCACCCCTTCCATCTCGGCAAATACGGAGAGGGCTAGTTAAGACCATAAAACAGGGATGCTTGAATACCTGAGCCAGTCTAGCCCTAGTCACAGTCTACCAGTAGTGATCCAAACCTTCTCGAGTAACAGTCGTTCAATTCGTCAAGCAACCATGAACTACATCATCGATATACAAGGCTTCTGCACTGAGACCGGGCAGTTCATGCCGAAAGAGGTTGCCGTCGTCGTCTACGAGAATAAGGCTCTGGCCCATTGGATCATCACACCTCCTCACTCCATCAGCGAGCTATCCTCATCAAGGCGCTCGCAGAACAATTGGCTGACAAGCAACCACCATGGAATAGAATGGTTTGAGGGCGATGTGACGCATAAACAACTGAATGCGAATTTACGGTCTATTACGCTGTAACATTGCATGTTACGACAGGCTCCTCACCCCTTAAACGACCTTAGCGGAGTGACTGGAAAAGTACGAATGTTTAGAGAACCCCGAGGTTTGACAGAAATTCCGAGAGGCGACCGTGACCGACTAAAGACTGTTGAGCATATTATTTATTCTTTTGTTTTGTTTTACGACTTTTCTCTAACATGTGGGAGACGAGGCCCAGCCGACGGCTAAGATACTGTGACAGAGACACACCACTACCGACGCAAGACGTCCCAGTATCGACTGTTTGGATCCTACTCGACGAACGCCACCCAAAAGCTTCGGAGGATAGTTAGTGGCCACGCTACCTCCTGCTATTAATCTAGAGGACACGGGAGAGTGCCAAGGGCACTCTACAACGGGGGATATCGGTGGTGGAAGAGATTCCCGCCACCAGGAAGAGCCTGCATCCCGTGAGCCTCCGACGTAGCAAGCTAAAATCATCGTGGCGAACTTTGAATTACGCGCGTGGCGACCACCGGTCGCCATGCTTAAGGGATCCTTCGGTCGATACGAAAATCGATATTTGGCCGTAACACGAGGGCGCTGATTACCGGCGCCATGCGGTCTAGTCACTCTGCGTTAGGCTATTGTAGCGAACACTTGGCCTACGGAGATACTTGCGTTGAGAGCTTTCCTTTTGTTGTTGTTGGCGTAATATTACGCTTTTCCGTTTGTTCGAGCCGTGTGGGTCTCTTTGAGTCCTTTTTCTTTTGTGATTGGGAGTAGAGTGAGTGAGGTTCCTCGAGGACAAGCGTTACCCCGTGGGAGCCCAGGATGAATGTGGAGCGGGAGACTCTCCTTTTCCTAGCGTGGCTGGAAGACGGTAAGCGTTAGCCATTCTCACCCATGCTAATTTGAATTCGGCAACGGCCGTCAGCCATATTGCCTTTGAGCAGCCACGAGGCTAATTAATATTCTTGGAATCGAATTAAACCGATCTCCGAAGGGTAGGCCGTCACCAGTGTCCCCGCGGATTAGAGATTATCGTTCGAGTCAGTAATTTATAGAAAAGTATTGAGTATTTCTTTAGTCTGTTAAGTTCGGGTGTGCTACCTGTCGCACACGAGTGCGACAGAGATAGTCTGAGTCAGTCACTGTCGCTCTCTCTTCCTCCTGTGGGGAGAGACGCATCGAGATATTATTGAGACTACGAGTCTTAGCTTTCGGGTTCGAGTCAATAAATAATTCTAGTTAATTATTAGTCGCGTTGTTCGCAGAGTTAGGTTAAGTTAGTTTTAGTAAGCTCTTGTAAATGTTACTTCTTTGATCAATTTCTTATTTTCTATTCTTTAGTACGAGCCGAAGGCTCACTCATTGTAAATATTCGCCTGTTAATTAGTTGTAAGTCCTCCTCGTGGAGTCTATTTAGCGTTCTAGTTGAAATATTGTCTCACGAGGACCGAGTTTGTCGAGTTATTTAATTATTTTGCATGATTTTCCTTGTTATTGCTCTCCCACGTGGAAGCTAGTAGTTTATTAGATATTGTAAAGCTCGTCAAACGTGGCCGGGTCACTTTTACACGACCTGTGGCCGTTCTTTCTACGAGGGAATTTATTCCCGATTGTTAAAATTATTATTTCTATTTCTTTTCTATTTTGTTGAATAAATTCTATTTTTTTTATTGTCAAATTCAAACGCTCGAGTCGTTATTTAACGTCCCGCTAATCCTTCAATTAATCCTGACCCCTCTCCGCGGTACTGTAGCTAGCCGACGCTTTACGTACCCGTAGGATATATTTTGTTTATATTTTTGAACGTGGCGGTTATCCGCCTGGCGCCCAGCATATTTTTCAGGTAATTAACGTTGGCCAATTGTCGAGTGGACGGCTCTCGGAGGCTAGCATCCGGTCTAGTTCGAGGGCTAAATAAAATCCACGTCACAAATTGGCGCCCAACGTGGGGCCCTGAGAAAATAAATTATAGTTTCGTTAAATAATTATTCGCTTACGTGTAACGGTTACACTGTTGCCAAAGGACTTCGGGTCAAACATTTGTTTTCTCTATCTACCGGAGAAGGAATAGCGGCGCGTACGCTCGCAGCGACTTTGTATCGAAGCCGTACCGCGGCAATTCTTTTGTTTATCGTAGCGATTCAAATTCTCTTATTTTATTCTTCGGGTATTTCTTTTGATTTACGAAACAATTTTGCGTTCGGGAATTGTTGAATTCTCTCGAGGGATTCGGATTTTTTTTTTTTTTGTACGTTTTGGTTAAATTAATGAATTAATTTTTTTTTGCCGTGTTCTCTCCGAGAGAGTAAAATACTCGATTATAGCGTAGTACAAAACGTTATATGCGCAGGGACACTGGACACGGACCCCTAAGCTTAATATTAAGAGCCATTCGCTATTATTAAGATTATAAAATAATATCTGCTTGTTATTGAATTGTGTTTGTTTGTTTTTTTTTGTGTACTATTTCCCTGTGCATGCCTGGTGGTGGATAAATTGTATCAGGTGATCGAATAGTGACGAACCGCTGTAACGAAACATACTGAGTACCAGTGAAGTCCTACCACAACGATCACCGGGGGAAAACAACATTTAATTTCCAAATAAATAATCTCAAATAGCTAGCTAGCGAGGGTCTTGTCTAGAATCCAACGGCTAACATTATTCTATATTTCGGGTTCGTGAAACTATTCTCTAACGTGGGGGAAGAGCAAAGTCCAGACTCGACGGACTCTGAGTACACCCCGCGCCGAGGGGAATGTTTACGCGTCGTCATTGCGAATCGATTCGAAAATCATAGGTGTCGCGTAGATTCACATTTTGAGCTCTGGCTGTAGCAGTGGTGCTCAGGGGTGGGTTCTGAGGACCATATGATAGCAGTGGTTCTCAACTCACGGCTACCTCGACGAGTAGACTCGTCGAGAAGATAGAGTATAGCGCTTTGAGTATGTTTTAGTTTTTTTTTTGCGTATCTTTCGGGTTCGGGTTCGGGTTCGGGTTATCTTTCGAGTTCGAGTTCGAGTTCGAGTTGATTTTCGAGAGTGACTTTAAATCGAGTAATTTCATTACGCACGTTCGACTGCACTCTCGGAATAAGTATTGAGTTTAGTTCGGGACTTTTGATCTTTAGTTTCGAGTTCGCGTTGATTTTCGTGATCGAATTTAAATCGATTGGTTTCTTCACGCACGTCCAAGTGCACTTTCAGAACAAGTATCGCGTTCAGTGAGTGATTTTCTTTTTTTCTTTTGTGGATTTCGTTTTTTTTTTCCTGGAAGTTCGAGTTCGATTTTCGCGCTTTCAGTTAGTTTGCGTATTTTGTTTTTTTTTCGCGTTCGTGTTTTTCCCTTCGTTCGGAATATTTCTTTTTGGTGTCAACTGAGTCCTAGTTTCCTCATCGAGTCATGGCGTCAATAGATACCCCGTACGGATGCGCTTTGTGGGATTTAGATCATGCGGAGTTATCCCAATTGCTCAGTTCGCTAAACGTGAGTACCACGGGCTCGATCGTTGAGCTTAGAGATCGGTATTTGCGTCATTGGCGGCGACGTCAGGGCGAGCTTACGATCCCCTGGGAGCCCGAGGATGAAACGATTTTTACCTCCGACGGTAGATCGCGACCGGGTGGTAGCCAAGGACACCAGCCGAACGCTCCGCAGCCCCAGGTTTCGTTCGCGACTAATTTCGAGTCACGACCGGTGACGACAACAACCACGAGCATCATCTACACGACAGCTCAACCGGTTATGTCGACCATCGCCGACCCAAGGCCTGCGAGGAGTGCACCGAGCTCACCCCCGAGGCCAGCGAATACACGCGCCGGTTTAGATGAGAACGACGCATATCGGGATTTTTATAGCGACCACGCTGCACTCCGGGAAATCCTAGCCGAGGAAAGACCCGAAGTGATGCCGCGACGATCCACAGCCAACCCGCGGGCGTTAACGGAATACGGTCGCGAGTACCTACGCGGTGCACAAATCGAGGTCTTACGCGACAACAGGCTCCAACAGCTAGAGCTAGAGGACCGATACCTTAGATCTGAGGGCCGAGCGCCTAATCGAACGAGGGGAAGGCCAGAAACAGTAGAAATTAGCGATAGCAGGGGCCAACAAGACCTCGAGGGTCTAGTACAAGAAGTACTGAGACGATTACCGCGGGAATCTCTTCCGAGAGGAGCGGTAGAACCCCGGGAAGATAGGGAACGTCAATCGCGCGTAGAACTACGGCCAACGGAAGGCCACACCCGCCGAGAGGTCGACTTCAGGCAAAACCGAAGCCTGTCGCCGGTAAATCCTCAACCGATCATTACCCACCCACCCTCCCACACTAGGCAACCCAATACGAGCGTGTGGGACGAACCGCACTCCGGTTGGGAAGACGTGACGACACCCGCGCGCTCTCATTGTAGAGACCGAGCCAAAGAGGTAGTCGAAGCGTTACGAAGGTGGAACATAAGGTTCGGAGGTAGGAGTGAACAAAGCGCGGAGGACTTTTTAAGCCGTCTCGATGATTGTAAGAGGTTCACTCCATTAAGCGGCAAAGAAGTGATACAGTCTCTGCCGATAGTATTTACGGGGATCGCCTCGGAGTGGCTACGACTCGAGCGAGATAGCTGGTCGAGCTACGAAGATTTCCGGCAGGAATTTAGAAGCTGGTTCGGCGACGAAACAGTAAATAAAAGATTCCGTCAGCAGGCCGCGTCGCGTACGCAGGGCGAAAACGAGTCGGTGACCGACTACTTGACCTGCATCCGGGGGTTATTAAATCGTATGACTAGGCCATACGCGTTGGAAGACCAACTAGATCTAGCATTCGAGAACCTTAAGCCGGAGATTCAGAACTTGTTAGACCGGAATCAAATATCTAGTTTTAAAGAATTAGCTCGGGCTGCCACTGCTAAAGCAAGAAATTTAGCATCCTCGCGGGCGTACAAGCCACCCCCACCCGCTGACGCCGACGAGTCGTACATGTCGGAGCTAGCATGTAAGGCTAAGGCCAAGCAAGCGAAGAAAGCCCAGGCACTCGCGGCCGTGTATGAGTCTGTCGAGACTGCGGAGGCACCGGAGGCGCCGAAGGCTAAGTCAGCTCCGAAGACGAAAACGAAGGGCGGTAAGAGTCAAGGGGGGGGGAAGATGGCCTTGGAAAAGGCCATAACAGAGCAACTCGCGGCAATTCAGGCAAATTTAGAGAAAAGAATAGAGACCGCGACCGCGAACCTACAGCCTCGGCAGGCTAATCCAACCGCTCCGACATACCCCGTAGACGCGAGGGTAGCTACGAACACCATGCCAACAATGGATGGTGGACCAGCGGTCACCTGTTTTAACTGTGATCGCCGAGGTCATATATGGAGGGATTGCCCGGCGCCGAGGGTTCGTTTTTGCTACCATTGTGGTAGGAAAGGCGAAATTGCGACTACGTGTTCGCGTTGTCATCCGGGAAACGGTACAGGGGGCTCGCGAACAGGGCAAGGGAGTCACCCCCAATAGAAAACCCGAGCCCAAATAATCCTTATACCGAGCCGGATGCAGAATGCTTTCCGATGCAGACTCTTGAACTGCAGCCACGCTGGTTTTTAACAGTCAAAATCGGGAATTCGAAGGTTCGCGCTCTAATAGACACCGGGTCTTCCAGAAGTTTTTTAGGAGCTTCGGGAAAGAAAATCGCCGAAGAAAATGGTCGGGCCTTAAGCAAACCAGCTTTTGAACGGGTTATACTGGCAAACGGCGACACCGAAGCAGTCTTAGGGGAATTTATCGTGCCGATTGAATTGGCAGGAATAACCCACGAGCTCGCGATTCGAATCCTCCCGTCGGTAGCGTGGGATTGCATCCTCGGTATGGATTTTATTAGATTATTCGAGTTAGAAATGTATGGCGGAGACGATACGTGGCGTCTAAAAGAGGGACCGACGGAAACTAATCCGTTTTTCGAGTCATTGGCAGCGACCACGGGGTCAACCAACGCGTGCTACGGCATAGCAGAGTTAACTTCAGCGGAGAAAACGGTACTGGAAGAGTTTTTAGAGAACGAGCTACCTGCGGTCACGGGCCCACTAGGATTAACAAGCCTAGCTGAGCATACCTTAGATACGCAGGGAAACTCGCCAATTAAACAAAGATATTATTTAGTATCACCGGTGGTACAAGCCGCGATCCATGCTGAAGTTGACCGTATGTTAGCCGAGGGCGTCATCGAGCCTTCACAAAGCGCGTGGTCGAGTCCCATAGTCATGGTCAAAAAGCCGAATGGCAGTTATCGTTTTTGTTTAGACTTCCGTAAAGTAAATAGCGTCACAAAGAAGGACGCCTACCCGATCCCTTATATTAACGGGATTTTAGATAAATTACGTGCCGCGAGGTATATTTCGACGATTGATTTGAGTCAAGCCTATCATCAGATTCCCTTGCACCCAGATAGTCGCGAAGTCACTGCGTTCACTGCACCGGGCAGAGGCTTATTTCACTTTACGAGGATGCCATACGGACTCACCGGAGCCCCTGCGACGTTTCAACGATTAGTTGATAAATTAATTACACCGGATATGGAACCACATGTTTTCGCGTATTTGGACGATATTATTGTAGTGACGGACAATTTTGTAAAACATATAGACTGGCTCAAACGCGTTTTTGATCAAATCGCGAGGGCTGGTCTAACGTTAAATCCCGATAAGTGTGAATTTTGTAGAGATGAAGTAAGATATTTGGGGTTCAGAGTTAATAACGAGGGTTTACAAATAGACCCCGACAAGATCGAACCGATTGTTAGTTATCCGGCACCCCGGAACTTGAAACAATTGCGACGATTTTTAGGGATGGCCTCGTGGTACCGCCGATTTATTCCAGCGTTCGCGGGCTCCTCGGAGCCATTAACGCGGCTTTTACGCAAAGATAGACGGTGGGAATGGGGCGAAGAACAAGAACAAGCGTTCAACGAATTAAAATCCGCGTTAACCTCAGCCCCGGTATTATCGTGTCCTGATTTTCGAGTACCTTTTGTAGTGCAGACGGATGCCAGCGATTTTGGAATCGGCACCGTTTTGACTCAGACCATTGACGAGGTCGAACGAGTCATCGCATATGCGAGTCGTACTCTTTCTGAAGCCGAGAGAAAATATTCGGTGACAGAAAAAGAGTGTTTGGCTGTAATTTGGGCTATAAAGAAATTTCGCGCGTACCTTGAGGGGTATCATTTCACGGTGATAACGGATCACAGCAGCCTCCGATGGTTGCATAATTTGCATAATCCGACAGGTCGGCTTGCTAGGTGGGCATTAGAGCTCCTGGAGTATGACTTCGAGGTCATACATCGAAAGGGAGCGATGCATCATGTCCCCGACGCATTATCGCGAATGTACGAAGACGAGGTCGAGGACCTCGCAGCCGTGTATGTAGCCATGGTACACTAAGCGCGTACAAGAAGTTTTAGAGGCCCCGAAAAAGTATAGAGAATGGTCGGTGTTCGAAGGCCGACTGTATTATTTACGGCCGAATCCGGTGACCGAACCAATTATGGAAGACCTTAATCCGTGGAAATTAGTATTGCCCGCCGAACATCGCGACCGAGCGTTTATCGAAGCGCACGAAGACCCACAGGCTGGGCATCTCGGAGTCGAAAAGACATACGCGAGGATCCGCGAGGATTATTATTGGCCTGGCATGTTTAGAGATATCGTGCTCGCAATCCGCCGTTGTCAACCATGCCAACAGTGCAAGGTCGAACAGGCTCCGCCAGCTGGTCTGATGGGGGATCGCGTAGTCAATCAGCCGTGGACAGTAGTCGCAGCTGACATAATGGGTCCGTTTCCTCGTAGTCGATCCGGTTACGAATATTTGTTAGTCTTCGAGGACTTATTTACAAAGTGGGTCGAGTGTACTCCGTTGCGAAAAGCCACGGGGAAAAACATTATCGCGGCGTTCGAGGATTTGATTTTGTCTAGGTGGGGTACTCCTGAAGTATTCCTCACGGATAATGGCACCGAATTCGCGAATAAAGCCGTCGACGACATGTGCGCGGAGTACAACATCGTACACGCTCACGTACCCCCGTATCACGCGCAGGCAAATCCTGTAGAGAGGGTGAACCGAGTCTTGAAGACTATGATCACGACCTATATCGAGACGGATCACCGAGATTGGGACGTGCATCTGCATGAATTCCGTTTCGCGTATAATTCTGCAGTACATAGTTCACTTAAAGTAAGCCCGGCGTTCTTAAATCTAGGTCGCGAACCGCGGCCTCGAGTGCAACTGCGACGCGCGGAAGAAGGTCCAGCGACCATTCCGGAACCGTGTCCGGCGAAGTGGGCAGAAAGAATGACACGCCTGCAAGAGTTAAGAGACCTCGCGACCCATCACTTGCAAAATGCACGCACTAGGCAGGCGCAATACTATAATCGACGTCACCGAGACGGTCATTATAAGGTAGGAGACCGAGTCTGGAAGAGAAACCGCGTCTTATCATCGGCTGCGAACTTCGTAGCTGCGAAACTAGCTCCTAAATTCGCGGGACCGTATATTGTAACGAAGGTGGTATCACCCGTCGTATACGAGCTAGAAGATGAGGCAGGTAGGACTCTCGGTCGACACCATATTAAAGATTTCAAACCGTACGTCGCCCCCGAGGTAGACGTCAATCTCAGCGAATCCGAAGAGGAAGACGCGTCTTCCGACGAGGCCTGAGAAAATAATTCGCGTTCGGGTATTCTGAGTTTTTGTAGTAGGTATTCGAGTGCTATTGGATCCGAGTGTTTTGTTTTCTTTTTTTTTTGGTTCGGTGATTAAAGTTAAGGAAATAGGATTTTAGGAAGTTTGGGGAAATGATATTCGGTCAGTTCGGCGAATTAGTTTTTCTTTATTTTTTTTTGAGTCGACTGCGCCAGCCAGTTAGTGGGGAATGCTGTTGCGGCGTCGCCACAAATTGACGACAGGACGTTTTTCCTCAGTATACGAAGGTGCGATCCGAGACGAGGACTTGGGGGCCACCTGTAGAGACCTCGTATTTTCTCAGACCCCCGAGGCCGAGGAAGAGCGAGAGCCGCGCATTCCCCCGTGGGAAATACCCGGTAGGCGTCCCCTCCTGAGTCCCCTCATGCGGGAAATGTTTGGGCTACCTCCAGAACCGGGGGCCACCAACAGTTCAGCCCCACTACCTGGTCCCAGTCTGCCGTCCGTACCCACCGAGGCCCCCCTGACGGCCCGGAACGAGGTTACACCGGCAGCCAGCCCTAGTCAGGCCAAGCCCAAGACTCCGGCAGGGGCACCGCCGCCGACGGCAGCCATGGGGGCGATACCGAGAGACCCGCGTTACGTTCCCGTGCCTAAGCCCCCGGCCCGGCCCGTGGGCGACCGGTTGACGGAGCTCGAGAAGGAGCACCGGGAGGCTGTTCGACGCGCCAGCGAGGCACAGCAGATAGCCCGCGAGGCTAGAAAGAACGCCGACGAGGCCGAAGCGGAGGCTCGACAAGCCCGACATGCCCTGGAAGCGGAGCGGAGGGCTCAGGCCAACCGTGAGGCCATCAGACGCGAGCGGCGGGCTCAGGAGGAGCGCGAGGCGGCCATCCTGGAACACCGGAGGAGCCAGATGAGCTGCTGGAATTGTAGCCGCGCCGGCCACACGTCTCGCTACTGTGACAAGCCGAAAAGACCGTTCTGCACGATCTGCTCCATGCCCGGCCCGACCACCGAGACCTGTCCTAATCTGGACCACCGGTGGCACATGGTCTTGGCCGACAAACAAAAGGAGGCACAGGCCAAGGGGTACTACGGTCTACCTCCGCACGGAAGATGGCAGGGGGCTCGACGCTAAACCTCACCCCCCCCCCATTGCGAATTTGTTTTGTTTTTCTTTCCTTTTTTTTTCTTTCTCTCTTTTCTCTTGTTCCCTTCCTTTGATTTTGTAGGTTTTCGATTATTGTGTTTTGTTTTTTTTTCTTGTCTTTCACGGACCCTCAGCTGTTTCGTTTTGTTTTGTTTTCTTTGGTGGTTTGCCTCGCGTGGCGAAATATTAAATTTAGTTTTAGGTATCGGGGGGATGACCCCGTATATTCAGTTTTGCTTCACCCCGAGGGGTTATCATGGAAAATGTTCCCTTTGTTTTGTTTTTACCTCTCCCGTCCGCGGGGGGTTTTCGTTCTTTTTCTTGGGTTAAGAGAGTCCTCGGACTCGGGCAGCGACGCCCTGTATTTAGTTTCCTTTTGTTTTGTTGGTTCGTAGTCTCTTATTTTATTTGTTTTTTTTTGTTTGTTGTTTTCGCTCCCCATCAGTAGTAATGAAATTAATATAGTCAGTTATTTTGCTAAATTTTTTTTTTGCAGTCCCTAAGTTTTGAGTTTTCGTCTAATAGACTATTATTTTGGTTTTGTTTCTTTTGTTGTTCGGGAAGACGAACCCTTCCCTACATTTTTGTCTTTCTGCCTTATGTAGGAGGAGAGTAGCGTATGACGACTTAAAAATTTAACCGGGGGTTTTCATAAAATACCTTCATATTCCCTCCCCGGGGGAAAGTTTAGTTTGCTAAAAAGTTACGTTTAAGCCATCAGATCCAGACGGATCTGTAGACGTAAGACGCGGTGTGCGGCCGCCACTCGGAGTTCGGTCCATGGGTCAGTTTTGCTGGCGCTTCCGCCCCAGTGGTCCGTCTAAGGGGGGGGGAGATGTAACATTGCATGTTACGACAGGCTCCTCACCCCTTAAACGACCTTAGCGGAGTGACTGGAAAAGTACGAATGTTTAGAGAACCCCGAGGTTTGACAGAAATTCCGAGAGGCGACCGTGACCGACTAAAGACTGTTGAGCATATTATTTATTCTTTTGTTTTGTTTTACGACTTTTCTCTAACATGTGGGAGACGAGGCCCAGCCGACGGCTAAGATACTGTGACAGAGACACACCACTACCGACGCAAGACGTCCCAGTATCGACTGTTTGGATCCTACTCGACGAACGCCACCCAAAAGCTTCGGAGGATAGTTAGTGGCCACGCTACCTCCTGCTATTAATCTAGAGGACACGGGAGAGTGCCAAGGGCACTCTACAACGGGGGATATCGGTGGTGGAAGAGATTCCCGCCACCAGGAAGAGCCTGCATCCCGTGAGCCTCCGACGTAGCAAGCTAAAATCATCGTGGCGAACTTTGAATTACGCGCGTGGCGACCACCGGTCGCCATGCTTAAGGGATCCTTCGGTCGATACGAAAATCGATATTTGGCCGTAACACGAGGGCGCTGATTACCGGCGCCATGCGGTCTAGTCACTCTGCGTTAGGCTATTGTAGCGAACACTTGGCCTACGGAGATACTTGCGTTGAGAGCTTTCCTTTTGTTGTTGTTGGCGTAATATTACGCTTTTCCGTTTGTTCGAGCCGTGTGGGTCTCTTTGAGTCCTTTTTCTTTTGTGATTGGGAGTAGAGTGAGTGAGGTTCCTCGAGGACAAGCGTTACCCCGTGGGAGCCCAGGATGAATGTGGAGCGGGAGACTCTCCTTTTCCTAGCGTGGCTGGAAGACGGTAAGCGTTAGCCATTCTCACCCATGCTAATTTGAATTCGGCAACGGCCGTCAGCCATATTGCCTTTGAGCAGCCACGAGGCTAATTAATATTCTTGGAATCGAATTAAACCGATCTCCGAAGGGTAGGCCGTCACCAGTGTCCCCGCGGATTAGAGATTATCGTTCGAGTCAGTAATTTATAGAAAAGTATTGAGTATTTCTTTAGTCTGTTAAGTTCGGGTGTGCTACCTGTCGCACACGAGTGCGACAGAGATAGTCTGAGTCAGTCACTGTCGCTCTCTCTTCCTCCTGTGGGGAGAGACGCATCGAGATATTATTGAGACTACGAGTCTTAGCTTTCGGGTTCGAGTCAATAAATAATTCTAGTTAATTATTAGTCGCGTTGTTCGCAGAGTTAGGTTAAGTTAGTTTTAGTAAGCTCTTGTAAATGTTACTTCTTTGATCAATTTCTTATTTTCTATTCTTTAGTACGAGCCGAAGGCTCACTCATTGTAAATATTCGCCTGTTAATTAGTTGTAAGTCCTCCTCGTGGAGTCTATTTAGCGTTCTAGTTGAAATATTGTCTCACGAGGACCGAGTTTGTCGAGTTATTTAATTATTTTGCATGATTTTCCTTGTTATTGCTCTCCCACGTGGAAGCTAGTAGTTTATTAGATATTGTAAAGCTCGTCAAACGTGGCCGGGTCACTTTTACACGACCTGTGGCCGTTCTTTCTACGAGGGAATTTATTCCCGATTGTTAAAATTATTATTTCTATTTCTTTTCTATTTTGTTGAATAAATTCTATTTTTTTTATTGTCAAATTCAAACGCTCGAGTCGTTATTTAACGTCCCGCTAATCCTTCAATTAATCCTGACCCCTCTCCGCGGTACTGTAGCTAGCCGACGCTTTACGTACCCGTAGGATATATTTTGTTTATATTTTTGAACGTGGCGGTTATCCGCCTGGCGCCCAGCATATTTTTCAGGTAATTAACGTTGGCCAATTGTCGAGTGGACGGCTCTCGGAGGCTAGCATCCGGTCTAGTTCGAGGGCTAAATAAAATCCACGTCACAACGCATATGGCAAAGAACATCTTCTGTCGCGCGGCGCAGAAAGCTAAATTTCTCCAAGAGGTGATGGCACGAGAAATCGTCAACTTGGAACGTGGTGAATGCGAGTGCCCAGCATTCAGAGACCTGTCATCGGACAAGTCATGTCTTCTACACACCGGTGTTCGTAAGAACTTCAACTGTGCACTGCGTAACGCTATGAAACTGAAGAAGTGGCTGCAGTCACATGGACTGTCCGAAAATAGCTTGTCTTCAATCCCTTTCCGGACTAGTTTGCTAAACTCACCCGAACAATCTGCTGATAACGAGAGAGAAACCCCGAACAATCCGCTCGAGCAAGGAGAGGATCAGTGTGGTCCCAACGGTATAGAAGAGATTTCTGCACGCATGAAGACATCCTGCCGGAGCCTGTGACTGAGGATTTCACAGATTTTCTACAAAATTTACCAGTGAGTCCACGACAAGCAAAGAGGATGGATACTTTTCAAATTCTGAGTGCACTGGAACAAGCACCTGCTCGGACGAAGGGAGTTTACCCAGCCGATCAGATCCCACTGCACTGGTCATACCCGACCGCTATCGTAGCGAATACAGATATCCATACACGCTCTGGGACACACTGGGTTGCTTTCCATGTGACAGCTACCGGACAAGCCGTATATTTCGATAGTTTTGGTCTACCACCCGTTATACCCCATCACATCAGGGCTCTGCGTCGGAACTGTACAGCCTACCGTTGGAACGATAAACAGCTACAGAGCTCTTCCTCTCTGGTATGTGGTCAGTTCTGCATCATGTTCTTGTATTATATGACGCAGGGCTTTACTCTTGAGCAGTTCACAAATATATTTACTAAGAATTTGAAGAAAAACGATAGAATAGTCACTTCATTTTACAGACGCTTGAGACTAACCAAGCTCAAACGTAGAATACAAAACGGTATCAACCGTGTAAACTGTATCCAGTGTTGTCGCCGTAAGAAAGGCTAAGTTTTCGTCATGTATATAGTTCTTTTCTTTTTTTTTATGTATCTTGGTTAGAAATAAGTATTTTCTGTTCACTAGTAATAATCCGATTTCATTATTATACGATATTCAATGTTTGTCTCGTTATAGTTAGATTTAAATCTATGATGCCTGTATTTGAATTTATCTGCATGAATAAACACGAGCTCAAGCCATAATCAACTGTACTCCTTTCACGACCCTTGACTAATCTTCCTCGCCTTTATTCATAATTTTCGTAGGTTAGGTTAGGTTAGCTGCGGGGAAAAAAAAAAGAAAAAAAAAATGGCGGCGGCAAGAACCGGCGACCCCCCCCCCCCTCACAGCGGGGGGCCGTTTTATGGGGGGTCATAAAACCGGAGCCATACTGCACCCTATCTACTCGTAAGAAAACAAAAAGATGTCAGATTAGTGACACAGTGGGAGGGGAGGTACGGAGCGAAAGCACTCATCGCAAAACCGAATTTTCATAGCTGTACCATATTTGATAATGACATAGTAATTATCGAGCTCAGTAGGGTTAAGATACACTTTAATAAACCTATTTACGCTGGATTTTCCATCCTCGATCTGTCTAAGATTTTTATCTACGATTTTCACTACAACTACGTAAAACGTACCTTTGCTGATCGATCAAAGTTATTGTACACGGATACGGATAGTCTTCTGTATCACTTCACTGTCCCCGACATATACGAATACATCAAACGTGATTGTCATAAATTTGATACATCCGATTACCCGCTCGATAATATCTATGGAATCCCATTAGCGAATAAGAAAGTGGTAGGTTTAATGAAGGATGAATGTAACGGGAAGATTATGAAAGAATTTGTAGGATTACGAGCGAAATTGTACACTTTTAAAATTTTTGAGGAGGATAAAGAGCAAAAGCGAGCAAAAGGTATTAAGGCAGCGACGTTGAGAACAATAATGTTCGATGATTACAAAAAGTGTCTCATGCAACATCAGAATTTAGTTAAACCTCAGTACCTCATGAGAAGGAAGAAACATGAGGTTCACACCGTATTACAAAAGAAAATAGCACTCAGTTGGTGCGATGATAAAAGGGTTATTCTTCCCAACACTACCGATACCGTACCATGGGGTTACTGTAAATGAATAAAAACATGTATTACATATTTATGTATATCTTTATTGAATAAAAATTACATATTCGCTTCACTTATCCAGCTGTTGTGTGAATTATCAAATCCTAACCATTTTACAAACAGTTTACTTACACGCTTTCGCAGCACTTTCTCCACCAGGTAAACATCAGGGTGTTTGACTTCGGAGAGTTCCTCTTCGTAGAAGCCACCTTCGATCGGTTGATCCTGATAGTCGACGAGTTTGTATGTGACAGGATCAGTATTCTCTATCTTACTTATGGTAAATATTTCAGTTGTCCAGTTGGGTGTGTAACCTTTGTCAAACGTATGTTTATTCCTACTAACCCGAACTGTATCACCGAGCTTGAACTTCTTCTTCCGTGTTTGATTAACTTGAAATTTCCCGTATACGTTGCGCAGGAGAGTCTTTTCGTTTTGAGCTGTAACCTCACTCGGTTTGATTCCAATTGTACGATGCTTGGTGTTGTTGTAAGTTAGCATCAGATCCGGTACAATATCCAGCCACTTATAATTTCCTCGGAGAGAAAAACGCTTCCACATGTTACTTTTCAGCGTACGATTGAAACGCTCGCAGATCGAGGCTTTCAGGTTGCTGAAGGTTGAATATAGCGTAATGCCGTGTCGTTGTAGCAGAGCCTTGAACTCGGTGTTGTAAAATTCTTTACCGCGATCAACGTGCAATTTTTTCGGTACGCGACCCTTCTTGAAAACAGAGTTCATAGCATTTGTCACATCCTTTTCACTCTTGGTCTTGATCGGCACTGCCCAGGCGAATTTCGAAAAAATATCTATGATCGTCAGTAGGTATTTGTAATCATTGTTGTATTTCGCGTAAGCAATCATATCCACGAGATCAGCCTGCCAGGTCTCGTCTATTCCTCGCATGATATCGCGGCGACGCGGATAATTCCTTCGTGCAGGCTTATGAAGTTCCTCCACCAACGTTAGCTTTTTGTCTTCCATCCTCCAATCTGGTCAAACGCTCATCCAATTGCACTATTATTCCAGAATTATGAACTGCCAAGTCTTGTCTGTTTTTGTTTTCTGCTTCGAGACGTTTCAGAGTTGCGTTCACGCTCGATTCCAGGCTTCTTATCATAAAATTGGTTTTACTATCGTAGATTTTCTCCGATGTTGTCAGCTTCTCTTCCAGTTGTGTAATGAGTTGAGAATGGTGAGTGGCAAGGTTTTCGAGAGATTCGATCCTCCTACCGATATTTGCCACGTCGTTTCGCAAAGATGATGTGACTTGCTGTAAGAGTTGAGCTTCTTGCCGTACAGCGCTTTCCACCACTCTCATGGAGGCTGCATCATTTTCTTCCACAGGATCCGCAAGGTTACTGAATCTCTTGTTATCCATATCGTATTGCCCGTCGAGAGTCTTTTTGAAGCCATAACCGGGAGGACCGCGGTTTCCCGACAGCCTACCACCCTTCGCCCTCGTCAATTGCCTACCAAACACCCCCACGCTCATTCTAAAACTGAGCCCTACCAATTCTTGGAGAAGTCTAATATACAATTCCAGCCTCACGCAACTCCTCAATGATGTAAATAATCTCATTGGAGTGACTCGTGTTACCAGCCGCCTGGGATGCGTAGAGCAATCGAAGTCGTTCGACTAGCTCATTGGGATCGTCCCAATACACGTAATCCATTCGACTCTTTTTACCTCCGACGATTTTGAGACGCGGTAAGGCTTCACCCTTCTTCTTCTTCTTCTTCTGTCCCACAGAGGTGGGAATTTGAGAAATAATTTTTCTGAATTTATCGCTATTCTCAGAACGAATAGCCGTATCACTGCGGTAAAATTTTCGATGCGCGTTTGTGTTGACCACGATTTTATTGTAATTCTCCAAATCTGTCCGACTCACTATGGTGTCACTGGGTGACTTTTTGAATAGTAGTTCGAGTAAGCCTGGTGTTGATTGATAACTCATGCTTCCAATATGAATGATATCCTTATCAAAAGTCACTTTAGAATCTCCAACCCAGAGAACGTTATTCTTCAATCTACGAACACCGTACGAAGTATCCAAGTCTCTCGCTGCGTTTGTTTCGAACATTTGGAGATACGTTTGAGATAACTCGTTGCCAACGGTAGAAGATTCATGCTTCGAGGGGGTAACAGTTTCATTCTCGTCGGAGGATTCTTCGTCAGCCGTTACAAAAGAGTCCTCCCCCAGACTCCCTCGCAGTCTTTTTTTTTTGCGGGAATTCCAGTTTCGTAGGTGTCTCTTCAATTTCGCTCTTGATGGTCTCCTGTTTCAGCGACTGATTCACCAGCTGCTGAAGAGGTTTTGTTATAGGTTTGAAAACTTCAATCATAGCCTTTTCGTTGGTATCCCGGCCCATCTTCAACATTTTATGCTTGCGTCGAATAGCATCGCTCGCCTCCGCAATTTGATACAGCACATCTTTCTGTTGATGCAAATCAGCACTCTGCATGTTGATGCTTCTAAGTTCGATTTATAACTGCTGTCGTCACAACGCTTGCCTCATATTTATGGTTACGAAGCAGTAAAAACCCTTGCGATACCTACCCCCGTTGAGATCGCTATCTTTATCGACCAAGGTCCCTGAACTGCGCAAAGGACATATCCGTGTTGACGTGATCATCGTATATATTGTGACGTGGATTTTATTTGATCCTCGGACCTGGACCGGATAGCCAGTCTCCGAGAACCATCCACTCGACAATTGGCCAAAAACTGAGAATAAAAAGAGATATTGGGCGCCAGGCGGATAACCGCCGATTTCAAAAATCGAAACAAAATAATAACCGTCGGCTAGCTACAGTACCGCGGAGAGGGGTCGGGATTAAGTGAAGGATTAGCAGGGCGTTGACTAACGACTCGTAACTTTGAATTTAACAAAGAAAAATAGCATTTATTCAATAAAAATAGTATAAAAAAAAATAATAAAAATAATAAATTGAGCAATAGGGGATACTTCCCCTCGAATATAGGACGGCCACAGGTCGTATACAGGCGACCTGGCCACGCTTGACGAGTTTTACAATAATTAATGAACTACTAGCTTCCACGTAGGAGAGCGATAACAAAACAAAATAATGCAAAAATAAATAACTCGACAAACTCGGTCCTCGTGAAACAAAAATTACAAATTAAAGACTGGAATAGGCCCGCAAGGCACAATAACTAATCCACAAAATTATTACTTAAAATTAACTTAAACTAACTCTGCCTTTGTAGGCGAAACAAAAAAAAAAGTAAACCAAATTCAAAATATAATAACGATCTGAATCTCTCCGTGAGAGGAAGAGAGCGCGACAGTGACGTAGTCAGACTATCTTTCTCGCACTCACGTGCGAAAACCTACGGCTCTACAAAAAGCACTATTACGTGACACAAAACTCAAAAATCTTACTCAAAAATCAAGACTCAAAACTCAAAACTCTATTATGGCGTGAGACACTGGTGGCGGCCTACCGACTCGGAGGTCGTCTTAATTTGATTTCCAAAAATCTCTAAAAGCCTCGTGGCTCAGAAAATGAGGCAAGATGGCTGATGGCCGTTTGCCGAATTCAAATTCGTATGAGTCAAATTGGCTAACGCTTACCGTTTTCCAGCCACGATACAAGGCCTCGTAGCGTCTCGACGACGAGCCCTCGAATTCACTAAACTCGAACTCAACAGACTCAAACGTTTTCCCGCAGGAAATTCACCCCAAAAAAATCAGCCTCGTGGCTACTACAAAAGGTAATTTCTACAATTAGCGCGAGCACTAGAGCTCGGGGCTCTACCTGCGAGGCAGGCCTACGGCAGAGTGATCAGACGGCATGGTGCCGGTACTTAGCGCCCTCAATAGGCGATCGATTATCGATTTTGCAAATCTACTGCGAGATCCTTAAATATGGCGACCTATCGTCGCGGCGCGCAAAATTCGAAGTTCACCACGGTGTTTGTAGCTCGCTAAATCGGAGGATCACGGGCTGTAGATTCTTCTTGGTGGCGGGAATCTCTTCCACCACCGATATCCCACGTTGCAGAATGCCCTTGGCACTCCCCCGTGTCCTCTCGTTTAATCGTTGGAGGTAGTCTGGCCAGTACTATCCTCCGGAGCTTTTAGGTGGCGTTCGTCGAAAAGGATCCCAACAGTCGATATTTGGCGTCGTACGTTCGTCTGATCGGGTCTCCGTTGCAATTTTTAGCCGTCGTCGGGGCCTCGTCTCCCACATAATAGAGAAAAGGTAAAAAAACAACAAAAAGAATAAGAACTAAATTCTACAGTCTTAGATCGGTCACGGTCGCCTCTCGGAGAGTTTATAGCCTCGGGGCTAACCAAAACGCATTCATGCTTCTGTCATGCATCCACCCTTCGTAACTATGGTCGTCTAAGGGTTCGGGAGTCACTTGTAACACGCGTTGCAAAATGCAATGTTACAATATGTTTCAAATTCATTTCATCTTGTCGGAAGAGTATCAGCATATTAGCATTGTCACGTACGAGGTGTTTGGAAATACGAGCATAAGTCTGACAAAGATAGAAACAGTCGACCGCGTTGTGTCTCCCCATACAAAAGAAGGCTCTGATGTTATCCTGTTTTTCGCAGGCTACGTCATCGAAAATCATGAGAGAGTTCGGTCGCGCGTCTTCCGGTATGATCATTTGCTCGTGTTCGCTGAACGGAAAATATCCAAAACCCTTGATCGAATCGAGGAGCCTTTTGAGAAACTGGTACTTGGGCTGATTGAGCGATTTTGAATAAGCGTAGATATTCGCAAATTTTAGACCATTCGGATGTGTGATGAGGGATAAGAGGGTATTGGTCGTGCCGCAATTGGATGATCCGCAAATAACTGTCCGCACGCTATTCGGTAGTAGCGGACCATGACGTTTACCCCGTTCCTTCACATTCGTTTGTGTCAGTTTATCGAAATTGATCAGCGGTAACTTGGTACTTTGCTCTTTGAACTTCATGATGCTTAACCCAAGACGAGGGTGCAACCAAAGACCGCTTTCCGCTGATGTATCTTGACTGCCTCCAAAAACTATAAATACTCGCTATTTATAGGATTTGAGTCAGTTGTGCCGGAACCATGATCGTACACAAACGTAACGGAGAACGCAAGCGACCGAGGGGTAAAGGTCTCGTCAACAGAATCATCAACAACCTTCCCATTGAATTGCATATACCGGGCTACCAGTTCTGCGGACCTGGCACCAAATTAGCGAAGAGACTCGCGCGCGGTGATCCGGACATCAATCCTCTCGACGCTGCGTGCAAGGAACACGACATCGCCTACTCGAAAGAACGGGATAATCTTGCTGCTCGACACGAGGCGGACAAAGTACTCGCGGAGAAGGCCTGGCACCGCGTGCTCGCTAGAGACGCGAGCGTTACGGAAAAGGCAACCGCCTGGGGTGTAACCAATGCAATGAAAGTGAAACGAAAGTTAGGTATGGGTACGCGGAAGAAAGACTCCGCGAGAAAAAAAACTTGCGACAAGAAAAACATCTCATTGAAACAAATAGTAAAGGCGGCAAGAGCTTCCATGGGATCGAACAGTGCCAACCCCGTCAAGTCGGCTCTCAAAGGGGCATGCGAAGCTGTCAAAAATGTGGGTGGTAGGAACAAGGTGAAAACTCCACGCATTTTCCCGGTACCAACCAAAATTGGAGGTTTCCTACCCTTTCTCATACCTCTATTAGCCGGTTTGAGTGCTACCGGAGCTCTAGCAGGTGGGGCAGCTGGTATCGCAAAAGCTGTGAACGAGGCAAGCGCAGCAAAACGCGAATTACATGAGCGGCAACGCCACAACGAGACAATGGAGGCGATCGCTTTGGGAAAGGGGTAGTACCTGAAACCCTACAAAAAAGGTTTAGGTCTTCAGTTGAATCCAAAAAACACGTAAGGCTACCACACCTAGCACTCACCGATTTCGATCTGCTGAAGTACGCTGAGATTATGAAAATTTCGAGGTTTCGCGGAGTGTACATGAGAAACGAAATGCCGAAAAGTGGACCGAGAAAGTACGAAGCTGCCATAGTGAATCTTGACAGTAAAGAAGGTCCTGGTACACACTGGGTTGCGTACAGAAAGAACAACAACAAAGTCATCTACTTTGACAGCTTTGGTGATTTACAACCACCCAAAGATCTCATGACATACCTCGGTGGTGGTAGCATTGTAATGTATAATCATAAAAAATATCAAGACTATGATACGTTGGTGTGCGGACATCTGTGCCTCAAATTCCTCAGCGGACTGCTATAAAACGCTTTCCTCCGTCACGCAAAACATCAGTTGAGCGCGGATCATCATGGGTGATTCTTTTACGTTAACACTATCGGGTACGTCATGCATACTAGAAGCCTACTATTTCCCACCCATCGAGCTATCACCGTTCAAAAATTACACGTTAGGACTCGTCGAGTTGCTAACCTTCAACTCGATTCCCAACATCGATGAGGGTAACAACAAGCTTCACATCGATGGGATTGAAGTTATAACCATACCCACCGGAAGCTACGAAATTGAGGACATAAAGAGTTATGTGCAAAAAGTATTAGTTGATCGTGACATCTCCATTGACCTACGAGCAAACAACAATACGCTGTGTAGCGAAATCAAGTGCAATTGTAAGATAAATTTTGAACCCTCCGACTCTATCGGTCGACTATTGGGTTTCACTCCACGCACCCTTGAAGCAGATGCCACACATACATCTGACTTGCCTGTAGCCATTCTCAAGGTTAACTCCCTACGAGTCGAGTGCAACGTCACTACGGGTGCGTACCTCAACGGACAACAAGTGCACACCATTCACGAGTTTTTCCCCGTCGTCCCACCTGGATATAAGATCATCGAAGTACCATCGAACGTCATTTACTTTCCGATCACCGTTCAAGCAATAGATCATCTTCAGCTCAGACTAGTCGATCAAGACGGAAGATTGGTTAATTTCCAAGGTGAAGTGGTAACGATAAGACTGCACGTGAAATCGTAATGGGTATCGTTTTTGAAACTACAGTCGGTCGGAGTTATAAAATGGAACCGGCATGTCGGGGGACGAGCAGTCGTCGCACACCTTCCGGAGAGCTCAGACGTCAAAACATCAAGTTCCTGAAGAGTCTGGGACTCAGAGTTATTCGAAGAAGATAAACCGGAAAGTAAGAGTACAATTCTGCTGTCTTACAATCGTCTGCTTTGCACCATGGAGGAGATCCTAACGATACAAAAACCAATTGTGTTTGACGAGTCCGTCGCACACTACGAGACTCATGCGCATCAACCCTTCGCATCAACGAGCTTCGAAAACAACGATGAAATTCGGATCGCCGTTCAACATCAAGATTTATGTCTGTTACCGAGTAGGAGCTCGCTGCACGTATACGGTAGATTGACCAAGGCTGATGGACGAACTCCGGTCACTGCCACAAAGTTAGTCAACAATACCATCTGTCATCTGTTTGAGGATATACGCTACGAGCTGAATGCTGTTGAGATCGACCGAAATAAGAACGTCGGTATCACAACCCTCATGAAGAATTACATATCCCCAAGTCCTAGCCAAAGGTCTCTGCGAGAGAATGCCGGTTGGATCGACAACGACAATGAAATAGTTGATGAGAACGGTTACTTCGATATCTCCATACCGCTGAGTTGGTTGCTGGGTTTCGCTGAGGACTATCGCCGAATAATCGTCAATGCCAAGCACGAGTTGATTCTTACAAGGACAAACACCGACACGAATGCGATTATACAGACAACCGCCGATGGTACTGTGGAACAGTTTAAAATTTCACTACTCAAACTCGAGTGGATGATTCCGTACATCAAGGTCTCCGATCAACGAAAAATCCAGTTGCTGAACTATATTGCCAAAGACGCACCCATCCCTATCAGTTACCGCTCGTGGGAATTATACGAGTATCCACTACTGCCCGCTACCTCAAAGCATGTCTGGGTCGTGAAAACCTCCACTCAGCTGGAAAAACCCCGATACGTTGTGGTAGGCTTTCAGACGGATCGAAAAAATAATGCCGCTAAGAACGCAAGTCATTTCGATCACTGCAGCATCCGAGATGTGAAGCTCTTTCTCAACTCGCAGAGTTATCCCTACGGAAACCTAAATCTCGATGTTGCTCGCAACCAGTACGCTCTGCTCTACGATATGTATGCAAACTTCCAGACATCGTACTACGCCAAGGATCCCGAACCATTATTGAGCAGGAACGAATTTTTAAAATACGCACCGCTCATCGTCATCGATTGTTCGAAGCAAAACGATTCCCTGAAATCCGGACCCGTGGACATTCGCCTCGAATTCGAACCAACGTATCCCTTTCCGCCGCAAACTTCCGTCTATTGTATGGTTTTACACGATCGTATTATTGAGTACAACCCAATCAGTGGTGGTGTAAAGAAATTAACTTGAGGAAAACTATGTCATCCTACGTTTTTTATGATTCTATAATCTATAATTCACAAAATAACTGTACTTCACCCTATTTTATGAAAAACTGTACTTTACTATGATTAAAAAAATTTTATAAAAAAGATGTTTATTTTATTGCACAATATCCTTTTCGCAGTTTCAGCTATGTGTACGGTAGCCGTTAAGAGGGGATATACGATATAAAAGTGAGGTTGAAAACTTTTTGAAATTAGTTAACGCTCGATTTTTCTGAAATCCACATCGTACCAGTCTAGAGAAAATAAGTTGTTACAATGGAGATGATATTGGATGTACAAGGTTTCCAACATCCTATCAACGAATTCGTACTGAAAGAGCTCGCTGCAATTACCATTCAAGCGTATGAGACAGGCGAGCAAGGTCTGACGCGCATCCTTTTCAAACCGCTGTGTGCTTGGAAAATCTTATCTACCAAATGTAGAGCTGTCAATGCTTGGTTGACGCGGAATCATCATGGAATACCATGGAGTGCCGGCATTATGTCTTACGACAAGGTGCAGGAAGTTGTACGAAGAGTTGTCGAGCATGTAAGTTATATCTACGTCAAGGGAAAGGAGAAGAAAGAGTGGATTAAGAAAATCATCAACGACGAGTCCAAGCCTGTCATCAATTTAGAAGAATTGGACTGTCGAAGTTTTCGATGGATGAGAGACTACGAGGTGCTTTACGACAGGGAGCACAATATTCTACCAATTAATCAGACACCAACGCTATATTTCTGCGAACAATGCGGTATAGCATTGATAAGGATTAATTGGGAGAAATGTGCTTGCTGTCACTCAGCGTTCCAAGCATTCCAGACAGCTGAGCAGAGTCACCATTACGATGGAGAGGGGCAATTGAAGCTCCGAGTTCCGGTTGCTGAGACGATTCTGCAAAACCCTCTCGATTTGGCTGGAGTTATTGCCATGGTTCTCGATGACCAAGGTAAGGGCTCTCAACTAATTAGCATACACTAAACATTTACCTACTCCGTGTGATTTAAAAAGTATTTTTTTGTTCATTCTATCAATTAAATATCATTGATTCATGTTTCTAGAAGAAAGAACTGACGAACTCTCGGCCGGGCTAGCTGGCGTCATCGAGACGGTGTTGAACGACGATCAAGGTAAGAGCTCTCAACTAATTAGCAATCACTAAATTTTATACACTAAATTTACCTACTCTGTGCAATTTTAAAAGTATTTTTTTGTTCATTCTATCAATTAAAAATATCAGTAGTATAGCTATGTTAGTCAAGAACCATGAGAGTCAAGATCCACCCTGTAGAGGAGTCATGACCGCGCCTTTACCTTTTTCTAGAAAGTTCTAACCCGCGCCTTCATGGCCGATTTTTATGTGTCATCTTACGTAAATTTTTATGGGAGTAATTCTACCGGTAATCCCACTGGTTATGTCCGATTTTTATGTGAAAATCAATGTCACAATCAATAATCAGATTTTTACGCAAATCAATCATCCGATTTTTACGCAAATTTCTATGGGAGTAATCCTACCGGTTATCTACAGTCCAGTATTTTCAGGAGTTCTTACCTACGCGTTCATGTCATTAGTGTGACAAGCAATCATCAGAATTTTTACGCTAATTCTTACTGGTATGGTCCTACCGGTTATTCACAGTATCTACAGTATAGTGAGCGAGTGAGTGCAAGTTCCTCACAGTGCAATGAAGATTGCTCAAAGTCGTACAATGTGAAAACCTGTTAGCCGCTTCACAGAAAAAACCCATTGAATATAAATACACCACTACTCGTTGGATAAAACCGCATTCAGATATAAACGTTATAGCGAGTATTCTGAAAATGTCTGCAATATTGGATTCATCACTTGAGATGGAAAATAAATTGACTGAGATGTTTCGACTTATCACTAGTTTTAGGAGTCCTGAGAAGGCTGACAGATGGATTCGGCATTACGATGTCACTATACGTCTGTTGAAAAAGGTGCTGAAAAAATCAAATCTATCATGTGGACTCAAACACAGTCTGGAGTCGCGAATTGGTCGATTGAAAAGTATTAAAGTTTTAGTGCAGCAACGGGTCAGGACGGGTCAAGGAATTGGAAACACCACATCGCGATTACGAAGCAGCCGAATATGCTGGCAGGATACTGAATCCGCATTCAAAGGAAGAATTCGGACGGGATTAGTGATAAATATACAGCACATCGATCCAAAACAATTTTTAGAAGATGCTAAATATCTGGTGATTATTCGTATTAAAAATGCACTACGAAAGCACACCTGTATCAAAGTAAATACAGCGCTCAACGGAGAATTTTTGTTAAAAGAGAAAAGTGAAATAAAATGCTTCAACACGGCAAATAGGCAGCTGCTTTTAGCAACAAATCTGGAGGAATGGTATTCCAACCACATTGTGACACCCACAATAACTCAGATGGAAGAATTTCAGGAAAGGGATAGTGGCTGGGTACTGAGTAGACTGATTAATTTAGAAGTCAATGTGAATAAATGTGAACCTCTGATTGGATCGAGTTTTGTTGAATTACCTCGTGCGGTTAAAGTTCGAAGAGCAGTGATAAATGTCCGTTCGCGGGACGATGCATGCTTTGCCTGGGCAATCGTTTCAGCTTTACATCCTGCAGCGAGTCATCCGGATCGACCAAGTTCGTATCCACATTTCTCGGGAATATTAAATTTGACTGGAATTTCATTTCCCATGACAATCAAACAAATACCAAAGTTTGAGAAAATGAATACAATGTCCGTGAATGTTTTTATTCTAAATATTAAACGTTATAGTGGAGACGTCGAAATCCAACCATTACATTTAACTAACGATAAAAAAATGGTGCACATTAATTTGCTCATGATCCAAAATAGTGAAGGCAAATCACACTTTTGCTGGATCAAACATCTCTCCAGATTGATATCAAAACAGATATCAAAACATAATGGTAAAAAATTCATATGTGACAGGTGTTTACATGTGTTTTATAGCGAGGTACGGTTAAGTAATCACAGCGTTGATTGCACTAAATTAAATGACTGTTCAATACAGCTTCCGGATGAAGAAACTAAGTGGTTGCGGTTCAAAAATCATATCCGGAAAGAGTTTGTGCCATTTATAGTGTATGCGGACTTTGAATGTCTACTTAATGAACTACCAACTGAAGGGTTGACTAATGGGGGGTCCCATGCATATCAAAAGCATGAAGCATTTAGTGTTGGATATCATTTTCATTGTTCATTCGATACTTCACGATCAAGGTACGCATCATATCGAGGCGTCAACCCGTCAGAATGGTTTGTTAAGGAACTACAAACAATTGCAATTGACCTGGAAACAACCTATCAAACTCCCGTTGGAATGAATAAATTGACCCAAACAGAAAATCTGGAGTATAAGAACGCAACAATCTGCTACATCTGCGGGTGTCCACTTACTGGTACATGCATACGCGTTCGCGATCATTGTCATTTTACTGGTAGATATAGAGGTCCCGCGCACATGGCATGTAATTTGAATTATCAAGACGATCGGATTATTCCAATCGTACTTCACAATATGACTGGTTACGATGCACATTTTATCATAACAGAACTCATGACAACGTTCGAAGGACAAGTAACAGCATTGGCGCTCAATAAAGAAAAGTACATTTCATTTACAAAAGAGGTTAAGGAGGGCAGTAGTTTCGAATTGAGATTCATCGACTCATTTAAATTTTTGAATTCCAGCTTAGACGAACTTAGTTCATATTTGGGAATTGAAGAGTTGAAAATATTAAAAGAAAATTTCAATGACATTAGTTCAGCTAAATTCAAACTCCTTACGCGAAAAGGTGTGTTCCCCTATGATTACTTGAACTCACTTGATAGGCTAGATGATACTACTCTACCACTGCGCGAAGAATTTTACAACAGATTAACAGATACTGATATTTCAGAAGAGGCTTACTTACACGCTATTAATATTTGGGAATCATTCAACATAAAGACGTTGGGAGAATACAGCGATTTGTATTTAAAAACAGATGTTTTACTCTTGGCAGACGTATTTGAAAGTTTCAGAAAAAGTTGCATGAGGACGTATGAGTTGGATCCCGCATACTATTTCACTCTCCCGGGACTGACGTGGGATGCAATGCTCAAGTATACGAAAATTAGTTTAGAGTTGTTGACTGATATAGATATGTTATTATTTGTAGAACGAGGTATACGAGGTGGGCTGAGTCAGTGCTCGAATAGGTATGCATGCGCTAATAATAGATATATGAAGTGTTATGACGTTAATGCACCTCAAAAATATTTAATGTACTTTGATGTAAATAATTTATATGGTTGGGCAATGTCTCAACATCTGCCTACTAGTAAATTTGAATGGCTTGCAGATGTATCACAATTTGATGTGATGCTGATTTCCGATGACGCTTCAATCGGATATATCCTGGAAGTTGATTTAGAATATCCTGAGGAATTGCATGATCACCATAAAGATTTACCATTCTGTCCCACTCATAGCAACGCTCCAAATACAAAGGATGTTAAGCTGCTTGCAACTTTGCATAATAAAACACGATATATCATTCACTACAGAAATCTTAAACAGTGTTTGAACCATGGTTTGAAATTATGTAAAATACATCGAATTTTACAGTTTGAACAGTCGGCTTGGCTAGGTTCATACATTGCTTTAAATACAAGTTTGCGTACACGTGCCAATAATAATTTTGAGAAGAATTTGTTCAAATTGATGAATAATGCAGTATTCGGTAAAACAATGGAAAATGTGCGAAATCATGTAGACATAAAATTGATCAGTGAGTGGGATGGGCGATATGGAGCAAAATCTTTGATCGCAAAACCAAATTTTCATCGACGAACAGTATTCTCTGAAAATTTCGTTGCAATAGAATTGCGGAGGTTGAAGGTGAAAATCTTCAAACCAATTTATGTGGGGATGTGTATATTAGATTTATCTAAAACCTGTCTATACGCGTTTCATCATGAATATATGGGACCTCAATTTCAAAATAAATGCAAGCTACTGTATACTGACACTGACAGTTTAATATATGAAATAAAATGTGATGATATTTATGAAATAATGAAGCGCGATATTGAAAGATTTGACACAAGTGATTGTATTATAGTCCAAGTAATTTGTATAATATTCCCCTCAGAAATAAAAAAGTCCCAGGACTAATGAAAGATGAAAATAATGGCGATATAATGACTGAGTTTGTCGGTTTGAGATCTAAAATGTATTCAATTAGAATTAATGAAAAGGAGGTTAAAAAGGCCAAGGGAATAAAAAATTGTGTTGTACAGAGGGGAATAACGTTCGCGGATTATCTGAATTGTCTAAATACAAACCTTGACTTAAACAAACAGCAGCAATCCATACGTTCAAAGTTGCATAAGGTGTATTCGATATGTGAGACAAAAATAGCCTTGAGCTCAAACGATACTAAACGTTATGTAATTCCCAATTCCACTGACACGTTGCCGTGGGGTCATTATAGTATAAGAAGTGAGTTGGAAAGTGATTCAGACAAGGTTGCAGCAGTTGATTGATTTTTGTTATTTATTGAATGTTAAAAATACATATGTATTGCAATTATAAAGCATTGTTCTTATTTATCCATGAATTGTGTGATGAATCAAACCCTAACCATTTAACATATACCTGATTCCCCCTTTTGCGTAAGATTTTTTCCACCAGATGCACATCTGGATATTTAGCTATTTTTAATTCATGTTCATAAAATCCCCCTACAATAGGCTGTCTACGAGAATCTTCAAGCAAATACGTTACTGGATTCGTGACTTGCACTTTAATGATCTTGAATACTTTCGTAGACCAATTAGGTGTAAATCCTCGGGCAAACACAGTTTTGTATTTACTGATTCGTACAAAGTCACCAATTTTCAATTTGGCCGGACCAGCTATTTTTATGTTGCTGTATACGGTTGTCAGAAGTTTCTTGGCAATCGCTGGTGTAACTTTTTGCGGAGGCATCCCAATTGTTCTGTGCACACGTTTATTGTAGTCTGCAACCAATCGATGAAGCATATTCACCCATTCATACGAGCCATTAGCGGTGAAAGCCATCCACATCGAGTTTTTCAGGGTTCTGTTCCAACGTTCAACTACGGACGCTTTCATAACGCTGTACGTGGAATAGTGATGAATTCCATGTTTATTTAAGAGAGACTTGAACGATGTGTTGTAAAATTCCTTGCCATTATCAGTTTGAAGATTGGCAGGTTTTCGGAAGCCGGATATAATCGTAGCAAATGCCTCACACACATCTTTTGCGCTTTTACTTTTGAGTGGTGCAGCCCACGCATATTTAGATAGAACATTAATTACTGTGAGTATGTACTTGAATCCCTTGTTAACTCTTGCATAAGGTTGCATATCGACGAGATCTGCTTGCCATAAATCATCGTAACCGCGGGTGATCACCTTTCGACGCGGATAATTACGTCGCGCAGGTGCATGCAGCTCTTTCACTAACTGCAATTTTTCTTTACTCATTTTATTGATAAGATTTTATACGGTCAGTAAGTAGTTGAATTTGTGCTTTGAGTTCATTGTGTAGGAAGTCGACGTATTCCTTGTTCACACCATCAAAAGGCTGTCTAGGAGTCTGCACGTTGTGCAATAACCTTCTTTCAAAATCAAAGTCACTCATGAGGCCCGTCCGTTTATAGTCCAGGAACTTTAGAATTTTACTTCGGAAAAAGTCCAACCAAGCTAAAAATTGGTATACACCTACCTTTCAGCTCTCCAAATAAGGGGTAAAAAATCCCCGGAATTCGGTTGTACGCATAACTTGTGACAGCCCAAAAACGATGAAAAAAATTACCTTTTTTCGGTTTTTTGCAAATATCTTCGTTCCTGTCTATCTTACGGCTATGAGGTATACTTATAAGAAAAAAAGAACGGAAAATTCTCTACGAAAAAGGTGAAATAAAGTTTATTGATAACACTAATAGTTTTTACGTAATTTGGCATTGAAACTCCAATATAAATTTTGTATTGATATTTAATTGCATGTAATGATAGAAATCGAAGTTTCTGTGCGGTATCTTCTCGTTTTGACATTTTTGTAAACATTTAGGTATAAATAATAGTATATTCAAGTGTACAAAATTAACACTTATGTTTTTGATCTTCTTATTCTAACATTATATCTATAGATGTTAAGGCCTACCGTATAAAAAAAAAACATATATTTAAGTGAGCAATATTAACGTTCCTGTTTTTGATCTTCTTATTCTAGCATTGTAAAGATGTAAAAGTCTACCATAAAAAAATTAAGATTGTCTGGTTAGGTATAATCTAATCTTTTTCTTCGTGAATATCTAGGAATACATAACTAAAAAAATGACGGTTGTTTATATAACTAATTTCTGACAGCTTATTCTCTATCACCTTCTTCCTCTTCTCTCTCGAATTGTTCTTGATCTTTCCACGGGACTGGTGGGAAATTCCAAGATTGCTCGGAATCATCAACAGAATCGGTTTCTGGCTCGTCGATATCGTTTCTTTTTTCTATCGAATCTTCGACTGGGGCAGCATTCAGGCAAGATGTCCCACGACAATTGCCGCAAACTGCTGAACATTGGAGGCCCAACTTTCGACAGCCGCACAATGCGCCACAGCCTTTCGAACAATTACAAAAAATCATGTTCAAAAGACGTTCCGGGGCAGGAGGTTGCGATGTTCTTATTGGCTCCAATATGCCGTTTCTGAATACCCATCCCCAATCTTGGGGGTTTAGCTGATTTCCTAACCAATACTGCACCTGGTAGTAAACACGATACAAGTGCTTTTCAGCTGCGTCAGCTGTTGGGGGTAATAAACTCAAATTTACCGACTTGTTTCTGCCTATAGCTTTCATAAAGCACAGATAACGGTATGCGTTCAAGTCATCTTGTTTAACTGGAGCGCCATACACAGCTAGAAAGATTCGAATTCCATCCGAAGAAATTGATTCTCGAGAAGCATCACTCTGATTGAAAGTTTGTGCTGCAGCACGTAGGTCTTGACGTTTTGCTAAAAGTTTTAGAGCTGCAGTTTTCCCTCTATGAAAAAGAGCGGACGTTGTGTCACATCCAGTGAAAGCGTGTAGAAGTAGAAGATGATCCCTGATGTCTTCGTGATCATTGAAACTTCGAGAAGAGTAAAGTTTTCGCTCGACTTTTCCTTTGCCCGGTTTGAGAAAAAAGATCTCTTCATCAATCGGAGTGCGAGCAACCAAAATTACCAAGAGATCCACGTCTTCCCCAACAACAACCGTTCTATTTGTGCGTGAACATTCCAAAGCTGTTTCAATTATTAAAACGTCAGCATCATCTTGAGCGTGTCTAACAGCAAAATTATCAGCTTCGAACTTGATAGACAACATCGAAATCAATCTCCGCTTGTTGTTGCTGTTGGAAAGGAATTTCTCCTGGCTCACTGTGACATTCATCGTCTCGTCGAAGTAGGTGTCAGCAGATGAGGATTTTGCGGCTCGACGACGTTGTTCCATAGCTTTCACGCTGTTGGTGCTATTGTTGTATCCATCGAAAACTACGACAGCATTTGAACCGTAATACCTTTGTACATAATCAATATATTTTAAACAAATGGAATCGAAAGATTCATTCTGATGCCACACAACCCGATGTAAGAGAAATCCTCCATCGATGACGTATGTAACTTTTGTAAAATCAAGTTCAGCTACCGATAGCTTGAAGACGTCAAACAAAGCTGACTTTTTTCCCATTCGCAGATACCCTTCAATAAACATTGACAGCGGGAACGGAGCTAATTCATATCGCATATAATTACGGAGCTCTCCATCCGATCTTTTCATGGCACTGATTCTCTGGAACAGTAATAATGGGTCAATAGGTACCGTTTTATCGCGAACTTTAACGTTACTATTGACTGTTAAAAGCGAAAGTACTCTGTCAGCGCGGGAGGATTTCACATCTTTGAAATTTTGACCGATCTTCTTCTCCATCACAGTAGTGCCGATCTTCTGAGCATTGTAGCAGTTTATTTTCTCGTCACCACATATCCCCGTTGCAATGGACATAATTTGTTGAATATCGGGGAAAGGATGATGAGATTGAAACCATTGGAGTATCTTCTGTACGTCTTCACGATCCCTGTTTACGCGAGAGTCTCTTGCATCGACATGCTGTTCTCCGGTATCGAAAGAAAGTTTACAAAAGCTCTCCAGACCTTCAGAAATGTTGCTTGCAGTCAATAGTCCAAAAATCCATTTACTCAAGACACTTTCCTTGGTACTTCTCCCATGTGTGAAGCCTTCTCTCGATTTCGAAGATTTCATGAGATGCTGTTCAATTATCATGTCACTCCATGTTCCGCAGAAATATTTGTCCGAACGTTTTATGGAGAAGAAGTTGTTGGTGAACTTCTTATAAGCTTCATCTTCCATAGACATTTCTAGTTTTTGCATATCTTGGATATACAAATGTGCCGATTTCGCGTATAGAAAGTGCCCCGCCGCATGAAAGTACGGAAGCATTTTTTTAATAGCAGTCAAATGCGCCTTCCAACAGCCCAGTCTTTCAGCTCTAATGAATTCTTTTGCTATGGTGACCATCTCAAAATACTGTACCCACAGTTTCGCAGTTGGGCCTTTATTTTCCAATTCAGACATTTTCTTATCAAATGCTTTCTTCAACTCGCCGACTGCACTCGAACTTTCAATCTCATTAAAGAATGGCGGTGCTTCGTCTGAATTCTGACCACAAAGCTTTACTAACGCACTCTGATCGTCATCGAACGTGATCTCATTGAATACAATTTGAGACAATGCCACTTGGAGCAATGTATGAGCTCTGATTGCTCTGGCGTATGCGTGACCCTGCAACATTTTATCCACGGAATTTGGTGCATAAACAGTACTGATTGCTTCCTTAAGACCACTTCCTGCCATTATGTATCCGATTGATGCGAGGAAAGACATGAGCAAATGAAAACCTCCAAGCCTCACGATTATCTTCGAAAGCTGTGTATCACCATCCGCTGCTGCAACAATTTCTCGTGCTTTCCAATACAGGGGTTGATCAAAGGTGACAACGCATGTCGTATGGCCGTGTTTTTGTCCATCGTTGAGAATGCTCTTCAAAGATGTATATATAGTGTTGTAATCACTTGCGGGTGCGTTGATAAACGGCAAGAAAATTATACGTGACTTGGAATATGCCTCGTTTTTAGTTAAATACTCCATGAAGCCACTCCAACCTGGTATTCTTGGTAGGTCTTTCCACTTTCCATACATCCATAATACATCTGTATTTCGGAGTACTGACTTCGTCGTTACCTCATCACAACCAAGGTCTTCCACCGTGATCTTCTTTAATCCTTGCATACCACTATTTTCATAAATCTGCATCGAAACTTTGGCAACCGTTGCCATCTCTGCTGCAGTAGGCATCGTTCGTAATCTGGATATTTGTTGACTGTCATGGATGGTATCATGCGGAGTAACGATTCGAATGATGCCCATGGAATGGAATGTATTCGCACCGTCGAGCGTAGACACATTGTGGTCTGCATTGTCACAAACATGTTGAATAAAACAGCCCTCTTCTGGAGAAGAAAGTAAAGGCTCAGGATGGAATACACTTGAAGATTCGTATAAAACTGTCTCTTTGTAAGATGCACACAAACCCAAGCACGATAAAATTTCTACTAGTCGTTTTGACGCGAATTGCCTGTGCAAATAAACGGATAGTCCAATCTGTAGAGGCGAAAGAAATGATCGTGGACGAACTGCAGACATGATCGCATGGCTAATGGTGGTACACTTCTTTTGTAGCGGCTCCAATTTACCTTTTTTATTCTTAATAATGATCTCCTCTATAAAAAAACGAAGAGATTTTGGAACAGAACTATTTACATCGTCAAACATACGCGTGCTCGGAGGATAATAGTCAGTTTCGCAGGCTACAGAACGTATATCCTGTCGAAGAATTGCTGCAGCTGCTGTCAAAACTCGATAACGTTCTTCATCGGCGTTGTTCTTTTTGTTTTCGTACCATGTTTTATTGAGAATATTGTAGTGCGTATCTCGGAAACAAACAATGGATGGTCCCGTACCTTTCGACGTAATGACAATTCTGTCCCCATACCGGTCCTGAAGCTTCGTTCTTATAGTTTTATCATCTGGTTGAAAATCATCGAGGACTCCTTTCAATTCAGTGAAGGTAAATTGGCAGTCATCATTATTTTCTATGTAGGCGAAAATATTTTCCATTGCTGCAATAATTCGGCCATCCACAGGGCGACCTGTTTTTTTTCCGGTGCCTGGTGAAAGAAAATGGATGAAGCAATTACTATGATATTTTGCTTCTGCTGCAACCAAATCTGTTTCGAAGATGATCCTCTTCTTAACAGCCTGGGTCTGATCATCTTTTCTTTTTTCGGCGATCTGCATAACGGTTTCTTTGAAGCCTATTGTCGCAACGTGTTTAATCGTTTTGCGGAGCTCCTTACGGGTTTTCTTATCTTTTTCCTCATCAGCCTCGTTTCCGCAAAAAATACAAAGTTTCTTGAAGTCGAAAGATGGTGCGGATGATCGCATCTTGCTTTTTGGAGGACTACATCCCGATGAACCAGCAGTATCCTCGATAGCACGTTTCCTTTTGAAAGCATTGATACTGGACTGGCGAGTATAGTCTTTACGGCAGGCCACGTGCACTTGGATAGATTGCACATCTCTAAACAGTGCTATTTTTCCATCATTCCTCTCACCACTCGCGGCCTTTAACTTATCTATTCCCCGCTCAACTGTTACAGATTCGTTACTTGCGAGAGTTTTGTCACAAATACCGCACAATTGTTCCATTATGAATAATTGCTCCGAAAACGCGACATAATATACGTCCAGTGTGGCGTAGCAACGATTTGGGACTGTGCGTCTAGCACACCCCACCGCCAAAACAGGCATAGCAGGTATAAACCCGACCCAATGTATGCACTGACGTCAGAGGGGAGGCGCAGCTGCTATGGCGCCGCCACACAGAACGCAGGACGCAGCGGCGCGGAAACTAGAAAACTCACTCTGATGTTTCACACCTTTTTCCGGTGGAAATTAATGGTTCTATCAATAAACTCTATTTCACCTTTTTTGTAGAGAATTTTCCGTTCTTTTTTTCTTATAAGTATACCTCATAGCCGTAAGACAGACAGAAACGAAGATATTTGCAAAAAACCGAAAAAAGGTAATTTTTTTCATCGTTTTTGGGCTGTCACAAGTTATGCGTACAACCGAATTCCGGGGATTTTTCATCCCTTATTTGGAGAGCTGAAAGGTAAGTGTACACCAATTTTTAGCTTGGTTGGACTTTTTCCGAAGATGAGCCCATTTTTTGCCTAAAGTTCCTGGACTATTAATAGTCGGTTTCCCATCAATATAATATCTTGTCTGCGCGTCCACTCTTTCAACGTATGATTTTGATGCTGCGTCTGTAAGGTAAATTGGATCACCCACGTTGGTTAGTCTTTTACCTGCTAAATCATAATGACCATCCACTGTGAAGTTTTTCCCATCAACATATGATTTATTTACAGCATCGAATCCATCTACAGGATTTCCAACATTTTTGACACGTTTGTTTCTGAGATTCCAAGTCTCATCGGACTCCGGCTTCAAGATATGTTGTTGAAGTGTGTCAACGTATATTTTGTTAACAGCGTCATCGTTAGCTAAAGGTGTACCTATTTGAACTATTCGAAGAGTTTTTGCATCGAACTGCTTCGGTGTTAGGTTGTCGTGTTGTGCGAGCCGCAGCGCGCTCGTTTTCACCGCATCAACGTATTGCTTGTTCACTGCATCACTCTCAGCCAGTGGTGCATGCAGCTGTTTAAGTCGCTTGTTTCTCAAATTATAATGCTCCCCACCAGCAGAAGTTAAAAAATTATTATCAATGTATTCTTTTATCACTACGTCGGTCGACTCGATTGGGATAGCCACATTTGTTAACCTTTTACCACGGAAGTCAAGATTTCCATTCACTTGTAAAATATTCCTACCGCCATTATTACTGAAATCAAGATGTCTTCCGAATTTATCAACGGACATTTCTACACTGACAAACAATGAAGACGCTCTATCTATTTATGAATAATATCCGCCTCACGAAGTTCCTCTATGATTGACATTATTTCATTGTCGTGACCTGTGTGACCGGCAGTTCTAGAAGCAACTAGGAGCCTCAATCTCTCAACGAGTTCATTTGGGTTGTCCCAATGGATGTAATCTACAGGATGATTTGTAACAACCATTCTGTTTGGAATCAAACCGCGTCCAGAGGTCTTAGCCAGAGCCGTATTCTTAAATAATTTTGCGATTATATGTTTCCACTTGTAACTTTTATTTCCATTAAGCTGACCGTGTGAAGTGTAACCACGCTTATGGGCATTGGTTGCATGCAATATACTTTTATATTTTATGAGATCAATGTCATTGTAGTCTGCGTCATCTGGAATTCTATTGAAAATTAGCTCTAATACTCCCGGAGTTCCTTTGTACCTCACATTATTGATTATAATATTGTCATTTTTGTCTACTTCGATAGGAGAATCACCAAGTAGCCAGGATCCGTCTGCAAAACGAACCCCATACGTAGTATCATATATATTTTTTGTGTCAAAAATGAATTCAGTAAAATATGTTTTAGTCAATTCTCCAAAGTGTCGCTCAATATATTGAATAGCTCGATCCCGCCCCTCGGAGGTTTCCAAAATTGACCGCATAGTGGATTCAGGTGATGGATCCGGATGAGACTGAGCAATGGTTTCCAAGTTCGCGAAAACGGTGTCATTATTAGCTGGTGGAGAACCCATCGAAGCAGGTGCATTCTGCGGTGTAGCCGCACGAGTGACGATTGGGGTGCTCGACGGTTTCGAACGAATATTCCGCCTTTGCTGGAAATAATCCTCATCCTCATCGTCCAGATCAAGTCTTCGTTTCACTTGCAGTATTGGTTGCCGTTCAGACGATGTATTAATGTCCCTGCTCTCAGCTAACATTTTTAATGGGCTCACTATTGGGGCTAGGTTTTTTTCCACAGCATCAACAGCTTCTGCCTGATTAACTTTTAATGCCCGATATTTTTCCCGAATTGCTTTACTCGATCGCGCAATTGCTTTTTTAACTTTTTCATCACTAACTTTTGAGGAATTAGTTTTCATGCTCTCATCAAACGTTGCAGACTCATTCACTAATTCCGACATAGTTATGCTCAGCAAGTTCAAAGCTTACTGAAGGTCTTCGTTCACCAAACAACATAGTCATCGAACCCCCTGCGATAACGACCCCCCCGAAGGGGGCTATCCTTAACAATCGCAATAAACCCATATTGCTTTGAGCAGCAGATTGCACATAGTTTTTGAAATTCGTCGTAAGTCATATCGTTGTTCACATGATCATCATAGACATGACGTAAATTCATACTATCTTGTTTGAATAGGAGGAGAACGTTCGCGTTGTCACGAATCAGGTGTTTGGGGACGCGTGCATATGTTTGACACAAGTAGAAACAGTCAACGTGTGCATGTCTTCCCATGGAAAAGTATTCTCGAACCACGTCTTGCTTGTCGCAGGCTACGTCATCAAATACGAATACTGAGTTGGGTAATGACTCGCTTGGAGGTATTACATCACAATTGTTCGAGAATGGGAAAAACCCAATTTCTTCAATATTTGATATCAGTTTTTCCAAATATCGATACTTGGGTTGTTCCAACGACTTTGAATAAATATAGATATTCTCAAAGCGAACTCCATTGCAACTCTCCAGCAGACTCACCACAACATTTGTCTTTCCACAATTAGAAGGTCCGCAAATTATGGACCTGATTGTATTGGGCAGCAGCGGACCGTGCCGCTTTGGAATGTCCACCTCCGTTTTGTTGTCAATATTTACGACCCGAATCGAATATGGCTGCTTGATAAAATGCATGATTCGCTTGTGATTGAAATACTGACATGGGATCAAGAGTATTTATAGATGACGCAAGTATTTTTTTGCCTTAGTTTTGAAATGCATGTGAACGTCGCCTCATCGTTAGATCAATTCTTCACGACTGAACACTTAAAATATGTTCCTAAAGTTATATTGTTGAAATGTTGTGGAATAAACTTCCAATACACATAAACGAGTAATCCAGACCTCACCCAATATCACCTGTGTTTGAATGATTACAATAAAGACATTCATCACATTGATGGGCTCGCGCAGCAGATAAGGAATTGTAGTAGATGTCAAGAGCACGGTTGCGCGGACAAGGTCTATTGAATAGCGTTATCAACTCATTACCCTTTGAACTACACATACCCGGCTATCAGTACTGTGGTCCCGGTACACATCTGGCTAAGCGTCTGACTCGAGGTGACACGGGAATCAACCCGTTGGACAAGTTTTGTCGTGAGCATGATATAGCCTATTCCCGAAGTAAAGACCTCCAGGCTCGCCATAACGCAGACCAAAAGCTAGCAGAACAGGCATCACACCGGGTCACAGCAGGAGACGCTGCGTTGCTCGAACGAGCAGCTGCGTGGGCAGTATCGCGTGCAATGAAGGTTAAATTGAAAATGGGTGCGGGATTGAAGCGTGGTAGAGGGGAAAAAAATGCAGGTGGGAAATTGAAGAAAATTAAAAAAAAAAATGTTTCACAACGTCGGAGGACGAGGGCGAAACGAGTAAAACCCCGAATTTTACCTCCTGGTAAGCGTGGAGGATTTTTACCGTTCTTGGTTCCATTACTTGCAGGATTGTCGGCAGTAGGAAGTTTAGCGGGGGGAGCCGCAGGCATCGCAAAATCTGTGAATCAAGCATCTAACGCTCGCAAAATTTTATCTGAAACTGAGCGTCACAATCGTGCTATGGAGCAGGGTGGTCGCGGACTGTATCTGAATCCCTACAAAAAAGGTAGTGGGGTGGGAAAATGTAGAAGAAAAAAAAAAACTTCAAAAATGAGATAATCATTCTACCTAACGGTCCCACAACTAACATTGAGCTTCTCACGTTCGCAAAACGTATGCGCATTCCATATTTCAAAGGCGTGTTTATGCGATCTGAACTACGTAAAAATAAAAACCCCATCCAAACGAATGAGTGTGGGATTATTAACTTGGATGATTTGCAGGGGCCTGGTACGCATTGGGTGGCATACGTGAAACGTGGACATAAAATCAAGTATTATGATAGCTATGGAAATCTGCCGCCACCTAAAGAATTCATTGAATATTTTGGGAATAATGTGCAAATTGAATACAATCACGATCAGTATCAAAATTATAATTCTGCAATTTGCGGACAACTGTGCTTGCTTTTTTTACGTGATAATACATAAATTACAATCACATTCAAAGTCCAGTATGCACGTGACTGCGCTATGTCGCTGACGCTCACGCTTTCGGGGTCAACGTCTGTTCTTAGTGCAAATTATTTTCCACCGATTGTCCTATCCGATAATGCTCAATATGTATTGGGATTGGTAGATTTTGAAACTTTTAACTCAGTACCAAATGTTGATGGGGCAAATAATAAATTTTATTATGATGGGGGCAAAGAAATTATTATTCCCGACGGGTCTTACGAAATTGATGATTTGAATAGATATTTATCGACACAGCTAGTTGACGATTCAAAATCACCACCCCCCATTGTACTTCGTCCGAACAACAATACATGAAAATGTGAGTTAAAGTGCAAGTATGACATTGACTTTAGTGGGGAGAACAACCTCGGCTCTCTGCTGGGGTTTACAAAGCGACAGCTCAAAGCTAACGTCTGGCATGAATCTGATCTACCTGTCAACATTCTGAAAGTTAATATTATACGAGTTGAGTGTAACATCTCGGCTGGTGCATATAGTAACGATCGTCCAGTACACACGATCCACGAATTCTCTGCAAACGTGCCACCTGGCTATAAAATCTCCGAGTCCCCTTACCACGTCATTTACTTACCCGTAAGCCCTCGTGTAATCGACAACATAACAGTTCGTGTTGTGGATCAAGACGGTAATCTCGTCAACTTTCGAGGAGAACAGATAACAATCCGTTTGCACGTAAAAGTGCAGTGATTTTTCATCATGTTGATATACGAGAACGTGCACAAATATGTGGCAACCATACCCCCATCGCTCAGTATTCAAAGTTTGGTCAAACGAACAACACCATACGCAGTACGTCAATCGCTTACGGCTGATAACGTCAATTTTTTAGAATCCTTGGGATTTCATGTAAAAGATAGATATGGCAAATCTGCTAAACATTAATGCCCGACCAATATTTGATAACAGTGTAACTCGAGTTGAAGTTCATGCTCACGCTCCCTATGCAAGTACATCATATCAAAACAATGACGAGATACGAATTCCGATTCAACAGCAAGATTTGTATGTATTACCATGCGACAGTTTTTTATACATCGAGGGCACACTATTGAATTCTGTACCGGATGCGAATGGTGTCCATGCACCAGCAAAAAATTTGAAACTAATCAACAATGCAATGGCTTTTCTTTTCGATGAAATTAGGTATGAATTAAATGGAGTTGAAATTGATCGATGCAAAAATTTAGGAATCAGCACTAGTATAAAAAACTATTTATCATTGAATGTCAATGCTCGTAAAGCCCTGGAGGTTGCAAATTGGAATTTGTCGGGAAATTTAGTTGAATTGAATCGGGGGTATTTTAATTATTGCATACCACTGCGCATCCTGCTCGGGTTCTGTGAAGATTATAAAAGAATCATCACAAATGCACGTCATGAACTGGTTTTGATCCGTTCAAGAACAGATTCAAATGCTATATTTGTGGGAGAAACGGCTGCAGCCGTAAATCTAAAGCTAAATAAATTACAATGGCGTATGCCCCACATAAGTGTCGAAGATTTGCGAAAATTGGAGCTGTTACATCTTCTTGAGAGCGGCACATCGATTGAAATTAGTTTTCGTTCATGGGATTTGTATGAGTATCCAGTGCTTCAAGAAACTACTCACCATACCTGGTCCGTGAAAACAGCCGTTCAACTTGAGAAACCTCGATACGTGATACTGGCGCTGTAGACAGGACGAAGAAATAAACTTACTCATGACCCCAGCGTATTTGACCATTGTGAATTAACAAACATTCGCCTATACCTTAACTCTGAGTCATATCCCTATGATAATTTGGATTTAGATTTCACGCGAAAAAGATACGCTTTGCTTTATACTATGTATGCCAAATTCAAAGCATCGTATTACGGTGAGACTGGTAGCCCAGAACCATTGCTTGATTTGGATACATTCAAAACGCATGCTCCGATCGCGGTAATAGATTGTTCGCGTCAGAATGAATCTCTCAAAAGTGCATCTGTAGATATACGTCTCGAGTTCCAGTGTAACGTTAATGTCCCTCCAAATACAACCGCCTATTGTCTAATTATTCAAGATAAAATTATTGAATACAGTCCACTGACAAATGTGGTTCGAAAACTGATTTAAATGAACGTGGGGGTGGGATTGTGGGTCTATAAATGCTCGACAAATCAGATTATGTGCAGAAAGGTATGGATAGTCATGGGTCCCACATTTATCGATGTTCAGGGGTTTACGGGACCCAACGATACGTATATTGTGAAAGAAATTGCAGTTTTAGGAAACAATTTTAATTTGCAACATTTTATATTTCAACCTCCATATCCCTGGTCGGTTTTATCTAAAGATAACCAGATTCAAGCGCTTGAGAGTAAAATTTATCATGGATTCAGCTGAAATGACGGAAATATACCCTACTCGGGACTGCTGTATCTTGTACGCCCACATCTACAAGATTCTCCATCATTTTTAGTAATTAATAGGTCTGTTAAATTAATTTTAAAACGATTGTTCAATATTGATGCAGCATATTTAGCAGATAGAATAGAGTCTACTAAACAACAACCGCGGTGTAACAGTCATTCAGGTGACTGTGCGGTTGAAAATATTTTTAGAATGAATAACCGATGTTGGATGCAAAAATAAAAAACTACATTCAATACAACATACCATTTATTTAAAATTTTACCCTAAATTCATATTTATCCCATCGATCCAAGAGTGCGTTTAATACAAAATTTGTTGTAAAGAAGGAATAACTGTAAATGCTTGAAAGTTGAAATGCTAATAATGAAATCAAGCATTTGGAGAAATACGTACCACTGATTGGGATCTATTCTCCGCAGTTGAAAGTTCTTGGAAATCCCCTCTACATTATTTATTTGAAAAGAATTAAATACACCAAGCCGATAATGGTCATAACACCAATTTCCCACTGAATGCATTTATTTCTGTCAAGTATCTGAAGGAAGGGAGTAATCAGGCTTCAATTTTTCATCAAAATTACAAAAATTGGATTAATGATATCAAATAGTTTTACTCTCCAACAATAAGGCACTTTGTAAGCGCATGATTAAACGGTCGCGACGCGTGGTGCTCCAGTTCGAATAATTTTTAAAAGTTTGCACTGAATTGCTATTATCCCTACTCGCATGTGTACACAATTCTGTAAAATGGGGCTACATAGTTTTACAGAATCCATATAACAATGAGATACTTTGTAAGTGTGTGATTAAACAACCATCGAACTAGCATTATCGTGGCGCGTGCTGCTCCAGAACGAATAATTTTTAACAGTTTGCGCTGAATTGCTATTATCCCTACTCGCATGTGTACACAATTCTGTAAAATGGGGCTACATAGTTTTACAGAATCCATATAACAATGAGATACTTTGTAAGTGTGTGATTAAACAACCATCGAACTAGCATTATCGTGGCGCGTGCTGCTCCAGATCGAATAATTTTTAACAGTTCGCGCTGAATTGCTATCATCCCTATTCGCATGTGCACACAATTCTGTAAAATGAGGTTACATAGTTTTACAGAATCCATATAACAATGAGATACTTTGTTAGTGTGTGATTAAACGGCCATCGAACTAGCATTATCGTGGCGCGTGCTGCTCTAGATCGAATAATTTTTATCAGTTTCTGCTGAATTGCTATTATTCCCACTTCGGATCTAATTTGCTCGTTGACTCTGCTCATGATGCAAATGAGCATTCAGAATTAAACGCTTTCAGTATATCAACGTGAGCAGTCGCCACTAAAAGCTCAACTCCGTTTAAGCTGAACTCCATTTTAAATTATCATTATACACTTAGAATAAAAGTGGAAAAACATTATGTATTTCACATCCTTTATAATTCTGTGTCTCGTAAATTCAATAATTTCTGCTCCAACTGCGGAACGCGAAATGCTGAATAATGGGATAATCCATCAACTGGATGCAACTAGCCTGCACTCAAACGCATCATTTAACTTTAAACAATTTTACCCACCTCCCGATTATACGCAAGGTTCGGAAAAATCTATACCCCATGGCCAATACACCAACGTAATGAATGTTTACAACGGGGGGATCAACCAAAATCAGATTTACACGGCAGCACCTGCAACAACACCGGCGCCAGCAACAACAACACCGGCGCCAACAACAACAGTTAAACGTAAGTTTACTCAAATTGATTTCTTTCTTTGTGATTAATGAGGTCGCGGTAAAATCGACTGGAGTGAATAGAATTTCTGCAATCATTCTGAAATAGGTACCTGTCTAATATCATTGTGATAATATAAATTGATAGGTTTTGAAATTTTCGTATTCCTGAAGATAAGTGGAATCAATATTTTGGTGCTCTCATCATAATTTCATGATTTTATTGATTGTTTAAACAATCCTTTTCATGAAGTTTATATTAAAAAATTTATTTGCGGAGAGATAGATACTTGTCTAATATCATAGTGATAATATAAATTGATAGGTTTTGAAATTTTCGTATTTCTGAAATAAGTGGAATTAATATTTTGGTGCTCTCTAACCATAGTTTCATGATTTTATTGATTGTTCAAACAATTCTTTTATGAAGTTGATATTGATTCAAAATTTATTTGCGGGCCGCTACAACACCCCTACGAATCAATGTCATATAAAGTTCAGAGTTTATTCTTATCGCATATAATATTTTCAGCCCGTACCAGCACTGATCAGAGTACCTTCCGAGATTTTGCAGTTCAGTGGGAGCTTGAAGACGCCGAAGGTAAAGTTAGTCGAATCAGGCTCCGGGGTTTCCTTTCTTATACAAAATTTTAATACAGTAAGGAAACTCCCATATTATGAGTATAAAGTGTTGAACCAAATCAATTATGAATTTTTTTGTTCATTGCAGATGAGTAATTCAACTACGAGTTCGCCCCCTAAACGCGATGGTGCACCTCAGTCGTGGCACCATATCGTTCGTGTCAATTTGGATAAACACACGTGTGAGTCGAACTCTAGCGTTACAATCATTATCCATTCGTAGTCTGTTAGTAGAATGGGTTATACATTCATAGTCTGTTAGTAAAATGGGTCATATTTGTAGTTTATTTAGTAGTCAAGGATTGATTTGTAAAATGTGTTTTATATTTGTGTAACATCGAATAAATCATACATTTATTGATAATTATTGATACTTATTATTGTATTTTATTAAGGTCTGCATGCCCAGACAGACTAATTCATTATCGATGACTGAATCCACATCAAAGTCCTCGCTCTTCATTATGACGTTTCTCGCCTCCACTTCACTTAAAGCATCCTCCTCCATCGCTGCACCAAGTTTTTCAACAAATAACTTCGCACGATCTTTAATAGTTTGTTCTTGCATCACGAGTCTGCATATGGTGACATGAATACACGGTAGTATACTCTGCAGCGTTCTGAACGACACCTCCATGATCGTAATATTCGCAGGTGAAAAATACACAGCATTCTTGTTATAGACTTTGCGACAATTCACAAATGAGTCTCCTCTCGCAGTTAACGGAATCGTGTATTCTATTCCCGAATTAGGTAAACTCCCATATTCGAACCATTCGCTAAGAACTTGCTGGCTGCTTAGAAAATTTTCCCAAATACTTTGAGTGAAAACCATTTTATTATTCCGCACCGTGTCCACCAGGGATATTACAATTTGACATGATAAATCACCTTTGACAAGAAGTTCAACTTCTATACTTTTGGAAGAAGATTTATTCAAACGAAACTTCCGATTGAGGATTCCGAAAGATACTTCTTCTTCTTCTTCTTCACCGACTAGTTGGCCAAAATTTGTTCGCTGCTTCTTCGGATTGCATGGTACAGCCCTCTGGGAAGACTGAGGCCGCTTGCAACCTGGGCGACAGGAAATGAGAGTCTGCGCCTTCTCAAAAGGTTCTGGCTGTGCGCAGAGAACCCAATGTCGTTTTCCATCACACATTTCGGTGTGGTGTAGATCGGCATGCGTTGCAAAATTATTCGATGTTGACGCCATTGAAGCTGATGGTGACTATGGCTGCAGGAACTGATCGAACTGATGTAGTTTGTAAAACCATTGCAGTATTTATATTCACTCCGAGAATAATATTTTTTCCACATCAATTTGCTCAAGGATGACTTGGACTGATCCTCCCCATTGATTATTGCTATACAATGTAAGATTTATTTGTGCGTCCAATCAGTTGTGACAAGATTGAGAAGATATTCCCACACCTTGTATATTGCAACTCTGATATTGCAACTTTGTATGAAGACTGACGCATATATTCGAATTAAAATCAGCTTCCATTTACCTGTACTTTCAATCAGCTCACAACCCTGTATGGAGTTTATCACGTCAGTTGAGATTAATTATTATTGAAAAGTGGGCGCTCATGCATAGATCAAAACTGACGCGATGATCCCCGTTGGTTGGGTATAAAAGGCTCCGGATTTATATGCTAAATGACAGTCTTCAACTAATACTCCATGCGCACTGTTCGTAAGCGGCGAGAACTAAAACTGCGAATCGAACTGCTTTTGAAAAATATTGGTGAAGTAAAAACCTTGATTCAGGCGAAATCAGATCTTGATCATATTTTGAGAAGATTAAACACTATAAAATTAATATGAACAACGCCATGGACCTGACGAAAATCAACAAGGTGGGTCGATGTGATGAATACCTTCCCACCAAGAAATTGGCAGATCTTGAGGTCAATAAACACTACCCCGTCACCGGCTTGCGGAAAGTACAAACAAGATTCGGTACAAGAATAACCCTTGATTTGGAAAACGCATTTTCGGCATTTCTACCTGCACGCATGTCAAAAGTGCTGATTGACGATGAGGACTTAGTCCAAAAAATGATACTGGCTGCCGATGAGAATCGCCTTCACATGCATAATCTTGGGGGACTATACAACCGAGTAGAATTCAACTATATGTAAATTTAATAAATATCTGAAATGTATCACGCTTACAAATAAATAATCATACATGAATTGTTCTCTCAAGCCTACCTTTATTTAACAATAATTCAGGGTCTATCAGTTCGTAGAATCTGATTTCTGATCAACGTGTAGAACTGTGCAGTTCAAAGACCTAATCAACCAGTTGAACTTGCAGTTCTACGACCTGTTCACCAGAAATTTCCTTCAGCGTCGATAGGGTGCGTGTTCATCACATTAATATAGTACTAGGGCTAAGATTCGTTTACGATAATTTGCGAACAGCTTAGTGGTGGGGGAGAAGGTCTGGTATTCAAAGCCCTACGAAACTGGTTCATTTAGTTGCTTCTGGGTATGAATATGGTGCCATCTCAAAATCTGAGTTACTTGCAATCTGAATTCACAAGTGTGAGCATCAAATAGAACTCCAGAGGAGATTTATTGAAAATGATAAACATCATGGATTTATCTGGTACCACAGACCTATCTGATGCCAATGTGTTCAACGCTGGGCAGTTAGTCGAGGACTCCTCTACCCACAACTTCACCGATGCTGAGATATTTAAAATTGGTCAGTTGGGTCTATGCGGTGAACGTCTTCCCATCAAAAAATCAACTAGCGGTGTGCATATCATCATCAGTTTGCGGAAGATGACAACATTATCGGGGCGCACAAGAATAGTAGCCGACATAATTGGGGGGGACGCTCCTTACGAAACCTTTACCGAAAATCTACCTCCACGTATAACTGCAAGGCTGCTGAGTGATGAGGCCTTATTCCAGAAATTGAAAACGGTTGCTGAAGACGGAGGCGTGTACTACCGCCATGTTTCTAAACGTTTTCGTTCAATTTTATTCACATTGCGAAGTATCCCCAACCTGCCTGTATAATTTGAAATAAATCTTTGAAATATAACATGAATTTGTTGTCATATGCCTTACAATATTTGAGAATCTACTCTTAGTTTGTAGGATAGCTTTGAAATTTAAAACGAGGTATATAACCTAGGTAGTATCTCGACCTTGAGCAATGTGCACTATCTGCGTCGGATATCTTGCAATTGACTTGTTGATATAAAAAAATGTTTCCGGCGAGGGTAACCAGTAGGAATTAACGTACGTCCACCGTCAAAATTCTGATGATCACCTGTCACACAAATATTCTCCAGGGGGATTGTCACGTAAGTAAGCTAAAGGCGCCGGTTAGAACTTTCGAATCTTCATTGCACTGTAGGGAACTTGCACTCACTCACTATACTGTAGATACTATACTGTGAAACTCTTAAAAATAAGGTAACGTCACTCACCATAGGTACTGGACTGTAATAACTGGTAGGGTTACTCCCATAGAAATTTGCGTCAAAATCTGATGATTGATTGTCACATTGATTATCACATAAAAATCGGACATAACCAGTGGGATTAACGGTAGAATTACTCCCATAAAAATTTGCGTAAAATGGTAAGAATTAGCGTAAAAATTCTGATGATCGCTTGTCACACTAATGACATGAACGCGTAGGTAAGAACTCCTGAAAATACTGGACTGTAGATAACCGGTAGGATTACTCCCATAGAAATTTGCGTAAAAATCGGATGATTGATTTGCGTAAAAATCTGATTATTGATTGTGGAGATAACCGGTAGGATTACCGGTAGGATTACTCCCATAGAAATTTGCGTAAAAATCGGATGATTGATTTGCGTAAAAATCTGATTATTGATTGTGACATTGATTTTCACATAAAAATCGGACATAACCAGTGGGATTACCGGTAGAATTACTCCCATAAAAATTTGCGTAAGATGACACATAAAAATCGGCCATAAAGGCGCGGGTTAGAACTTTCTAGAAAAAGGAACTTTCTAGAAAAAGGTAAAGGCGCGGTCATGACTCCTCTACAGGGTGGATCTTGACTCTCATGGTTCTTGACTAACATAGCTATACTACTAATATCATTAATTTATTTTTCTAGAAGCTACTGCCACTGCCGCTGAGAATCTGTCAACCTACGTGACAGAAGCTGCTGCTACTGCTGCCACAACTGCGTTGAGAAAAAACAAGACCTCACCAAAAAAGAGGAAGCAGCAAGCTCCTAAATAATCACAAAACCAATCGGTCCTTTTCAGGACCATCAAATCGGCCCTTTTCAGGGCCACCAATACATAGCAAACAGAACGTTCGAAACTATAACGAAAAAGATCGTCGGTATCGTTTTTTTTTTTCAGATAGGTTGTGTTCTCACTCGACGGTCGGTAAGAGCGCGCGTGCGCTCACGGGTAAAGTAGGTCTTGACGACGATTCAGACAACATGAAGCCAGCATCGATCGAGCTCGCATCGATCGGGGGGGCTTGCGGTATTTCAGATATCAGATCGCATCATTTCAGAAATCAGAAATTCAGAAATTCAGAAATTCAGAAATTCAGAAATTCAGAAATTCAGAAATTCAGAAATTCAGAAATTCAGAAATTCAGAAATTCAGTAATTCAGAAATCAGGTCGCATAAATCCTTGCGAAATTACCGTTACTATAGGGGCGGTATTGCGTTAAAAATTGACAAATACGTACAGGAGGCGGTCCTTATGCCGATAGATCCCATTAAAATTGCGAAACATCCCGTTGTAATGCGAAAACATCGATTACCGTTAGGGAGACGTCCTTAAAATTGTGAAATTATCGATTACCGTTAGGGGGACGTCCTCGCAGCGAGTGGGAGGGGGCTTCGACCAATCAGAACACAGGGGGGTTCTGGAACAAAATATTTGACCTAGATTGTCCCAGAACCCCCCTTGCCTATCTACTGACTTATTCAAATTTGTCCTGAATAATAATAACGGTATAAGAGTATCCTGTTATAAATGGGGCGATCAGGCCCCTCTATTATCAAATGAAATTAAACAAAATCAGGTTAATCATATATTACATCATTGATCTATATTACGGCGAATATATAATAGTGTCAAAGCAAATACTAGGTTCGATTAAAACGCAAGTCTTATAATTATAATAATGGTTATAAGTATGTAATAATATTTGGGTAATGTAGGTTTAGTGAGTCTAAGGATGTGAACGTTATGGTTATTCGTTTTGAAGGTGATGCAGGGTGTATATCCATAGTTGGTTACTGTGTGGACAATCAAGAGACTCGGTAGAGTCTCGCGCCAAGTACATTAAAAAAAAAAATTTTCAAGCGCGAGACTCAACGAGTCTATATACCCGAGAGGCAACTACCCTAACCTATACCGCGAACTAGTATCTTCGTTATCTTTCACCTCACACCATACACAAATTGAAACTAATTCAATCTAGGATGTGGGCATGAAAAGCTTTCATTTGAGCCCTAGATCGATTAAATCGGTGTCCGGAGTGCTGAGATATGATTAACTTCAGATTCTGATACCCCGTTTCCTCGTATAACAATTTTTCTCTTTCCTGTTCTTATTTTTTTATTTATTTATCCGTTAATGACTTATCGCCTTGGTGTAGGCATGTAGTCGTCTTTCCTGTTCTTCTTCTTCTTCTTCCTTGGACTTATCACCCGTTAGGGCATGTAGTCGCTATCCTTAAGTTTCCGAATAGTTAATTTCATTTGAATTACTGGGCATTAAGTTTTGATTATTCTTCTTTAAAAGTTTTTAATTAATTTGATTTATAAAGAGTTCAGTAAGCTTTTTAAATTATTTTCTAAATATTTTTTTTTTTTTTTTTTTATATTATTATTATTATTATTATTATTATTTTTTTTTTTTTTTTTTTTTTAATAAATTTATTTTTATTGTTTGTTATTTTATTTAAAATTGGTCCGTAGACTCTCTCCCTCTCCTCCCTGGTGCCCCGCTACTGCGCGTGCTCGGAGGAGTTTCAGATGCGGGAAGGATTTGCAGAGAAATTCGTCCTATTCCTCCACGGTCACGGATCCTGGAAGCTTCACAACAACGACTGGTTATATTACTATAACCCGGGAGCTCCTATACCACTATCCATGCCCAAGAACACCAGCGAAAGAAGGGAGAGAAAAAGCGCTGCAATCTTATCGAAATTAAATTCCTTTACCCCTAACTTTTCTCTTTTTCTCCCGAGGCTTCTGATATCTTTCAACAAGACCTAAAATCATCCCCGAGGAGCTCAACTACGCTCCCGTCGGTTTGTTAACGGGATGTGATAGCCAGGGGTCGATAAAGTAGGGGGTTGTTTTTACCAATTTTTTTTGTTTTACTCGGCATTTCGCGACGAAGGCACAGAATGGATTTTCGCAGAGGCATTCGACGTATTATATGGTGAAGTATTGCCGTAGACGAATAAACGTATTGAAATCGAAAAATAGTTTGTTTTCGTAAATTACAATCTGTAAAACAGGGTAAAAAAATGGCCGGTCGGGGCTCGACTCTCATATGCTGACCTTATTATTCAAGTTCGCGCGGTATCCAGCACTGAAATGTATAGCGACGTCAATTCTACGACCTCGCACGAACCGAATGATCCGTTTATTTATGAATATTACTTGAAAATGGGAGCGTGATTTGCAATGCTGCATTTCGTCGACTTCGACCGAGTCAAAGCGGGTCTTGACAGTTAGCGCGAGGGAAGAAAGAGACAGAAGACTGTGGGGTGAACTTCATACCGGTCAACATTGAACACGTTCAGTGTATGTAACTGTCAAAAACCGCTTTGACTCGGTCGAAGTCGACGAAAAGCAGCATTGCAAATCACGCTCCCATTTTCAAGTAATATTCATAAATAAACGGATCATTCGGTTCGTGCGAGGTCGTAGAATTGACGTCGCTATACATTTCAGTGCTGGATACCGCGCGAACTTGAATAATAAGGTCAGCATATGAGAGTCGAGCCCCGACCGGCCATTTTTTTACCCTGTTTTACAGATTGTAATTTACGAAAACAAACTATTTTTCGATTTCAATACGTTTATTCGTCTACGGCAATACTTCACCATATAATACGTCGAATGCCTCTGCGAAAATCCATTCTGTGCCTTCGTCGCGAAATGCCGAGTAAAACAAAAAAAATTGGTAAAAACACCCCCCTACTTTATCGACCCCTGGCTATCACATCCCGTTAAGGCTTTTTACTTCTGTTTATATTTTTATCTTATGCTCCAGCATGAAGTCAATTACTTTTTTCCTTATTTCAGGCGCTCTAATGAAGTTAGCGCTGAAATTTTCTGATTTTCTAATTCCTTTGGATGCCAAGAAACCAATTAACTTTTCCCTGTCCGGATTATCCCATATAGGACATGTCCATAGGACATGATTTAAATTCTCTTCCTCCAATGTACACTCGCAATAACTACTGGGAGAAAGTCTAATTTTGTATAAATGTTCATTAAGATTCATGTGGCCTGTCATTATTCTATTGGCTATTATTATTTGTATTCTAGTTAAATCCTTCGTGGCATACCAAGGGGACAGGCTAAATTTAGGAGCATTATCATAGAACAGTCTACCCTTTCTATAATTTTCATCACCGTATAATTCCATTTCCTTATACGTGACTTCAATCATTTGGTGTTTTAATTCCGGATAAACATCTGAACAGTCAAGTTTTACTAATTTAGAGGAATCCAGATTGCCCCCCAATTTGGCCAACCTGTCAGCCTCTTCATTACCCTGAATCCCCAGGTGACCTGGGACCCAAAGAATCTGCACCAAGTTTCCTAGTTCTTTTAATTTATGTATTTTTCCTCTAATGTCCCTAAGTGTGAGGTGCATTTTACTATTTAGACCATCCTTACTCAAATTCTCCACAACACTGAGGGAGTCTGTGCATATTAGGTATTTTCCCTGATTATTCAATTTTAATAATTCATCCAATACCACTGATATAGCTAGAGCCTCAATGGAAAAAATACTTAGTTTGCAGTTTACTCTAGCACAAATGCTGATATTTAAATCCCCTGACCATATCCCATATCCAGCTAAGTTATTCTTTTCATCTTTAGAGCCATCCGTGAATAGGCAGGCATAATTTCTATAGTCTATTCTTATCTCCTCCCTGAACTTCCCTTCTGGTAACGCATCCTTCTGAATTACCCTTCCCTTATCTCTATCTACTAACTCGGATTGAAATAAAGCGAAATAAGGGATAGAGAAGGTAGCCATAACCTCAATACTTCTAACATATTTAATTTCTTCCTGAATGCTTGTCCAGCATTTAATGATGAAAGGAAGACTATCCCTCAATTCTCTTTCTTCATCGGAATAGGTTTCCAAAAGCTCATTTAAAGCAGCCCCAATACCCCTAATACCTGACCCATAATTTTTTAATAGGTTTTTCCTCATCAGAAACCCTCTCCTGACACTGAGCGGAACCATTCCATTAATATGCAATAAAGAATTGATAGGTGTAGATGTAAAGCAACCCGATACTAATCGTAAAGCGCTATTTTGTACTACCTCTAATTTGTAGAGGAATTTTTTTTTGAATCTGCAAATGCAGGGTAGCCCCATTCAAGGTTAGGCCTGATTAAAGCTTTATAGAACGTTCGCATCGTGGATGGGTGAGCCCCCCACTTAAATGCCGAAATAAATTTAAGCATACTAATCATCTTGTTTGTCTTCTCCACTAAAAATTTAATGTGGGCCTCCCAGTTCATTTTAATGTCCCAAATTACACCCAGATATTTTATGGAAATGTCATTCCAGATTTCCTCCCCATTCGCCTGGAGATAGTATTTGGCTTTGGGAACTTTAACATTTTTTTTTGGGAACAGTAGGAATTTCGTTTTGGGTATGGAGATCTTTAGATCCAATTCAATTCAATTCATCCTTTTATGACTTATCGTCCTTTCGGACATGTAGTCGAATCTTTAGATCCAGATTGTTAAAATAAATATTCAGTCTGGATATATCCTCGGATAAAATTTTTGTTATGTCTGATATGGTGGAGGCCGCTACAATAAATGTTAAATCGTCGGCAAAAGATATATTAATGGTCATAGGAGAAATTTCATTAATTACCTTAGCGATATATAAATTAAAAAGTAAAGGACTCAATATTGAGCCCTGTGGCAAACCTTTACTCGTGTGTAAAGTATCAATGAAATTCCCTCGGACATATGCATGGATTATTCGCTCGCCAAAGGCCTGTTTAATAAACTGAACAATTTTGTTTTCAATTCCAGTTTGTGCCAAAATTTGGCTGAGTTTATTTATATTAACCTTATCGTAGGCTCCTTCCAAGTCTAAAAAAACTGCTCCCACATATTTTCCCCGAGCTGTATAAGTATCTATTTTGCATTTAAGCAAAGTTAAACAGTTGTTACAGGATCTACCGTGTCTGAAGCCATAAAAGCTGTCCGGTAGAATTCCCCTGCTCTCGATATACCATAGGATTCGATTGTTTATTACTCTTTCCATGATTTTTAACATGGCACAAGAAAGAGCAATCGGTCTATATCCTTTGTTGTTGGGTTTAGGAATAAGACAAACAATATAATCCTTCCATTTAGCAGGAAGTTTCCCTCTATCCAAGACAAAATTATAATATTTTGTTAGCCAAGCAATCATTGACGGCGGAAAGAATTTAAGGACTTTATAGGCGATGTTATCAATAGCTGGAGCTGATTTAGCTTTACTATTATTAATAGCGCTAATTACCTCAGCAACCTTGATCGGTTCTGACATCTCTTTGTTTGGATCTGTATGCGCAATAGGAATTAATTCTGCCTCATTCATTTGGGGATCTAAATTTAATTCAGGTTCATTAGATTGAGAGTAGCCTCCGGTAATTTTTTTTAGCGCTATCTGTAAGTTAGGATCTTCAGTGATAGAATGTGAATCCAAGGATTCAACCGTGGGAAGGCTGAATCTTTCCTGTTCTTCAGACCAAGATTCAGTCAATTCGAACCATTCCCATATAAAATCACTAGACGGGAAACCACACAAAAGTTGTATGGAGTGGCGTAAGTACGAGAGTCACGAGGTAGATGGCGCTGGTATCGCAGACAGAAACCTTAGAAATATATGCTCTAGGACAGAAGCCGTCTGCAACACTAGCAGACGCGTGTTGTCATTATTTCATGTTTTTAAATACAAATAAAGGAAATAAGAGAGAGTACGAACGACTACATGCCCGAAAGGGCGATAAGTCAGTAAAGGATATAATAAAAGAGAGAGTACGAGCAATGCTTAATACAAAATTTGAACATACATAAACTAGTGAATACCCACCAAAAGCCCCTCAGGTGCGAAAACCTTACGCCAAGTACATTTAAGTGATAGCCACCAACAAAAATGTTTCGATAGGTTAATTATCTTAAATCCTACGATCTTGAGCTTTTGAGATTATGCGAATCGACTGACGTGTAAGATTCATGGTGATTAATAGAATAACAATTGTGAATGGATAATTTTACGATTAGGTTTACCTTGTATGACACAAGACTGTTAGATGACTATTAACTGACTATTACCTCTAAATTTTATTCACTTATACATTGTAGATTTGGCTTATTTCCATTCATGAATGCAATTATCGGAGGAAACGGTTTTTTGGGGATTCAATTATCTAGCAAGTCACCGCCTGAGGAAGTCTGACAGTAGAAAATCAAGAAAAAATGTTAAAGTTGAAAAATATCAGGATAGCATGATTTGATATAAGGAACGGCAAGGAGCCAGACCAACAAAGCCGAGTTGAAACGTTGGATTGCAACGAATTCCACTTCAAGCTCTATGTTAGGCTCATCTCTAGAGGCTCGTCTGCTCGGACCCAAGTTGTGAGCCAACGTTATGGGTTGGATTTCGACGAGTTCTATATTCTATCCCGGTATCCTCTAGTTCAAATGAGATTGTAAGTCGACGTTGTGTGTTGAACTCCGATAGGCTTTATTCTACACTCGACGTGAACGTAATGCCTTGACCTTCGGTGGAGACAATTTTTTAACCCATGTTTTACAATCAGCTTAGATTCTCCGCTCAGAAGCTCAATCAAATTCAGATTAGTGCTATCACGACAAATGGTGGGAATGAAAATACTCATTTGCTATTAAAGAAATGATCGATCGACCCCTCTTTGTCAGATGATAGAGATTCTCATTTATATTTATTTATTCATTGTATACTCAGCGTATAATCATTTATGAATGTAATTATTGGAAAAAAAAACCTTTTTTATGGATTATTCAATTTTGTAGCGGGTCGCCGTATAAGACGAGAGGATGATGAGAGAAGACGCTAGGGTCGCAAAGTATCGGGATAGTGCGATTTGATACGAGAAACGGCAAGAGTCAGATGAAGAGAGCAGAATGCGAGTGTTTGACTTCATAAACTTCCATCTTATACTCTAAGCTAGTCTTGCAGGAATAGGCTCAATTCTGGATATTTTGATACCTTCCGTTCAGACCTGAATTCAAAGTTGACATTATGAGTATGGGACGCGTACGTATTCTTTTCACAGAGGACCTAGCTAGATTAAAAAAAAAAAAAAAACTACCTACGAATTGCAATACATATATCTCATATTTATTGTAACTTTACGGCAGTTTAGCGGCTACGCGAAACTGACAGTTATCGTGAGTTCTTTACTCGTTAATAAAATTCGGGACCTCTCTATCTCATTCGTTGCTAAGATGCCTAATTACGGACCTTGAACGCCGCGCGTTCGCAGCCGTCTCCCCGTTGCACGGACCTTGTGCACAAAGTGCACGCAGCCGTATTCTAACCTACCACCGGACCTTGTGCACTGAGTGCACGCAGCCGTATCCCAACCTAATCACGGACCTTGAACGCAAGGCGTTCGCAGCCGTATTCCTAACTAAATAAAGCTTAACTACGACCGGGAAATGGCGGATAAAGGAAGCAGCATCAAATCAGAACATTAAAAATAAACATATGAGTATTTATTGTATAACTTAGATTTTGACGGTTGAAATCAATTAGAATACTATTTATAAGAATACTTATCTACTAAATTTGTATAATATTAATATTTGATGCATGAGATCTCTGTCCCACGACTTTATGCAATAATTTAATATAATCTTTCGAGTAATAATGAATTTTGATATGTTGTTAGTAATGTAGCGAAATTTGGAATTGAGTTTTTAAAGAATTCTGAATCTTCTAAAGTGATAAGATAATTGGCTAGGCAGCTCGCTAGGCGCTTTGCCTTTAGCGTCTGATGAGAAATAATGTAGTGAGTCAACTCGGTCGCTTTGCCGGAGATTGCTGGCTGTCTGTCTATCGACATGCCTTATATACTGATTATGACGTCACGCCGAGCGTGTGGCTCGTCGAATATTCTAGTTCTACTCGAATGTTCGCAACGGCTGATATTTGAATGCTAACGGCCAGGCCTATACAGCCTGTAACGTTACATTATATATATTTAATCATGAGCAGCAGCTATAACCCTATGTGCAAGTAACTCCGCCATCGCCGGCCCAGGAGGAGGGCTGCGCGCAGGGCTACACGTTTCAGGCATATAGAATTATACCAGATTCTAACGAAACAATTCGTAAAACTTAATGAAAGAACATATGTTACGTCTGTCCACAGAAATTCAAGGCTCACAGAAAAGTATGAGCATACGTGTATATTATTACATTATTTTCATTCATTTGAAATTATCCTACCCCATTTAACATAGCTGGTTTTTGAGGGATTCGGATGATACAAAATGCATCACCGTACATGCATTGGGATGTTCATAGGAACAATTGGCAGAATGCTGCCAACTGAGCAAGCCTCGCGTGCGAGAATATATGAAAACCCAATCGAGCGAGCGTAGCGAGCCAGCACAATTATTAGGTAGTCAAGCAAAATTTTACAAAAAGTGGTGATATCAACCCCAAAAAGCACCCCTGGTGCAAAAACCTTTCGCCAAGTACATTAATGTGGTGACTACCCCCAAAAAAATCCACCAACAAAAATTCCTCAACAAAATTGGTACTATAAAAATGTCTACTTACAAAAGGATTGAAATCAGATACAATGGCCAAGTACATGTCTTATGTATAACAAAAGTTTACAACAGAAGAACAGAAAACTGAATAGTCTTGTATCGTTCACTCGCTACGCTCGCTCATTCGATCAGCTCTTGATAATTACAGGGAAAAAAATCAGAAAAACAAAATTTAGGAAGTGGTACTTGGCGGGCCATTATAGCAATATGTATCAAACAAATGATACATAGACCCACATGAATACTCTTTTACTTAATCATAAATGGCCCGCAAGTACCACGTACTAAATTTTGTTTTTCTGATTTTTTTCCCTGTAATTATCAAGAGCTGATCGAATGAGCGAGCGTAGCGAGTGAACGATACAAGACTATTCAGTTTTCTGTTCTTCTGTTGTAAACTTTTGTTATACATAAGACATGTACTTGGCCATTGTATCTGATTTCAATCCTTTTGTAAGTAGACATTTTTATAGTACCAATTTTGTTAAGGAGGAATTTTTGTTGGTGGATTTTTTTGGGGGTAGTATGTACGTACCGTGTGTTGGTTCGGTAGGTTTCTATGTTTGGTGATAGTATGGTCAGTTCTGGTGATTTTAGGTGGTGGAGAGCGTGAATAGGGTATGTCGTCCGCTCGGACGTTACATGCCGTCCGGCAAAATGCAAGCCGGTAGCGAACTCTGGACTGGAAGTTTCCAAGTCCGCTACCGTCCGGTATTGTGCACGCCGGTAGCGAATGCCGTCCGGCAAAATGCAAGCCGGTACCCAGTAAACACGATGTCATCTGGTAGTTGACTGTAAGATGGCGTTCGCAGACAAAAGTCGTCTATTTGCTAGCCATTAAGTCATCGTACAGTCACTGTATGGACAACGAATGTCCATCTATATGTTAACTTTTTCTTGCCTGCGGGATGGCCTCAAGATGTCTTTTTTGACAAGTTGGATAGTTCCTGGCACGAAGTAATAGTAAGGAGACCGAACTTCGTTATACAATTTTGACTATGTTCGCTGTATGACAAAGCAGCAGTCCGCTGAAAAGAATAACGGCAGTCTTCGCGCCTGCGCGTTACACATTCTAGCGGTGTCTCTTTCTCTCTCACAGAAAGTGCGAGAGAGATAGCTCGGCCGTCACCACGAAGTAATAAACAGTGATTTAGTGAGGTTATGGTGATCTGGTGGATAAGCTGAATCTGGTGAATCGTGAAGGAAATACACGGCGGATCTTTTATTATTTCTGAAAAATACATGACTAGTTAAAAATAGGGCGAAGAATCATAGGTAAGTTTCCTCCGAAACAAAACACCATAACCTCACTAAATTACTGTTTATTACTTCGTGGTGACGGCCGAGCTATCTCTCTCGCACTTTCTGTGAAAGAGAAAGAGACACCGCTAGAATGTGTAACGCGCAGGCGCGAAGACTGCCGTTATTCTTTTCAGCGGACTGCTGCTTTGTCATACAGAAACCATTGCCCCATTTTGAAACGAAGCCGCGGCTGAGTTCCGTCTCCTTACTATTACTTCATGGTTCCCGGGTAGTCGGCAGAGGAGTCCGAGAACGGGGAAACTTATAGCGTTTTCCACTGGGGAACTCGGTGCAGATTTTTACACGCGAGTAAGTGAGACAGAAGTACACTCAGTTCCAGGGGGTGGACACTTGATGCTCCCCTCCACTCGCTATTCAGAAGTAGTGGACCAGAGTCATACCACAACAATAAGGTATAAATATTCCCACACATAAATTTTGTGGTGGCATTACTGTCGTATCGAAGCGCTATCTGGTGCCTGGTTTGAAAATTAAATCCCCGAATCATATGTATTTTTTTAACAAAATATAAATTAAGTATACATCGGCAGAGGTCGTCGTGATCGCCATTTTACCAACCATTTTAGTAAGTTACTAGTGAAAAGCATTATTGTGTTGGCTGCAGTCTGGTCCACCCGACGAATAATTTTGCTCAAAAACTATTGAGTGTCCACCCCCTGCTCAGTTCATCTTTGTCTCAGTTGCTCTAGTGTGAAAAACTGGAGCCGGTGCGCACTCGGTGCGCCAGTGGAAAACGCCATTAGAGAACGAACTCAGCCCATGAAATCAGAATATCTACAAAAAAGAACCCAAGGAACAAAGAAGGAAAAAATAAATAAATAAAAAAAAATAAAATAAAAATATAGTAGATTATGCTGTTAGGGAGAGAGGTGAGCGATTTTGATGAGGGTGAAGTTTGCTGCGCGAGCGAAGTGAGGGCAGCTTCACCCGATTCAAAATCGCGCCTCTCTCCCGAACGACATACGATATTTTTTCTCATACATGCATCAAACTAACCCGATTTCAAGCGTGTTTTACGAGAGAGAAGACTCACATATCTCATTCGGCCGTGATATGGAGTCGTCGCATGCGCTTTCACGCGATTTGGGTTAGGTATGAAGCCTAAGAAGCAAACGTGCGCATAGGCATGATAATATGAACGCATTAGTACAGGATGCTGTTGGGGTGACGTACGCGATTTTGATTCGGGTGAAGTTTGCTGACCGAGCGAAGCGAGGGCAGCTTCACCCGAATCAAAATCGCGCCTGTCTCTCTGACAGCTTCATGTAATGCGTTCATATTGTAACGTCCGAGCGGACGACATACCCTATTCACGGTCTCCACCACCTAAAATCACCAGAACTTACCATACTATCACCAAACATAGAAACCTACCGAACCAACACACGGTACGTACATATTGTCCACACAGTAACCAACTATGGATATACACCCTGCATCACCTTCAAAACGAATAACCATAACGTTCACATCCTTATACTCACTAAACCTACATTACCCAAGTATTATTACATACTTATAACCATTATTATAATTATAAAACTTACGTTTTAATCGAACCTAATATTTACTTTAACACTATTATATATTCACCTAATCATTAATTATGACATTTACCTTTTAAACTCCCTGATCTATTCACGTACATACTACCCATAATATAAAATAACTATTGTACCATTATTAGCACAACGTTTAACTCATCACTCTATTTCATAGAGGACTATTAAACGCAAATACTATATAAACAAACATAATCAACTATATATTGCATTGGAACCACTCATTCGAGATGGCCAAATAGTACATACTTTAGACTTAGTTAAGCCTAGACGTAAGCACATTCCTCAAAACTATGACGCGCACCCAGACACCCCATACAAACCCACTTGCGCACATGGACGACCAAGCGGCAGTCCAAAATCCCTTACACATATGCAAACTACTCACTCAACGCTCAAAATCCTACACGTTACCAACCATACAAAACAACTCGAATACTGACGAGATAATATTCACACCAACCACACTCGGCCTAATGACCATATCATGTCATTAACTATTCCATAAACAATATCAATCCCTCACAAAACCATATCACTACAGATTCACCACTCGAATATTATTTCACCCTTGCATGTTAATCATAAGTCATACTCATATATTATAACCATATACTCATTTAACCATAGTCGTTAGACTATGCTATATACGCATATTACTCTTTTACAATTACTCTTTTATATTATCCACCTTAGAATATTATATCCTGCATGTTAATTATTAAGACAATGTTAATCCGATGTTCGGCTAACACTAAGTTAGATTATCATACTAGATTAATAGTGCCAACCTATTAACTCACTGAAACCTCCAATTCGTAATATTGTATAATTCAAACCATCATTTTACTAGTTGTCAAAGGATCATATAATCAACCAAGCAAACGATTTATTAACTAATTGCAGCTTAAATATTGGAGACCATCCTTGGTTTACATGACAATATAGTTCACCCTCTATCCTTTGTTCTCAAACGGCATAACACAAAGAGCCCAAAGCTCGCTTTGACACCCCCTCAAACACCCTAACGTCTGGAACACTCTAGAGACCAAAGTCTCAAATACCAACCACCCTAACCGAGCGAGACAGGTTGCGGACCCAGACCAAAGGCAGATAAGAAAATATCCACTCAACACCTAGCATAAGATAATATTTTATAATATTAAATATTAAGAAATTAACATTAAGAGAAGAAATTATAAACTACAAATTATTGTATGTATGTAGTGTCGGGTAAATTTACGAAAGTCCGTTTACGTTAGAACTAAATATTAGGATATATATTATGAAGAGCGAGAGCGGATATGTTTAAGTTGTAAATCTTAGGACTAGGATAGCTATAGAGCCTAGGCGCCAGTATGACTGTTAGCAATAAGAGTATGTCTGAGTGGAGTGAATGAAGAGTGCAGGCGTGAAAAAAGAACACATGAAGGGTCTTGGGTGGTTGGTGTGAGCCTTCCCCCGAAGAAGGGAAATCGGCAGATTTGACCTGACCAGCGACACGTGCAGACGTAAGAACAGAGCCGAGCCAATAAAGAATACTTTTTGCTTTTAACTATTAAAAGTCCTTGTATTTACTGTTCACCCTATAACATCCTCGCTCACCTTGTAATTCCACACTAGTTAGTAATCTATACTACATTTTGGGGGCTCAACCGGGATCAGGGTAGTTAGCGAACGGTGACAGTGAGTGGCAAGTGAAAAGACACGAGTGATAAGTGACAGTGTAAAAAGTGAATAAGTTTAAGTGCAGAAAGTGACAAATTATGGCTGACCAAGTCGAACAAGTGGTAGACGGGCTCAACGCAGTAGAGCTCAATGACGAACGGGTTGCAGGGATGAGGGTCATCAACTTAAAAGAAGAGCTCAGACGACGACAACTCCGAGTGACCGGTAGGAAGCCTGAGTTACAGGCACGACTAAGGGCAGCATTGCTGCTAGAACGGGAACGCATTGCTCCGGGCGAAGAAGACAACGAAGACGACGTTGAAGACGAAGAAGACGATGCCGAGGGTAACGATGAAAGGGTCCGCGTAGACGGCAACGACCAAATAAACCCAGACGCAAATCTTGACGACGATGACGACGACGACGACGAACAAGTTTCAGAAGAAGAAGACGAAGCCCGAGCAAGACAGGCAATCCGACGCAGAAGACGAGAATCACCCCAACGCGCGCTGTTAACGTTTAAAGATGTCGAGGAGTCCCTCGAAAAATTCAGTGGTGACGATTATATGAGCATAAAACAATGGCTAGAAGACTTTGAAGAAATGGCTGAGTTATGCAGGTGGTCAGATGTCCACAAGATCGCCTACGGTAAGAGACTGCTGAAAGGATCGGCGAAATTGTTCGTCAAACACGAAAAATGTACAAAAACATGGGCTAAGTTTAAAAAAGCTTTAAGAGAAGAGTTTGACGAGGCCGTCAGTGGCCACAAGGTACACATGGAGCTGTCGCAGCGCAGAAAGAAAGCAGATGAAACGTCCCAAGAATATATTTATGAGATGCTCGAGATTGCTGACCAAGCGGATGTCGACACGCAGTCTGTGATTCAATATATCATACAAGGTGTACCTGATGAGGCAACAAACAAAGCGGTATTGTACGGAGCAAAGACTATCCGGCAGTTAAAGGAAAAATTTAAGCAGTACGAGGCCATGAAGAGGGAGACGAAATCTAAGGCGAAACCAGCAGAGCAGCGGAAGGACGATAAGACGAAGCGGCCCGACGGAAAAGGTGTCAAGAAGAAGACGACGGACGAAGCTACGTCAGGGAAACGGTGTTTCAATTGTGGTGATAAAAAACATGTGAGTGCGGAGTGTCCGGTAAAAGAAAAGGGCACGAAGTGCTTTCAGTGCAACGATTACGGACATATCGCGGCGAAGTGTCCGACTAAGCCGAAGGAGGCGTACATTGTGTCGCGTCCGAATAAACAAAAGTACATGAAGGAAGTGGCTCTAGAGGACCATAAGTTTGTAGCATTAGTTGACACAGGCAGTGACCTTACTTTCATACGATCAGACGAGTACGAGAAGATAGGGTCACCAGCCTTGCATGATAGTAATCTTAAGTTCGAAGGTTTTGGCTCCACTGGCAATACAACTATGGGTGAGTTCACTAAGAATATGACAGTCGATAGCAACGTATTTCCCGTCGTGTTTCATGTAGTTTCGAGTACGATCTTAAAGCACAGCTTATTGTTAGGTACCGATTTTCTCGACAAAGTAGAACTACGCGTGAGACGAGGTATTGTGGCGTTTTTAAGACTCGACGGATCAGACGACGATAAGGGAGATACGCCAGATATTTTCAGAATTAACGTAATTGACCAGGCGGACGAAGTCGACCTGTCCCATGTTAAAGAACCTTATTATCGCGAGGAGATTCGTAAGGTAATAGAGGAGTATAAGCCGGAGAAGACAAAAGACGTAGGGATTAAGACTAAAATAATATTGAAAAACGATGTTCCGATAGCGAGTAGGCCGCGGAGGCTCTCACCGTCGGAAAAGAAGGAAGTAGAAGACTTGACGAAGCTATGGATGCACGAAGGCATCATCCGACCGTCTAATTCAGAGTACGCGAGTCCGATAGTTTTAGTAAAGAAGAAAAATGGCTCGACGAGACTCTGCGTCGATTATCGCGAAATAAATAAGTTAATTGAAAGACCACGCTTCCCATTACCGCTAATCGAAGACCAGCTAGACTCTCTGCAGGGCGCGGAAATATTCACGACGATAGACATGAAGAACGGGTTTTTCCATGTACCGGTAGACAAGGAAAGCCAGAAATATACAGCTTTTGTGACGCCAAATGGGCAATACGAATTTTTAAGAACGCCGTTCGGATTAAGTATTTCACCAATTATCTTCCAGAAGTTTGTCGCGACGATTTTTAAGGAACTAATTGATGAGAAATATCTTGTTGTTTATATGGACGACTTGATAATTCTAGCGAAAGACGTAGAAGAAGCTATGCAGCGCTTAAGGCTCGTGTTGGAAGTTTCGAGTCAATACGGGTTGATCATTAATTGGAGTAAGTGTAGGTTTCTGCAAACGGAAATTGAATATCTAGGGCATATTGTTTCAAAAGATACCATCAAGCCGTCCGAGAATAAGACGAAAGCCGTAGCGAATTTCCCCAGGCCGACAAGCGTTAAGAAGGTCCAAAGTTTTTTGGGGCTGACGGGTTATTTTAGGAAATTTATTGAAGGGTACGCAAAGATAGCTAGGCCGTTGACGGAATTGCTGAAAAAAGACGCGAAGTTCAGTTTCGGGGATCACGAGGTTGAAGCTTTTGAAGCATTGAAGACGGCACTAAGTAGTGGGCCCGTACTAAGGTTGTATCGCGTGGGGGCGGAGACAGAACTGCACACGGATGCATCATGTTTAGGGTACGGGGCAATTTTAATGCAACTGGGTAGTGACGATGGGAAATTCCATCCGGTCTACTATGCCAGTGGTAAGTCGACACCGGCCGAAGAAAAGTACACCAGCTACGAACTGGAGGTACTTGCGATTATGAAGGCCTTGAAGAAGTTTAGGGTTTACTTGCTAGGGATTCCGTTCAAGGTTATCACCGACTGTCAAGCTTTCGCAATGACGATGAAGAAAAAAGATTTATGCGTGCGGGTAGCCAGATGGGCTTTATTGTTGGAGGAATTCGACTACGAAGTATGCCATAGGCCAGGTAGAAGTATGCAGCATGTGGATGCTTTAAGTCGTAATCCGTTGCCAAGTGCATTATTGGTAACCGAAAGTGACGACGGTTTGATTGCGCGATTGATAAGAGCGCAGAATGAGGATGAAGACTTGCGGAAAATATTAGACGCCGCAACACGCAACCAAGCCGACGGGTATTTAATAAGAAACGATCTATTATATAAGGAAGTAGATAATGATGTATTAGTAGTAGTACCGAAGAGTATGCAAACTCAAGTAGTGCGCCAGGCATATGAGCGTGGGCACTTCGGGGTAAATAAGACGGAAGCTATTGTCCGTAAAGACTTTTGGTTTAAAGCGATGCGTCAAAAAATAGAAAAAGTGCTAGCGAGTTGTGTGAACTGTATACTAGCGGAGAGAAAACAAGGTAGGCAGGAAGGATTCCTGAACCCTATCGCCAAGGGTGATGTTCCGTTAGATACGTACCATATAGACCACTTGGGTCCGATGACAACGACTAAGAAGAAATACCAGCATGTATTCGTAGTGGTCGACGCATTTACGAAGTTTGTGTGGCTATACCCTACGAAGTCAACGGATACAGCTGAAGTGCTAGACCGCCTGTGTAAGCAGGCCGCCGTTTTCGGAAATCCACGAAGAATCGTTTCTGACCGGGGGACGGCATTTACGTCAAATGCCTTCAAGGAGTATTGCGAGAGTGAGAGGATAGACCACGCGTTAATTACGACAGGAGTACCGAGGGGGAATGGTCAGGTGGAAAGGGTGAACCGGACGTTAATCCCTCTTCTCACCAAACTGGCCGCCCCGGTACCTGAGAATTGGTATAGGTACGTGGAAGCAACGCAGAGGTACCTAAACGCCACAGTGAGCCGGAGCACAGGTAGAGCGCCGTTCTACTTGTTGTTTGGGGTCAACATGCGGATTAAAGAAGATCAGCAAGTAAAAGAGCTCATCGAGGAGGAGTGGGTCGCCAGGTTCGAAGAAAGTCGCGACGAACTCCGAGAAAAGGCCCAGGAAAAAATCAGAAGGACTCAAGAAGAGAATCGCCAGAGCTACAATAAAAAACGCAAGGTGGCGAAACAATACGAAGAGAACGATCTGGTTGCAATTAAGCGAACCCAGTTCGGACCAGGGCTGAAACTACGCGGAAAGTTTTTGGGGCCCTACAAAGTGACTCGTGTTATGCGAAACGACCGGTACGCCGTAGAAAAGGTGGGCGAACACGAAGGCCCTCAACGAACATCAACATCGGCGGATCACATGAAGAAGTGGGTCGTTGAAGATGACCGCGACTCAGATAACCACAGTGAAGATGAAGACGACATCTGAGGCCAGATGTCAGCGCAGGATGGCCGAATGTAGTGTCGGGTAAATTTACGAAAGTCCGTTTACGTTAGAACTAAATATTAGGATATATATTATGAAGAGCGAGAGGGGATATGTTTAAGTTGTAAATCTTAGGACTAGGATAGCTATAGAGCCTAGGCGCCAGTATGACTGTTAGCAATAAGAGTATGTCTGAGTGGAGTGAATGAAGAGTGCAGGCGTGAAAAAAGAACACATGAAGGGTCTTGGGTGGTTGGTGTGAGCCTTCCCCCGAAGAAGGGAAATCGGCAGATTTGACCTGACCAGCGACACGTGCAGACGTAAGAACAGAGCCGAGTCAATAAAGAATACTTTTTGCTTTTAACTATTAAAAGTCCTTGTATTTACTGTTCACCCTATAACATCCTCGCTCACCTTGTAATTCCACACTAGTTAGTAATCTATACTACATGTATCTTCAAAATAAGCTTCACTGGAAATTCTTAAAGTCATAAAATTTCGATACAGTATGAACACGTGCGAAAACTTGAAATGAGCAAAGTAAAAGCAAACCCCAGGTATTGGAAGATCACATGAAACCTAAATAACCCTTACGGTCACAAAAGAAGAAATTGCCCGAGAGGCAAAGAAAGCAAAACGACAAACATCGAAAACTTAACGTGCACCAGACACGTGAAGAAGTATGGGAAAAGGCTAAAAATCAAGGAACCCTATGAAAAACAAGTACGAGAGCTACGGGAGGGGAACACCGAGGCAGAGAGGCAAGACGAAAGAAACACCGCAGCACACCCGACGGGAGGAGGGTAACCCCACAAAAAACACCCGCTAAAAGGAAAAATAAAAATAACAAAAACGAGGAAAAAACCTTTGGGCCATAGACCAATCATAGGCTGACAGGCCCCCCCATGTAGCTACGGCCCAATCAGCTGAGGCCCTTCACACCAGCCTAATCTAGGACCCCGCACCCCCGATGATCATATAAAACACCCCGGCAGACTCAGCAACAGCCTCTTCCAGCACATACCCCTCTTCTAGAGCATACCTCGCTCTCGCTCTCGCTCGCCTCGCACCTTCTGCACCGTTCTGCACTTGAAGACTCTTCACACCAGCTTCGCAGTATCTCCAATTTCACATCACCGACTTGAAGTCGCATCGAAACTCAAACGAAGATCCAGAACTCAACTCTTTACATATTACGCTCAAGTTTTCAAACGTCCATTCATTCACATCTTTCCGAATACGGAACTTAGCTTCAAACTAGACTCATTTTCAAAATAACAGATTCCAGTGAGGGTTATATTAAAACCAGGAATCATAGTATAATATCAATAAAGTTAAATAACCAGTCAAATTCGAGTAAGAACAAACGAAATCATTTATCCTTCGCCACCCCCTTGATCCAGTCCAAACTTGAACAACACCGAAGATCAAGGGACGAGCCTCATCGAAGATCCAGAAGAAACCAACTCAAGGTAAGAGCAATCATAATAACACTTTAAAATAATCCATTCTCGCATTATTCAATTAAAAAGACTTTAAGTCCGAATCAAGAAGATGAGATTCAAATACTAAGATATTCAAACGAGTAGTTAGATGAGAGCATAAATAGTTAGATAGCGCGACTCCTCTGAATTTGATACTAGATTAATCCAGTCCACTGTATTTCAATACTTTATCGATAATTGGTAACCCAGAACTCTCGAGTGAACGTCTAGGTTGTCCGCCGCGATATTTCCAGTAGCTAGCCTCTAGAATTATCCGCGAACGCCGCTCCGACGTCACATAAAAGTTATTGGTGCATCTGCCCGGGAAAACCAAACGTTATAAAACGCGAATAACTTATTTGTGACGCGTGTAACGATCGATGGATAGGAAACACTAGTTGTTGAATTCAAGAGACCCTCTTCAGATTCGAAAAACAGATCATTAACACGAGAATACTTTTTGTGCCGTGTAAACGATCGACGGTCTGAAGGGATCAAATAGCGAATCTTTCGAATAAATGCTTAACTTCTAGACAAGACTCACGTTAGACGACGATTCTTAAAAGAATTACTTTAGACGAAGCCCAGGAGAAACGACGATTAGAAATCGAATAAAGCAGAATCCAGTAGTCGTATTATTTTAGACAGAATAAACGATGATCCTGAAATTAGAAAGCGAATAAAGCAGAATACAGAAACCAAATTATTTTAAACAAGCTCAAGGTAGAACGCGGTAATCGAATTATCCTAGACGAAGTTCGGGATGAACAATGATCTTAAAGTCAGAATAAAATAAAACAAAGCGAAGCCAGAATAAAATAAAACAAAGAAAAGTCGTAATTAAATAAAACAAAGCCAAGTCGGAATAAAATTTTCAAAGCAGTAAAACAAAGCAGAGTCGGAATTAAATAAAACAAAGCCAAGTCGGAATAAAATTTTCCAAGCGGTGAAACAAAGCAAGTTGGAATAAAATTTTTCAAGCGGTAAAACAAAGCAAAGTCGGAATAAAATTTTCAAAGCGATAAAACAAAGCAGAGTCGGAATTAAATAAAACAAAGCAAAGTCGGAATTAAATAAAACAAAGCAAAGTCGGAATAAAATTTTCAAAGCGGTAAAACAAAGCAAAGTCGGAATTAAATAAAACGAAGCCAAATCGGAATGAAATAAAACAAAGCAAGTCGAAATTTTTTTTTTAAGCGGTAATACAATTATTTTAAAGCAAGGCCAAGCAGAGTAGAATTCTCAAAGCGGTGATTCAACAATTTTAAAACGGAATTCAGATTCAGGCCGCAGTAATTGAGACAATAAATAAATGATTTTAGACGAAGCGCGGAATAATAAAAGCCACGATAGCTAAAATAACTAAATAACAAATTTACTAGAAAATGCATAATCAATCGAATAATAATCGAAATCATTACGGAATCCAAATGATCAATGAATAACGGTTTTAAACCCACTCGAACGCTAGTAGTCCACAGTCCGCCTGTAGCAACTCTGGTAGACATTAGTGCGGACGAACCACGCCCAAGCTCGAGCCAGATCCTTAACCCGGACCCAAATCTAACTTCAAATCCCAGCCTAGATACAAGCGCTGATTCAGATCCAGACTCAAGCTTAAACCCAAATCTTTCTAATCTTTATCTAGACCCAAGCTTGAATCAAAACCCCAGTCAGGGAATAATCGCAACTCCGAGTCTTCACCCAGGCTCCAATCAAAATCCTTATCAAAGAATAACTAGATCAAAAAGTAGTCGAGGAACGCAGTTATTCGAGCACGAACTCGAGACAGTAATTAAAGAAACTAAGCAAGCGAGGCGAAACTTGTTCAGAGAATTAAATCCGAAAAAGCCTATTAACGAAAACGAAACAAAAGATAGAAAAATGCCGGAACCAGAAAATACAGGACCGACGGGTCCGACCCCACACACTTACGTTCCCCTTAAAGATGCTTTAGAAGCAGTCCCAATATTTAACGGTAAACCGTCGGAGGTGCGTAGTTTCATACAAGGTTGTAAATACGCGAAAGATATGGTAACGCCGCAAATGGAATTAAGCCTTACGAGAATAATAAGGAATAAAATAAGAGGTCCAGCTAGGCGCGTATTCGAAGACGAACAATTTGATACAATAGAAGCAGTGGCGTAACAACCAGGGGTTCTAGGGGTGCGAAAAACACGGGCCCGTGGGGTCGAGGGGCCCACGTGCTTGGAAGAAAAAAAAATGAATGTTGATCCTTGAATATGTTAATTCCTTAGAAGATGAACTAAGAAACAATGTATAACATAATAGGTTCAAATTCAGGAACTGTTCCACTCTCGTAACGCACTTTTCACCGAAGCGTGTGGCTTAGTTAGTAGCGTTCGAATCTTGCTGTGTGCAGTATTTTATTTTCTCAAAAATGCACATTTTCGTTATTTTTTTTTCTCACTCTGAAAATTGAGTGATTCGTCGAGGATATCAACTTTGAATTACCCAAATTTATGATAAATTAAGGGAAGGGTATACTCGAATTTTACCGACCGGTCTATTTCTCGATTTTAGATCCCAGAAAGTTTTAAGGATTTAGTAGATGAAGCGCGAAGAATGGAAAAACAATGAGAAATAAAGAGAAATATTAGGCGCGAAAGCCCAGCCATTAAAACTGAGGTAGCTAGTGTAAACTGCGCTCAAGGCAGCTAACAAAAATGTACGATCTGCGGGAGATTAAATCATGAGGCCCGAGATTGTCAGTTCAACAGAGATAATAATGATCGTAGACCACGCGGAAATCAATTTCAAAATAGTTCCGACTCTAGGAACCAGTTTTCAAACCGCCCATCAGGCCAAACGAATTATCAAAATAATTACGATTCGCGTAATCGAAGTTCAAATCAATCGGGAAACCAACCTAACTTCCGAAATAATCCGCGAGACTCATATTCAAATCAGCCAAGATATCAAGGAAATTATCAACCACGCGAAAATAATTTTAATTCACGGGATCAATATCCAAATCGACAGCAAGGCCCAAACTACAATTATCAACCACGCGACAATAATTTTAATTCACGGGATCAATACCCAAATCGACAGCAAGGTTCAAACTACAATTATCAACCGCGAACTCACGGGAACTATCAACCGCGTGCCAATGATTTCAATTCACGGAACCAATATTCGAATCAACAGCGGAGTCAGAATTATAATCCGAGAAATCAAAATTATTTCGAACAAGAGCAAAGACCCTCGCGCTACGGTTCGCGAGAAAGCGGTCTCAACTCCCGTCAAAATCAAGACCGATCAATTCAACGCGAACAATGCCGGTATTGTAGAAGTTACGGCCACTCGATAAACGAATGCCGCAAAAAACAGCAAAGTGACCAATATAGACAAAACATGCGCGACAACAGACAATCGCCGACTCCGGGAAACGGGCGAGGCTCTCCGAACCACGGCGTGAATTCGGAGGCCACCAACAGACCCAACCGCGCCGTTACAATGATACAGAGTTACCCGTTAGAAAACGAATCCACTTAATAGGAAAAGAAGTTATCAATAACGACGAGGAACCCCGGATGGTTCACGCTCAGGCAAACACTTTTTATATTCCTGAATACAAACGCGTTAGTGACGAGATAATACCGATCATTAGGGCCAGGGACTTCGTCCGGTGGGGGTAAACTAACACACATGAACCACGTCTGTGTGATGGCAATGTTCAGGTTCCACAGTGAAAAATTTCAGATGTCAACGAAAACTAACACATGTAAACACATCTGTGTAATCGGCAATGATTGTTCGTTTCCGGTTCAACAGTGACAAAGTTCAGATGTCAGAATAAAATGTTGAACTTAACCCTCCTGACAAGTCCGATAAGTGTAGACCATTTAAATGTAGTACATTTAAGTATACATGCAAGTTCGAGACTGCCCGTGTGTGGATGACGGGCAGCTCTCCGTGACTTAGATATAGGAAAAGCTATTTATGTCACTGCGTATCGAAAACCACTATTCTAACCTCGCTTCGCTCGATTACAACGCGGTACTTTGACGCAGCATGCGAAGCCACTGGGCGTATTCAAGAGTGCGAGTGTGTATGAAAACGAGCAGCTCTCCGCAACTCAAGCAATTAAAATTAAAAATAATTATCCTATCCGAAATTTCAGAAGATGAGACGCACTTAGACATGTTACAGCTGATTTTTGGTGCTTTTCAGATTTCCGAGCCCATCTGTGCATAATCAAGCACATAAAAAACAGGCAGCTTTAGGTATAAAAAAAAATATTTCAAATTAAAATATTTTAGATAAAATATATCCACTTTAAAAAAATTTTCTCGTTGTTACATAGTCAGGTGAGTTTCGACTCATAGCGGCAGCTGCTGCGAGAAGTGAATGAAAGAATGCCCCTTATGAAAACGGACAGCTCGACATAACTTGGTGAATTGAATTTGAAAATGATTGTCCTGTCGGAAATTTGACCCGCTCGGACATATCTGTGCTCATTTTTGGGGCAACTGTGATTTGCGAGCCTACCCTTGCATATTCAATGATTTCCGTGTGTGAAAAAACTCCTCCGTTCCTCATGCAATGATGGAATAAAATAACTGCTCTCTTGAAATTACCCTGATGATATGACACGTTCAGACGCGCTTCTGCCTAGTTTGGAAGCAACAACGATTGGCAAGCCCATGAAAAACTGAATAGAATTAAATAAAGCATCAATACAAAAATCAAGACAAAAATCAAGACAAAAATCAAGAAAAAAATCAAGACAGAAAATAATACGAGAATCAATACAGAGAATAATACGAGAATCAATACACAAAATGAGATTAATGATGGAATAAAATAACTGCTCTCTTGAAATTACCCTGATGATATGACACGTTCAGACGCGCTTCCGCCTAGTTAAAATAAGATGAAAAAAAATCAAGACGAAAATCAAGACAAAAATCAAGACAAAAATCAAGACAAAAATCAAGACGAAAATCAAGACGAAAATCAAGACAAAAATCAAGACAGAAAATAATACGAGAATCAATACAGAAAATAATACGAGAATCAATACAGAAATACGAGAATAAAACGAAAATCAAGACAGTAAATAAGATGAAAAAAAAATCAAGACAAAAATCAAGACAAAAATCAAGACAGAAAATAATACGAGAATCAATACAGAAAATAAGATAAAAATCAATACTGGAAAATAAGACGAAAATCAAGACAGAAGATAAAATTAAAAAAAAATCAAGACAAAAATCAAGACAAAAATCAAGACAGAAAATAATACGAGAATCAATACAGAATATAAGATAAAAATCAATACGGAAAAATAAGACGAAAATTAAGACATAAAATAGGATGAAAAAAAATCAAGACAAAAATCAAGACAAAAATCAAGACGAAAATCAAGACAGAAAATAATACGAGAATCAATACAGAAAATAAGTTAAAAATCAATACTGGAAAATAAGACGAAAATCAAGACAGAAAATAAAATTAAAAAAAAATCAAGACAAAAATCAAGACAAAAATCAAGACAGAAAATAATACGAGAATCAATACAGAATATAAGATAAAAATCAATACAGAAAAATAATACGAAAATTAAGACATAAAATAATATGAAAAAAAATCAAGACAAAAAATAATATGAAAAAAAATCAAGACAAAAATCAAGACAAAAATCAAGACAAAAATCGAGACGAAAATCAAGACGAAAATCAAGACGAAAATCAAGACAAAAATCAAGACAGAAAATAATACGAGAATCAATACAGAAAATAATACGATAATCAATACAGAAAATAAGATAAAAAACAATACCGAAAAATAAGACGGAAATCAAGACAGAAAATAAGACGAAAATCAATACGAAAAATAAGACGAAGATCAATACCGAAAATAAGATAAAAATCAAGACAGAAAAGAATACGAGAATCAATACAGAAAATAAGACGAAGATCAATACCGAAAATAAGATAAAAATCAAGACAGAAGAGAGTACGAATATCAATACAGAAAATAAGATAAAAATCAATACTGGAAAATAAGACGAAAATCAAGACAGAAAATAATATTATAAAAAAATCAAGACAAAAATCAAGACAAAAATCAAGACGAAAATCAAGACGAAAATCAAGACAAAAATCAAGACAGAAAATAATACGAGAATCAATACAGAAAATAATACGAGAATCAATACAGAAAATAAGTTAAAAATCAATACTGTCAAATAAGACGAAAATCAAGACAGAAAATAATATTATAAAAAAATCAAGACAAAAATCAAGACAAAAATCAAGACAAAAATCAAGACAGAAAATAATACGAGAATTAATGCAGAAAATAATACGAGAAATCAAGACAGAAAATAATACGATAATCAATACAGAAAATAAGATAAAAAACAATACCGAAAAATAAGACGGAAATCAAGACAGAAAATAATATTATAAAAAAATCAAGACAAAAATCAAGACAAAAATCAAGACAAAAATCAAGACAGAAAATAATACGAGAATTAATACAGAAAATAATACGAGAAATCAAGACAGAAAATAATACGATAATCAATACAGAAAATAAGATAAAAAACAATACCGAAAAATAAGACGGAAATCAAGACAGAAAATAAGACGAAAATCAATACGAAAAATAAGACGAAGATCAATACCGAAAATAAGATAAAAATCAAGACAGAAAAGAATACGAGAATCAATACAGAAAATAAGACGAAGATCAATACCGAAAATAAGATAAAAATCAAGACAGAAAAGAGTACGAGTATCAATACAGAAAATAAGATAAAAATCAATACTGGAAAATAAGACGAAAATCAAGACAGAAAATAATATTATAAAAAAATCAAGACAAAAATCAAGACAAAAATCAAGACGAAAATCAAGACGAAAATCAAGACAAAAATCAAGACAGAAAATAATACGAGAATCAATACAGAAAATAATACGAGAATCAATACAGAAAATAAGTTAAAAATCAATACTGTCAAATAAGACGAAAATCAAGACAGAAAATAATATTATAAAAAAATCAAGACAAAAATCAAGACAAAAATCAAGACAAAAATCAAGACAGAACATAATACGAGAATTAATGCAGAAAATAATACGAGAAATCAAGACAGAAAATAATACGATAATCAATACAGAAAATAAGATAAAAAACAATAACGAAAAATAAGACGGAAATCAAGACAGAAAATAATATTATAAAAAAATCAAGACAAAAATCAAGACAAAAATCAAGACAAAAATCAAGACAGAAAATAATACGAGAATTAATACAGAAAATAATACGAGAAATCAAGACAGAAAATAATACGATAATCAATACAGAAAATAAGATAAAAAACAATACCGAAAAATAAGACGGAAATCAAGACAGAAAATAAGACGAAAATCAATACGAAAAATAAGACGAAGATCAATACCGAAAATAAGATAAAAATCAAGACAGAAAAGAATACGAGAATCAATACAGAAAATAAGACGAAGATCAATACCGAAAATAAGATAAAAATCAAGACAGAAAAGAGTACGAGAATCAATACAGAAAATAAGATAAAAATCAATACTGGAAAATAAGACGAAAATCAAGACAGAAAATAATATTATAAAAAAATTAAGACAAAAATCAAGACAAAAATCAAGACAAAAATCAAGACAGAAAATAACACGAGAATCAATACAGAAAATAAGATAAAAATCAATACTGGAAAATAAGACGAAAATCAAGACAGAAAATAAAATTAAAAAAAAATCAAGACAAAAATCAAGACAAAAATCAAGACAGAAAATAATACGAGAATCAATACAGAATATAAGATAAAAATCAATACAGAAAAATAAGACGAAAATTAAGACATAAAATAAGATGAAAAAAAATCAAGACAAAAATCAAGACAAAAATCAAGATAAAAATCAAGACAAAAATCAAGACGAAAATCAAGACGAAAATCAAGACAAAAATCAGGACAGAAAATAATACGAGAATCAATACAGAAAATAATACGAGAATCAATACAGAAAATAAGTTAAAAATCAATACTGGAAAATAAGACGAAAATCAAGACAGAAAATAATATTATAAAAAAATCAAGACAAAAATCAAGACAAAAATCAAGCCAAAAATCAAGACAGAAAATAATACGAGAATTAATACAGAAAATAATACGAGAAATCAAGACAGACAATAATACGATAATCAATGCAGAAAATAAGATAAAAAACAAAACCGAAAAATAAGACGGAAATCAAGACAGAAAATGATACGAAAATCAATACGAAAAATAAGACGAAGATCAATACGAAAAATAAGACGAAAATCAAGACAGAAAAGAATACGAGAATCAATACAGAAAATAAGATAGAAATCAATACCGAAAAATAAGACGAAAATCAAGACAGAAAATAAGATAAAAATCAAAACATAAAATTATTATAGTCTGAATTATTTTTGAATAACGAATATTGTTACGAACAGAGTTAATCATAAAAATAAATCCGGCATTCCAGTACCAATCTGGAATAGGTCAGTTCAGTGAAATAAATATAAACACGAACTCATTTGTAACAATATAATTATTCCAAATATTCATTCACATACGCATAATCGTAAAAATCATCAATATGAATGATATTTACTTAAAAATCTCTCATATAAATTTATAGGAACGCGAATAATTGCAACCTTATTCTGTACGTACAATCTGTACCCGACAACTGCTCACACAGTATATGTTGGTTGTGGTCGAAAAACAATAAAAAAAATTACAAAAAATATAACAAAAAGACCAAAATTCATAATGACACAAATACAGAAAATCGGATACCCGGATACCGTTACTGACGAACAGTCATCAATCCTCATTATGACGTAACTCTATTTTCACAATTAGCTAAAGGGGGATACACGACGACAATCCCATCGATAGAGATAGAAGCCGAAGAGTTACAAAAGCCCAGTACTTTCATGTTAGACACGGGGTCAGATTTAAACCTCATCCGAAACAATTGCGTAAAGCCAGAAGTTAGGGTAGACGAGAGTAAAAAATATTGTCTGAAAGGCATCTCCACTGCAGATGTTGTGACCCTAGGAGAAGTCCCTATTGACATAGAAGGCACCCGGGGAAATTTCCAAATAATTCCAGAAGATATTCCTATTGAACAGCACGGTATTTTAGGGTCAGAATTCTTTCGAGAAAACGACGCGATAATAAATTTTGAGGAGGAAAGGTTAGAATACGGAACCACACTCATCCCATTTTTCCAACAAGAAAAAGAAAACCCGTGCACTAGTAATTATGAAGAAGGTACCGAAACTCGTAGTAACAAAAACCCCTTATTAAATTTCGACGAAAAACTCAGAGTTTGTTACGGAAGTACTCATTCCGAATTAAATTATAACGGGAACGTTAAAAATCAAAATTTGATTCAAATCCCATCTAGAACGCGGAAAAAGATTAGTATCGACCTCCAAAATACGGAATTAAGCGAAGGTTATTTACCATTACTACTACCTGGCCCCAAGATCTATTTAGGCGACGCGGTAGTAACAAACCAAGACAATAAAGCATTCCTTTACGCGATTAATACCACAAATGAGCAAGCGAATTTAACAATACCGCCCCAAGAACTCCAAGAGATAGGCGAAATAGCCGACGCCCCGAAAGTAGCCGACGGGACTAACGGAGGCGCAAAAACGGGTAAAAAGATAGTAAAAGGTCAGGGAAACTCGGTGAATGAAATTCAAAGTGAAAATAAAGACGAGATTAAAGTAGAATCAAACCACGAAACCGATAAAATTAGCCAGAAACCCTTTTTCATAACACGGGCACGAAATGGGCCTCCTTTCATGCTCGTCGAGAGGGAGGGAAATCACGTGTTTCTAACGTGAGCACGAAATATCCGGCTCAGCGGGAGGGAATGATTCCCTCCCGCTCCAACGGCAAATCTTGGATCTTTCGTTTTTTATATGATAAATTATTATTAATTAATAACAATTTTTTTTTCAATTTTTTTTTTTCAATTTTTATTTCGATTTTTTTTTTTTTTTTTTTTTTAAATTTTTTTTTTTTCAATTTTTTTTTTTAATTTTTTTTGTTTTTAATTTTTTTTTCATTTTTTTGTTAATTTTATTTTTAAGTTGAAAAATATCTATAAGTGTGTGGTGCACGACTCAACACGCGCTATCCCCGATCCGATCGACGCGCATCAAAGTCGGCCCATTCCGTGCCCTTATTATAAAAAGTACAGTGTGCATCTAGGGAGGGATGGCCATTTTACCTCGGGTGGGACGTTTTTAGCACTCGTCTTTGTCTCGGGCGCCTTCGGCGCCCTCGACTACGACTCGCACTAAAAACGTCTCACCCTCGCTGGAAATGGCCATTTTCCCTCCCTAGATACACAATATACTATTTAGACAAAATCGATGGAGTTGGAAATTTAAAAGAACGACGGAAAATCAAATCAAGTAAGGGACATAAAAAGATAATAACGGGTAGAAAGGTTAGGAAAAAGAAACCCACGAGTAATAAAAGTCCGGTGACTAATAAAGTAAGAGAATTAAATAATTATGAGGTCAGAAATGAACTCCCAAGCGACAAAGAATACATTACTAGTATTACCGTGGCAGATAATACGCACGGAGAGAAATAAAATTGCTGTATTAGCTATCGGTGCTTTGCTGACGCTTAATTCGTCAATAGAGCAAGCCTGTTTGCTGATGCAACATTTCATCTTGCTCCATTAGCTGGGTTACGATTGTTAGAATCACAAGTGTTTCTTGCCAACTCAAAATTGCTGTCCTAGCGAACTACTATGTCTGTGTGACAACCGGTTGCCAGATCTCGTCATGAGAGCAAGTCACGTCGGTAGCCGAGCGAGCGCGCTAGCTGACAAGGTCTGCGACCTGTTGCGCGCGCCGGCGGCATCATAGTCGTAGCATCATGGCGTGATCATGGCGTTATAGCGTTAGCGTCAACAGTTGTCTACTAAAGTGCAGTGCATAATTCATTAAAGTGGAAAAATATATATAATGGAAAAGGTGAGTCGCATATTGGAGGAATGGGGGATGAAACTGGATGTCATTCACAGGTTTGAAGGTAAGAATCAAGCATCTAAGGGTGGTGTGTAAGAAGTGCCATCGCGTGTGTAACCTAACTTCTTATCATACTTCTTATTTTAGGATCTACAAAAAGGGTCCTTTGGCCCAAGCTGCTCAATTAAACCGTTAACGAGTTACAGTGGTTTAAAAGTCATATGTATAGTTGATTACTACTTACTTTTCGACAAATTAATTTAAATTATTTTTTTCATATTCATACATTTTCTAAGAAATTTTTTTCTCTACAAAACAGTATATTTACTTTATTCTTATCAGTTGAATAGAGAGAGTTATAAAAATAAAACTGAGATAAACAAATTTTGCCATTCAAAATACATGGGAAATCTTATTTTCAAATGCGCTAATTCTGTGTTCAAGCTACATAGCTGAGCCTTGGGGACGATTTTCTTTATATTAAGCACTAACTATTTTCGAAAGGGCCCGAACAAAAAGAAGATGTCGATTTTTTTTGACACAGTCTAATATATATATAATATATACATATAGGGGAACGTGGGGCAGAACGGGCAGCGGGCAGAACGGGCACCAAAACAAAAAAAAAATGTGCTCGGAAATGATTTTTTATGAAATATGGCGACGTATTTTGGATCGATAATGAAAAAAAAAAAAAAATCAAAAAAAAATATTTTTTTTCCCGTTTTATTTTACTTTTTGAAAAAAAAATTTCAATTTTTTTTTTTCATTATTGATGCAAAATACGTCGCCATATTTTATAAAAAATCATTTCCGACCTCATTATTTTTTTTTGTTTTGGTGCCCGTTCTGCCCCGCTGCCCGTTCTGCCCCACGTTCCCCTATACTGCCGTGCTAAGCACAGAGATGGTAACTTACTTTTTCGTCAAAAACGAGTTATGACTCCCCAGGTAGAAAATTGTCTTAGCAGGACAAGTTTGAAACCTGCAGTTAGCTTAATTTGAGCTTTGCATCCAAGACTTGTTCTGTAACCTTAGTGCAAGGCTGCTCTTAGGATGGAAAACATTACAAGACTTTTAATTGTAATTAGCTAGTAAAATTATTTAGCTGCTAGCCTATTTTCCACGCATATTTTGAGACTTGTACTTGGCTTGGATTGTAGCCTGAATTTAAGCTAAGTATCCAAGCCAATTGCAAATCTCAAAAAAAGAGTGAAAAATGAGCTAGTAACTAGATAACTTTCCACGAATATTTTGAGACTTATCGTTGGCTTGGATATATAGCCTAAATCAAGGCTACCCATCCAAGCTGAGTACAGGCCTCAAAATGAACGTGAAAAATAAGTTAGCTGCTGGATAATTTTACTAAGTTAACTGTCTATAGTATATTGTGTATCGAGGAGGCAAAGTGGGTCTTCTAACGCCGATTTCTTTTTATCAGTTATTACCTATTACTATTATTACTTTGTGATACTTTTAGTAGTTACAACCTCGTATCTGGCACGCTAATTATGCCTTAAATGAGTGACATTGAATATGGACCGTATTCAATGACATAACAGTGATCATTGGAATAACAAGTTTGAGGTTAGGGCCCATTCCTTGTCACCCACCTCCTTTTTGTCGAAATGTGTCACATTTCGATTATCATCCGAGCCCGGGCGTCAAAAACGCAAAAAAGGCCAACGCTGTGCAAATTCAAATTAGAAGAACTAATACACAGAAAAAAGCTGAAAAAAAACTCAAAAAACTAAGAGATGATGCAATTAAGAAAGGATGAAAGGACGTTACAGAGAAGAAATCACGTGAATTAGAAGAGAGGGAGGAAATGGATGAAGTCACAAACGAATAAAATATATTAAGAAAAAAAAACTGAAAATGTAGTGAACAGAATTTTTGCAATATTATATTCAATGTTAAATGCCAGAAAAAGTCATTGAATAAAAATTTTTCATTGTAAAACAATATATGAGACTTGAAATACCAAATCTTCACAAGTTGGAAATAAGCTTCGTTCCCTATCTTGAAATTAGCTAAGTTGCCAATGTTTATGCACGCTAAAACGGTAAGCTTGCCGTTAGCGAGTTGGAGCGTTACCGATCAACCTTGCACCAAGGTTCGTTGGTAAGCTAGTTTTTAGCTAACACTTACAAAACTAGCTAGGTGCAAGCGTATTTCAATGTTCACTTTCTACCTGGGTCTAAGATGATATAATAACAATCGATGAATATTTTCATCATATTATTAAATGATCTAGTTTATTTTTTCATGATAAAATCACTTTATTAAAGTTGCCATATCTTCGTTAAAGTTGTCAATTACTATACAACAATTAGTCATATTTATTATTATATAATAATAATATAACATTAATAAATAATATAACCTTTTATCTTTTTGATTCAAATCAAATTTGAAAATTTTTAGACTATGAATATAATTCTTAGTGACTGTGAAAATTGAAAATTGAAAACTATCGAGATCCCAAGATGGCAAAAATACAAGTTACCACTTCTGCGTGCTTAGCACGGCAGTATAATGATCCTGGAATTGTAACCGTGTTTTAATAGCGGAATACACTTCTAATGATATATCTGTGCAATAATAATATGTAAACTACTACTTGTTGGATGTGTGATGACAATAAATCTGAAAGAATTTATTCTCAATTAAATATCATTTATTCATTCTGAACCTGTATATCTAGCATGCAACATTCTTGCAAGACCAGCAAAGTGATTGCTGCTTCAGCCAGATACTTGCTGAACATTTTTCCTGCGCTGCAGCTAGATATTAGATGAATTAGCAAGCGATTTGCTATGCCAGCATGCAAACTGCTCACCACAGCATCACATACCTGCTGAATGAGCTAGGCTGGGTGGTATAACCAGCAAAGCAATTTCAGCAATCGAAAATGGTAGTTCCAGCATGCTGCTTTGCAAGCTGTATGTTTACAATCGGAAATTGCTAAAGTAGCAATAATCTAGCTGAGACAGCAATTTATTTCTCTCCGTGCGGGAAGCACAACGGATGATGATAGTTCGGATAGCTCTGATAGTGAACCCCGAATAGAAACAACATTTTGTATGAACATTCAAGCATCACCCCAGTTCGATCGAGACAAATTAAAACCTTTAGTAGAACTCTTGCGTCTAGATCACTTGAACGCGGAAGAAGATCGAAGCGTTAAGGAATTGATCCACAACAATTTTGATATTTTCCATTTACCCGGAGATTACTTAGGTAGTACTAACGCTATAAAACACAAAATCATCACGTCAGATGACCAACCGATTAATACCAAACAATATCGCTACCCGCCTGTACACAAAGATGAAATCCAGAAACAGATAGGAGAATTATTAGACTCAGATATTATACAACCCCCATCATCCCCTTATAACTCACCATTATGGATAGTACCCAAAAAACCCGACTCCAAGGGTAATAAGAGATGGCGAATGGTAATAGATTATAGGACCCTTAATGAAAAAACGTTAAAAGATGCATACCCCCTACCCAATATCGTAGATATAATAGATCAACTCGGAGGCGCGAAATATTTTTCCGTGTTTGACTTAGCGTCAGGGTTTCATCAAATCGAAATGGATGAAAAAGACAAGGGCAAAACAGCATTCTCAACACCACGGGGACATTATGAATTTAATAGAATGCCCTTTGGACTAACTAACGCCCCCGCGACATTTCAGAGGTTGATGGACCAAGTATTAACGGGGTTACAAGGGATAGAAATGTTTGTATATCTCGACGATATCGTGTTATACGCGAAGTCATTAGAAGAACACGAAGAAAAATTCGGGAAATTAGCAGAAAGACTGAGAAGCGCGAATTTAAAACTCCAGCCGGACAAGTGCGAATTTTTGAGAAAAGAAGTAGCATACCTCGGTCACATTATCGGAGAGGACGGGATCCGCCCGGATCCGAAAAAATTAGCAGCCGTAGAATCATTTCCAGTGCCGAAAAATCAAAAGAACATTCAACAATTTTTAGGTCTAGCCGGTTATTATCGCCGATTTATTCAAAATTTCTCTAACATCGCGAAACCACTCACCACTCTATTGAAGAAAGATTCAATTTTTGTTTGGACAACTGATCAACAGAAAGCATTTGAAACCTTAAGAAAATTATTGTGTGAGCAACCTATATTACAGTATCACAATTTTGAACAAGAATTCGTAGTAACGACCGACGCTTTGTATTTCGCTATCGGAGGAATCCTTAGCCAGGGAGAAATTGGTAGGGATTTGCCGATCTCACACGTTTCTAGAGTTTTAAACGGAGCGGAGCTCAACTACTCGACAATTGAAAAAGAACTAGTTGCAATAGTATACTGCGTTTTGTATTTTCGACCGTATCTTTACGGTAGGAGATTTACACTGGTCACGGATCACAAGCCACTGGTTTGGCTCCACTCGATAAAAGATCCCACCTCGCGATTATTGCGTTGGAAAATTAAATTAGCGGAATACGATTATAGAGTAGTCTATAAAGCGGGAAAAATTAACCTCAACGCGGACGCTCTGTCAAGAAACCCGGTAATATTAGAAAACGAGGTCCTTACGCAGGAAGGTTTAAAAATCTTAGACGAGCTAGGGGAATTAAGTGATATAAAAGAAGCAAACACTCGTAAGCGACTGATAAATACGATTACGATTAGGAAACCGGTATTTAGGAACCTTAAGTTACCGCAGGCCCTGGCAATTCAAGGGCATAACTACGAAAAACCAGATGGGGAAATCATAAAACCAGATAACAGTAAAATGAAAACCTTACCGTGCAGAATAATTTCGGAATTTAGAGGTAGACTATCGCAGCAGGACGGCGACGTCGCATTCTTTATCACCCTCAAAAATAACCCTTGCGACGAAGGCTCCCAAGATTTACAACTCGAAAACAAATTGCCACAGTATACCGATCTAGCCCTAGGTAGAGCGAAAATATCAGAGGTAGGAGAGAAACGTTATATAGGCCTACCCATAAAAGAAACGACTAACACGCGTTTAGACCAAGAGATACTAATAGAAGCGTTAAAATCACTACTAGATGCGATGAACGAACTTCAACTAGAGAAGGTGACCCTAGCTAGGACACCGCGCATCGACGACTTAGAATGGAAAGAAATTTTCAAGTTAATTCAAAAGATCCTTGGTAATAACCTATGTAGAATAACGATATGTTACAATCCTATCGAAGAAACCCCTGTAGCTACCGAACCGAAAGAAAAACGACAAATCATTAATCCCGACATAGTTAGCAAAACCCAAACCTTGGATAACCCTATCGCGGAAGAAATAGCGTATGAACCAGATCAGAGAGAGGAATTCGAACCACTCGATGAAGAGTTCCTCGACGATGGATTCCTTAACCGCGAATTAGCAAAAGAAAAACGACAAATTATTAATCCCGACATAGATAAAATCCAAACCCTAGATGACCCTATTACGGAAGAAATATCGTACGAATCAGATCAGATAGAGGAATTCGAACCTCTCGAGGAAGAATACCTTGACGAAGAATACCTTGACGAAGAATTCACTCATAAAAGATTCATTAATGCAGAACCCATTGACAAAGAATCCATTGATCGCGAGTTAATCAATAACAATAATAATAATAATAATAATAATAATCTACTACCTGATAAAGAACTAACAAGCGAAGATAGCGACATAGAGGAAAGAATTGATAACAAAGTCAACTCAGACCCCCCATTAGATCTTTCGGAAGACGTAGGAACCCATTCTAACGTTATCGAAATTAGGGACAACATAGGTACTAAAAAGGGAGCGATAGCTTGGTTCGCGCGCGAAAACGGAGAACCAATAGATTCAGGAGGAAAAATACTCACGCAAAGAAATAGGGCGGTAAGATTAGGGAAAGGTAATGACTTTGCCGCCGGGCAAACTTGGTATAGGAAACGGAAATCTAGGAAACAATACATAATCATTTTAGCAGAACACGGGGATAAGATCGAACAATTAAAATCCGCGTTCTCAGAGTTAAAAACCCTATTGAAACGAACGAATATGTCGGTAGTATATATGTCAGAAACTAAGGATGGTATTAACGGGATTCCTTGGAAACAAATACTTAAATTACTCAGGTTAGAGTTTAACGATGATTCCCCTAAAGTCTTAATTTGTAACAACCAAATTATCGAACCGTCGCAATTAAAACGATTGACCATAATAGAAGAAGCCCACGCGTCGGCAATAGGAGGGCACAAAGGAGTAACAAAAACGTACAACCGTGTTAAACAGAAATATTACTGGATGAACTTGAAAGAGGAAATCCAAAAATATATCTCCCAATGCGTGAGTTGCCAAAAGAAGAAATTAGTTCGTATAAAAACCAAACAACCGATGGTAATAACTGATACTTCAACCACCGCGTTCGACAAGATATCAATGGATATAGTAGGTCCACTCCCAATATCAAAAAACGAATATTCATTTCTACTCACTATGCAGGATAATTTAACTAGATACTCATTGGCAATACCACTAAAAAGAGCAAACGCTCAAGAAATAGCCGAAGCATTTGTTAAGAAATTTATTTGCCAATTCGGTACCCCGCGAGCCGTATTAACTGATCAAGGACAGGCGTTTATAGGGAACCTAATGAAAGCGGTCGCGAAATACTTTAAAATTCGACAATTTAAAACCACAGCTTTTCACCCCCAGTCAAACGGATCACTAGAAAGATCTCACCATGTTTTAGTAGAATATTTAAAACACTTTATTAGCGATAAACAAGACTAGGATAATTGGATAGAATTAGCTATGTTTTCCTATAATACCAGCACACACGAGGCAACAAAATATTCCCCATACGAATTAGTGTACGGAAAACTAGCGCGAACCCCCTCGAGTATAGTGCCGTCGGACGGAGAACTCAGGTCATACAACGAATATATTTCCGACCTCCTAGACACGTTCCATAGCATTAGAGCCGACGCGAAAGAAAATCTAGAAAAAGCGAAATTTAGATACAAATATTACTATGATAAAAAATTGAACCCGCAAGTAGTAGAGGTAGGGCAACAAGTATTTACAATGAAGGAGAAGGAGGGAAAATTCGGAGATCATTATAACGGGCCTTACGAAGTTTTAGAGATACTTGATAAAGAAATTATTAGAATACAACTAGAAAAGGGCAAAACTAAAGTCATACACTTGAATCGCACCAAACTTGCCCGGTTACCGGACGAACCATTCAAGAACTCAGGTATTCAACCAGTAGATCAGGAGGCAGGTCAAAACGATTCTAACGAATTACCGGTTCAATTAGGAAATGGTCAAAACATACCAGTAACGAAACAGTTAAGGTTCGGTCCGCAAATAAACGAAACGCTAGGAGATCTCATTGACACACCTTTAGAGGTAGCTTTAGTGATCAGTCTATCGGCAGACCTGGATATGAGCTCAGGCCTATGCAAAAAATTCAGGGAAAATTTGGAGAACTACCCAAATTCGAGCCATCGCTTAACGTAGGATCCGCGATAATCATTAGCACAAGCAACGACAGACGCGCTTTTTATCTAATCACCCGAGAATCACGCAATACTAAATCGACCTATGAAGCCCTCGACAAAGCTTTGAAAACCCTCTGTGAAAGATGTAATGACTTTGATATAACGCGATTAGCTATGCCCCGGATAGATTGCGAGCCAGGTAACCTCGACTGGGTTAAAGTAAGGAAGTTGTTAGAGAAAAATTTTACGGAAAAATTTGATATAACTATCTGCGAAACCCTACCGGAACGCGCAGTAAATTCAGCAACGGTTTATAGCGATCATAATTCCCATCCGGTCATTCAGGTGAAGAAAAAATTAACAAAATATTTATAAAAGTTATATAAAATCGAGTTGGTAAAGTTTTTATATGTTAATGGATTTATAAAAATTGTATAAAAAATATGTAAAATATTTAATACTATTCCAGGTTTCCGACAATTTATATAAAAACCTTATAAGACGTATGTAGATTTATTCATAAATCGTAATCGAACATAATTGAATATTTATTTCCAACATAATTAAATTAACATCGATCTACATATAATGTGAATAGAAGATAATGTGAATAGTAAGGTGGTCGTTAAAAATTAAATTTTCTCAGTCACCCCCTAAAAAGTTTCCTTTACGTCTAAAAACGTGTGGGCATATTTTTTTTTATTTTTTAATGAAAAGAACACTTAGCAAGACGATCAAATTTTTTTTTTAACCTGAATTTTTTTAAATTATGAAAAAAAATCATCAATCTTTGAACAAAATTTTTTAAAAAATAAGTCATTTTTTCGTTATTTTTTCAAATTTTTTTTCATATGAATTTTTCGCCAAATCTGCATATTTTGTAAGACTTTTCCAAAAAACTGCAGGTTGAAAAAAAACTTCGATCGTCTTGCGGGGAGCGTGTTCTTTTCATTTAAAAAAAATAAAATTGCCCTTACGTTTTTAGATGGAAAGGAAACTTTCTAGGGTGCGCCTGAAAAAATTAAATTTTTTACGACCACCTTATGAACAGTCAAAGAGAAACAAAATGCTCGTTTTTAAATCATTTTTCTTTCTTCGGTCGTTGTGGCATCTTATTCTCCGACAATTCTAATGATTTTTGGCGGAGGCTGACCTTCACAGTTTGGTCATCCTTCACTACCCAACCAGATTGTTTTTTCGCGAATTGGCGAGCATACGCTGCAAAAATGGATTAAATATATATAGTGAATTATATATATATGTATGATCAACTTATAACTAATTACTTTCCAAAGATATTCACCTAGTACTGCGTTTACCCCTTTACTACAAAGACCAGGCCGTCTATCGATTATCGATCCGTGTCTGTTATTGGCTTGTCTCCCTGCGATTGAACATTTCCTTAACGCGTTTTCTTTGAAGACACACTCCAAAAGCGCTCTGGCTAGCGTAGTTTGTCGATCACATGTGTCTCTGGTTATCTTCAGCTGGTACGAATTTACAAAAATGTTAGAACCGGGGATCAGTTCAATGATCTGTGAAAACAAACAAAAGGATTTCATACATTAATGCATAATAAATGTAAATAATTCAAGGACTGTGATACCAAATTTACTTACATTTTTTTTTTCATCGGCCTCTAAGTATTTTAATGTCCACAGCCCATCCGGGTCTTGCGGATTATATATTTCTCCCTCTTGTTGAGTATTGTTTGCAGATATCTTATTTTGATTTTCGGTAGATAATTTTTCCGCCTTACGCTCTGAACAGCCAGGTAAATATATGTCTTTGTCCTTGAATAGATTCAATGAGAGGATGAAAATGACGAATCAACTTTAATGTAGGAAATAAATTTTGAAATTTGTAGTATAATACAAACAAAAAGTATCTTACTATTGCCGATGATACGTTTTTTTCTTCATCCTCTGAATCAGAATAACTGATTAACGGTCTTTTCAAAGGTGAACACGTAAAAGATGCGGGAGAAGACTAAAAAAAATTATACAATTAGGTGGAGAGAGTCTTAGAAATATGAAATGATAGAGTACATTTCTGAATTATTTTTCAATTTAGTTTTCTAATTACCAGTATCTCTACGGGTGAATTAGATCTGAAATCATCATTCGGATCGAAGTTATCGTCGAGCATGTTGAAGGATCGTATTGAATCATTTTTGGCGGTATCCTTGGCACCAAAATCTTCACCTTCTCCCTCATTTATCTCTATATCTGTCGGTGGTGGAAACCCATAGGATCGCCTATTGCTGGTCATTTCGGTTGTCTTCGATGGAGCAATGGCACTTCTTAAATAACTCAGATTCTGAAAAGAAATATATTTGATGAAAGTAATGTGGTACAGTAATGTTCAGTAATGGGTTCGCAGTGATTAACTTTTTTCCCGCCTTTTTCCGATGAAGCAGTCGACAGTGGGCTTGAGAAAACACAACTGTAGAATATGACTAGAATGGAAACTCGGTTCCGAAAGATTCAGATAAAAAGTTAACCACTGCGAACCCATTAATGAACATTGCTGTACATATATACTAATATTCATTATGAAATTCATGTGCAATAGATGAACAAAAAGTGAAAAAAAAACCGTTTATATAATATCATATTATACCTTGGCAACTGACTCGAACTTTTCGGTCAAGTTCGACAAGGAAACGATCGAAAAATCGACTTCTGAGATCAAATCATCTATCGTCTCTCTCATCCAGCCCATTTCGTCAATTTTGTTATTATCATACAGATGATTGATCGTACTAGGTTGCGGTTCCTTCGAATTGTATTTTTTCGTCCGAACTTGAGCCTCCATGTTTGAAAAAAGATTTTTTTCGATCAAGCTGGTCACCTTGTTTTTGAGCAACGTCTCAGTATGCAGCAGATTCTTAAAAAGTATTTATTTTATTAAAATATGTTCAGCTTATTTTATTCAAATATGATACATCATGAAGGAAACTTAATGAGTCACCTTGGAATCGCTTTTTTTTTGCAATCTTTTTTTTACTCGTTCTAGTATGTTCACCTTGCTTCTTCACCAATCCGTTCATGATTTCTTCCAAAACTGATCCGTTTTCTAAAAAGTATTTAATACAGTTTTAAAATCAGATACATAATATATTTTTTTCAACTCAGTGTGCGAATTTCGATTTCTCATGTCTATTGTTAGTGTGCGAAGTGATTTATTTATTTATTTATCCGGTTGCTGCTTTAAACAAAACAGTATATAGGTATGAAGTTGGTCCCACCGTCTTCTTCTTTTTTCATAGTCTATAATATTATCATGAAGGAAAGAAGAGGATAGATGAATCTGGTGCAACTTCATACCCATCAGAATGAAAGATATTTTTTTTTATATTCATATTTATATTTATATTTATTTTAGGAATCGAAATTCGCATACTGAGTTGAAAAAAAGTATACGACACGCATATACAGCTTTGGATAGTTATATATTGTATACTGTATAAACTATGAGAATTAATCATAAATAGTTTATATAACTGATGATATGCGCTGATATGTAATACTTACCAGAAATCTCAACTATTTTTCCGGTATACTTTTTAGCCTTTGGTGAATCCTCAGGCCATAAAAATGTCACTTCATCTCCTTCCTTCAATATATCGTCACTTTTATTCATTAAGATGGAATGTTCGTAGATAATACAAAAAGACTTATCGCTACAGTGAATAATGTACTGAAACTCAGCCATTATAAATTTTATATTATTCTAATATCAACCTACGAATCGTGTGACTGGCACTAATAAATAACTTGAATGTAGTCAACGATAAATAAACAATTGACAAAACCATACGATCGATTAGTGATGTCAAATGTTTAACCATCTTTCGTTTTCGAAACAATTGACAAAACTATACGATCGATTGGTGATGTCAAATGTTTAACCATCTTTCGTTTTCCATTTAACCATCTTTCAAATTTCGAAAAATTTGTTACGCGGTAGGGTTGAAAGCAGAACTTTATTAAATGCTGAGATATCATGCATATAGACGAAATACAGAAGGGGTAAGTACACATGCTATAGAAAATGTATTGAATTCATATATTTTACGCGAGATGTACTATAAGTACATTACGATTGTTATTAGCTAGGAAGAATTCCGAATACGACATGGTATCGGTGGAAAAAGGCGAATACATTAATGTTTGCTGCATCCGATACCGATTCAGCTAGCGATGACGACCGTTTGAAAAACGATGAACGATCGCTGGAAAACGAGGTTCGCTTTAATTTTATACCCAACACTTATTTTAAACATAACTCAATTAAACGCAGTGAATATCTGAGTGCAAATATATTCCTCGTCGGTGCAAGCAAATAAAAATTCGATTTCCTCGGCGAACAATGTAAAAACCATCGGTAGACTCTATTTTCGCACGAAACGACCATTTTTTTGGACGTATGTGTTCGGAATTGAATATGAATTCGCGCAGTGTTGGCCTTTTTTGCGTTTTTGACGCCTGGGCTCGGATAATAATCGAAATGTGACACAATTGTTGTAGGGATTAGCCAGTAATAACAGCAGCATAATCGACGAAAATGAAACCGAAGATTCACGATTTGTCCCTCCTATGCATCCTGAAATTTTCCAATATTCGAGCAATGATGCAGCAGATTATGAAGATAATAGCAGCTTCAACGAGTTTTTCGAGACCGAACCAGATGAAGAGGAAATTTGGACACAAAAATTGCATAATTACACGGACATTAGTGTAGGTGAAACTATTTATAAAATTCTAGATTTGTATTTGAAACATGCGACAACTAAAAGTGCGCTCTATGATTTCTTATCCGTTATTAATTTATTATTACCAAAGCCAAATAATCTTCCGAAAACAAAATATTATTTTATGAAGATTATTGATTCGATTATACCAGATAGCAATGAAATAATTAGTAAACACAAAATTTGCGAAAATTGCAGTAACTATTTAGGTGATTGGTGCGCTAAGCCATCGGTTACAGTATGTCAAGGTTGTAGTAGCACAGATGTGAATGGACTTTTCGTAGAATATAGCTTAAAATCATCTTTGAAAAATGCTTTTGAATTTAGAGATTTAAAACTATTACTCGAACGGTTTCGACAAAACGATAACACTGAAGAAAACATTATCAGTGATATAACGTCTGGAAAGAAGTATCAAGAATTTAAAAAAGAGGTAATCCAAAATGAATACGATGTGTGCTTACTATGGAATACAGATGGTATCCCGGCTGCGAAAAGTTCAAATGGGCAAGTATGGTTGGTTCAGACACAAGTTGTTAATATACCACCAGAGAATCGAAGGAATTATCAATTTGTCAGCGGCATTTACTATAGTCGATTGAAGAAACCATGCATGACGTCTTTTTTGTGGCCATTTGTGAGAACTCTGAAAAATCTGTGTGAAAATGGTTTAGACTGGTACGACTGTAATGAAAAAATCACACGACGCAGTATAGTCATTGCTCCTATTGCGACATTAGATGCTCCAGCTCGAGCCGCAGTTCAAAACATTATGCAATATAACGGTGAGTTCGGCTGCTCAATTTGCGAACACCAGGGTGAAACTTGTGATAAGGGCCTTGGACATAACCACATTTATCCTTCAACATCTTTGTTTGAAATGCCGCAACTTCGAACAAAAGAACGAATGTTTTCACAAGCTCTGAAAGCTAGAGCCGAAAATTTGGAGCATGTGAAAGGAGTTAAAGGTCCATCTATCGCCAGTTATATTCCTTTTTTCGATGTAGCTGATTCTTTCGTGCCAGACTATATGCATACTATTCTTTTAGGGGTGGCGCGTATGCTTTTCAAATTATGGTTCAGTACCAAAAACAAAGACCATGCATTTTACATAAAAAAAACAACATCGAGAAGAAATAGATCGTAATTTAAAATGTATACACCCACCTGATTACGTAACACGTACACCAAAAACTGTGCAGCATATAACATTTTGGAAAGCTTTGGAAATAAGAGAAAGTTTGCTAAATTACTTTCCAATTTTATTGAAAGGAAAATTGAAAGTAGAATATTACAATCATTTTTTAATGCTCGTTTGTGCTACGAGATTATTACTTAAAAGTAGAATTCGCATGCACGAGATAGAACTTGCAGATTGTTTGTTTAAAATTTTCGTTCTACAAATAAGAAGACTTTACGGGTTGGAATATTGTACTTTTAATATACATATTCTAACACATATGGCTCGTATGGTTCTCCTTTGGGGCCCAATGCAATCATGGTCTGCTTTTCCATTTGAAGATGGCAATGGATTCATTAAGCGAGTAAGTCATGGTCCAAATAAAATAGACGTAGAAATCGCAAACACATTGAAATTTTTAAATGCGCATCAAATTCTAAAACATAAACTGGGAATCATGAGCCTGAGCGGTAATAATTTAAATATTGAAACTCTAGGCGGAGCGTTAAATGGAAACGTAGGCGAGACTGAGTTTTCATCCATTGAAAAATTTCTTGGATCGATTGGTACTGATATAACAGAGATACAAATGTTTTCTAAAATTAAAATTAATAAAACTATTTTCACATGCGAAATTTATAGAAAACAAAGAAAAAGAAACAACTTTTATGTGTTTTCGGAAGATTTTTCATTGTACCTAATTTTACGCTATATTGTCATCAACACCAGAATTTTCGCTGTAGTAAGAAAATTAGTTTTTGATCCCTTGTCTCCTAAAATTCACCTTGCATCTTTCAACATAGATTTTTCTGAATATTTAATACCATTCAGAAGTACACATTACATTAACGTTATTCCAGTAGAAGCCATACGCGGAAAATTAATGCGTATACAAGAATATTTATGTTTACCTGCGAACATGCATGAACAAAAATGAGATGTATTATGATAGATCATGTATTATTGTATTATTATTCTTATTATTATGTATTATGTATTATGTATTATTATTATTATTATTATAGTTATTCTATTTGATAAGAATAATGTAATAAGAATAATAATCGTACAATGAAATAAAATTCTGTTTGTATAATTTTAACTTATTTTATATAGTTTTTATATAAATTGACACGTACCTGAAATTGTGTAAATTTTCTATAAAGTTTTTATAAATCCATTAACATAGAAAAAAAAAATATGCCCCCACGTTTTTAGACGTAAAGGAAACTTTTTAGGGGGTGCCTGAGAAAATTTAATTTTCAACGACCACCCTACTATTCACATTATCTTCTATTCACATTATATGTAGATCGATGTTAATTTAATTATGTTGGAAATAAATATTCAATTATGTTCGATTACGATTTATGAATAAATCTACATACGTCTTATAAGGTTCCCAGCAAACACAGATTGCAGGGCCATTGCTGGATAGGTGGAGGAATGCCGATACTTGAGTTGCCGAACCGCTGTCGGAAGACTTGTGATGGCCCTGTACCCTGGTGTCACAGTGGCCGACAGCTGGGCCAGTGCCGGCAGTGCCGGCAGTGTGATAACGGCCCAACGTTTGGCCAGCGCAAGTCCAGCAATGACCCAAATTGGCTGTCGGGCAGTCGTCAATGGCCCAACAAGAGCCCAATATTGATCAGCCGATGACCCAAATATTCTATTTTTGTTTATTTTCGATATTATTCGGATAAAAAATATTTTTTTCACCAGTTAATTCTTTTTCGAGCGGTAGAGCACGCAGTTGATATTTTCTGGATGATAGAAATCATCTCTTCAAAGATTACCTTTTTTTTTTTTTATGTGGGTCACCCATCCGAATTCTGGCCGCAGTTGAAGTTGCTTAACTTCGTTGATGGTCTGATGTCCGGTGTTCATCTAGACCTAATAGTCACCTCTCACAATATTTAACACTTTTTGACTCGATAGGTAAACTTTGATTTGTAAGGATTTACATCAATATGTACTTAAAAAAAAAAAATTATAGCAAAATTTCACGATCACTTCGAAGATTCCTGATGATTAAATAGTAGGGGAACGCGGGGCAGAACCGGCAGCGGGGCAGAACGGGCACCAAAACAAAAAAAAATAAAGTGGTCGGAAATGATTTTTTATAAAATATGGCGACGTATTTTGGATCAATAATGAAAAAAAAAAAATTTCAATTTTTTTTTAAAAAAGTAAAGAAAAATAGAAAAAAAAATAATTTTTTTTGATTTTTTTTTTTTTCATTATTGATCCAAAATACGTCGCCATATTTCGTAAAAAATCGTTTCCGACCACATTGTTTTTTTTTTGTTTTGGTGCCCGTTCTGCCCCGCTGCCCGTTCTGCCCCACGTTCCCCTATATACTTTTATTCGATTGCATAGAAACATTCTTGTTCCGGTAAATTCGGTGAAAGTGTTAGAAATACTGCAGTCAGCAGAAGAGCTCATAGGGGAGAGCGGGGCAAAGAGGGCACCTCAGCGAAAAAAACAAAAAATTCTTGGAAAATTTTCGATTTTTTTTTTTCAATAAAAATTGTATCTTGAAGAAATTTTTTTTTTTCAAATTTAATTCCGAAAATTTGGCCAAGGTGGCCCCTTTTCCCCGCTGCTCTCTTTGCCACCCTCTAACATACTATGTACGCCGGCGAATCAACGATCGGATGCCGGTAGAAAGTGCCGGAATTGCCAATGCCGGGCCATCAAGATACAGATGCAAGTGTGTTTGAAAACGGCCAAATGATGGCAACTCGGTTGTGGCAAGATGCAAAATGCCCTGCAGGAAATCAGTAGTTGGTAACCAACACCGTTCCATCAATGGTTGGATACTGATAAAACTTCACCGAAATACCGCTATCTTACATGTAGTGGCGCCGCAAAGGCTTGCCTGGACCAGCACATTGCCAGCACTGCCAGTGCTGGGCCATTATGATTTCGGCAGTTCTGTGTTTGCTGGGTTTTTATATAAATTGTCGGAAACCTGGAATATTATTAAATATTTTACATATTTTTTATATAATTTTTATAAATCCATTAACATATAAAAACTTTACCAACTCGATTTTATATAACTTTTATAAATATTTTGTTAATTTTTTCTACTTGGGTACTAGGAACCCCCATGTGCGCATTGATAGACACGGGAGCCCAAATAACGGTAATTAATGAAAAACCGCTGAGTGATATAGAAAATCAAGCGCCTGAACCGATGCCTCGTTTGAAAAAACCGGAATTAGAAATCAAGACAGCCTTTTCGGACTTTTTCCGATTTAACGGGGAAAAAGTATTGCTAACCCTACACGTAGGCCGCGTGACGATAACCCAAAGCGCGATTGTAATAAAAAAACTGTCGATACCTCTTGTATTAGGACTAGATCTCTTAGACAAAACCGACGCGATAATAGACCTCGGGAACAATTTATTAATCCTGAGTAAGCCTATAGCGACCATACCATTTGAAGAAAATGGGAGGAGAGAAGAAAGACAGGGACGCGACAACAGGGTACAAATAACCGAGATAGAAGATGACCTGTTCAATGCACCACTTAACGTACCGTTGGCCCACTGCGTAGCCAAAGACCTCAAAATGAACGCAGGAATCGCGTTACAATTTAGGGATAGGTTCGGTTCTGTTGAGGCACTCATGAAACAGAACCCAGAAGTTCGCGACGTCTTGACACTCCGCAAGGAGGGTCGCCTAATATTTTATCTCGTGACAAAAGAACGGAGCAGAGGAAGGCCCACCTACGAAAATCTGTCACTCACTTTAAAGTCACTGCACACCAAACTAAATGAACTCGGCCTAAAGGCAATAGCGATTCCGAAACTAGGATGTGGTCTGGACAGACTCCACTGGGACATCGTAAAAAATTTAATAAAAAGAACTTTTCCCGAGGAATTCAGAATTTATGTATACGAACTATCACAATCTCCTATGTTTCAGATCGAAACATGAAACTGTATCCCAGAATTGAGGAATTAGCAGTATTAATGATAATTAACGGACCACTATATCTTTTTCAGATGAACAACAAGGTAACTTACCAGTAGAATCTTTGAGGAAAGGAACGCAGGAAATATACATCAATAATCCTGAGATCTAATTTTGTGCTAGGACCCTTTTCTCGTGCTAACTTTTGTATTTGTAACCATAATTTTTACCTGAAATTTCTAATTCTTTATGTGTGATAAGATTTTCTTTGCCTGTAAATACATAACAAACTAACTTCGAGCACCATCTGATAAACTTATACCTTGCGTTCAATTCAGTCACTAGCTCTCTTTTTATTATCAAACTTCCTGAATTCAACCAATTGCTAAAATGAATATTCTTTTACGGAAACCTGTGTTTTGCACCCCTATAACTAATATCCGATTCCGCATTAACTTTTCCTTACAGAAACGATTGAAAATGAATAATTTAACAAACTTCTAACAAGCATTTCAGGAATGCCTGGAAGTGTGGAATCTAAACAGGTAATATTTGGAAACAATGACGATGGTGCGCAGGTATTTATTCAGACGAAAACAAACGTCGGAGTAAAATCATCAAAATACGAAAAATACGCCAAATATCAAAGATATTTCTATAACAGTCCCAACCATCCGAGGAGATATCATCGAACGAGATCCAAGTAAATCCTAATCTATACCCAGAATTGACAATACCGACAGAACAAATACATCTCAACAGACCGATACCCCGATACTCAATACCGACGCCCAATACTAGGGATGTTTCCATAACGGCCAACATACCTAAGGACGCGACGAACTAACGATATTCAAATTACGACAACGCGAATGATCGAGCATGGCTCGCCATTCTCAATTAAGGGGGGAGGTGTAACGTCCGAGCGGACGACATACCCTATTCACGCTCTCCACCCACTGAAATATAATACAACTGGAACGCGCGCTGCGGTGGTGGGGGCTCCGCAGAGAGAGATAGCTCGAATGTGACCACCTGTGTCTCTCGCACCATGTACAGTTTGTCGAAAAGTTTATACCCCTGTTTGCACGTGGTATATCCTATTAGGTTCAAATTTTTGCCGAGACGGTCCAGCGCATGCGCAGTAGCAAATAGAAAAAGACAGGTGGTCACATTCGAGCTATCTCTCTCTCCGCACAGCCAGAGGCCTGCTTAGCATTGGAGCGCGCGTTCCAGTTGTATTATATTTCAGTGTCTCCACCACCTAAAATCACCAGAACTTACCATACTATCACCAAACATAGAAACCTACCGAACCAACACACGGTACGTACATATTGTCCACACAGTAACCAACTATGGATATACACCCTGCATCACCTTCAAAACGAATAACCATAACGTTCACATCCTTATACCCACTAAACCTACATTACCCAAATATTATTACATACTTATAACCATTATTATAATTATAAAACTTACGTTTTAATCGAACCTAATATTTACTTTAACACTATTATATATTCACCTAATCATTAATTATGACATTTACCTTTTAAACCCCCTGATCTATTCACGTACATACTACCCATAATATAAAATAACTATTGTACCATTATTAGCACAACGTTTAACTCATCACTCTATTTCATAGAGGACTATTAAACGCAAATACTATATAAACAAACATAATCAACTATATATTGCATTGGAACCACTCATTCGAGATGGCCAAATAGTACATACTTTAGACTTAGTTAAGCCTAGACGTAAGCACATTCCTCAAAACTATGACGCGCACCCAGACACCCCATACCAACCCACTTGCGCACACGGACGACCAAGCGGCAGTCCAAAATCCCTTACACATATGCAAACTACTCACTCAACGCTCAAAATCCTACACGATACCAACTATACAAAACAACTCGAATACTGACGAGATAATATTCACACCAACCACACTCGGCCTAATGACCATATCATGTCAATTACTATTCCATAAACAATATCAATCCCTCACATGACCATATCACTACAGATTCACCACTCTAATATTATTTCACCCTTGCATGTTAATCATAAGTCATACTCATATATTATAACCATATACTCATTTAACCATAGTCGCTAGACTATGCTATATACGCATATTACTCTTTTACAATTACTTTTTTATATTATCCACCTTAGAATATTATATCCTGCATGTTAATTATTAAGACAATGTTAATCCGATGTTCGGCTAACATTAAGTTAGATTATCATACTAGATTAACAATGCCAACCTATTAACTTACTGAAACCTCCAATTCATAATATCGTATAATTCAAACCATCATTTTACTAGTTGTCAAAGGATCATATAATCAACCAAGCAAACGATTTATTAACTAATTGCAGCTTAAATATTGGAGACCATCCTTGGTTTACATTACAATATAGTTCACCCTCTATCCTTTGTTCTCAAACGGCATAATACAAAGAGCCCCAAGCTCGCTTTGACACCCCCTCAAACACCCTAACGTCTGGAACACTCTAGAGACCAAAGTCTCAAATACCAACCACCCTAACCGAGCGAGACAGGTTGCGGACCCAGACCAAAGGCAGATAAGAAAATATCCACTCAACACCTAGCATAAGATAATATTTTATAATATTAAATATTAAGAAATTAACATTAAGAGAAGAAATTATAAACTACAAATTATTGTATGTATCTTCAAAATAAGCTTCACTGGAAATTCTTAAAGTCATAAAATTTCGATACAGTATGAACACGTGCGAAAACTTGAAATGAGCAAAGTAAAAGCAAACCCCAGGTATTGGAAGATCACATGAAACCTAAATAACCCTTACGGTCACAAAAGAAGAAATTGCCCGAGAGGCAAAGAAAGCAAAACGACAAACATCGAAAACTTAACGTGCACCAGACACGTGAAGAAGTATGGGAAGAGGCTAAAGATCAAGGAACCCTATGAAAAACAAGTACGAGAGCTACGGGAGGGGAACACCGAGGCAGAGAGGCAAGACGAAAGAAACACCGCAGCACACCCGACGGGAGGAGGGTAACCCCACAAAAAACACCCGCTAAACGGAAAAATAAAAATAACAAAAACGAGGAAAAAACCTTTGGGCCATAGACCAATCATAGGCTGACAGGCCCCCCCATGAAGCTACGGCCCAATCAGCTAAGGCCCTTCACACCAGCCTAATCTAGGACCCCGCACCCCCGATGATCATATAAAACACCCCGGCAGACTCAGCAACAGCCTCTTCCAGCACATACCCCTCTTCTAGAGCATACCTCGCTCTCGCTCTCGCTCGCCTCGCACCTTCTGCACCGTTCCGCACTTGAAGACTCTTCACACCAGCTTCGCAGTATCTCCAATTGCACATCACCGACTTGAAGTGGCATCGAAACTCAAACGAAGATCCAGAACTCAACTCTTTACATATTACGCTCAAGTTTTCAAACGTCCATTCATTCACATCTTTCCGAATACGGAACTTAGCTTCAAACTAGACTCATTTTTAAAATAACAGATTCCAGTGAGGGTTATATTAAAACCAGGAATCATAGTATAATATCAATAAAGTTAAATAACCAGTCAAATTCGAGTAAGAACAAACGAAATCATTTATCCTTCGCCACCCCCTTGATCCAGTCCAAACTTGAACAACACCGAAGATCAAGGGACGAGCCTCATCGAAGATCCAGAAGAAACCAACTCAAGGTAAGAGCAATCATAATAACACTTTAAAATAATCAATTCTCGCATTATTCAATTAAAAAGACTTTAAGTCCGAATCAAGAAGATAAGATCCAAATACTAAGATATTCAAACGAGTAGTTAGATGAGAGCATAAATAGTTAGATAGCGCGACTCCTCTGAATTTGATACTAGATTAATCCAGTCCACTGTATTTCAATACTTTATCGATAATTGGTAACCCAGAACTCTCGAGTGAACGTCTAGGTTGTCCGCCGCGATATTTCCAGTAGCTAGCCTCTAGAACTTTTGCTCCCTAGGTTTGATAAGTAACCAAATCACGTGTCTGCGCATGTGCGAATAACATATCACGACCGAGGGAGATATGTGAGTCTTCTGTCCCGTAAGACATGCTCGATATGGGGTTATTTTGACGCATGTAGGATAAAAAAATTAAAAATCTTCCAAAAGAAGAAAAGAACAAGTCTATAACATTGGCCAGCTACATGCGAATACGCGAAAAGCTATAAGGATTTAAAAAAAAAACAAGACGGATAGTCGACGTTTACCCGACATCTTCTTGTATCAGAAAACGGTATCTTGGAGTCATCTAAATGTTTTTCACGCAGGTCAACTCGACGTTATCTTTAAATTGTCAGGTATTAGACAAGTATTAGATTAATATATATTATTAATATACCGGGAAGATTCGGTGAGAGTAGACAGCCCCCTTCCTACGCCAAAACTAACACAGGCGCGCACCGCGTGCGTGAGCCTCGGCGGGCGGGGCTAAGCGACCAGTGGTGCTTCTACCCTTAGACCATATACCGGGAGATTATGTGGAAATGAAAGGCTCCAAGCGCGCGAACTTTGATTTAGTCAAATCTCATTGGCCGGCAGAATAGCGCCAGCGACTCCACCAACTTTTCAGTAATATCCCCAGCTCTGTCGTCTGCTAGATTCACACAAACATAACCTATTTCTGCCACCATTTGTATTTGACAACAATCGGAAACAAATAGCAGACGGACTCTAGGGATATTTGTGGAAGGTCTGAAATTGGTGTTCCTCGTAATATTCGAATAAATCAGCGCCTGCGCGCTTGGAGCCTTTCATTTCCACATAATCGCGCGGTAGAATGGACTGGGCATTGGAGTGGTGGGGGTGCTGCCGAGTAAGGAGACAAGGATAGTCATAGCGATATATATATGCGCACGAATAAGCCTTGTTCATGCTAACTCTCGAAATCGAGTTGGCACTGAAGTCAAGGTGAAAACTTATTACACATAGGGTTTAGAATACTAACGTGGCAACGCTGCTGTTCAATGTCGCAACGTTCACTCTGTGAACAGAGCACTTCGTCTCTCTCGTAACAACGGCGTAGTGTCTTCCGTCTCTTTTGCTTTACTCGGCAGCAGACCGTACAATGCTTCAGCATAGGCAATGCCCAGTCCATTCTATATGGTCTAAGCTTCTACCGAATCTTCCGCGCTAGGCCGAGTCCGCATAGCCCACCTTGATACTTAACCTAAAAAGCAATCATCGCACTGAACACGGAAAATAATGAACGCGAATAAAATGAATTTGCCTGATGTGAACATTTATTTTCGAAATTTATGAACGAATTTAAAATCAAATATCAATTAATTGGATTTAAGTATTGATTATCAGTGTTTAGGATCGATATTTGAGACGAAATGGATCAGGTAAGTGGAGGGTAAATCATTGAAGACAGCATGGTCAAGAATTGGTTTATTTATTGATTTATTGATTTATTTATTTATTAACAGAAAAATGAAATTCATCAACGATTATTGGTTAATCGAGGGATCCATTGCTGTTGAATTATGGCGTACGTCCAAACTTATCGGAGATTGAATGCTTGGGAATCGAAGAGAGGCTACCGATGAGCCACTGTCGAACGTAGTAGACTTTTACTCAAATCATTTTTGTTTCTTAACGACTACTTCTATCGAAGACCGGAGTGCTGGCATGTACCTCAGCGAGGCTTCATAGCATGCGGAGGGGCTTTGTCGCAGGAGTTTGTAGTGCGATGAGGTAGCGTACGAAGAGCTTCGTTGCAAGCGTTTGTAGCACGTCCATGATATTCATCGAACATTTCTTGCTCGTCCAATGAGCATTCAACGTTCATGTCTCGTAGCAGGCGGAGAAGCTCCGTCTCAGATGTTCGTGGTGCAATGAGGCAGTGTACGAGGAGCTTTGTTGCAAGGGTTCATAGCACGTCGACGATATGTAGTCCTTCTCTGGACTCTGGCCAAGCCTTGCCGCAAAAAAATTTGATAGAAAATGCTCGTCGACGCACTGCGAACTCTGGCAACGAAGCTTCTTGTACGCTGCCTCATCGCACTGCGAATATCTGCGACGGCTCTCCTCCGCCTGCGACAAGACATGAACGTCGAATGCTCGTTGGACAAGTAAGAAATGTTCGATGAGTATCGTCGATGTGCGACGAACCCTTGCAACAAAGCTCCTCGTACGCTGCCTCGTCGTACTGGGAACATCTGCGACGAGGCTTCTTCGCCTGCTACGAGACATGAACGTTGAATGGTCATTAGACGAGTAAGAAATGTTTGATGAATATCGTCGACGGGCTAAGAACCCTTGCAATAAAGCTCCTCGTACGCTGCCTCGTCGCACTAGGAACATCTGCGACGAAGCTCCTTCGCCTGCTATGAGACATGAACGTTGAATGGTCGTTAGACGAGTAAGAAATGTTCGATGAATATCGTCGACAGGCTACGAACCCTTGCAACGAAGCTACTCCGTACGCTGCCAAGCCTCGCCGACGCTGTTGCTAGCTCTCGCTTCTTCGATCCCTGCTTGGTTCTCGATCACTCTTCGCAGTCTGTTGCCTGAGGTCAGCTTGGATAACGACGCCGGCGATATTTCTCCTCAAGAGTTAGCGGGCGATCAGTCATTGGGTACGTAGGATACAAAGTTAACGGATATCGAAAAGACTTACAAGACTTATAAATTCTCATGATAGTCAGTTATACTCTCACCTTGCTGTTTCAGAGGCAGTAACGATGTCCTGGGATGGCAACATCTTCTTCAACTAGTATGAATTTATTTTTCTCCGACACCTGATTGTACTACAAACTCCTGCGACAAATCCCCTCCGCACACTATGAAGCCTCGGTGAGGTACATCTCAGCACTCAAGCCTCTGATACAAGTAGTCGTTGAGAGCCGAAAATGGTTTGAGTAAAATTGTACTACGTTCGACAGTGGCTCATTGGTAGCCTCTCTCCGATTCCCAAGCATTCAATCTCCGATAAGTTTGTGCGTACACCATAATTCAACAGCAATGGATCCCCCGATTAACCAATAATCGTTGATAAATTTCATTTTTATGTTAATAAATAAATGAATCAATAAATCAACCAATTTTTACCATGTTGTCTTCAATGATTTACCCTCCACTTACTTGTTCCACTTCGTCTCAAATATCGATCCTAAACACTGATAATCAATACTTAAATCCAATTAATTGATATTTGATTTCAAATTTGTTGATAAATTTAAAAAATGAATGTTCACATCAGGCAAATTCATTTTAATCGCGTTCACTCTTTTCCGTGTTCAGTGCGATGATTGCTTTTTAAATTGAGTATTTATCGAGTTAGCGTGGATGGGCTATAGTATTTATCGAGTTAGCGCGGATGGGTTATGCGAATTCGGCCTAGCGCGGAAGATTCGGTAAAAGCACCACTGGCTGCCTAGCCCCGCCCGTCGAGTCTCACGTACGCGGTGCGCGCTTGTATTGGTTTGGTCGTAGGAAGGGGATCGGTTACCTTCACCGAATATTCCCGGTATATACAGATGACCAAACCAGCAAATCGCCAATCACTCTGTGCTATTTAATAACACCAACCCATTAACTTGCTAAATCACCGACTATAATATCTTATATTATTCCAAAGTACCAAGTCACCAGTCTATACTACGGCAGTATTAGTATAATTCAAATCGTCATTTTACTAGTTGTCAAAGGATCATATAATCAACCAAGCAAATGATTTATTAACTAATTGCAGCTTAAATACCTATCCGCATATTGGAGACCATTCTTGGTTTACATTACAATATAGTTCACCTTCTATCCTTGGTTCTCAAACAGCATAACACTAAGAGCCCCAAGCTCGCTTTGACACCCCCTCAAACACCCTAACGTCTGGAACACTCTAGAAACCGAAGTCTCAAATGCCAACCACCATAACCGAGCGAGACAGGTTGCGAACCCAGACCGAAGGCAGAGAGGAAAATATCCACTCAACGCCTAGCATAAGATAATATTTCATAATATTAAGTATTAAGAAATTAACATTAAAGAAGAAATTATAAACTACAATTTCTTGTATGTATCTTCAAAATAAGCTTCACTGGAAATTCTTAAAGTCATAAAATCTCGAAATAGTATGAACACGTGCGAAAATTTAAAAAGAGCGAGTAAAAGCAAAACCCCAGATATTGGAAGATTACATAAAACCTAAATAACCCTTACGGTCACAAAAGAAGAAATTGCCCTGAAAGTCAAAGAAAGCAACGCGACAAACATCGAAAACTCAACGTGCACCAGGCACGTGAAGAAGCATGGGAAGAAGCCAAAGATCAAGGAACCCTACGAAAAACAAGGACAAGAACTACGGGAGGGGAACACTGAGGCAGAGAGGCAAGACGAAAGAAAACCCCACAGGGCACCCGACGGGAGGAGGGTAACCCCACAAGAGCACCCACCAAAAGGAAAAATAAAACTAACAAAAAACGAAGAAAGACCTCTGGGCCATAGACCAATTATAGGCTGACAGGCCCCCCCATGAAGCTGCGGCCCAATCAGCTAAGGCCCTTTCACACCAGCCTAATCTAGGACCCCGCACCCCCGATCATCATATAAAACACCCCGGCAGACTCAGCAACAGCCTCTTCCAGCACATACCCCTCTTCTAGAACATACCTCTCTCGTCTTCCCCTGCATCGAACCGCACTTGACTTCTCTTCACACCAGCTTCGCAGCATCTCCAATTTCACATCTCCAACTTGAAGATACATCGAACCGCAGACGAAGATTCAGAACTCAAACTTTTACATATTACGCTCAGTTTTCAAAACGTTCATTCATACTCATCTTTCCGAATACGGAACTTCCCGTGTAGAAATTTGTCGTGGCTAGCCCTAATACTGACATGGGCCATATCGGGCAGATTTGTGGCGTGCCCAGACTTGCACCACTGACCGGGTCCTGCAGTGGCACTGTCGTGGCGTGCCCCAAAATTGAGATAAGCTATTTTAGGGCAAGTTTGGGGATTGCAAAATCTGCATCACTGGACGGGTCCTGAAGTGGTGCCAGTGTTACGGTGCGAAACATCCCACATCGATTATTCGATTTGAAATCCTATAAACTGCCCCTTTTTCGCCAGCTAGGCCCATGCGTGACGCTGCAGTTAAAGCCATAGAGTTATAGCAGACGAAAATTAAATGCAACGAACACCCATAGTGATATATTGTGGCCTGCAGCAGACGTAAATAATTGCAATGACGGTTGTTGTGTGATAGCTGCATAAACTGTTTTTTTAATCAGAATCATACAATAATTACGTCTATACAGAGGACTTGTACGTACCTACGTAATATTTAAACGTAGACCCAGCTTAACTTACAATATTATAAAAAAAAAGCGTACCGAAAACCCACATAATAGTATTTTTTAGTTTAAAAAAGATTACTGAGTACCCATGTACCTAATATTTTATCGGTATAAATATGATTAGAAATATCGTTATATCTGACTATTTATTTCTAAAACCAAAATTATTTGAGATCCTCACATCATAAATACCATTTAAACAAAATATCTGCAGTCCGGGCTCGAACCTGGAAGGAATCGTGGTGCAAGTAGGGTGCGATAATTGCTAACCTGATTAGTCCCCGGCCGGGCACAGTATCTAAAACCGAGACATCTGGCTGGGGCCCTAACAGGCTGCCACAGCGCAGCCAGGCATGGGCCCCATCTATAGTCTGGCCAACTATTCAGAACCCGGCCAGTGCCACAATTCAATTTCTACACGGGTTAGCTTCAAGTAAATTCTATTTTCGAAGTAACCGATTCAGTGAAGGTTATATTAAAACCAAGAATCACAGTATACCCGAGTCAGAATTTAACGCCTGCTTTGAACCTCCAATTCCTACCATTGGGAGGTTCTTGAGGGTTTTCGGTGGTTTACCCGAGTCGAAATTTAGAACCTACCATAAGCCTGCATGTACTAATCAGAACCTTTTTTACTACTTTTTGGTCCTCACGCCCTATTCAAAACCTTGAGAGAGCTATTTCTTCCATAGTTGGACTCCTTGTGGACCTTAACGTCCTATCATAACCTATTCTGGTACTCTCTGTGATAGTTCTCTCATATTGAAGCCTATTTAATGTCTTGAGGTCCTCGAAAAGTACTGCTGCGGTGTCTGGATTGCTGATTGATATTTTACTTACTCGGAATAATTAGATGCGATTACGGACAGGATTATGAGAATATAGTTATCAAAAAAATAATGCCATTATTTATGACTAAAATTATATAACGCATAATAAAATGACATAATTCACTGTTGACAAAAAAGTGCAGGTTAACGCACGTGTTTTATTCAAGTTCCGTTCGATTAACAGGTACTCCAATATAGACTTGATCATCGACATTTATATAAACGCAAACATCCGAGAGAGCTTCTACGGAAATAGCTATCATATTATCAGTTACGTTACATTGGAGTAAAAATGATTGACTGTCGTGAGTATGAAAATCTCCACGTGCAGAAAATACATAATTGCGTACACATTCTTGAATAATTGCATAATGTTGGTGAGGACAATTACATAATTGCAACCTACAATTGCAATTTATTATTTTAACAAAGGTATGCACTAAGCCGATTTTGTACCTATCGCCATGTTGATACTGCACTGCATAGGAGTGCGTTTGTAAATTGTCTTTATAATTTTTTGCTACATATAATTTACCATTTTTCAACAACCGTAAATATTGATATACAGAAAAATTTTGCAATACAATTCCCGAATTACGGAAAGCTATGTCGACAAAATCTGGTAAATCCAAGATTCGCATATAACTGCCGACACTATGACACTTACGGTACAACTCTTCTATAATTTTTACCTGCCTTTTTTTTTTAAACAAAAGTCACGAATATCACCATGTGGCAATAGTCCGACCAATCTCGTCATTTTTATACAATAATCATGTGATTTTGCTATCTGCATATCAATATGGGAAGTTCCATGAATAAGTTTTAGTAATAGCCCATTTATATTTTCGTACTCATAGCAGCTATGTACCCAAAGTGGGCCAAGATTTATCACACAATCAGGTAGATGCAGTAACTGATGCACGTTAATCGAGCTGAATTTAATATCATATAACGTTGGAAATTCTCTAACAAATTTATGTAACAAGTCCCGTGCTACTTCGATCATGTTGGGTGCTACTGTATCGGAATTAAGAATGGACGATGCTACTACTAATAATATATAGTGATCGAAGTAATTCTGCTGAAGTACGCCATGAAAAACAGGGATGGACTAGTAGAAGAACCACATTTTTAACTCTGAAGCTTTCCAGTGGACTAAATCGAATACACTACGTGGCATACGATGAACAAATTTTGGAGGTTTAATTGTCCTTAGTCTGCCATTAATTATATTGACGAGATGATACATCGAAAAGGGATATGCACGGTATTTTACGTCAAACAACAAGGTCAATATTTTTTTTTACAACACCACCGTCGACGCAATGCATACGATCGATAGCCATTCCTTTGATAAAATCCGGCATTATTAATGAAAGAGCAGTGGGACCTTTAACACCCATTTCTGGCGCATCAGGTCTTCCTATGTCAGCGTGTCCTAAGGAGTCTTCCAATGTTCTCAATACTATTTCATCATCATATGGATATGCATGTACAGTACCTCCTGAGGGCAAAGCAACACTAATGCCTCTGCACAAACAAGTTGGGCAACCATAATTTCCGTTGAATTGTATAAAGTTTAAACATTCGCATTTAACTGGTAAATCGCAGGTCCCCGCTAATACTATACCTCTTACATTCATTGCAACATTTTCTCTAGGCAGATATACTTCAATACCATTAGCAATTCTTCGAAAATCTGAATAAAAAGTATGAAGAAATCGATTCATGTTCGGCTTCTTATCACCGTATCAATAAAGTCAAATAACAAGTTTAAATTCGAGTAAGATCAATCTAAATCATTTATCCTTCGCCACCCCCTGATCCAGTTCAAACTTGAGCAACACCGAAGATCAAGGGACGAGCCCCCATCGAAGATTAAGAAGAAACCGACTCAAGGTAAGAGCAATCATAATAACACTTTAAAATAATCCATTCTCGCATTATTCAATTGAAAGACTTCAAGTCCGAATCAAGAAGATAAGATTCAAATACTAAGATATTCAAACGAGTAGTTAGATGAGAGCATGAATAGTTAGATAGCACGACTCCTCTGAATTTGATACTAGATTAATCCTGTCCACAGTATTTCAATACTTTATCGGTAATTGGTAACCCAGAACTCTCGAGTGTACGTCTAGGTCGTTCGCCGCGATATTTCCAGTAGCTAGCCTCTAGATTTGACCGCGAACGCCGCTCCGACGTCACATTGGAATGAATTCGAATTTTCAAACGTCCTTAGATTGGCTATTCTAAAATAAAGAACAGCTGTCCAAATTTCTAATTCGATATTTTGCCCTTCGTGCAAAACATGGGGAAAGGAACAATACAGAACCCATGAAAAAGAAGTCAGTAAGGGAATGGAGAAAAGTGCTCACAAGGCTTGCCTTGCTGCTGCACTCGAAGAGAGGAGACTAACCATCGAGCAGATAGATTGACAGAATTATTGTAATAAATGTAAGCATCAACCAAATCAAATCCGGATATCAGGATTGTGCTGATTAGTGATTTGTGAAAAAATACTGTGTATTGAGCGACGACGAATTTTATAGTTCGATATTTATTTTTTTGCAACACCTGCTTCGAAAGTTTGATTTTCGTGGCTTGTGTAGCGCGCGTAAAATACCCTATTTCCGAGGAATGAAAAAAAGAAGAGTTAGCGCATGCGCACGCCGCAAATACTCTACTTTCCGCACTAGTGCTTTTGTTGACTCTACTTTACGCACTAGTGCTTTTGTCGACTTTACTTTACGCACTAGTGCTTTTTTCGCACACTGTGTCATGGCGGCGGACAGTCGCGATGTGAGGTTATATTCAATAATTAATCTGTCTCTCAAATCAAACTCTCTTCGCAGGGAGTTACAAAAAATATCGTATGATACACGTGCGGATAGGCAATATCTGTCTCGTGTCATTACGGCACTCGTCGGATATTGCCTACTTTCCGCACTTGTATCGCAATATACTATTTCAGTGTTCATATTTTTTTTTTGCTTGTATTTTTTTAATCGTGTGATGAGATTATGTTCATGAAATTTTTTAAACATTTCAATGAAATTATCAATTATCGTTAGTAATCATTCGAATAATCGAATTTATTTGTAAAATTTTTAAAATGCATTCTATCAAAAGTTATGAATTAAGGGGGGAGGGGATACCGGATGTGTTACCGACACCGCCTATATCTCCGAAACGGGGCTATCAATCGACTTGTCCTTGCGGCAGTCGATGTTTGACGAGTAATGGGTTCGAACTGGTACGTTTGATCGGATGAAATCGGATTTTTTTTTTTTTTTTTTATCGAAAAGCGTGGTCGTGCCATTTATTTCGACTTATATCAAAGCCTACGGATCGAAAATGCAAAATCGTCTTCCTGAGCCCGATTCTGTATGGCATTCCGAACACAACCATCCAAAAACATCTTTGGTTTCGACCAATGCCGGGTTTATAATCTTGCCGCCCTAGGCACTTTCGGATCTGCGCCCCTTACCCGGCGTGAAAACTCACTGGCTTTTGATTTTCATTTGAATATTATATATGGGGCATTCCTCGTGAAATCGACCTGGCCAAAACCCTGACTTTCTCAGCATCGGTTCAAACTTTGAGAAATGTTCGTGTCAGTTGATGACAGTATGCATGAATTGTTTCAGATTTTGAATCGAAAACGTTTAGACGTTAGCAGCTGATACAAAATCGGCGAAAATCGGCAATGTCCGAGTTTTGATTGAGTATAACTCGAAAACTACATATCACACAAAAAAAATGTTAGGTACAAAAAAGTTTCAGTTTGAAGTGAACTTGAAAGTAATGATATGAAAAAAATATGGCAACTCCGAAAAGCTGAAAAAAAATTGGTGTAAAATTAGTTTTTCAAATTTCTCAAAAATATTCGTTTTTTCTGCTCAAAATTTCCGGGGATACTCCTCTACAGTGTGAAAACAACGTGTTTACATTTCATCATGGGGGCAGATTTCGTTTAGAACATATGACTGTTTTACTGAATTCATTTTTTTTAAATTCATAACTTCTGAACAACGTTTTTTCTTAGAAATAAATTCGGTACAAAAATCACAGCTTTTATACCAAATCCGAGCACGTGATAAAACTTAGGCACATTGTTCATTTTTATTTTCTTTTTCAACTTTTCAGAGGCTCAATATTTTTTTGCATGGAACTGGAACTTTTTTATTCTCAACATTTCTTTTTCCGTATGATGTGCAGTTTTCGAGTTATACGCAATTAAAACTCGGACATCTTCAAAGCAAAAACTATTAAATCTAGATTGTCAATTCTGCAGCTTGCAGGCTACTTGAATAGGGGAAGATGGGGTAATTGTGAACACCTAAGGGAGATTGAAAAAAAACCGAGGAAATCACATAGTTATGAAATTTTTCTTCATTGCAACCTCAACTTTGATATCTTATCTTAGCAATCCATCACAATTTATGTCATTAAATCAAGAATTAGGTCACAATTTTGAATAAATACAAAACCCTTGCATTCCGCAATTACGCCGACTCCCCTGGGGTAATTGCGAACAGCACTTGGGGTAGCTCGGGCGACTAGACTTGAGGTGAATCTGATAATAAATAGGGGTAGAACATCAAAAACCAACCGAGTACCTGAAGATAATCCATATTCCAACAACACATGGTGAAGAAATATCAGCCCGGGGTAATTGCGAACCCATTATTACGCAATTCGCAATTACCCCAAACGATCAAATCGATAGAAAGTAACATTGCAAAGAAACACGGCCTCACATTCTGAACTTGAGCGTAAGCAATGATATCGTCATGGAATGTACTTGCTAAAGCTAAATATTCAACACTGTATTACATAAAACCAGGTCATTTCATCGATTTGAACACCTAAGAATAATTACATCAAATTCATTGAAATGTTTTCACGGTTATTACCTCGAAGATCTTACGAGTTTTTTTACATTTGACAGGGCGTCAACATTGCAATTTGAAACAGCTCTCCATTTGCACCGGTTTATGTAGATTGGGGAAAGGAAACATAGAGAAATGGCCTGTTCGTATTTACCCCGCGTTCGCAATTACCACACTCTCCCCTACTGCTAATTTTATTCGAATCCATCTCGGTCAAGTGTATGACTGATATATGAGCTGGACTGCGGCGCTCCTTCATTTTTCCTCGGAGGGAAAAAGAATTATTTTACGTTTTATCCAAATCTGCCGCCCCTCAAACTTTGCCGCCCTAGGCCAGTGCCTACTTGGCTTATGCCTAAAATCGGCGTTGGTTTCGACAACGATGAAGAAACCACATCTAATCTACGTTTTTGTGGTAATTTTCGCGATTGTCAAGGGCCGTGAGCGAAAATGGCCGCTCACGGCTGTTGATATGATGTGGTGGTTCGCAGAATGCCCGTGAGATGTCGCCGCACGCCCATTTAAGCTTCTCCTTTTACCACCGCTGTTACGTTGGTACACCTGGTACCACGTGACTCGACCCGCAGTCAGAGGTGATTTGAAGACTAACAATACGTATATTTACAATATAATGCCTGGTATCTGGAAATGAAAATTTCATGTACACCCTGATTGGTTATGCTATATTTCAGATTTTTCAAGTGTTCAGCAAACTTGCAAACAAATGACAAGTATTTGTATAAAAGAAAAAAAAAAACAATTTTATTGGCGAATCGGGTATGGGTAATTCATGGTTGAAAAGGAGAGCAGACTTTTGTAACAGATTTTTTTTTACACTTATTTCAAACGAATCTATAGATACTAATATTCTACTAACCATCGTCGTATAATATGTATAAACCATATATTTTATGTATTTTTATATAATTGTATATAATGGATAGCTGTATAATGCGAGGAACGTATAATATAAAATTATATATGATATGCAGTACAACTACTCACATGATATTTTATCTATATATATGTATTGAAAAACCATGGAAAATGATGGAATAACGGAAATAAATGAACAAAATGCTCAATTTCGGATTGATTATATATTTTACCGAGATGTTGGAGAAATCGTTGAAAAGTATTATATTGTAAATATACGTATTGTTAGTCTTCAAATCACCTCTGACTGCGGGTCGAGTCACGTGGTACCAGGTGTACCAACGTAACAGCGGTGGTAAAAGGAGAAGCTTAAATGGGCGTGCGGCGACATCTCACGGGCATTCTGCGAACCACCACATCATATCAACAGCCGTGAGCGGCCATTTTCGCTCACGGCCCTTGACAATCGCGAAAATTACCACAAAAACGTAGATTAGATGTGGTTTCTTCATCGTTGTCGAAACCAACGCCGATTTTAGGCATAAGCCAAGTAGGCACTGGCCTAGGGCGGCAAAGTTTGAGGGGCGGCAGATTTGGATAAAACGTAAAATAATTCTTTTTCCCTCCGAGGAAAAATGAAGGAGCGCCGCAGTCCAGCTCATATATCAGTCATACACTTGACCGAGATGGATTCGAATAAAATTAGCAGTAGGGGAGAGTGTGGTAATTGCGAACGCGGGGTAAATACGAACAGGCCATTTCTCTATGTTTCCTTTCCCCAATCTACATAAACCGGTGCAAATGGAGAGCTGTTTCAAATTGCAATGTTGACGCCCTGTCAAATGTAAAAAAACTCGTAAGATCTTCGAGGTAATAACCGTGAAAACATTTCAATGAATTTGATGTAATTATTCTTAGGTGTTCAAATCGATGAAATGACCTGGTTTTATGTAATACAGTGTTGAATATTTAGCTTTAGCAAGTACATTCCATGACGATATCATTGCTTACGCTCAAGTTCAGAATGTGAGGCCGTGTTTCTTTGCAATGTTACTTTCTATCGATTTGATCGTTTGGGGTAATTGCGAATTGCGTAATAATGGGTTCGCAATTACCCCGGGCTGATATTTCTTCACCATGTGTTGTTGGAATATGGATTATCTTCAGGTACTCGGTTGGTTTTTGATGTTCTACCCCTATTTATTATCAGATTCACCTCAAGTCTAGTCGCCCGAGCTACCCCAAGTGCTGTTCGCAATTACCCCAGGGGAGTCGGCGTAATTGTGGAATGCAAGGGTTTTGTATTTATTCAAAATTGTGACCTAATTCTTGATTTAATGACATAAATTGTGATGGATTGCTAAGATAAGATATCAAAGTTGAGGTTGCAATGAAGAAAAATTTCATAACTATGTGATTTCCTCGGTTTTTTTTCAATCTCCCTTAGGTGTTCACAATTACCCCATCTTCCCCTATTCAAGTAGCCTGCAAGCTGCAGAATTGACAATCTAGATTTAATAGTTTTTGCTTTGAAGATGTCCGAGTTTTAATTGCGTATAACTCGAAAACTGCACATCATACGGAAAAAGAAATGTTGAGAATAAAAAAGTTCCAGTTCCATGCAAAAAAATATTGAGCCTCTGAAAAGTTGAAAAAGAAAATAAAAATGAACAATGTGCCTAAGTTTTATCACGTGCTCGGATTTGGTATAAAAGCTGTGATTTTTGTACCGAATTTATTTCTAAGAAAAAACGTTGTTCAGAAGTTATGAATTTAAAAAAAATGAATTCAGTAAAACAGTCATATGTTCTAAACGAAATCTGCCCCCATGATGAAATGTAAACACGTTGTTTTCACACTGTAGAGGAGTATCCCCGGAAATTTTGAGCAGAAAAAACGAATATTTTTGAGAAATTTGAAAAACTAATTTTACACCAATTTTTTTTCAGCTTTTCGGAGTTGCCATATTTTTTTCATATCATTACTTTCAAGTTCACTTCAAACTGAAACTTTTTTGTACCTAACATTTTTTTTGTGTGATATGTAGTTTTCGAGTTATACTCAATCAAAACTCGGACATTGCCGATTTTCGCCGATTTTGTATCAGCTGCTAACGTCTAAACGTTTTCGATTCAAAATCTGAAACAATTCATGCATACTGTCATCAACTGACACGAACATTTCTCAAAGTTTGAACCGATGCTGAGAAAGTCAGGGTTTTGGCCAGGTCGATTTCACGAGGAATGCCCCATATATAATATTCAAATGAAAATCAAAAGCCAGTGAGTTTTCACGTCGGGTAAGGGGCGCAGATCCGAAAGTGCCTAGGGCGGCAAGATTATAAACCCGGCATTGGTCGAAACCAAAGATGTTTTTGGATGGTTGTGTTCGGAATGCCATACAGAATCGGGCTCAGGAAGCCGATTTTGCATTTTCGATCCGTAGGCTTTGATATAAGTCGAAATAAATGGCACGACCACGCTTTTCGATAAAAAAAAAAAAAAAAAAATCCGATTTCATCCGATCAAACGTACCAGTTCGAACCCATTATTCGTCAAACATCGACTGCCGCAAGGACAAGTCGATTGATAGCCCCGTTTCGGAGATATAGGCGGTGTCGGTAACACATCCGGTATCCCTTCCCCTTAAGGGGGTATAGGACTGCCGGAGCCTTCAAAACAATTATATTTTTCTGGATGTGATTACAATGAGCGTACTCGAGGTGGGCGAATTATATTTGAGTAGGTACATGTTTATTGGGCTCAAAGGGAACTTTTAATATTGGGAAGGAAGTTTGAACACACGTTATGGTTACGAGAGGTTTTATTAACAACTGACCTACTGAACACAGTAAGGATTACGCCCTAAACTATATCTAAGTAGATGGACACGTCTTTAGACAGTGGCGTTCACTAGTGGCTATACGTACTAAGTGTATATTACTTTAACAGGAACCCTAAAAGAAATATAGATGAAAAAAATCTTCATAAATATTGAAATCCGAAGCTATTGAATTAGTACAGGTTTTTTCAGATTCGTAGCGGCCCGCATGATAACTCAAGAGCCAAGGCAGTTAGATTGCTGAAATTTTCACGAAATTTTCATCATACCTCTGTGCACGATGTGAACCAGTCTCACTGATTTACAAAAAAAAAAATGACAAAAATATTCGAAAAAAATGAAAATTTTCCGAATTTATTAAAAAAAAATCCTGTTTTTCGTTTATAAAATCCCTCACAGAATTTTGCCGTTGATGCGACTAGTTCACATTGTGCATAAAGGTATCATGAAGATCTCGTGAAAGTTTCTACTTTCTCAGTGACTTGGTTTTTGAGTTATCATGCGGGCCAGCTACGAATCGACAAAGAAACCTGTGCTGATTCAATTTCTATATTTATCAATATTTTTTCCATTCATATTTTTTTTGAGGTTCATTTTGAGTCTAATAAACATGCATTCAAATGTAATTTGCCTACCTCGAATACGCTCATTGTAATTCCACCCAGAAGAACATAATTTATTGTTCTAAAGGCTCCAGCAGTCCTATACCCCCTTAATATTAGTCCGCAATGATAAACTAAAATGGCGAAGATTTTTTTTTCATTCCTCATTCCCTTATTATTTTCCAGACCTCTAGAGCTAGATCTAAACTAAGGTTCATATTCCCTGAGATAAGTAATGACGATAGGTATAACGAATAATATTTCTGATAATAAGAACGTCATCCGACATGGGATGCTTCACAAGAGTAACTAGGGTAGGACTTATGACAGCTTATCAGGAACTGCTACGCTTATAGGATTTTCAACTAAAAAGGTAATTGGATATGTCGTTTTGAATAGAAAATGTGTTATGTGTGATGAGGGTCATCCCGAAGAAGACCATGACTGTCGTTTGAATTTTGTTGGCAGTGCCGAGGCAATGGAGCCGAAGGCTGCCGTTCTATTGACTGAAGATAATCCTATATTTGAAAAATTTAAACTTGAATTAGGCATCATGATAGCTGATAATGATAGTAGCTCCATGTGCGCAGTGAGAGAAGCATCGAGTCACGAAGTTGTAAGGCAATCTGAACAAAATCACACTTCAAAAGGTGTAGTTACAGCTTTATTTGAATTGAAAAATGAAAAGAAATATAAGGAACTAACTGTTGCTGCTATTCAATAATTGAAAAATAAATGTCAATTGTGTACCACAAAATAGAGGTAATAGTACGGAAATGGCAAAGGCTATTGAAAATCATCGGAAAATCTAGCATTTCATGGTTTCAACCATCACAATGACTGTGGATCTTGGTGGTGGATACCATCCAAATTCTGATACGTAAGAGCACTCAATTATTGGTGATGGTTTTCGAGATGAACATTTTTTCGACGATTTGGAGCAGGTTTTTAGTAATTTTGCTAAAAAAGCTGAGCAGTCCACTGCTGGTACATTGAGTAACTTTAATGAAATCTTGAAGGCCATGATAGTTAGTAAAGCTCCTAAGAGTAGGCTTTATGGTAAATTATTCGCAGGTGATATAAGGGTTGCTTTTGCAATAAGCATAAGAAAAATAATGGCGAGGTGTGCACACGGCAGACGTGGCCAAAAGATTAGCATTATCTCCTAGACGAATTGTATTTAAAAAAAAATTGTAAATAAAAAGTACTATTTAAGGAGGAAAGAAAATATGTGAATTGTAAATATACTTGTTCACTCATAAAATAATATGTTACAATTTTATTTTAGATAGTTTATAACGAAAGCATTCAATGAGTGACCGTTTATTCGGGAGACGAAAAATCACAGCCAGTGTAAGAATTTTGTTCGATGCAATATGTAATCACCGTTCTCCAGTATGGATCTTGCGAAAGTAAATTTGGATTTCCTAGAATAATGAGTAAAGCACGAGCCCTGGTGATTGCGACATTTAGGCGACGTGGTGACGCAACAAAACCAAGACAACGTTTTACGTCTTCCTGGACAAGGTGACTTTTCGATCTCACTGCAGAGAGAATAATTACATTTCGCTCTTGCCCTTGAAATTCTTCCACGCTACCCACTTTTGGCAATGTCGTATTCATCTCTGATAACAAATCCCGAATATGGCGAACCTAGTGAACAGAAATTTTTTTTCTTAGTTTGCTAATTACCAAACTAGACAAAATGTACACATGCAATTACAGATCTCAGTCAATAAAGACGTGTTGTGCAGAAAATTTTTACCTGTTTTGTGTAAGGTGTTATAATTCCGATGTCATCCGGCTTAAGTCCGTGATTGTACATTTTGAGTACATAAAAATAAGCCTGAGCAGCTTCTTCGGGATTATACCAGCTAGGACTATCTGGATCTTGATAATTCTGACCTAGAACACCATGGAAAACTATTGCTGGAGGATAGTCAGATCGTTCGGGCAAATCGTTTGCAACCAATCTCAACAAGTCGCCTTCTTTCCCTTGCCTGGTAATCTGGAAATTTTACAAATTACCTATTGTTAGTTTTATTATCCTATATCCTATAAATTACCTATTTTTAATTCTTACAAATAATGAAAAAACTGAACAATTACTTGCGCTTCGAGTTCAGAATCATAGAACAGTGAATTCGGAAGTTGAAGTATTTCAGGCAAGCTGCGATAGTTTATAATGAGTTTGGTGACGAGTCTTGCGTCATATCCTCTCTGAAAGCCTTGCACATCTCTTTGGTAAGGAAAGCATCGAAGCAATCTAGATAGGAATGAGGACCCAAGCCCGAAATGTGCAGCAAATTTACTTTGCACAACAGGTCCTAGCTGCATGGGGTCTCCGGCCAAAACAACCTGTCCATGATCGGTGTGGATGAAATTCAAGGGTACCAGAATTTCTGGTTCAGTTGCTTGTCCAGCTTCATCGACAAATACATGGGAAAAATGTCCTCGTGGGAAGCCCATGCTGTGCATTAAGCCCAAAGAGATGCAAGTACCGACTGTGATTCTATGCCGTCCCAAAACGCTAGCACTACAGCTTGGTTTCATGCCATTGCCAAAATGGTCAGGGCCCTTTCTAGTCCCCTCTTGAGCCAGGTCACCCACGGCACAATATGGAATGAGTTTCTCTGGAATTGAACCGTCGGTTGTGCAGTGAAAGCCTACAAGTCTCACCAAATCACCGGGACTTAACGCTCCACTATCTAAAAGCCTTTCGGAAATTAGATTGGCAGAGCTGTTTGAAGGTGTTGCGACCAGCAGTCTGCTCTCGGGTATAGTCTTGAATATTTGTAAAATTGTTTCGCAGAGAGTTATTGTTTTACCTGTACCAGGCGGTCCGAATATCACATAAGGCAAGGGGCGTGCCGTGCTTTGCAGCACATTACGGACTGCTTCTTTTTGGTAATAGTTCAACTTCTTGTTGAACCAGACTAACTTGCGTTTACTCAATTGGAAAACACATGACTCTGGGTCTAGAATCTCACTATTCACTGGTATCTTTGGGTTCATTTCTGATTTCTTTGCAAGATTGGTGTTGGCTGAATTGTCTTGCGTATTTGAAGAGACAATACTCTTTTCCCAAGGAATTGTCAGTTCTTCGTCATCGTTGCTTAACTCTACTAAATTTAGCTGTGGTGGTTTTTTCACAACTCGGCAAGGGAATAAGAATTCTGGTCCCAAATGATTTATCGACAGGTTTATTGCATTGTGACACCGACTTGAGGGAGTTTGCGAGCATTTAAATGTAACTTCGCATCGCTCGCCGTTATATTTTTCATGAAAATATGGATTGAACTTCAGAAGCACCTCCGAATTCTTCACCCGATGAATACAGCCTTCGTATTTTATCTCACCTAGGCAAATAAGAATTCATTAGTATACTATTTCTGAAGATTCAAAGAGTTTCAATCCAGATCAAGCTCTAGGACTCCTAAGTATTGTTATCCACTTGCCTTGGCTAGCATCCCAGTTGAAGGAAACGATAGCTTTGTCTCCGATTAGAAGAGATGGCCGTTTTTCAGCAAGGCCTGGCACTTCCAGGGCGAGAAATTCTCCACAATATCGCAATATTGTGCTACTTATGTCGTACCGTTGCATAGCTATTGAATCGGCGATACTTTCCAAGTATAACAGTGCGTGAAATCGATCTTTATAATTTTCAAATGTTAAATCGCTTGATAAAATCGGCATCGCTTCTTCCAGTGCTATGATAGAGTCGATGAGAGGCACCTTCTCATTTTCCAGACGCAATACTGTATCCCATAAGCATTGTGGTACTTTGAATATTCCAGGCCTGATGGCAATGAACTTTGGTGCCTGGCAAGGTCTGATTCCAGTCACGTAATTTGATTGACCGAATTCATTTTGCCTATACAATCTGTGATTCCTGTTGTTGTCGTAACTATGTGAATTATTATGGCTTCGGGAGTTTGCTAAACCGACCTTAAACCGAAATGTGCGGCGTACTTTGAAGTGTTTGAAAATGAAGAGAAACGACTCTTCAGAAACACCGACACATCTGGCATGACACCTGAACTTGTATAATATTGTGTCGGAGGGTTGCAAGACACACATATCCCCAATATTTGGCTGCAGGAGAGTTAATTGGGACATTGATTTCTTTGACAAAAAACATCCCTTTAGTAAAATCTGCGTGTATTGTCCAGTATTCTTGATCACCACATCGAGATTTCTCTTCTCCATCAGCTGCAAGTCATAAGTTAAGTCGGACGTGATCGTTACTCCATAATTCTCCTCTTCTGATACTTTCAGCTTGTTATTTTCAGCTGTTGCTTGCGCCGGGGTTTCCAAAAGTTGCCTTTGCGGTTTCTGGAAGCAAAAGGACCTTGAAAACTATAACAAATGTTTGAATTTTCAATTCAATGAAGTGAGTAATCATTGAATAGTTACATACAGAGCGATTCTCTGGAAAGTAACGCGCCTAAAGGGTGGGCAAACGCGAGACGCCTGCATTGAGTAGCTCAAACATCGACGATTGGGTTTTATTTCCCACGTCATAAATAAAACCCAATTGTCGATGTTTGAGCTACTCAATGAAGGCGTTTCGCGCTTGCCTACTTTCCAGAGAATCGCTCTATGTAACAGTCTTCGATTATGATAGTAGTCACTGAATCTGTACGATTTATTTCTTATATTTTACCTGCTGCATAAGCGGAACGACTGACAATGACCTCCAGATATGTTTTCCTTGGTCGCTTTCGATGATATCTGTTATAACTCTGTCCCCGACATAGGGTATGTATCCAGGCTCGCAATTAGTTTTGCTGAACAGAATGCTGCTTTCAATGTCACCAATGCCAGACTTGATATTATAGGTGGTCACAACTCCAGTAGAGAGTTTTGATCTGAGAGGAAAAACCTTCTCAACTTGAAGAACAGCGCCGCTAAGATCAACGAAGTTATCATCAACTTCTACTAGGGATTCAAGTCTCAGCCAATCCCCAACCAGGGGTACAAATTCTGAGGTTACCTCGTCCAAGCTGAACGAAACCTGCCCGGGTTCGACATAAACTGTTCTTTGCTCTCTGCGCATCACCTTCCCTACAACAACGCGCTTCAGTATTTCAGATCTTACTGTCTCCTTGACCCATGCCGTTGCTTCACTTTCCCACTGATCGTCAACAATGGATAATATTTTGCGTATCTTGACTTCCTCATCTTTCGTTCTCTGGAATGCCAAGTAGTAGACTTTCACTCCAACTTTGAGATCGGCAATGGGGGCATTTATCTTCTTACATGGGTACTTAGTGTCGATTATCAAGTATTCACATTCTATGTTTGTCACTGTACCAGTTTTGTGAAAACATCCCTCGGATTCTAAGGTGTTCTGCAACTCTGCACACGTTTTTTGATCAGGATCTTCCTGATCTTCCAAGCGATGTATTACTTCAGCCAAATCAGGCTCTGGCTGCTCAGATAAATTGAGCACTTGCTTGAAGACATTGTACAGTAAAGATACCATTTTCTCTCAGTTCCTGTAATTACAATTTACTCGTATACTCATAGAAGTCATAAGTCCGCATTGGGATCCTTAGAACTTCGATACGCCAACTAGTGGCAGAAAATAGAACTGTTGAACGACGGCGGCAGTAACCAGCTGTAACCAATGAGAGGGCTTGAAACCTCGATACGCTTACTAGTGACGAAAAATAGAACTGTTGAAAGTCGGGTACTTTTACGAAGCCACGCCCATTCCAAGGATCCCAATACATAGACCCTGAATAACACCCCTATATTCATCGGTAGCGCACAATGAGCCTTGGAAACTATGAATGGAATCAGATTCTCTTAAATTTATGTCAGCCAATTATAGTGGCTCTGCCCTGACGGATCACTTGAGCGGGGGATCAACCTGTGCACTCAGTTGATCATGAGTTGAGTTCCGGTCGATCCCATTACACCATCAACCAAAACTGAACTCATGACCAACTCATGATCAACTCATGATCAACTCATGACCAACTCATGACCAACTGAGTGCACAAGTTAATCGCCTGATCAAATGTCAATCAAGTGGGAATCGAACGATCCGTAAGGGTGAGGGGCTATCATTGTATATGGAGCGGTCCCTTCCAACGTGACTCTCACTATTTTTCATTCTTATTCATAACTAGTATGTTCTTGGTCATCATGAAAGGACCCTCTTCAGAAAGTTTGAGTTTAGAAAATAAATTGGTCAGTGTCGCTCAAAAACTGAAAACACTGTTCGACCGATTGCATTCTTACAAGATTTGGAAGGCCAAATCTGTGTGGAAAAACAATATTTTTGAGCCATCAACAGAGGTGGGTGTAGCTCTAATTTGGGAGATACAGGGAAATGAATTTTTCATTTATGTTTGGAAAACTTTGATTAAATATTACTTTTTGACAAAGTAATGATACTTTTGTTTTCAATATTTCTTTTTAGTGAATATTTTATTGAATAGTTATGTGCAGAATAGTATATTATGCTGCAAGGACCGAACGACAGTAATTTTTGACCAGGGTGAAGTTGGTTGAACGAGACGAAGGCGAGGGCGAAGCCCGAGCCACAGTCGAGTACAGCCAACTTCACCCGCGTCAAAAATCACTGTCAATATGTCCATGCTGCATACCATAGTTTTCGTGACAAGCGCATGGAAAGTGAGGTTTGTCCTCATTTAGAAGCGGAAAATGAGTCTTTGAGTCAGGATTCAGGTAACCCACTGATATATATTCTAACTGGATAGCCGAACGATCAAAAGCGACCAACATCGACGTCGCCGCATGGTGGCGATGTTCGGAAGTGGAGGACAAATATTTTCATATTTGACCAGCATTTTTGTCCTAGGACCTAAACAACTAACAAATTGGATCCTGACTCAAAAACACTTATTTTCCGCTCTCAAATGAGGACAAAAAACCCCCACTTTCGGTGCACGTGTCACGAAAACTTTTGTTCATTCACCTGTTTTTCTCAAATGAGAGTTCCACTCACGATTGCTCATAGCTAAAAAATGTTGAGCACAGTTATTCTCCGAATCTCATCAAGATCTAATCGATCGAACAGTGCTTCTAGTTTTTAAATGAAAATGACAATTCAATTTTTTTTTCAAATTCCAACTTTCTGTGAAAGGTTTTTTGGAGATAACTGACAATTATATTACAATGAAACTTCCCTTAACGGACCTCTGAATAGCGGACCCCTCTTCATAACAGGCGTCTAGAAATCCTCAACAGAAAAGCATTGGCATGTGGGAAATACATTTCCTAATAGCAGACGCTTTTAATAACGGACACGGACACATTTAAAGATGCATTTTTCAATACCAAAGCTTCCAAATAGCGAAAACGTTTACAAAACATCGAATATGATTACATATTTTTTTCTGAACGATAATTGTTTTGGTTTTTGATCCGCCGTGGTCACTGCGATCACACTCCTACCGGTTCTGACTTTTCCGCAATGCTCGCTATTTCGGGCACAAGTCCAGCGCTGGGCGGCATATAGAAATGCTCCTTTTGTAGTTTCTGATAATATATTTTATGATATAACAAAGTTGCTTTTATATCACAAATATTATGTTTCATATGTTGTAAACATGTTTAAAATAAAGTATGACACATTTATGGAACAAAAAATTAGTCATTTCCAGAACAACGGACACTTCTCAATAACGGTCGAAATTTCCGGTCCCAAACGTGTCTGCTATTGGGAAGTTTTACTGTAGTTGTGAATGAAAATTTGAAATAATGAGACTCCCAGTCAAGTTGCTTCAGGACGGATCATCCTATGTGGGGTACTCCACCTCAACTCAAAGTGCTGCCAGGCCCTAGCAATTCCAATGTTACTCGTTCTCCATGTACAGGTATTAGGTAGTACCAAAAAATCCGACTACTCATACCATACCTTTTGCTGATTGGTCCGATTGTTCAGAAGAGACAGAATATTGAAATTTCGAAGTTTTCATTGACTAGAGAAGTTTTCAAAAGCACATAACCAAAACGCATACTTTCTACACGATATTTTACAAAAAATAAAGTAAATTTCGAAACCTTGTGACAGATTGCAAGACTCGTGATGCAGGAGTTACGATCATTCAAGAATTGCCAAAAGCCAAAAATGTAACGAAATGTCCTGAAAATGTAACAATTAAATAATTATGAATCAAAATAGTCATCGGTATTCCAATTAATTCTGAATTTTATTTTGGAATATAGTATGGTTTGAGAAAAAAAGGAACATCTAGCTAGTCTGAGATGCATAGCTTCTAATCAGTTATATTTATCATTTGCTATGAAGAAAAACCTTTTTTTCAAACCCGGTTAATATTGCAAATAGACGACGCAAGTACAAACTACTGTATTTAAGAACAGCATACGAAATTTATTTGATTTTGCTAGTTTTCAATTGATTGTAACGCCTAAACCTGGAGTCTTGCTATCTGCGAAAAGGTCTGGAAATTCACATCATTTTTTGTAGAATGTACAAAAATTTCAATATACTCGAAAGTGATCTATTCTTCGAGAAGCTTTCTAATTTTTATTCGCAAGTAACACCAAATACAGCGGTTGAACGGTTTCGAGAGAACTATTTTTCAATACTACAGTACAACCTCTCAATAGTGACACTGTCAACAGTTCCGCTTCTCCTGATCCGTGCTCGGGCACTTCCTCCACTACCATACTACACTCCCGGCGTACAAAGGTACGAAAGTTATACTTTTTTTTTAACGACTGTTTGTAGTCAGAGTGGGGGAACTGAGATTGTGAGAAATGTATTCCCCTCACAGCCCATGAGCGGCTCTATTGAGAGGTTGCACCGTAAATTCAAAGAACAAGAAATTTCGATGTATTGACTTTTCCAATAGGACTGACGGATTTCAAATTGAATGCATTCGAAAACGTCTTGTCACCAAACGGGACGGTACGAGTAGTTGCATCTTGCGGTACTGCAGGAAAATAAAAAATTTGCAATATTGGAATTGTCAAGGCCTGGAGACACGTCGAGTAGAGGTGGAATATCTCATATACCGCATCATAAAGATGTTCTATATTTTGTGTTCTTGCATAGAACAGCAAGGATATTTGTAACTATTGAACAGAAATCTGAAAATTTTCAATTTATACAGGAAGGGTTCTGTGCCAGATTAGTATAAGTACACAGAACTAGAAAGAAGCTGCATATGATGTTTGTATGAAGGGTTTTGACGCCTATCTACCATAAGTTCATACCATGCATACATCTATAGCGTGTAACCGCAGAACAATCACTATCCGTAGTAAAACATGGTTAAACTGGAAAACGGAACGGTTCATATATTTTTTATCACACATGCACAGAAAACCCGATTGTCCTCGCTGTTATGCGAGAGTAAACGGCATTTGACAAAATTGAAGTTAATTAATAAAAGTTTAATTGATTATTTGGACTTATTCACTTGCCACCCGTACATACCTCGGTCACACTGCAGGGTTTTGACAGGGCTAGGACTAAATAAATTTAATACCTGTATTGAAACATTGCATCGGTAGCAGCGGGTTAAAAACATGGATAATATGGAAATCTGAGAAAATTAAAAGGATGAAAAAAGATTTGCACTTTTTATTTTTTTTATTTTAAAAGGCAAAAAGAAAAAGGCATCAGTAAGAATCCCAGCAAACCAACCAACGTAACAAACACGCTAGATATGCGTTAGCTACTAACGTGCCGTTCAGGCTGTAACGCAAATAATGTAGAGTTCTGTGTCGCTATAAACCTCAATATCTAACGTGAGGCCGTGGCGTTATGCCATGACGCAAAATTGGCGCTACTTTTGAATCAGTAAGAAACACGAGAAAAAAAAGTTCTTACTACATCATTGCGTCAATCAGTAACATTAGGATACAATCGAATTTTAACTGCATACTAGCGCTAGCCAGTGACGTGAGAATGCTGCAAATATCATAAAAATTGGAAAGAAACTGGAAAAAAAGTGATCACACGAAGACTTGAACCTACGACCCTCGTCACATGAATCCGAACTCTTGCCGCTGCGCCAACAACTGCTTATGATTGATGTAAATATAAATATGTAATAAACCAATTCGCGATACACTATGCGATTCTTGGTACATTTTGCAAAAATAAAGTGAAGTTAGACTGTTAATCAAAAAATTGCGGTTACCGGTGAACGCTAGTATGCCGTTTACACATAACGCTAGAATGCTGTCACAACCTAACGTCGACATGGCGGCAGCACTGAATGGCTATATATTTGCACCTGCTGTACGTCATTCAGTAACGTTACTCACTGACGCTAGAACCGATGCAAGTAGCGACACAGAAGTCTATGGATCAGGCGCTACAGCCACCATAAATCTGACCCTGATCTGGCGTCATTCTAGCAAAACGCTGTTTTGAACGACAGGTTTTGTCTGCTGGGATCATATTACCTGGACTTGATGTTTGTAGCATTGCTAACAGTATTTTACAGAATTTTGTCGGAGAAATTGACTACAGTAGAACCTCGATTATCCGAACCAATTGAGACCGGGCCTAGTTCGGATAATCGAAAATTCGGATAATGGAACAGTAATGTTACACAATGTGACTTTGCCTGGAGTTAAATAAAGACTACCGGTAAGAATGAATATGCGAGCTCACTAATGCCCTGACAGGCGAATCAAGCTTGAACAAGTTTGACCAAACGTTTTGTTTGCAACATTGTAATTGCGCGCCGGTCCTTCGACGTGCATATAGATTTCAAAATTTCGCGCCGTCGTTCAAATAGAGAAATACTATCTAATAAAACGCGAAAAACGCGCGCATGAAGATGAAAGAAAAAAAAACGAGTTGGATTTCGGATAATAGAGGGTTCGGTTAAAGCGATCGTGGTTCGGATAACAGAGGGTTCGGATGACAGAGGTTCGGATAATCGAGGTTCTACTGTATCGCGATCATATATTAGAAAGATTAGTTTGTGCTTTAAATTGAAAGAAACGGTCCAAAAAAGTTTCCGATAATTTTCTCAACGATTTTTTTGTTCATTTTTTGTTTTATGACGGTGTGTTGCAAGACAAAAAAATTGTTACACTTATCCCACTCAAGATCATTATTCTTCACTGAGTTGTAGGCGTTTTTGAAATAATTCAAGAAAGTTACTTTCAACAGGTAGTAAGATTCAATAAATTCAGTCAAATAAAAAATGCTCAGGCACGTGGGTTGGTAGATTGGCATGAAAAGCCCCATAAATTATGAGGTTGAACTTCGTAACGTTATTACAACAGAATATTCGTCAAAAATTCTCATATTCAAGGCTCGAAAGTTTTAAATGGATCAAGAACGGTGCATAATTCCTGAAATTGTGTGAAACATGATTATCTCTCCTATTTTATAATTCTAACATTTGAATCACGAAGTATTGCATGTCTTCGACGAATATTCTGTTACGTTAACGTTACTAACTTCAACCTTATTAAATTATACTGTATGAACTTCGTATGAACTTCTTTTTAGTTCTGTGGTTCAGGCTACCCTGGCACCACTGATATATATATAACTGGATGGCGGATGGCCTGTCACCCGTGATTCCTAATTGAACCGAAAGCCAAGGCCATCTTTGACACCCAAAAGCGTGGGAATTCAATTTGAGGCGCATGAAATTTGCTTCATACCCAACTTCATAGTGCGAACTCAATCACACGTACAGGCGTTGACATACATACTATCCCATTTTTGGGCGTCAAACATGGCTGCTCCAAGGCTTCTAAGTAGCCTTCTTTTTTCCAATCCTGGCATGGGCTATCCTCCATCCAGTTAGTATATATATCAGTGCCTGGCACTGAATCTTATACACATGTATGGTTGTACCAGAGATTCCTATTACCAAGGAATGTTTCCCCGAACGTTGTGGCTATTCGCAAGGTAGAGTGACTCTGATAGAGTCACGCAAGAGTCACGCAAAAATTTTCGGAAAATTGGAGTGACCGAATTATTAGTTTTTTTTTCATAATATAAAACGAGACTGGGGCCCTGACAAAAAAATGTATGAATTCCGTCCGAGAATCCGCCCACTAGGTGGTATGGGGGCGAGAGGGATGATTTTCCTTAATTGTGAGCCTCTCACCGGGTGGTTCAGCAGTCCAAAAAAAGCAGTACAAAATTTTTGCGTGACTCTTGCGTGTCTCTATTAGAGTCACTCTACCTTGCGAATAGCCACAGCGTTCCCCGAATTGCTGTCATACCTTTCAGCAGGACAATGATATCTCCACTCTGTCGCTTTCAGATAATCAAGTTCTTTGCGTAATGATTGTACTCGTTTAAGGTGTAAATCTTTGGCAAGTCTTTTTTGCTGTTTTTGAACGTCGATATCAGATTTAATGTGGCTCAAGATTTTGCACGTTACAGAACTACTGGAGGTAAGTTCCAAGTCTTGCGATTCGCTTTGATTTGGCGAAACTAATGTAGCCGATGATAAAGTGGATGGGTTCATTATTCAACAAGAGATTTAAATTTCTATGATTGCCATCGAAATTACAAGATAGGGCAAAACGGAAACCTAATGAGGGAAAAAAAAATAGAAAAAACAACACACGATAGCAGTATTAATACCAAATAATGAAAGCCTTTCGAATTGTGGACCTTTGATTCGATGTTTCAAGAATTTTTCTTAGATTAATGAAAAAAATAATGTGGTGAGGTTATGGCAAGGAACTCTGTGCCGCTTGTTACCGCTCAAACTGTCCGTACTATGGAGACTATAAGAAGGAGACCGAACTTGGTCCGCCCCACTCCTGCGAAAACGTGCTCGTTTTCTGCGCTCTAAATGTACCTAATTAGTTTAGGTTTGACGCACTTCTGTCTACAACGGCAATACCGTTGTCGTAAAACGCGAGCGTAGCTTCGATTTTTCACAGTTTATGGTTCCGTTGTCGTAGTTCTAAACCGCGAATATTGGGGATTAGGCTTGACGTACTACTGTCCACAATATGCGGTTGTCGTTATAGAAGATAAGCCAAAGGTTCAAAAAAAAAAATGCGGTTGTCGTCAAACGCGCGCGTAACCTACAACTTTATGAAAAGTTGAAAAATTTCAACTTTCCCGACAGCGACTAGGGCATAGTAGTGGCGAAGTGCGTTTTCAAATTATTATTTGTATTATTGGTAGTGAAGTATTTAATTTGAAATGAGTACTAAAGTGGAACAATTCAATTTCAATTTAATATTAGAAGTTGAAAAACAACCGCATTTATATGACAAAGGCTCGCCCGGATATAAAGATAAGGTCATGAAAGAGAACACCTGGAAAAGTATAGCCAAAGGATTAAACACGACCAGTAAGTATCACACCATCTGTGTTGTGTCAATATGTCATGTTTAAGAGTTTCAGCTGTAATATAATGCTATAACCTTTCTCAGGTGAATTTTGTGAAAAACAATGGTTATTGCTGAGAGAACGCTTCACACGAGAAAGACGGACCTTAAAGATGCATACTCCATCAGGCTCAGCAGGTGGGGCAAAAAAAGAGCCTAGTTCTTATTATAGTGCCCTTCTATTCCTTGAACCACACGTTCGCGGTTGAAGGCAAACACAATAACCCAAGTATGTTATTTATAATCCTGAGATTTGTTCGTGTAACATTTGGAACTATCATAACATTCTAGAAACACGATTAGTAATATCCTTGGTGCCAGTGGAAATATATCTGTGGAAGTATCATCCTAGGATGGAATCGCGCTGGAAACGCTGGATGATGATGAAGAGGTTTTAAAATATTTGCAACGTATGAAAAAAATAGATCCAGCAGCGACATGCAACAAGTCCAATGCCATCAGTCGAAGGCAAGCCCGATCGTCCATACCGTATCTAACAAAGAGAATAATGATTTTGGTAATCGCACAAATATCAAAAGAAAGTCGGATGAAGCAAGTGATACTGCTCAATCTCGCCCACGAAATTCGAACTCAAGTAAACTCAAGCGAGAAAAAACTGAAGAAGCTGCGTTGCAAATTGTAACAGACACTTTGCAAAGTGTCAATGGATGGTACAAATCTGCAGATAAGACTGATGATGTGGAGTGGAATTTTTGCATGACCACGTACAGCCAAATGAAACGATTGAAAAAACCAAAACTTAAACTTGCTCGATCGCAAATCTCAAACATTATGATCAATCTAGAATCATCAGACTCAGACTGAGTTTTTCTTACACCTTGAATAGCAATAAGGGTATTTTATATTTTATATCTTGTGAATTTTTTTTTCGTATCATCTTATATGCACAACTTTCCTTTAACAGCTGTGTTATTATTATAGTTTAGGAAAGTTAGCTAAGCAATAACCCCTGGTTTGTACTATGCTACTGTGATGACTGTTACCTAATAAAACAATTATAATAGTGATATTACTAATAAGAATATTACATATTAGAAATCACCTGAATATCACATGAAGTACAAAATGGAATCCGAAAAGCTCAGGATGTAGTACTAAGAAAGAGGCTTTATTGTTTTAAATTATATTATCTTTTAACTAGAAATATAAGAATGTTACATAATACTCGATTATATTACTTATTAGAAATTACGTATACATGTCATAACGTACAATAAATGATATCAGAGACATCTAGATTTTAGTACTAACGAAGAAGCTTTAAATGATTGTAAATTATATCACTATTTTTAACTTAAAATATTTATAAGCATTGCACTTAACGGGATGTGATAGCCAGGGGTCGATAAAGTAGGGGGGTGTTTTTACCAATTTTTTTTGTTTTACTCGGCATTTCGCGACGAAGGCACAGAATGGATTTTCGCAGAGGCATTCGACGTATTATATGGTGAAGTATTGCCGTAGACGAATAAACGTATTGAAATCGAAAAATAGTTTGTTTTCGTAAATTACAATCTGTAAAACAGGGTAAAAAAATGGCCGGTCGGGGCTCGACTCTCATATGCTGACCTTATTATTCAAGTTCGCGCGGTATCCAGCACTGAAATGTATAGCGACGTCAATTCTACGACCTCGCACGAACCGAATGATCCGTTTATTTATGAATATTACTTGAAAATGGGAGCGTGATTTGCAATGCTGCATTTCGTCGACTTCGACCGAGTCAAAGCGGTTTTTGACAGTTACATACACTGAACGTGTTCAATGTTGACCGGTATGAAGTTCACCCCACAGTCTTCTGTCCCTTTCTTCCCTCGCGCTAACTGTCAAGACCCGCTTTGACTCGGTCGAAGTCGACGAAATGCAGCATTGCAAATCACGCTCCCATTTTCAAGTAATATTCATAAATAAACGGATCATTCGGTTCGTGCGAGGTCGTAGAATTGACGTCGCTATACATTTCAGTGCTGGATACCGCGCGAACTTGAATAATAAGGTCAGCATATGAGAGTCGAGCCCCGACCGGCCATTTTTTTACCCTGTTTTACAGATTGTAATTTACGAAAACAAACTATTTTTCGATTTCAATACCTTTATTCGTCTACGGCAATACTTCACCATATAATACGTCGAATGCCTCTGCGAAAATCCATTCTGTGCCTTCGTCGCGAAATGCCGAGTAAAACAAAAAAAATTGGTAAAAACACCCCCCTACCTTATCGACCCCTGGCTATCACATCCCGTTAATAGTCTATTGTAATAAATATTCAATGACATAGGTATACTTAGTTATATACTTGTTGACACTTCATTTGTAAAAATTATCATGAGGTACCCACCCAGGTAGCATTGCATGTATCGCCAGGTCTTGTAAGCTTCTGATCGACAGTAACTTCCGTCGGAATGACGCGTTACTGTTGCATGTCTCTGCGCAGTGATAGTTGGCATGACAACAATTGTTGGGCATGCACGAAGCTTACGTGGATCTGCAGTAAGCGCTCTTGCTTCAAGTCTCCATGCGCACGTCCATGCGACCAATGCGGAAATAGACCGATAGTGGTTCTGCATAGATGGCCGTGACATGCATTTGCGACAGAATGCTACTTGGGCAGGTAGCAATCTTAGACCATATAGAATGGACTGGGCATTGCCTATGCTGAAGCATTGTACGGTCTGCTGCCGAGTAAAGCAAAAGAGACGGAAGACACTACGCTGTTACGAGAGAGACGAAGTGCTCTGTTCACAGAGTGAACGTTGCCACATTGAACAGCAGCGTTGCCACGTTAGTATTCTAAACCCTATGTTATGGAGACTATATGTTAGGAGACCGAACTGAGTCCTACCATCCCCAGAAAAGCGTCCCCGTTTATTGCGCTAATCGAGCTATAGTAACTTTCGTATGACTATAGCGAAATGTACGATATCATTCGACGCGCCTCTAGTGGTGCTAAGCAAAAGCCTTGGTCACCATGGCAACCGCGGGATTCGGTTGTTATTTAAATATCCATATCGTCGGTACTCTGACGTAACCTCGTATCTCAGAAAACACTGGTTTACAGAAGAGACCAAAAACATTTTATTGGAATAAACCAAATCGAAAACTTCTCATTACTTGTTGCCAATTTGAAAGTTCCATCGTTTTTACATAGATGGGAATGATAGTTATACTATAGAAAATATTTTAAGTTTAGTTTTTTAGTAAATTTCTAAGCCGCGAGTGAACTGTCAAAAATCGAGTTACGAGGTTACGTCAGAGTACCGACGATATATTACATATAGTGTCTTTAAGGAGTTATTTAAATATTACACAGAGTGTGTATATGGACCTTTGATATTTAAACAATTTCAACAATTTCAACAATGAGCTGTGCGATTCCTCGATGTAATTTTAAGATAAGATCATCTGGCAAAACCGGTGTACCAAATAAACTTTTGAATATAGGTTTAATTTCACTTTTCACTTTGTTTGATTTAATTTATTGATTTATCTATCTGACCATCGTATTTACACAGAACCTACAGAATCGTTGCTACCTCTTCTTCTTCTTCTCCTTTGTTAGGCTATAGGCTCGTTACGGTGCCATGTGCCGCTTCGTTGCCACCTCATACGTGTTCCAACGTGTTCGTTACATTTATTACATTGAATAATCTAGTATAGTCTTTGAAAATCGACCGCCACGTTTAGTGTTTGTCGCTATCGGTAGAGGCGCGTCGTATGATATCGTATACAATATATATAGGTATACTGTGCTGAGCGCAGGAACTCGGACCACTTTCGTGATACGGAGATCGGTCTCCTAACATATAGTCTCCATAGGATGGGCGATGTTCAAAATAAAAATCGATTTTTAAATAATCGATGTTTAAAAAGCATCGATGTTTAAAATCGATGTTTGAAAAATAAATCGGAACATCGATTATTGATTTTTTTTTTTTTTTTTTTTTGGCGGAAGGCATTATGCTGGGTCTACGCCTGATGATTATGTTGGTATGATTAAATTAAATCTGTTAACTGACTGGTCACTTCTGCTGTGGAAATTCAGTGATTGGTTAATTACCCGATCATAATCATAGCGTGTAGACCCGGCATTATGTTGCATGATAAATTCTTCAATAAGAAAATTCCACACAATTCGTGCTAGCTAATATTGTAAAAATTTACTTTGAAAATTGAAGAAAATTGGTGAAACGTACGTTCTGGTATGATTTTGTTCTTAGATTGTTGATCAAAATCGGTCCGAAATTCACAAAATTTAAAAAATCCCTTTTCGCGCCTTTTTATCGATGTTCGGTGAAATACATCGAACATCGATGAATCGGACCTCAAAAACATCGGTCGAAAATAATCGATTATTAAAAAAAAATAATCGAGCTATTCGATTAATCGGTGAACATCGCCCATCCCTAGTTCAATGTGGCAACGTTCACTCTGTGAACAGAGCACTTCGTCTCTCTCGTAACAACGGCGTAGTGTCTTCCGTCTCTTTTGCTTTACTCGGCAGCAGACCGTACAATGCTTCAGCATAGGCAATGCCCAGTCCATTCTATATGGTCTAAGATCGACAGTAACTTTCGTCGGAATGACGTATTGCTGTCGCGTGTCTCTGCACATGTAGCGACACTATCATAGATATTGGTAGGCCTGCTGAAAGCCGGCTGCAGCAGCACCCATGCGTACTTTGCCGTAAGTCTTGCGTTGTGGAAACCGCGATATTCAAATGATTGTTGGCATGACAACAATTAGGATAACGATGTAAATAACGTAATACGCGCGTCGCTGGATCATAATTATATTTCATATTTAATTTAATTTATATAATTTAGGCCAAGAAATCTGGTATTTTCAGTAAGTATGCTTATTATCATTCTTATTGTAATTTAAAATTAGGGTAGAGTGTATCTTTGAAAGCAAGCATGATATTTTGAATTTCAATACTTCAAATAGAAGCTACATTCTTTTCGCGTCGAATAAGCTAAAAATCTAACATTCTACTAGGTGAAAAACAGTTCGATATATTTTTTTCTATTATTTTATTAGGGCCTTCATTTTAAAAAAAAAATTGAAATTGATTGGTAAGCCCATTTTCAAAAATCTCAAAAGAATTCTCAAAAGTCGGGTGAATGACATAGAATAGCCCCCCCCCATGATCAAAAACGTGGAGATTCTGTTTTTATGTTTTTTTTTCACCGAGTAAAATGTTAGAAACAAGCCTGGAGTAAAATAAAATAAAATAAGTCAGATTTCTAAGTCAGTCATATTTTTTATTCTAGCTACACACTTAACATTACACTTCATACATTCAGATTGTCAACAAACATATTTTGGGTACTTATTTGATTAACCATGGTTAGACTAAAAAGGAAAGCCTTTAGTCAACTCACAGCAAGGCAACAACGTAATCGTTTGAAAGAACATAGGATAGCAAGGCAGACAGTCAATCCGTTATCATGTACTGATTCAATCAGGAATAATTCTAGTTCGCAGGGAACAATTGTCAACGATGAAAACATTCTTATCCCTATCCTGCTAAATGAGAGCCTCCATAATGAGCCTCAAAGTTTAGTTAGTTCAAACAATCCAACTGACAACGCTGAAGCTAATATTACAGGAATCCATTCAGTTTCGGTCTCTGAAGAGAGTAGTGACGAGTCGATGCATGCGGAAACTAATATTATAGGAATCCATTCAGTTTCGGTCTCTGAAGAGAGTAGTGACAAGTCGATGCATGCGGAAACTATCGTTGAGCCAAGTGATTGCTTTAAAAAAAAATTAGCTGATTGTTTCATTGAGAACAACATCAATAACGTTCAAGGAAATTCAATACTTGCAGTGATAAGATCTCACGATTGTTTAAATTTTTTACCAAAGGACTCAAGAACATTGATCGGAACTTCCAATAGCCGTGTAGAATTGATAGATGTTAAACCTGGAAAATATTGGCACGTGGGATTTGTTTCTGGAATTTTGAAAGAACTGTCGAAACAAACTTCACCTATTCCCGAAATCTTAGAAATAGATATCAGTACTGATGGAGTGGCTGCTGAGAAAAATAGTTCAACTCAGTATTGGCCAATTCAATTTAGAATAGTGAACATTTCTGATAATGTTTTAATCGCAGGTGTCTATAGAGGAAAAGGCAAGCCAAAAAATGCAAAGAATTTTTTCAAGATGTTCATTGATGAAGCTGCAGACATCTTTGCACAGGGTGGTATCAAATTTAAAAATCGATTGATAAGAGTCAAATGTAGAAGCTTTATAGCCGACGCTCCTGCTAGAGCATTTATATTGAATCACAAGGGTCATATGTCTGCAAAACCATGCTCCAAATGCATGGTTGTAGGGACAAGATTTGAGAATCGAACAATGATTTTTCGAGGCACTGAACACAGACTGCGAACGGATGTAGAATATGAACAAGAAATTGATGAGAATCATCATAATGCTGGAGGTAGCCCTTTGACGGACCTTGGAATAGGTCGGGTGACAATGGTCCCATATGATATTATGCATCTCGGTCATTTAGGAGCAGTGAAGAAAATATTAGCAGGGGGGGTTGACGGAAAGTTCTCTCGAGCGGCTAAGTGGTCAGCTAGACAGATTAATATAATATCTCTCAGATTGCAGGAAATTGGTAAATGCTGTCCACGAGAGTTTTCACGCCGACCTCGACCAATTTCAGAATACAAAAAATATAAAGCCACAGAATTTCGGCAGTTCATTTTATATACCGGTCCTGTAGTACTGTATGGTGTGTTAGACACAGACTTCTATCTACACTTCTTACTACTTCATATGGCTCATCGTGTTCTTTCAACTCCATCTGCCTCACTCGACGATCTTTTGTTTGCAGAACATGCTTTGAAATTATTTGTCGCATCTTCTGAAAATTTATATGGTCCTGCATTTCTGGGCTATAATATACACGGTCTTTTGCACGTTGTCGATGATGTTAGGAAATTCGGTGCTGTCGATTCATTCTCAGCATACCCATTTGAGAATAATATGCCCATTTTTCGAAAGTATGTGAGGAACCAACTTCTTCCTCTCCAACAGTTTGCTCGCCGTCTAATGGAACGCGATTGTGATATAACATCTAAAAAAGTAGCAATTAGTGACGGACCCAAGTTATTGGGTATGCACGACTCTGGACCCTTACCTGTAGATTGCGACCCAGGTGCTAGGCAATTTAGCAGGTTGAGAACCAATACAATATTTTTCAGCATAGATTTTTCAGCAATTGATCTTGAAGGAACGGACGAGGGCGAGTTGCTACCAGCAACAATGTTCTTACTACCAGTGAGTGAGCAGGAAGTGTTTCGATTTATTATGTCATTAGACAGCAGAAAATCCGCGGGGCCGGACAAAATTGCGCCCGCTGCACTGAAGGCGGTAGCTGGCTTCATTACCCTGCCCCTGACTCACATTTTTAATTTGTGCTTTAGGGATGGTGTGTGTCCAGATCTGTTCAAGATTGCGGAAATAGTTCCGTTACACAAAGGCGGGGATAAGACAAAGGCATCCAACTACAGACCTATAGCTCTAGTATCAAATATCTCGAAGATCTTCGAAAAATGCGTCGTCAAACGCATGGTAAACTTTGCAAAAAAAGCTGGTTTTCTGTGGGATAGACAGTATGGGTTCATGGCTGGTAGATCTACTGACGACGCCTTAGCCATGGTGGTGAAGTGGATAGGAACAGTATTGGACGCAGGGGAAAAAGCTGCTATGGTCAACATAGACTTGGCTAAGGCATTTGATTCTCTTGATCACGCGATATTATTACGAAAGTTATATAGTTTAGGATATAGAGGAGCGATCCACAAATTGTTAACAGAGTATCTCTCGGGGAGAACGCAAAGAGTCAAAATGAATGAGGTAAAAAGTAGGGAAGAGTGTATTAAGTTTGGAGTTCCTCAAGGCACGGTCCTTGGGCCTTTATTATTCATACTATTCGTGAACGGTTTGAAGGACGTAAACTGCATGGGGGAGATAATCTCCTACGCCGACGATACAGCAATAATCTTCCATGATACGAATTGGGAGAGTCTGTTTAGGAAAATAGAGGAAGGGCTGCCTGAAGTACTAGGGTGGTTTAAACGCAGCAAACTGACAGTCAATATGAAGAAAACAAGTTTCACCCCCTTCGGGAGTTACGAGATAAGCTTGCCTGCGGAAAGGAAATTAAGGATACATGAAGCCCATTGTATAGCACGAGAAAATTGTCGGTGCACAAAGATACAAAGGCTGGACGCAGTAAAATATTTAGGCCTGTATTTTGATTGCAATTTAAAGTGGCGAGTGCACATCAACGCAATAGCAGCCAGACTGAGAAGCTCGATTTATGCCCTAGGAAAGCTGAGACTGGTATTAGGTCAGAAGGGCTCAATGAGCGCATATTATGCGCTGTTCCATTCAATATTAATGTACGGGGTGATATCATGGGGTGGTGCGTATGAAAACGTGATAGCAAAATTAGGGTCTCTGCAGAACAGGGCCCTAAAGTTGATTAGTTTTAAGAACATGAGATATAGTACTGTAGCTCTGTACGAGGAATGCGAGGTCATGACTGTGAGGCAATTGTATGGTTTGAGCTCAGCGCGGATGTGTGTGAAGTCTAATTTAGTAACCTTCAGAAACACCGGTACAAGAAGGGCAAGGGAACAACAAATCGAAATTCCTTACCGGAGAACCAGCCTGGGATTTCGCTTATGGGACAACATTGGCCTACGCCTTTACAACAATCTCCCAATTGAAGTAAAAGCAAAGACGGACAGGGTTTGTTTTGGTAGTCATGTCAAGAGATATATTCTTAAAAACTGGCAAGGAATCGAGCGAGTACTTGCATAGTAAGGCGCAACGTGAAAAAAGAAGTCTGATTTGCTTATGCCCGTTCTAACCTAGATAGTGCTAGGAGCTTACATAGTGCATTCTCTCTTTAGGTTTTCTTTTTATGTTTATCAACTTTCAGAGTCTATTTTATGTTTTCTTTCTTTTAATTTAATTTTTAATATAATTTAATTTAATATAATTCAATTTTTAACTTAATTTGGTTGTTCTTAAGAAGTGACTAGATACAATGGCGCTGAGCGCCAGGAAAGATAAGCACTGCGGGAAGGCATCAACAATCTGCATGATATAAAGGCGCTGTGCGCCATTAGGGTAATTAGTTTATAAGCTTATCCATAAGGTTGGCACATGAGCAGAATAAGAACAAGATAGTGCTAGTGGGTAGGGCCTTTCTGGGACACGAGTGTTAGAGCGCTCTTCCGGGGCTCACTATCCATTAGCTCCAGGGCTATTTAACGGCACGTATTAAATTACTGAAATTACTGAGAACATTGTTCAAGAAACCATGTAGTATCATTACGATACACCAATTAATTAATAAATAAATAAAATAAAAATAAAGATAATCAGGACAATACTATTATGCTAAAAGATGGATCTTTATGCAAAGTTTGTAATATATTAGACATACGTGGTCGTCACGCTCTAGTAGCAAGGAAGTTTAATCGCATCCAAGATTTTTACACTACTGGGAAATCTTCTTCTTCTATAGGAATTTTTAAGTGTTCTGATGTCTCAGATCATCTCGAGTTGGTTGATGTTACAGAAGTTTCAGCAAAATGTTATCGTACAGCAACTTGGTCTGGTGCTAACACAGATGCACATACTGGAGAGTTCATAATAATGACTCTGTTACACACATGATTTAGTCCTGCAACAATTTTTTTTAGTATATATATGTATTTATACTGAGCTATCCTTCCATTTTTCATTAGGACTTATTACTTATGAGATTTTATTTTCGTAATAATTTCTCCATAGAAAATATAGAGGCAGATTTAGCATTTTCTGGTTGTCACTTTTCTTATTATCTTTATGTAGAAATTTTGCTTCGACAGTATATGACATGTACATTATATGTTTTCTCGGTATATCGTTATTATTCAGCAAAACATGCACACCTACAAAAAGCCAACTCCGCTCGTTAGTCGAGTACGTGAAATCAAAAAACCTGAGAGATACATCACGACACAGACATCTTCAGGTAAAACAATCCGAGCTCCAAACCGACCAACCCCTTACATGCCAATGACCCCTTACGTGCCAATGGAAGAACAGATCTTGTCAATGGTAGACCAAGTCGACCAGATAAATACGCAGCAAGATAATCCTTCGTCCAACAACTACGATGATGACGACATCGTTGCTAATTCCCAGCCCGAATCCCTACAATCCCTGACATTTAGTGATGTAATAAGACTTGCTAGACCAAGCAAGAATGGTAGAGCTGTTAAAACGAATTCGATAAATTCAACATCATGCCAAACAAAAGATAATGTGGATTTAGAGAACAGAGCAGGTTAATATAACTATGTTTGACAATTACTATATTTGTTTGGCATATTATATTGCATCGTTCGTACGATTACTTTTTGATTTAGTTGTATTCTAAGATTTTAAGGAGGTTCGATACCAAAATGCAAATGATAAGAAATCTTTGAAAGTTTTATCATCGAAAGATAGATAAATGAAATGCTTACTGCCAAAATTTCAAGTCAATTCACTACACCGTTTTCAAGAAATGAATTTTTGAATTCGCTTCTTATACACGTAGAGGTATGGAGAGTCGATAATATTAGTTGAAATCTTTCGTATCACCCGCGCGGTAAGAGTAGATTTCATACTAACCTTATCGGCTCTCCATACCTCTGCGTGTATAAGAAGCAAATTCAAAAATTCATTTCTTGAAAACGGTGTAGTGAATCGACTTGAAATTTTGGGAATACGCATTTCATTTATCTATCTTTCGATGATAAAACTTTCAAAGATTTCTTATCATTTGCATTTTGGTATCGAACCTCCTTAAATTCAAGTATACAATTCAGACAACCGTTCTGTAGAGCCAGCTTCACCTCCGAACATGACATGTGAGAAAATTGTGAAAATGATGACAGAAAGTGTTTCCCAACTTTTTGACAACTTCGAAGAAAAACAAGAAAGACGTCTCAAAGCGATGAAGAATGCACTCAGAAGTGAATTCCGTGAAGATTTGAAGGTCCTTGACACGCATATTCACCAACACTTGGAACAGTTCCGGACGGCTATCAAGTAATGCACTTCAATATTAGGTTCTATCTTTTATCAATAATGAGCACAATAATCTACTTTATATTCCCAGATAACAATCGTGCTCCGCACGTAACCCACACGCCGTGCGAGACACACTGTGCGAACGTAATGCATCGCATGTGATCTACATGGCGTGCGTAGCACTCTGTGCGAGCACAATGCGTTCCGTGTGACTGCACGATTGCAGGCACGCGGTGATGAGCATGTGCCTCGCATAAAAAGAGCACGATTGCGCTATTCGTTGACTTTGGTAATGTAAAGTCAAAATTATTAACGAACGTAATATACATAAATCGATGAGAATAAAAAATCGCATCAAATCAAATCAACTTTGTTCGTATTCAATTTAGAAAAAAAGAAAAATACAAAAACAATCAATTCTTAACACGAAGAGGATTGGGAGATGAATAAAATATCAAATTTTCAGAGCATTGTGTAATTTTCTAAATCTTTCACAATTTCGGAAATTGAAATCGAAAATCACCGCATCCTTATAAAAATTTGACAAAGGTAGGATAAATATCAGAAGAATATTATATCACTTCACAGGTGAACTCTATGAAATTATATAATTGATTATGATATATTCGATAAATTGAATACATAAAATAGCCGTACTATATAAAGTTAATGCAACAATAAATTAATTGAACATTTGAAAATAATTGGCAAATCTAGACCGGGTTTTGTGAATGAAATAGTAATAAATTTAATACATAGCGAATAATAATGAAAAATGTGAAAAAAAAAAACTTTGGATCTGTCAATGCACACGCACAACGTGGTCGCATTGTGCCCGCACGCGTGCGACAAGCACGACGTGCGAGCCATATGTACCTCAATTGATGACTCAGTTGCGTGGTGGTTTGCTCGCACGCCGTGCTGATTAATCCGCACGCGTGCGTGCATACTGCGGCGCATATGCGGCGCATATTGTTATCTGGGTTGTATCGAAAGTCGCCATGGAATTTTTCAAGGAACATTGATATAGCTGATTTCAATTGTGTAAACGATTTAACGTTGCTTATATCACTTACACGAAATAATTATCTTTATAGGAAAATGATTGTGAAGGTGAAACATCCAGAAAACTTATATCCATACGAAAGGCCGCCAGGATTTCCTCTTGATTCTGAAACTAAATTTTTGGAATTTGAAAAGAATGTCGAACAACAACAATCTCTTGTGAGAATCTTAGGGCTTGATTATTATGGTGTTGGATATTGTGCTCTCTTTTGGTTGGCAAATAATTTTTGTACGATTTAGAAATGTATGCCTAATAAATATCAACTACAGAAGCAGTATCTTACCCACGTCGGAGGTATCACGGCACGAGATACTCTCAACCAATTTTTGAAGGAAGCAATGGATGATAGCCTTACAAAGAAGTTCTCGTGGACTGGGAAAACCGTTGTGGGAGAAAAAAGAATAGAGCTGCGACCGTTATTTAATACGGTGTGGCTATTCGTCCGACAACCGGACGAATACGTATAAATTATTCGTACGACAACCGGACGAATACGTATAAATTATTCGTCCGACAACTTTATACGATTCGTTCTTTCATACGCTCAACCGTCCGAAAATATGACTCCAAAATATGATTTCCAAAAACCCACCACGAGACCACCGTAAAGTACAGCAGTGGTCGGGGCATGAACTGTGTAGTTTTCTCGAGAGTGAGCTGCGGCCAAAAGTTTCACGATGTATGCTATCTTAGAGCTGGGCAGGTCACACACGACTCGTCGAAGTCATCGTCCTGTGACGTCGGAGCGGCGTTCGCGGATAATTCTAGAGGCTAGCTACTGGAAATATCGCGGCGGACAACCTAGACGGTCACTCGAGAGTTCTGGGTTACCAATTATCGATAAAGTATTGAAATACAGTGGACTGGATTAATCTAGTATCAAATTCAGAGGAGTCGCGCTATCTAACTATTTATGCTCTCATCTAACTACTCGTTTGAATATCTTAGTATTTGGATCTTATCTTCTTGATTCGGACTTAAAGTCTTTTTAATTGAATAATGCGAGAATTGATTATTTTAAAGTGTTATTATGATTGCTCTTACCTTGAGTTGGTTTCTTCTGGATCTTCGATGAGGCTCGTCCCTTGATCTTCGGTGTTGTTCAAGTTTGGACTGGATCAAGGGGGTGGCGAAGGATAAATGATTTCGTTTGTTCTTACTCGAATTTGACTGGTTATTTAACTTTATTGATATTATACTATGATTCCTGGTTTTAATATAACCCTCACTGGAATCTGTTATTTTAAAAATGAGTCTAGTTTGAAGCTAAGTTCCGTATTCGGAAAGATGTGAATGAATGGACGTTTGAAAACTTGAGCGTAATATGTAAAGAGTTGAGTTCTGGATCTTCGTTTGAGTTTCGATGCCACTTCAAGTCGGTGATGTGCAATTGGAGATACTGCGAAGCTGGTGTGAAGAGTCTTCAAGTGCGGAACGGTGCAGAAGGTGCGAGGCGAGCGAGAGCGAGAGCGAGGTATGCTCTAGAAGAGGGGTATGTGCTGGAAGAGGCTGTTGCTGAGTCTGCCGGGGTGTTTTATATGATCATCGGGGGTGCGGGGTCCTAGATTAGGCTGGTGTGAAGGGCCTTAGCTGATTGGGCCGTAGCTTCATGGGGGGGCCTGTCAGCCTATGATTGGTCTATGGCCCAAAGGTTTTTTCCTCGTTTTTGTTATTTTTATTTTTCCGTTTAGCGGGTGTTTTTTGTGGGGTTACCCTCCTCCCGTCGGGTGTGCTGCGGTGTTTCTTTCGTCTTGCCTCTCTGCCTCGGTGTTCCCCTCCCGTAGCTCTCGTACTTGTTTTTCATAGGGTTCCTTGATCTTTAGCCTCTTCCCATACTTCTTCACGTGTCTGGTGCACGTTAAGTTTTCGATGTTTGTCGTTTTGCTTTCTTTGCCTCTCGGGCAATTTCTTCTTTTGTGACCGTAAGGGTTATTTAGGTTTCATGTGATCTTCCAATACCTGGGGTTTGCTTTTACTTTGCTCATTTCAAGTTTTCGCACGTGTTCATACTGTATCGAAATTTTATGACTTTAAGAATTTCCAGTGAAGCTTATTTTGAAGATACATACAATAATTTGTAGTTTATAATTTCTTCTCTTAATGTTAATTTCTTAATATTTAATATTATAAAATATTATCTTATGCTAGGTGTTGAGTGGATATTTTCTTATCTGCCTTTGGTCTGGGTCCGCAACCTGTCTCGCTCGGTTAGGGTGGTTGGTATTTGAGACTTTGGTCTCTAGAGTGTTCCAGACGTTAGGGTGTTTGAGGGGGTGTCAAAGCGAGCTTGGGGCTCTTTGTATTATGCCGTTTGAGAACAAAGGATAGAGGGTGAACTATATTGTAATGTAAACCAAGGATGGTCTCCAATATTTAAGCTGCAATTAGTTAATAAATCGTTTGCTTGGTTGATTATATGATCCTTTGACAACTAGTAAAATGATGGTTTGAATTATACGATATTATGAATTGGAGGTTTCAGTAAGTTAATAGGTTGGCATTGTTAATCTAGTATGATAATCTAACTTAATGTTAGCCGAACATCGGATTAACATTGTCTTAATAATTAACATGCAGGATATAATATTCTAAGGTGGATAATATAAAAAAGTAATTGTAAAAGAGTAATATGCGTATATAGCATAGTCTAGCGACTATGGTTAAATGAGTATATGGTTATAATATATGAGTATGACTTATGATTAACATGCAAGGGTGAAATAATATTAGAGTGGTGAATCTGTAGTGATATGGTCATGTGAGGGATTGATATTGTTTATGGAATAGTAATTGACATGATATGGTCATTAGGCCGAGTGTGGTTGGTGTGAATATTATCTCGTCAGTATTCGAGTTGTTTTGTATAGTTGGTATCGTGTAGGATTTTGAGCGTTGAGTGAGTAGTTTGCATATGTGTAAGGGATTTTGGACTGCCGCTTGGTCGTCCGTGTGCGCAAGTGGGTTGGTATGGGGTGTCTGGGTGCGCGTCATAGTTTTGAGGAATGTGCTTACGTCTAGGCTTAACTAAGTCTAAAGTATGTACTATTTGGCCATCTCGAATGAGTGGTTCCAATGCAATATATAGTTGATTATGTTTGTTTATATAGTATTTGCGTTTAATAGTCCTCTATGAAATAGAGTGATGAGTTAAACGTTGTGCTAATAATGGTACAATAGTTATTTTATATTATGGGTAGTATGTACGTGAATAGATCAGGGGGTTTAAAAGGTAAATGTCATAATTAATGATTAGGTGAATATATAATAGTGTTAAAGTAAATATTAGGTTCGATTAAAACGTAAGTTTTATAATTATAATAATGGTTATAAGTATGTAATAATATTTGGGTAATGTAGGTTTAGTGGGTATAAGGATGTGAACGTTATGGTTATTCGTTTTGAAGGTGATGCAGGGTGTATATCCATAGTTGGTTACTGTGTGGACAATATGTACGTACCGTGTGTTGGTTCGGTAGGTTTCTATGTTTGGTGATAGTATGGTAAGTTCTGGTGATTTTAGGTGGTGGAGACACTGAAATATAATACAACTGGAACGCGCGCTCCAATGCTAAGCAGGCCTCTGGCTGTGCGGAGAGAGAGATAGCTCGAATGTGACCACCTGTCTTTTTCTATTTGCTACTGCGCATGCGCTGGACCGTCTCGGCAAAAATTTGAACCTAATAGGATATACCACGTGCAAACAGGGGTATAAACTTTTCGACAAACTGTACATGGTGCGAGAGACACAGGTGGTCACATTCGAGCTATCTCTCTCTGCGGAGCCCCCACCACCGCAGCGCGCGTTCCAGTTGTATTATATTTCAGTGGGTGGAGAGCGTGAATAGGGTATGTCGTCCGCTCGGACGTTACACCTCCCCCCTTAATTGAGAATGGCGAGCCATGCTCGATCATTCGCGTTGTCGTAATTTGAATATCGTTAGTTCGTCGCGTCCTTAGGTATGTTGGCCGTTATGGAAACATCCCTAGTATTGGGCGTCGGTATTGAGTATCGGGGTATCGGTCTGTTGAGATGTATTTGTTCTGTCGGTATTGTCAATTCTGGGTATAGATTAGGATTTACTTGGATCTCGTTCGATGATATCTCCTCGGATGGTTGGGACTGTTATAGAAATATCTTTGATATTTGGCGTATTTTTCGTATTTTGATGATTTTACTCCGACGTTTGTTTTCGTCTGAATAAATACCTGCGCACCATCGTCATTGTTTCCAAATATTACCTGTTTAGATTCCACACTTCCAGGCATTCCTGAAATGCTTGTTAGAAGTTTGTTAAATTATTCATTTTCAATCGTTTCTGTAAGGAAAAGTTAATGCGGAATCGGATATTAGTTATAGGGGTGCAAAACACAGGTTTCCGTAAAAGAATATTCATTTTAGCAATTGGTTGAATTCAGGAAGTTTGATAATAAAAAGAGAGCTAGTGACTGAATTGAACGCAAGGTATAAGTTTATCAGATGGTGCTCGAAGTTAGTTTGTTATGTATTTACAGGCAAAGAAAATCTTATCACACATAAAGAATTAGAAATTTCAGGTAAAAATTATGGTTACAAATACAAAAGTTAGCACGAGAAAAGGGTCCTAGCACAAAATTAGATCTCAGGATTATTGATGTATATTTCCTGCGTTCCTTTCCTCAAAGATTCTACTGGTAAGTTACCTTGTTGTTCATCTGAAAAAGATATAGTGGTCCGTTAATTATCATTAATACTGCTAATTCCTCAATTCTGGGATACAGTTTCATGTTTCGATCTGAAACATAGGAGATTGTGATAGTTCGTATACATAAATTCTGAATTCCTCGGGAAAAGTTCTTTTTATTAAATTTTTTACGATGTCCCAGTGGAGTCTGTCCAGACCACATCCTAGTTTCGGAATCGCTATTGCCTTTAGGCCGAGTTCATTTAGTTTGGTGTGCAGTGACTTTAAAGTGAGTGACAGATTTTCGTAGGTGGGCCTTCCTCTGCTCCGTTCTTTTGTCACGAGATAAAATATTAGGCGACCCTCCTTGCGGAGTGTCAAGACGTCGCGAACTTCTGGGTTCTGTTTCATGAGTGCCTCAACAGAACCGAACCTATCCCTAAATTGTAACGCGATTCCTGCGTTCATTTTGAGGTCTTTGGCTACGCAGTGGGCCAACGGTACGTTAAGTGGTGCATTGAACAGGTCATCTTCTATCTCGGTTATTTGTACCCTGTTGTCGCGTCCCTGTCTTTCTTCTCTCCTCCCATTTTCTTCAAATGGTATGGTCGCTATAGGCTTACTCAGGATTAATAAATTGTTCCCGAGGTCTATTATCGCGTCGGTTTTGTCTAAGAGATCTAGTCCTAATACAAGAGGTATCGACAGTTTTTTTATTACAATCGCGCTTTGGGTTATCGTCACGCGGCCTACGTGTAGGGTTAGCAATACTTTTTCCCCGTTAAATCGGAAAAAGTCCGAAAAGGCTGTCTTGATTTCTAATTCCGGTTTTTTCAAACGAGGCATCGGTTCAGGCGCTTGATTTTCTATATCACTCAGCGGTTTTTCATTAATTACCGTTATTTGGGCTCCCGTGTCTATCAATGCGCACATGGGGGTTCCTAGTACCCAAGTAGAAAAAATTAACAAAATATTTATAAAAGTTATATAAAATCGAGTTGGTAAAGTTTTTATATGTTAATGGATTTATAAAAATTATATAAAAAATATGTAAAATATTTAATAATATTCCAGGTTTCCGACAATTTATATAAAAACCCAGCAAACACAGAACTGCCGAAATCATAATGGCCCAGCACTGGCAGTGCTGGCAATGTGCTGGTCCAGGCAAGCCTTTGCGGCGCCACTACATGTAAGATAGCGGTATTTCGGTGAAGTTTTATCAGTATCCAACCATTGATGGAACGGTGTTGGTTACCAACTACTGATTTCCTGCAGGGCATTTTGCATCTTGCCACAACCGAGTTGCCATCATTTGGCCGTTTTCAAACACACTTGCATCTGTATCTTGATGGCCCGGCATTGGCAATTCCGGCACTTTCTACCGGCATCCGATCGTTGATTCGCCGGCGTACATAGTATGTTAGAGGGTGGCAAAGAGAGCAGCGGGGAAAAGGGGCCACCTTGGCCAAATTTTCGGAATTAAATTTGAAAAAAAAAAATTTCTTCAAGATACAATTTTTATTGAAAAAAAAAAATCGAAAATTTTCCAAGAATTTTTTGTTTTTTTCGCTGAGGTGCCCTCTTTGCCCCGCTCTCCCCTATGAGCTCTTCTGCTGACTGCAGTATTTCTAACACTTTCACCGAATTTACCGGAACAAGAATGTTTCTATGCAATCGAATAAAAGTATATAGGGGAACGTGGGGCAGAACGGGCAGCGGGGCAGAACGGGCACCAAAACAAAAAAAAAACAATGTGGTCGGAAACGATTTTTTACGAAATATGGCGACGTATTTTGGATCAATAATGAAAAAAAAAAAAATCAAAAAAAATTATTTTTTTTTCTATTTTTCTTTACTTTTTTAAAAAAAAATTGAAATTTTTTTTTTTTCATTATTGATCCAAAATACGTCGCCATATTTTATAAAAAATCATTTCCGACCACTTTATTTTTTTTTGTTTTGGTGCCCGTTCTGCCCCGCTGCCGGTTCTGCCCCGCGTTCCCCTACTATTTAATCATCAGGAATCTTCGAAGTGATCGTGAAATTTTGCTATAATTTTTTTTTTTTAAGTACATATTGATGTAAATCCTTACAAATCAAAGTTTACCTATCGAGTCAAAAAGTGTTAAATATTGTGAGAGGTGACTATTAGGTCTAGATGAACACCGGACATCAGACCATCAACGAAGTTAAGCAACTTCAACTGCGGCCAGAATTCGGATGGGTGACCCACATAAAAAAAAAAAAAGGTAATCTTTGAAGAGATGATTTCTATCATCCAGAAAATATCAACTGCGTGCTCTACCGCTCGAAAAAGAATTAACTGGTGAAAAAAATATTTTTTATCCGAATAATATCGAAAATAAACAAAAATAGAATATTTGGGTCATCGGCTGATCAATATTGGGCTCTTGTTGGGCCATTGACGACTGCCCGACAGCCAATTTGGGTCATTGCTGGACTTGCGCTGGCCAAACGTTGGGCCGTTATCACACTGCCGGCACTGCCGGCACTGGCCCAGCTGTCGGCCACTGTGACACCAGGGTACAGGGCCATCACAAGTCTTCCGACAGCGGTTCGGCAACTCAAGTATCGGCATTCCTCCACCTATCCAGCAATGGCCCTGCAATCTGTGTTTGCTGGGAACCTTATAAGACGTATGTAGATTTATTCATAAATCGTAATCGAACATAATTGAATATTTATTTCCAACATAATTAAATTAACATCGATCTACATATAATGTGAATAGAAGATAATGTGAATAGTAGGGTGGTCGTTGAAAATTAAATTTTCTCAGGCACCCCCTAAAAAGTTTCCTTTACGTCTAAAAACGTGGGGGCATATTTTTTTTTTCTATGTTAATGGATTTATAAAAACTTTATAGAAAATTTACACAATTTCAGGTACGTGTCAATTTATATAAAAACTATATAAAATAAGTTAAAATTATACAAACAGAATTTTATTTCATTGTACGATTATTATTCTTATTACATTATTCTTATCAAATAGAATAACTATAATAATAATAATAATAATACATAATACATAATACATAATAATAAGAATAATAATACAATAATACATGATCTATCATAATACATCTCATTTTTGTTCATGCATGTTCGCAGGTAAACATAAATATTCTTGTATACGCATTAATTTTCCGCGTATGGCTTCTACTGGAATAACGTTAATGTAATGTGTACTTCTGAACGGTATTAAATATTCAGAAAAATCTATGTTGAAAGATGCAAGGTGAATTTTAGGAGACAAGGGATCAAAAACTAATTTTCTTACTACAGCGAAAATTCTGGTGTTGATGACAATATAGCGTAAAATTAGGTACAATGAAAAATCTTCCGAAAACACATAAAAGTTGTTTCTTTTTCTTTGTTTTCTATAAATTTCGCATGTGAAAATAGTTTTATTAATTTTAATTTTAGAAAACATTTGTATCTCTGTTATATCAGTACCAATCGATCCAAGAAATTTTTCAATGGATGAAAACTCAGTCTCGCCTACGTTTCCATTTAACGCTCCGCCTAGAGTTTCAATATTTAAATTATTACCGCTCAGGCTCATGATTCCCAGTTTATGTTTTAGAATTTGATGCGCATTTAAAAATTTCAATGTGTTTGCGATTTCTACGTCTATTTTATTTGGACCATGACTTACTCGCTTAATGAATCCATTGCCATCTTCAAATGGAAAAGCAGACCATGATTGCATTGGGCCCCAAAGGAGAACCATACGAGCCATATGTGTTAGAATATGTATATTAAAAGTACAATATTCCAACCCGTAAAGTCTTCTTATTTGTAGAACGAAAATTTTAAACAAACAATCTGCAAGTTCTATCTCGTGCATGCGAATTCTACTTTTAAGTAATAATCTCGTAGCACAAACGAGCATTAAAAAATGATTGTAATATTCTACTTTCAATTTTCCTTTCAATAAAATTGGAAAGTAATTTAGCAAACTTTCTCTTATTTCCAAAGCTTTCCAAAATGTTATATGCTGCACAGTTTTTGGTGTACGTGTTACGTAATCAGGTGGGTGTATACATTTTAAATTACGATCTATTTCTTCTCGATGTTGTTTTTTTTATGTAAAATGCATGGTCTTTGTTTTTGGTACTGAACCATAATTTGAAAAGCATACGCGCCACCCCTAAAAGAATAGTATGCATATAGTCTGGCACGAAAGAATCAGCTACATCGAAAAAAGGAATATAACTGGCGATAGATGGACCTTTAACTCCTTTCACATGCTCCAAATTTTCGGCTCTAGCTTTCAGAGCTTGTGAAAACATTCGTTCTTTTGTTCGAAGTTGCGGCATTTCAAACAAAGATGTTGAAGGATAAATGTGGTTATGTCCAAGGCCCTTATCACAAGTTTCACCCTGGTGTTCGCAAATTGAGCAGCCGAACTCACCGTTATATTGCATAATGTTTTGAACTGCGGCTCGAGCTGGAGCATCTAATGTCGCAATAGGAGCAATGACTATACTGCGTCGTGTGATTTTTTCATTACAGTCGTACCAGTCTAAACCATTTTCACACAGATTTTTCAGAGTTCTCACAAATGGCCACAAAAAAGACGTCATGCATGGTTTCTTCAATCGACTATAGTAAATGCCGCTGACAAATTGATAATTCCTTCGATTCTCTGGTGGTATATTAACAACTTGTGTCTGAACCAACCATACTTGCCCATTTGAACTTTTCGCAGCCGGGATACCATCTGTATTCCATAGTAAGCACACATCGTATTCATTTTGGATTACCTCTTTTTTAAATTCTTGATACTTCTTTCCAGACGTTATATCACTGATAATGTTTTCTTCAGTGTTATCGTTTTGTCGAAACCGTTCGAGTAATAGTTTTAAATCTCTAAATTCAAAAGCATTTTTCAAAGATGATTTTAAGCTATATTCTACGAAAAGTCCATTCACATCTGTGCTACTACAACCTTGACATACTGTAACCGATGGCTTAGCGCACCAATCACCTAAATAGTTACTGCAATTTTCGCAAATTTTGTGTTTACTAATTATTTCATTGCTATCTGGTATAATCGAATCAATAATCTTCATAAAATAATATTTTGTTTTCGGAAGATTATTTGGCTTTGGTAATAATAAATTAATAACGGATAAGAAATCATAGAGCGCACTTTTAGTTGTCGCATGTTTCAAATACAAATCTAGAATTTTATAAATAGTTTCACCTACACTAATGTCCGTGTAATTATGCAATTTTTGTGTCCAAATTTCCTCTTCATCTGGTTCGGTCTCGAAAAACTCGTTGAAGCTGCTATTATCTTCATAATCTGCTGCATCATTGCTCGAATATTGGAAAATTTCAGGATGCATAGGAGGGACAAATCGTGAATCTTCGGTTTCATTTTCGTCGATTATGCTGCTGTTATTACTGGCTAATCCCTACAACAATTGTGTCACATTTCGATTATTATCCGAGCCCAGGCGTCAAAAACGCAAAAAAGGCCAACACTGCGCGAATTCATATTCAATTCCGAACACATACGTCCAAAAAAATGGTCGTTTCGTGCGAAAATAGAGTCTACCGATGGTTTTTACATTGTTCGCCGAGGAAATCGAATTTTTATTTGCTTGCACCGACGAGGAATATATTTGCACTCAGATATTCACTGCGTTTAATTGAGTTATGTTTAAAATAAGTGTTGGGTATAAAATTAAAGCGAACCTCGTTTTCCAGCGATCGTTCATCGTTTTTCAAACGGTCGTCATCGCTAGCTGAATCGGTATCGGATGCAGCAAACATTAATGTATTCGCCTTTTTCCACCGATACCATGTCGTATTCGGAATTCTTCCTAGCTAATAACAATCGTAATGTACTTATAGTACATCTCGCGTAAAATATATGAATTCAATACATTTTCTATAGCATGTGTACTTACCCCTTCTGTATTTCGTCTATATGCATGATATCTCAGCATTTAATAAAGTTCTGCTTTCAACCCTACCGCGTAACAAATTTTTCGAAATTTGAAAGATGGTTAAATGGAAAACGAAAGATGGTTAAACATTTGACATCACCAATCGATCGTATAGTTTTGTCAATTGTTTCGAAAACGAAAGATGGTTAAACATTTGACATCACTAATCGATCGTATGGTTTTGTCAATTGTTTATTTATCGTTGACTACATTCAAGTTATTTATTAGTGCCAGTCACACGATTCGTAGGTTGATATTAGAATAATATAAAATTTATAATGGCTGAGTTTCAGTACATTATTCACTGTAGCGATAAGTCTTTTTGTATTATCTACGAACATTCCATCTTAATGAATAAAAGTGACGATATATTGAAGGAAGGAGATGAAGTGACATTTTTATGGCCTGAGGATTCACCAAAGGCTAAAAAGTATACCGGAAAAATAGTTGAGATTTCTGGTAAGTATTACATATCAGCGCATATCATCAGTTATATAAACTATTTATGATTAATTCTCATAGTTTATACAGTATACAATATATAACTATCCAAAGCTGTATATGCGTGTCGTATACTTTTTTTCAACTCAGTATGCGAATTTCGATTCCTAAAATAAATATAAATATAAATATGAATATAAAAAAAAATATCTTTCATTCTGATGGGTATGAAGTTGCACCAGATTCATCTATCCTCTTCTTTCCTTCATGATAATATTATAGACTATGAAAAAAGAAGAAGACGGTGGGACCAACTTCATACCTATATACTGTTTTGTTTAAAGCAGCAACCGGATAAATAAATAAATAAATCACTTCGCACACTAACAATAGACATGAGAAATCGAAATTCGCACACTGAGTTGAAAAAAATATATTATGTATCTGATTTTAAAACTGTATTAAATACTTTTTAGAAAACGGATCAGTTTTGGAAGAAATCATGAACGGATTGGTGAAGAAGCAAGGTGAACATACTAGAACGAGTAAAAAAAAGATTGCAAAAAAAAAGCGATTCCAAGGTGACTCATTAAGTTTCCTTCATGATGTATCATATTTGAATAAAATAAGCTGAACATATTTTAATAAAATAAATACTTTTTAAGAATCTGCTGCATACTGAGACGTTGCTCAAAAACAAGGTGACCAGCTTGATCGAAAAAAATCTTTTTTCAAACATGGAGGCTCAAGTTCGGACGAAAAAATACAATTCGAAGGAACCGCAACCTAGTACGATCAATCATCTGTATGATAATAACAAAATTGACGAAATGGGCTGGATGAGAGAGACGATAGATGATTTGATCTCAGAAGTCGATTTTTCGATCGTTTCCTTGTCGAACTTGACCGAAAAGTTCGAGTCAGTTGCCAAGGTATAATATGATATTATATAAACGGTTTTTTTTTCACTTTTTGTTCATCTATTGCACATGAATTTCATAATGAATATTAGTATATATGTACAGCAATGTTCATTAATGGGTTCGCAGTGGTTAACTTTTTATCTGAATCTTTCGGAACCGAGTTTCCATTCTAGTCATATTCTACAGTTGTGTTTTCTCAAGCCCACTGTCGACTGCTTCATCGGAAAAAGGCGGGAAAAAAGTTAATCACTGCGAACCCATTACTGAACATTACTGTACCACATTACTTTCATCAAATATATTTCTTTTCAGAATCTGAGTTATTTAAGAAGTGCCATTGCTCCATCGAAGACAACCGAAATGACCAGCAATAGGCGATCCTATGGGTTTCCACCACCGACAGATATAGAGATAAATGAGGGAGAAGGTGAAGATTTTGGTGCCAAGGATACCGCCAAAAATGATTCAATACGATCCTTCAACATGCTCGACGATAACTTCGATCCGAATGATGATTTCAGATCTAATTCACCCGTAGAGATACTGGTAATTAGAAAACTAAATTGAAAAATAATTCAGAAATGTACTCTATCATTTCATATTTCTAAGACTCTCTCCACCTAATTGTATAATTTTTTTTAGTCTTCTCCCGCATCTTTTACGTGTTCACCTTTGAAAAGACCGTTAATCAGTTATTCTGATTCAGAGGATGAAGAAAAAAACGTATCATCGGCAATAGTAAGATACTTTTTGTTTGTATTATACTACAAATTTCAAAATTTATTTCCTACATTAAAGTTGATTCGTCATTTTCATCCTCTCATTGAATCTATTCAAGGACAAAGACATATATTTACCTGGCTGTTCAGAGCGTAAGGCGGAAAAATTATCTACCGAAAATCAAAATAAGATATCTGCAAACAATACTCAACAAGAGGGAGAAATATATAATCCGCAAGACCCGGATGGGCTGTGGACATTAAAATACTTAGAGGCCGATGAAAAAAAAAATGTAAGTAAATTTGGTATCACAGTCCTTGAATTATTTACATTTATTATGCATTAATGTATGAAATCCTTTTGTTTGTTTTCACAGATCATTGAACTGATCCCCGGTTCTAACATTTTTGTAAATTCGTACCAGCTGAAGATAACCAGAGACACATGTGATCGACAAACTACGCTAGCCAGAGCGCTTTTGGAGTGTGTCTTCAAAGAAAACGCGTTAAGGAAATGTTCAATCGCAGGGAGACAAGCCAATAACAGACACGGATCGATAATCGATAGACGGCCTGGTCTTTGTAGTAAAGGGGTAAACGCAGTACTAGGTGAATATCTTTGGAAAGTAATTAGTTATAAGTTGATCATACATATATATATAATTCACTATATATATTTAATCCATTTTTGCAGCGTATGCTCGCCAATTCGCGAAAAAACAATCTGGTTGGGTAGTGAAGGATGACCAAACTGTGAAGGTCAGCCTCCGCCAAAAATCATTAGAATTGTCGGAGAATAAGATGCCACAACGACCGAAGAAAGAAAAATGATTTAAAAACGAGCATTTTGTTTCTCTTTGACTGTTCATAAGGTGGTCGTAAAAAATTTAATTTTTTCAGGCGCACCCTAGAAAGTTTCCTTTCCATCTAAAAACGTAAGGGCAATTTTATTTTTTTTAAATGAAAAGAACACGCTCCCCGCAAGACGATCGAAGTTTTTTTTCAACCTGCAGTTTTTTGGAAAAGTCTTACAAAATATGCAGATTTGGCGAAAAATTCATATGAAAAAAAATTTGAAAAAATAACGAAAAAATGACTTATTTTTTAAAAAATTTTGTTCAAAGATTGATGATTTTTTTTCATAATTTAAAAAAATTCAGGTTAAAAAAAAAATTTGATCGTCTTGCTAAGTGTTCTTTTCATTAAAAAATAAAAAAAAATATGCCCACACGTTTTTAGACGTAAAGGAAACTTTTTAGGGGGTGACTGAGAAAATTTAATTTTTAACGACCACCTTACTATTCACATTATCTTCTATTCACATTATATGTAGATCGATGTTAATTTAATTATGTTGGAAATAAATATTCAATTATGTTCGATTACGATTTATGAATAAATCTACATACGTCTTATAAGGTTTTTATATAAATTGTCGGAAACCTGGAATAGTATTAAATATTTTACATATTTTTTATACAATTTTTATAAATCCATTAACATATAAAAACTTTACCAACTCGATTTTATATAACTTTTATAAATATTTTGTTAATTTTTTCTTCACCTGAATGACCGGATGGGAATTATGATCGCTATAAACCGTTGCTGAATTTACTGCGCGTTCCGGTAGGGTTTCGCAGATAGTTATATCAAATTTTTCCGTAAAATTTTTCTCTAACAACTTCCTTACTTTAACCCAGTCGAGGTTACCTGGCTCGCAATCTATCCGGGGCATAGCTAATCGCGTTATATCAAAGTCATTACATCTTTCACAGAGGGTTTTCAAAGCTTTGTCGAGGGCTTCATAGGTCGATTTAGTATTGCGTGATTCTCGGGTGATTAGATAAAAAGCGCGTCTGTCGTTGCTTGTGCTAATGATTATCGCGGATCCTACGTTAAGCGATGGCTCGAATTTGGGTAGTTCTCCAAATTTTCCCTGAATTTTTTGCATAGGCCTGAGCTCATATCCAGGTCTGCCGATAGACTGATCACTAAAGCTACCTCTAAAGGTGTGTCAATGAGATCTCCTAGCGTTTCGTTTATTTGCGGACCGAACCTTAACTGTTTCGTTACTGGTATGTTTTGACCATTTCCTAATTGAACCGGTAATTCGTTAGAATCGTTTTGACCTGCCTCCTGATCTACTGGTTGAATACCTGAGTTCTTGAATGGTTCGTCCGGTAACCGGGCAAGTTTGGTGCGATTCAAGTGTATGACTTTAGTTTTGCCCTTTTCTAGTTGTATTCTAATAATTTCTTTATCAAGTATCTCTAAAACTTCGTAAGGCCCGTTATAATGATCTCCGAATTTTCCCTCCTTCTCCTTCATTGTAAATACTTGTTGCCCTACCTCTACTACTTGCGGGTTCAATTTTTTATCATAGTAATATTTGTATCTAAATTTCGCTTTTTCTAGATTTTCTTTCGCGTCGGCTCTAATGCTATGGAACGTGTCTAGGAGGTCGGAAATATATTCGTTGTATGACCTGAGTTCTCCGTCCGACGGCACTATACTCGAGGGGGTTCGCGCTAGTTTTCCGTACACTAATTCGTATGGGGAATATTTTGTTGCCTCGTGTGTGCTGGTATTATAGGAAAACATAGCTAATTCTATCCAATTATCCTAGTCTTGTTTATCGCTAATAAAGTGTTTTAAATATTCTACTAAAACATGGTGAGATCTTTCTAGTGATCCGTTTGACTGGGGGTGAAAAGCTGTGGTTTTAAATTGTCGAATTTTAAAGTATTTCGCGACCGCTTTCATTAGGTTCCCTATAAACGCCCGTCCTTGATCAGTTAATACGGCTCGCGGGGTACCGAATTGACAAATAAATTTTTTAACAAATGCTTCGGCTATTTCTTGAGCGTTTGCTCTTTTTAGTGGTATTGCCAATGAGTATCTAGTTAAATTATCCTGCATAGTGAGTAGAAATGAATATTCGTTTTTTGATATTGGGAGTGGACCTACTATATCCATTGATATCTTGTCGAACGCGGTGGTTGAAGTATCAGTTATTACCATCGGTTGTTTGGTTTTTATACGAACTAATTTCTTCTTTTGGCAACTCACGCATTGGGAGATATATTTTTGGATTTCCTCTTTCAAGTTCATCCAGTAATATTTCTGTTTAACACGGTTGTACGTTTTTGTTACTCCTTTGTGCCCTCCTATTGCCGACGCGTGGGCTTCTTCTATTATGGTCAATCGTTTTAATTGCGACGGTTCGATAATTTGGTTGTTACAAATTAAGACTTTAGGGGAATCATCGTTAAACTCTAACCTGAGTAATTTAAGTATTTGTTTCCAAGGAATCCCGTTAATACCATCCTTAGTTTCTGACATATATACTACCGACATATTCGTTCGTTTCAATAGGGTTTTTAACTCTGAGAACGCGGATTTTAATTGTTCGATCTTATCCCCGTGTTCTGCTAAAATGATTATGTATTGTTTCCTAGATTTCCGTTTCCTATACCAAGTTTGCCCGGCGGCAAAGTCATTACCTTTCCCTAATCTTACCGCCCTATTTCTTTGCGTGAGTATTTTTCCTCCTGAATCTATTGGTTCTCCGTTTTCGCGCGCGAACCAAGCTATCGCTCCCTTTTTAGTACCTATGTTGTCCCTAATTTCGATAACGTTAGAATGGGTTCCTACGTCTTCCGAAAGATCTAATGGGGGGTCTGAGTTGACTTTGTTATCAATTCTTTCCTCTATGTCGCTATCTTCGCTTGTTAGTTCTTTATCAGGTAGTAGATTATTATTATTATTATTATTATTATTGTTATTGATTAACTCGCGATCAATGGATTCTTTGTCAATGGGTTCTGCATTAATGAATCTTTTATGAGTGAATTCTTCGTCAAGGTATTCTTCGTCAAGGTATTCTTCCTCGAGAGGTTCGAATTCCTCTATCTGATCTGATTCGTACGATATTTCTTCCGTAATAGGGTCATCTAGGGTTTGGATTTTATCTATGTCGGGATTAATAATTTGTCGTTTTTCTTTTGCTAATTCGCGGTTAAGGAATCCATCGTCGAGGAACTCTTCATCGAGTGGTTCGAATTCCTCTCTCTGATCTGGTTCATACGCTATTTCTTCCGCGATAGGGTTATCCAAGGTTTGGGTTTTGCTAACTATGTCGGGATTAATGATTTGTCGTTTTTCTTTCGGTTCGGTAGCTACAGGGGTTTCTTCGATAGGATTGTAACATATCGTTATTCTACATAGGTTATTACCAAGGATCTTTTGAATTAACTTGAAAATTTCTTTCCATTCTAAGTCGTCGATGCGCGGTGTCCTAGCTAGGGTCACCTTCTCTAGTTGAAGTTCGTTCATCGCATCTAGTAGTGATTTTAACGCTTCTATTAGTATCTCTTGGTCTAAACGCGTGTTAGTCGTTTCTTTTATGGGTAGGCCTATATAACGTTTCTCTCCTACCTCTGATATTTTCGCTCTACCTAGGGCTAGATCGGTATACTGTGGCAATTTGTTTTCGAGTTGTAAATCTTGGGAGCCTTCGTCGCAAGGGTTATTTTTGAGGGTGATAAAGAATGCGACGTCGCCGTCCTGCTGCGATAGTCTACCTCTAAATTCCGAAATTATTCTGCACGGTAAGGTTTTCATTTTACTGTTATCTGGTTTTATGATTTCCCCATCTGGTTTTTCGTAGTTATGCCCTTGAATTGCCAGGGCCTGCGGTAACTTAAGGTTCCTAAATACCGGTTTCCTAATCGTAATCGTATTTATCAGTCGCTTACGAGTGTTTGCTTCTTTTATATCACTTAATTCCCCTAGCTCGTCTAAGATTTTTAAACCTTCCTGCGTAAGGACCTCGTTTTCTAATATTACCGGGTTTCTTGACAGAGCGTCCGCGTTGAGGTTAATTTTTCCCGCTTTATAGACTACTCTATAATCGTATTCCGCTAATTTAATTTTCCAACGCAATAATCGCGAGGTGGGATCTTTTATCGAGTGGAGCCAAACCAGTGGCTTGTGATCCGTGACCAGTGTAAATCTCCTACCGTAAAGATACGGTCGAAAATACAAAACGCAGTATACTATTGCAACTAGTTCTTTTTCAATTGTCGAGTAGTTGAGCTCCGCTCCGTTTAAAACTCTAGAAACGTGTGAGATCGGCAAATCCCTACCAATTTCTCCCTGGCTAAGGATTCCTCCGATAGCGAAATACAAAGCGTCGGTCGTTACTACGAATTCTTGTTCAAAATTGTGATACTGTAATATAGGTTGCTCACACAATAATTTTCTTAAGGTTTCAAATGCTTTCTGTTGATCAGTTGTCCAAACAAAAATTGAATCTTTCTTCAATAGAGTGGTGAGTGGTTTCGCGATGTTAGAGAAATTTTGAATAAATCGGCGATAATAACCGGCTAGACCTAAAAATTGTTGAATGTTCTTTTGATTTTTCGGCACTGGAAATGATTCTACGGCTGCTAATTTTTTCGGATCCGGGCGGATCCCGTCCTCTCCGATAATGTGACCGAGGTATGCTACTTCTTTTCTCAAAAATTCGCACTTGTCCGGCTGGAGTTTTAAATTCGCGCTTCTCAGTCTTTCTGCTAATTTCCCGAATTTTTCTTCGTGTTCTTCTAATGACTTCGCGTATAACACGATATCGTCGAGATATACAAACATTTCTATCCCTTGTAACCCCGTTAATACTTGGTCCATCAACCTCTGAAATGTCGCGGGGGCGTTAGTTAGTCCAAAGGGCATTCTATTAAATTCATAATGTCCCCGTGGTGTTGAGAATGCTGTTTTGCCCTTGTCTTTTTCATCCATTTCGATTTGATGAAACCCTGACGCTAAGTCAAACACGGAAAAATATTTCGCGCCTCCGAGTTGATCTATTATATCTACGATATTGGGTAGGGGGTATGCATCTTTTAACGTTTTTTCATTAAGGGTCCTATAATCTATTACCATTCGCCATCTCTTATTACCCTTGGAGTCGGGTTTTTTGGGTACTATCCATAATGGTGAGTTATAAGGGGATGATGGGGGTTGTATAATATCTGAGTCTAATAATTCTCCTATCTGTTTCTGGATTTCATCTTTGTGTACAGGCGGGTAGCGATATTGTTTGGTATTAATCGGTTGGTCATCTGACGTGATGATTTTGTGTTTTATAGCGTTAGTACTACCTAAGTAATCTCCGGGTAAATGGAAAATATCAAAATTGTTGTGGATCAATTCCTTAACGCTTCGATCTTCTTCCGCGTTCAAGTGATCTAGACGCAAGAGTTCTACTAAAGGTTTTAATTTGTCTCGATCGAACTGGGGTGATGCTTGAATGTTCATACAAAATGTTGTTTCTATTCGGGGTTCACTATCAGAGCTATCCGAACTATCATCATCCGTTGTGCTTCCCGCACGGAGAGAAATAAATTGCTGTCTCAGCTAGATTATTGCTACTTTAGCAATTTCCGATTGTAAACATACAGCTTGCAAAGCAGCATGCTGGAACTACCATTTTCGATTGCTGAAATTGCTTTGCTGGTTATACCACCCAGCCTAGCTCATTCAGCAGGTATGTGATGCTGTGGTGAGCAGTTTGCATGCTGGCATAGCAAATCGCTTGCTAATTCATCTAATATCTAGCTGCAGCGCAGGAAAAATGTTCAGCAAGTATCTGGCTGAAGCAGCAATCACTTTGCTGGTCTTGCAAGAATGTTGCATGCTAGATATACAGGTTCAGAATGAATAAATGATATTTAATTGAGAATAAATTCTTTCAGATTTATTGTCATCACACATCCAACAAGTAGTAGTTTACATATTATTATTGCACAGATATATCATTAGAAGTGTATTCCGCTATTAAAACACGGTTACAATTCCAGGATCATTATACTGCCGTGCTAAGCACGCAGAAGTGGTAACTTGTATTTTTGCCATCTTGGGATCTCGATAGTTTTCAATTTTCAATTTTCACAGTCACTAAGAATTATATTCATAGTCTAAAAATTTTCAAATTTGATTTGAATCAAAAAGATAAAAGGTTATATTATTTATTAATGTTATATTATTATTATATAATAATAAATATGACTAATTGTTGTATAGTAATTGACAACTTTAACGAAGATATGGCAACTTTAATAAAGTGATTTTATCATGAAAAAATAAACTAGATCATTTAATAATATGATGAAAATATTCATCGATTGTTATTATATCATCTTAGACCCAGGTAGAAAGTGAACATTGAAATACGCTTGCACCTAGCTAGTTTTGTAAGTGTTAGCTAAAAACTAGTGTGATGGACTACGAAGAAATTATACAAGATATTCTTTTAAGTGGAATAAACTTCTTTATTAAATATAATTGAATATAAGTTTGATGTAGTGAGAAAATTGAGTAGTAGTTCGCTGTTCGGAAGTTGGAATCGAAGTGATTTTGAGTTTGGTGGAGGGAAGAAGGTGGGTTTTTGGAACAAGGTGGTAGGAGTTGGTGGGTGTTGTCTTTTTAGCGGAAGGGCACCAATGAATTTAGGGATTAAAATTTGAGGGATGAGGATAGACGAAGTTTTCGGTAAAGGACAGTTTGTTGATTTTATGGATTTTGGGTACGAGGAACGGAAATGGTTTATTGCAGGGTTGGGGAATTGGGAAATACCCAGGTAGGTAGGGAAAGAAAAATAGAGGTGATTGTATCTAAGAATAGGTTTTGCTAGATTAGGATTGAAAAATACAGAAAAGAATAACTATCGCTAAAATTACAATAAGTAATGGGTCGGTACATTACACCTCCCCTGTTAGTTTAAAGATAATGATTAGTTTATTAGTATTTATCTTTAAGAATGCTGCCTCCTCTACGTGCAGGTCGAGGGTTTATATTCTCAAACACGATTTCTTCTTCTTCGTCAGAGTCAGAGGTTTCTTCGTTTATTTCTATAATGGGATTTGGAGTTACGCTCCGTTTTCTAGTCTGAGATTCAGCTAATTCTATTGTTTCTCTTGGAATTGATTTCCTATTACGTGGTTTTGGGTGGTCATTTTCGATCTTAAAAGTTAAACAATTTACTAATTTTGTACAACCATCACTGGATTCATTGTGATGATGTCCGTGTGAATTTTCTGATTTTCTTTTACAACAATATCTTATTATCGTAAGAGTTAGGTAGAATAAAATAAAAGCACATACTGCGTATCCAATGTATGTAAAGATGGAAATTTTCCTATGAGCATCTTTAGATTTCAAAATTTCGTCTGTCATCTTAGAAATAGTGTTTAACTTATGGCTAGCTATTTCTAAGTTATCTAAATTAATATTCGATATTGGGATTTGTTTTAACATAGGTATTGTACTTATATTATTCTTATGTTGGATACAACAATCATCTTCGGAAATATTGAATTTTGGAATTATAGATGAATATTTACTTTCAAATGACCCTTCGGCGATTAGAATAACCGTGGCTGTGTAAGCTTTGCAATTCGGTGATAATTCGAAAGTTCCTGTTCCTGTCAATACGACATCATGTGGTTCAGGGTTTCTTTGGCATGTAATTGTTACATCGCTTCTTTTGGGTAAAACAAAAACCCATTGGTTCTTATTTGTTAGTCTCTGCCAAATTTCGTTTGTAATTTTCGTAATTCGTGTATCGCAACTTGGAGGAATGCGAGAGTTCGAAAATAGAAGTTCGGTTTCACAAATGGTTCTTACATGGCTCGAGAGAATCGGTTTCATTAGTTTGCATACGTAAGTCTTTTCCGATGTAATCTTACAATTCGTCAAATCGTCCAACGAGGTATATTGAATTTTCGTAGTTGACATAGCAAGGTATTTGATAGAAGGTTGAATGAATAAGTAAGATCCGTCGTTCTGTAAGATTGGTAAAGGTATGAGGGAGTAGAGATGGAATACTGGATCAGATACTAGTGGATTGTTGATTATGTAAATGAGCTTGTTTTCTATGTAAAACACTTGTAGAGTTGCAAGATTAAGGAGTTCATGGGCAAAAGTGTGGTCTAATCTGAATGGGTAATGGAGTCCAGAAGGTAGAAACTTGATCGTTTTTTGGAGTTCGTCGATGAATTGGTTTGGTGAGATTATTTTTGGATGAAGTGTATGTTGTTTCGCGAATAGTATAGCATTGATCAATGTAGATAATTCGTCGTTCAGTTGATTGCACATTAAAGTTAGGAAATCGAGGTGTTGTTTTATGTTTTCTTTAACTTCTAAGTTATAGACTCGAGTGTTAAATAATCTTGTATATGTTTCTATTGCTTTGATGTTTTCGTTGAATATTTTCTCATTTTTGTGCAAATTTGTTATGGTTTCGTTGAAATTGGTAATCGTGGTTTGTACTACTTGAACTTGAGCTTTAATTAATTGTGTTAATTCGTGTTCGTTGTCATTGATTTTGTTGATAGCTTCGTTGTAATATTCGGCGTCGGAGTTGTCGGGATTTCCCGTTATGGTTTTGAATAGGGATCCTAGAGCGTTTATCCATCCTCGTTTCACGCGGCTGTGACCGATAAGATCTTTTAAATTTCTTTCTTTCGCTTTCATTTCAGGAATCAAATGATCCAGGATTTGAATTGAGGTATTGCATAGTAATAATTCTTTGTATACAGAGTTTTCATTACAATATAATTTCGTCTTCTCAAAATTAGAGTTAATAAGGTGGAGTTTGTCGTCTATATGAGATAAATCTAAATACGTGACGAGTTTCCATGAGTTTTCGTAAAATAGTAGGTCTTGCACAAAATCATAGTAGATACCGGGTGAGTGTTCGTGTTTTATGAGTTTGAAATCGTCTCCATAACTTGACGTGATGAACCTGTAAAATGGTGTATCAAGGTTAGTTTTGATTGTTTTCTTGCATTCCATGCGCCTTTTTTAACCTATTTGTATGGACTATCATTTTCTTTCGCTTTACTAAAATAGTTACGTTTACTGGCGAGTTAACTTCGATAATGGAGTAAGGACCTGTGTAATTTGGAGTTAATTTTTTCGATTTCGTGAATTGTTCAGTTAATAGATAAACCTTATCTCCGATTTTGTAATCGATGTTGTTCGTTCTTTTGTCGTAGTATTGTTTATTCTTCTCCTTCGATTTTATTATGTTATTCTTTGCTATTTCGTGTGATTTTCGAAATTTTAAGGTTAAATCGTCTATGTAGTCGTCGTATGTGTACTTGAATTCTGGTTCTCTGGTCAATGAGCTTGGGAGTTCTGGTGTGTTTCCGAATAATAGTTCGTAGGGTGTGAATTTAGTCGTTGTGTGTGTTGTGGTATTATAAGAGAACATCGCAAAATCTAACCATCTGTCCCAGTCGGTTTGTTCTGGTTTTATATAATGTTTCAAATAATCTGCTAAAGTAGCATGGCTTCTTTCCAGTGCACCATTAGTTTGTGGATGATAAGCAGTTGTTTGTATTTGTTTAATTTTGAAAAGTTTAGCAACGTCTCTTAATAAGGATGAGGTAAACTCTTTTCCTTGATCGGTTAAAATGGATTGTGGTATTCCAAATTTGCATATGAATTCTGTGGTGAGTTTATTAGCAACGGTAATAGCTTCGTGATTTGGTATTGCATAACCTTGAGAAAATTTGGTCAAGTCGTCTTGTAGAGTAAGGATGTATTTGTTTCCGTCGTCAGTTAATGTTAATGGTCCTACAATATCTAATGCTATCCGTTCGAATGGTTTTGAAGAGGTTGACGTTATCTGCATGGGTTTGTGGTTCTTTTTGCGGACTAGTTTATTCGATTGACATGATCGACAGTTTTTTATGAATTCCGATATATCCTTTTTCATGGTTGTCCATTTGTAATTTTGTCTTATCCTTTTATAAGTTCTGTGAAAACCGGAGTGTCCCGCGGAAGGAGCACAATGATACTCGTTTAGAATTTGGGGCACTTGTTCGGGGGTTGGTTCGGACATAGTATCGTGACAAATTTTGATTTTGACATTTGTTCCTCTAAATATGTATCGAATCATCGTTCTGACTTTTTCCCATCTGAGTCTGTCAAATCCTGTGCCTATGCGTGGAAAACTAATTGATGATTGTCCGTTCTTGATTAGAAGTTCTCTTAGAGTTACTAGCACTGTATATAGATCTTCGTAACTTGCTTTGTCCCAATAGTTCTCTTTGTCGACAAGGTAGAATATCAAATGGTTTTCGTTCCTTACAGTTATCACATCGTATATTTGGATGTCCTGAGATCTTAGTGTTTCGAGGTGATCGAAACGAGTTTTAAACTCATTGGAGGTTCGGTCATTAAATTCTAAATCTTTGGAGATGCAAACGGCGTAGTTGTCGGTTGTAGAGAATATAGACTCTTTTGTTTCTTCGATTTTGTCGTAAATTATCACTGAATTTTGAATGTCTTTGAGGAAGTCGGCGTAAGAATTATTTGCGGTATTAGCGTCGATTGCTTTTATTTCGATGTCTTCTTCGGTTCTTTTTGGTCCATTAATTCGACTTAGAGCATCTGCGTTTGAATTGATCTTTCCTGGTTTATATTGAATCTCGTAATCATATTCTTCCAATTTTAAACGCCAACGGACCAATCGTGATCCGGGTTCTTTTAAGCTGAACAGCCAGGTTAAAGGTCTATGATCCGTGAGTATGATGAATTTTCGTCCGAAAAGGTACGATCTGAAGTGTTTTACTGACCACACGATGGCTAAGAGTTCGCGTTCTATTACTGAATAGTTTGATTCTGCTGGGTTTAGCGTTCGGCTGGCGTAAGCTATTGGTAAATCGTGTGTGTCTTTCTTTTGCGATAATACGGCACCGATAGCAAAGTTGCTAGCGTCGGTAGTAAGGATAAATTCTTTGGTAAAATCAGGATATTGTAGTATCGGTTCGTTAATGAGATTTGTTTTTAATTCTTCGAATGCTGCTTGTTGACTACTGGTCCATACGAATGGTGAATCTTTCTTCAAAAGTGACGTTAATGGTTTGGATATTTTACTGAAATTTTTTATGAAGCGTCGATAGTAACTTGAGAGTCCTAGGAATGATTTTATGTCTTTAGGTGACCTTGGAACTGGATAATTTGATACAGCTTCGATTTTTGATGGATCAGGCTTGACACCATCTTCGGATATTAGGTGACCTAGATACATGACTTCGCGGCGTAAGAATTCACATTTATCGGGTTGAACCTTAAGATTATGATCCGATAGTCTTTGAAATATTTCGCGTAGCTTTTTGGAATGAGTTGTTAGAGAATCGGCGTATATGACTATATCGTCTAGATAGATGAGGCAACGGATTCCTTGTATACCAGCAAGCACTGAGTTCATCAGCCTTTGAAAAGTGGCAGGAGCGTTTTTTAGTCCAAATGGCATTCGGTTAAATTGGTAATGCCCTAATGGGGTTGAGAATGCTGTTTTTTCCGCGTCTTTCGGGTCCATTTTTATTTGGTGGAAACCCGAAGCAAGATCGAGAGTGGTGAAGTACTTTGAATTACCTAGCTGATCGAGAATATCAGCGATGTTAGGTAATGGGTATGCGTCTCCGACTGTGACGTCGTTCAACCGCCTATAGTCGATTACGACTCGCCATTTAGTCTTTCCCGATGCGTCGCGTTTTTTCGGAACTACCCAAAGCGGGGAATTCCATGGTGACATGGAAGGCTTTATGATACCGTCTCTTAGCATTTTATCCATTTGGTTATTGACCTCTTCTTTGTGAACTTCTGGGTAACGATAAGTTTTAACAGCGATTGGATTTTCAGTAGTCGTCGTTATTCCATGGCTTACTGTATTAGTACAGCTTAGTTGATCTCCTTCGAGATGAAAGATATGATTAAATTCTTCACAGATTTCTATAAGTGATTCGCGTTCTTCGTTGTTTAGGTGATCGATTCTTAGATTCTTCTGTAGTTGAGTTAGTCGGTCTGATCCATAATCGATTAGTTTGTCAGTATGCGTGTCTGTAGGTGTATCGATTTCTAGGTTTAATATTTTCAATGCATCTGATTCTAATAATTCTAGGCTAACCTGGGGTCTTTTGATAGTAACATCTGAATCTGTGGTGTTTATGATAGAGGTAATTGCTTCTGATTTGGAATTGACTTTTACTATACTTTGACATAGAAATATACCATTTCCTAATTGTCTGCTTGGAATAATGCCTTCGTTAGATATAGGATTTATCACGTAGATAGGTACAATCGTTTCGGTTCGAGCAGGAATGGTAATAGAGTCGAAAGTGTCGTCTGCATAAGCATTATTCGCGTCATTAGGTTCTTCTGTGGCGTTCGATTCTGTGTCGAGTTGACTGGTTTGATCTTGTGTGTTGCCATGAGACTCAATGTTTCGATATAGTGGTTTTTCTATGTGTAACATGGAAATAGAACCGTTCGGAAAATGAAGTAAACTATTTTTGTAATCAGCATTGAGTTTAAGATTGATGAGAGTATCGTTTCCTAAGATTCCGGGGAATTGAATAGGGAAGTCGTTTTTTACTACGTGAAAGATGCAGATATGAGTTTGTTGACCGATTTTTATGTGTAGGTAACAGTATCCGACTGTCTCGAAAGGCTCAGGAGTGAGACCTCGTATTTTTAATTTGACATCCTCGTAGCAAGGAGTGTTTCCTTTCAGATTTGAGATTTTTATAATTGAAACATCGGCACCTGTGTCCAAAAGTAGGTCGATAGACTTCTCCTTAGTTTCTGCGATTTCGATTGGAACGTATGTGGTTACACCCTGAATTACTGTGTTTGTTCTGCCTCTAAGCTGTGGATATTCCTCGGTGCGGCAGCCACCGGGGATTGATTCGAGTTTAAAGCATTCGTGTTATTGGAGGAATTAGAGATAGGATTCTGTGATCTGTTGTTGGAAAAAGGATTTTGGAAGTAATTGTTTCGTCGAGTCGAGTTATCACTATTTCGATTTTGTCCGTGATTCTGTCGTCTGTTATTATTGTATGCGCGTTTCCTACATTCATCAATCGTGTGACCTAAGTTTTTACAATAATTGCAAGATTTTACGGTGTGTTGATTTTGATTTTGTGACGTATTAGGATTTCTTGGTGGTCTTTGGTCGTTTGATTTGAAGTGTCTTATATTTGGTTCTTGTTTGATTTGAGAATTAAAGCGTCGGGGAATGTTTGTAGGTCTGTTTGAGTAGCAGTTGATTGTAGTATGTCCCGTCTTGTTACAATTCGAGCAATGTTTAGTGTCTCTTAAATTTAGATTCTGGAATCTTTCTATTTCTTTTCTTGATTTCTTCTCGTTTTCCTCAGCTATTGCATATTGTACGGCGTTTTCCAGATTTTCTGGTTTTTGTGATTTTACGATAATGGAAATATCTCTATGTAAACCCATCATAAATACGGTAAGAGCTTGATTTTGTAATAATTTTATGCATGCTGCTCTGTCTGATTGAGTAAGGGAGTCGTCTAGGCTGCTCGTTAGTTTAATAAGGCAATTTTCGATTTTCTGGGCGTAAGAGATTACGTCTTCATTATGAGCTTGCCTACAGGACGATAATTCTAATTGCCACTGGCCATGTGATCGCTTTTCTGAATATGCTTCGAAAAGATATGTTTTAAGAGATTGCCAATCATTGAATGAACGATTTCGAATTAAGGCTCTTGCGTTTCCCGTAATTTTTGTTTCTATGATTGCGAAAAGAACTGGTTTTGTTTCGTTGGCTACTAGTGAAATGGCTTTATCGCAATTGTCGCAAAATTCGTGCAATTTAGATTTATTTCCGTCGAAGATTGTTAACATTTTCTCAGCTAATTCTATCTTAATTGTAACTGCCATTTTAATTACTGGAGTTTAAAGTCTTTGGATGTCTTAAGGATGCTACGATAGGCTTAAGTTATAGTTATGTCTTTGACTTACAGTAAACTGCATATGATGATTATCATGATCTGGATTTCAACGCAGATGAGGTGAAGTAGTGGGTGAAGAGTTGTCTTTGATGCAGCGATTACGTTGAGTGTAGCTTGTAGTTCTCGGGGATTCTCTTCGATTGGGTAGATGTAGTAGATTTGGTAGATTTTGTTGATTTGGTAGATTTGTAGATTCTCTTCGATTTGGTAGATATAGTAGATTTGGTAGATTTGTAGATTCTCTTCGATTTGGTAGATATAGTAGATTTGGTAGATTTGTAGATTCTCTTCGATTTGGTAGATATAGTAGATTTGGTAGATTTTGTTGATTTGACTTATCTTGTCTTCGTACTTGAGTCCAGTCTCGAGTTGGTAGTATATGTAGCTAGGGTTTTTAGCTCTACACACTCGGTGATGGAAGTTCGGCAATAGGCGACTGCGTGCCCTATTTATTGCGTCGTTCTTCCGTAGCTTCTGTTGAAGTTTCCGTAAAAAGCGTAGAAATTCAACGAATGAATTCTTTTTACGTTTCTTGAAAACAGGATGATCTTTTACTTCTGACACCAATTTTATGTGATGGACTACGAAGAAATTATACAAGATATTCTTTTAAGTGGAATAAACTTCTTTATTAAATATAATTGAATATAAGTTTGATGTAGTGAGAAAATTGAGTAGTAGTTCGCTGTTCGGAAGTTGGAATCGAAGTGATTTTGAGTTTGGTGGAGGGAAGAAGGTGGGTTTTTGGAACAAGGTGGTAGGAGTTGGTGGGTGTTGTCTTTTTAGCGGAAGGGCACCAATGAATTTAGGGATTAAAATTTGAGGGATGAGGATAGACGAAGTTTTCGGTAAAGGACAGTTTGTTGATTTTATGGATTTTGGGTACGAGGAACGGAAATGGTTTATTGCAGGGTTGGGGAATTGGGAAATACCCAGGTAGGTAGGGAAAGAAAAATAGAGGTGATTGTATCTAAGAATAGGTTTTGCTAGATTAGGATTGAAAAATACAGAAAAGAATAACTATCGCTAAAATTACAATAAGTAATGGGTCGGTACATTACACTAGCTTACCAACGAACCTTGGTGCAAGGTTGATCGGTAACGCTCCAACTCGCTAACGGCAAGCTTACCGTTTTAGCGTGCATAAACATTGGCAACTTAGCTAATTTCAAGATAGGGAACGAAGCTTATTTCCAACTTGTGAAGATTTGGTATTTCAAGTCTCATATATTGTTTTACAATGAAAAATTTTTATTCAATGACTTTTTCTGGCATTTAACATTGAATATAATATTGCAAAAATTCTGTTCACTACATTTTCAGTTTTTTTTTCTTAATATATTTTATTCGTTTGTGACTTCATCCATTTCCTCCCTCTCTTCTAATTCACGTGATTTCTTCTCTGTAACGTCCTTTCATCCTTTCTTAATTGCATCATCTCTTAGTTTTTTGAGTTTTTTTTCAGCTTTTTTCTGTGTATTAGTTCTTCTAATTTGAATTTGCACAGCGTTGGCCTTTTTTGCGTTTTTGACGCCCGGGCTCGGATGATAATCGAAATGTGACACATTTCGACAAAAAGGAGGTGGGTGACAAGGAATGGGCCCTAACCTCAAACTTGTTATTCCAATGATCACTGTTATGTCATTGAATACGGTCCATATTCAATGTCACTCATTTAAGGCATAATTAGCGTGCCAGATACGAGGTTGTAACTACTAAAAGTATCACAAAGTAATAATAGTAATAGGTAATAACTGATAAAAAGAAATCGGCGTTAGAAGACCCACTTTGCCTCCTCGATACACAATATACTATAGACAGTTAACTTAGTAAAATTATCCAGCAGCTAACTTATTTTTCACGTTCATTTTGAGGCCTGTACTCAGCTTGGATGGGTAGCCTTGATTTAGGCTATATATCCAAGCCAACGATAAGTCTCAAAATATTCGTGGAAAGTTATCTAGTTACTAGCTCATTTTTCACTCTTTTTTTGAGATTTGCAATTGGCTTGGATACTTAGCTTAAATTCAGGCTACAATCCAAGCCAAGTACAAGTCTCAAAATATGCGTGGAAAATAGGCTAGCAGCTAAATAATTTTACTAGCTAATTACAATTAAAAGTCTTGTAATGTTTTCCATCCTAAGAGCAGCCTTGCACTAAGGTTACAGAACAAGTCTTGGATGCAAAGCTCAAATTAAGCTAACTGCAGGTTTCAAACTTGTCCTGCTAAGACAATTTTCTACCTGGGGAGTCATAACTCGTTTTTGACGAAAAAGTAAGTTACCATCTCTGTGCTTAGCACGGCAGTATAGGGGAACGTGGGGCAGAACGGGCAGCGGGGCAGAACGGGCACCAAAACAAAAAAAAATAATGAGGTCGGAAATGATTTTTTATAAAATATGGCGACGTATTTTGCATCAATAATGAAAAAAAAAAATTGAAATTTTTTTTTCAAAAAGTAAAATAAAACGGGAAAAAAAATATTTTTTTTTGATTTTTTTTTTTTTTTTCATTATCGATCCAAAATACGTCGCCATATTTCATAAAAAATCATTTCCGAGCACATTTTTTTTTTGTTTTGGTGCCCGTTCTGCCCGCTGCCCGTTCTGCCCCACGTTCCCCTATATGTATATATTATATATATATTAGACTGTGTCAAAAAAAATCGACATCTTCTTTTTGTTCGGGCCCTTTCGAAAATAGTTAGTGCTTAATATAAAGAAAATCGTCCCCAAGGCTCAGCTATGTAGCTTGAACACAGAATTAGCGCATTTGAAAATAAGATTTCCCATGTATTTTGAATGGCAAAATTTGTTTATCTCAGTTTTATTTTTATAACTCTCTCTATTCAACTGATAAGAATAAAGTAAATATACTGTTTTGTAGAGAAAAAAATTTCTTAGAAAATGTATGAATATGAAAAAAATAATTTAAATTAATTTGTCGAAAAGTAAGTAGTAATCAACTATACATATGACTTTTAAACCACTGTAACTCGTTAACGGTTTAATTGAGCAGCTTGGGCCAAAGGACCCTTTTTGTAGATCCTAAAATAAGAAGTATGATAAGAAGTTAGGTTACACACGCGATGGCACTTCTTACACACCACCCTTAGATGCTTGATTCTTACCTTCAAACCTGTGAATGACATCCAGTTTCATCCCCCATTCCTCCAATATGCGACTCACCTTTTCCATTATATATATTTTTCCACTTTAATGAATTATGCACTGCACTTTAGTAGACAACTGTTGACGCTAACGCTATAACGCCATGATCACGCCATGATGCTACGACTATGATGCCGCCGGCGCGCGCAACAGGTCGCAGACCTTGTCAGCTAGCGCGCTCGCTCGGCTACCGACGTGACTTGCTCTCATGACGAGATCTGGCAACCGGTTGTCACACAGACATAGTAGTTCGCTAGGACAGCAATTTTGAGTTGGCAAGAAACACTTGTGATTCTAACAATCGTAACCCAGCTAATGGAGCAAGATGAAATGTTGCATCAGCAAACAGGCTTGCTCTATTGACGAATTAAGCGTCAGCAAAGCACCGATAGCTAATACAGCAATTTTATTTCTCTCCGTGCGTATTATCTGCCACGGTAATACTAGTAATGTATTCTTTGTCGCTTGGGAGTTCATTTCTGACCTCATAATTATTTAATTCTCTTACTTTATTAGTCACCGGACTTTTATTACTCGTGGGTTTCTTTTTCCTAACCTTTCTACCCGTTATTATCTTTTTATGTCCCTTACTTGATTTGATTTTCCGTCGTTCTTTTAAATTTCCAACTCCATCGATTTTGTCTAAATAGTATATTGTGTATCTAGGGAGGGAAATGGCCATCCCTCCCTAGATGCACACTGTACTTTTTATAATAAGGGCACGGAATGGGCCGACTTTGATGCGCGTCGATCGGATCGGGGATAGCGCGTGTTGAGTCGTGCACCACACACTTATAGATATTTTTCAACTTAAAAATAAAATTAACAAAAAAATGAAAAAAAAATTAAAAACAAAAAAAATTAAAAAAAAAAATTGAAAAAAAAAAAATTTAAAAAAAAAAAAAAAAAAAAAAAATCGAAATAAAAATTGAAAAAAAAAAATTGAAAAAAAAATTGTTATTAATTAATAATAATTTATCATATAAAAAACGAAAGATCCAAGATTTGCCGTTGGAGCGGGAGGGAATCATTCCCTCCCGCTGAGCCGGATATTTCGTGCTCACGTTAGAAACACGTGATTTCCCTCCCTCTCGACGAGCATGAAAGGAGGCCCATTTCGTGCCCGTGTTATGAAAAAGGGTTTCTGGCTAATTTTATCGGTTTCGTGGTTTGATTCTACTTTAATCTCGTCTTTATTTTCACTTTGAATTTCATTCACCGAGTTTCCCTGACCTTTTACTATCTTTTTACCCGTTTTTGCGCCTCCGTTAGTCCCGTCGGCTACTTTCGGGGCGTCGGCTATTTCGCCTATCTCTTGGAGTTCTTGGGGCGGTATTGTTAAATTCGCTTGCTCATTTGTGGTATTAATCGCGTAAAGGAATGCTTTATTGTCTTGGTTTGTTACTACCGCGTCGCCTAAATAGATCTTGGGGCCAGGTAGTAGTAATGGTAAATAACCTTCGCTTAATTCCGTATTTTGGAGGTCGATACTAATCTTTTTCCGCGTTCTAGATGGGATTTGAATCAAATTTTGATTTTTAACGTTCCCGTTATAATTTAATTCGGAATGAGTACTTCCGTAACAAACTCTGAGTTTTTCGTCGAAATTTAATAAGGGGTTTTTGTTACTACGAGTTTCGGTACCTTCTTCATAATTACTAGTGCACGGGTTTTCTTTTTCTTGTTGGAAAAATGGGATGAGTGTGGTTCCGTATTCTAACCTTTCCTCCTCAAAATTTATTATCGCGTCGTTTTCTCGAAAGAATTCTGACCCTAAAATACCGTGCTGTTCAATAGGAATATCTTCTGGAATTATTTGGAAATTTCCCCGGGTGCCTTCTATGTCAATAGGGACTTCTCCTAGGGTCACAACATCTGCAGTGGAGATGCCTTTCAGACAATATTTTTTACTCTCGTCTACCCTAACTTCTGGCTTTACGCAATTGTTTCGGATGAGGTTTAAATCTGACCCCGTGTCTAACATGAAAGTACTGGGCTTTTGTAACTCTTCGGCTTCTATCTCTATCGATGGGATTGTCGTCGTGTATCCCCCTTTAGCTAATTGTGAAAATAGAGTTACGTCATAATTTTCTTCCTCTTCTTCGGGGGGGAAGTTATTGGGTTTATCTGCCGCCGCGTCGTTTATGATCGGTATTATCTCGTCACTAACGCGTTTGTATTCAGGAATATAAAAAGTGTTTGCCTGAGCGTGAACCATCCGGGGTTCCTCGTCGTTATTGATAACTTCTTTTCCTATTAAGTGGATTCGTTTTCTAACGGGTAACTCTGTATCATTGTAACGGCGCGGTTGGGTCTGTTGGTGGCCTCCGAATTCACGCCGTGGTTCGGAGAGCCTCGCCCGTTTCCCGGAGTCGGCGATTGACTGTTGTCGCGCATGTTTTGTCTATATTGGTCACTTTGCTGTTTTTTGCGGCATTCGTTTATCGAGTGGCCGTAACTTCTACAATACCGGCATTGTTCGCGTTGAATTGATCGGTCTTGATTTTGACGGGAGTTGAGACCGCTTTCTCGCGAACCGTAGCGCGAGGGTCTTTGCTCTTGTTCGAAATAATTTTGATTTCTCGGGTTATAATTCTGACTCCGCTGTTGATTCGAATATTGGTTCCGTGAATTGAAATCATTGGCACGCGGTTGATAGTTCCCGTGAGTTCGCGGTTGATAATTGTAGTTTGGACCTTGCTGTCGATTTGGATATTGATCCCGTGAATTAAAATTATTGTCGCGTGGTTGATAATTTCCTTGATATCTTGGCTGATTTGAATATGAGTCTCGCGGATTATTTCGGAAGTTAGGTTGGTTTCCCGATTGATTTGAACTTCGATTACGCGAATCGTAATTATTTTGATAATTCGTTTGGCCTGATGGGCGGTTTGAAAACTGGTTCCTAGAGTCGGAACTATTTTGAAATTGATTTCCGCGTGGTCTACGATCATTATTATCTCTGTTGAACTGACAATCTCGGGCCTCATGATTTAATCTCCCGCAGATCGTACATTTTTGTTAGCTGCCTTGAGCGTAGTTTACACTAGCTACCTCAGTTTTAATGGCTGGGCTTTCGCGCCTAATATTTCTCTTTATTTCTCATTGTTTTTCCATTCTTCGCGCTTCATCTACTAAATCCTTAAAACTTTCTGGGATAGTGGATATTTTCCCGTCTATTTCTGGTCTTAATCCGCGTATAAATGCTCCCTTACCGTCTTTTTCCGTACTACGTTTAAATTCCTCGAAATCGCCCGTTCTACGTTCTTGTGTAAATGCTTGATTTATATTCGACATACATTCGCGTACCCTTGCCGCGTATGTTACTACGTCCTTGCCTTCTAGTTGATATAAATTGCCTAATTCTCCCTGACATATGCTTACTGATTTCATGGGGCTGTATATTTCGTTAACCCGTGAAGTTAATGCTTCTATTCAGTGGCGTAGCTATGTCCCTATGGGCCCGTGTGCAATCATTGGTTGTGGCCCCCCGCCCCCCTCCTTTCTGATACTCATCCACATTCTTATATGCAATTATATTTTTAGCAACAAAACTACGAATTTCAACTAGCCTCAGGCCGCTTAAAAACGTAATATGAAAAGCAAAAAATCGTGGCGTTGCGGGAAAATACGCTCCCCGAAAGGTAATTTAATAATTAGAATCCTTTAAATCCATTTCATTGATTCTATCAAACTCGCAATTCTACTAATCCAATCTTATCATGAGCATTTCATTTCCTGTCGACGTCGTTTGTATTTTTCCAAAAGAACTTATAGTTAGGGGCGGGGGGGGGGGGTATACTCGAATTTTACCGACCGGTTTATTTCTCGATTTTCTCCGAAACGGGGCTATCAATCGACTTGTCCTTTTGGCACCCGATGTTTGACGAGTAATGAGTTCGAACTGGTACGTTCGATCGGATGAGTAAATGAAACTGGATTGGCGAATTTCTTGAGATTCCAGATTGAAATAAATTAGAAAGACCTCAAATTGATGTGAATTTCAGTTCTTTTCTATCCGTTTTCATCCGGAATCTCAAAAAATCGGATTCGCCAATCCAGTTTCGTTTACTGGGAACCATGGAAATCGCAAAAATTATCACAAAATCGTAGATTACAACTGGCCCCTTCATCGTTGTCGAAAACAAAGACGTTTTAGAATGGTTGTGTTCGGAATCCCATATAGAATCGGGCTACCACGGCCGATTTTGCATTTTTGATGCATAGGCTGTGATATAAGTCGAAATGAATGGAACATCGACACTTTTCAAGGGGAAAAAAAAAATGATATCACAGTCTATGCATCAAAAATGCAAAATCGGCCGAGGTAGCCCGATTCTATATGAAATTCCGAAGACAACCATCCCATTCCCAAAACATCTTTGTTTTCGACAACGATGAAGGGGCCAGTTGTAATCTACGATTTTCTGGTAATTTCTGCGATTTCCACGGTTGGGAGCGGCATTTCAACCGATCGAACGTACCAGTTCGAACTCAATACTCTTCAAACATCGGCTGGCAAAAGGACAAGTCGATTGATAGCCCCGTTTCGGAGAAAATCGAGAAATAGACCGGTCGGTAAAATTCGAGTATACCCTTCCCTTAATTTATCATAAATTTGGGTAATTCAAAGTTGATATCCTCGACGAATCACTCAATTTTCAGAGTGAGAAAAAAAAATAACGAAAATGTGCATTTTTGAGAAAATAAAATACTGCACACAGCAAGATTCGAACGCTACTAACTAAGCCACACGCTTCGGTGAAAAGTGCGTTACGAGAGTGGAACAGTTCCTGAATTTGAACCTATTATGTTATACATTGTTTCTTAGTTCATCTTCTAAGGAATTAACATATTCAAGGATCAACATTCATTTTTTTTTCTTCCAAGCACGTGGGCCCCTCGACCCCACGGGCCCGTGTTTTTCGCACCCCTAGAACCCCTGGTTGTTACGCCACTGCTTCTATTGTATCAAATTGTTCGTCTTCGAATACGCGCCTAGCTGGACCTCTTATTTTATTCCTTATTATTCTCGTAAGGCTTAATTCCATTTGCGGCGTTACCATATCTTTCGCGTATTTACAACCTTGTATGAAACTACGCACCTCCGACGGTTTACCGTTAAATATTGGGACTGCTTCTAAAGCATCTTTAAGGGGAACGTAAGTGTGTGGGGTCGGACCCGTCGGTCCTGTATTTTCTGGTTCCGGCATTTTTCTATCTTTTGTTTCGTTTTCGTTAATAGGCTTTTTCGGATTTAATTCTCTGAACAAGTTTCGCCTCGCTTGCTTAGTTCCTTTAATTACTGTCTCGAGTTCGTGCTTGAATAACTGCGTTCCTCGACTACTTTTTGATCTAGTTACTCTTTGATAAGGATTTTGATTTAAGCCTAGGTGAAGACTCGGAGTTGCGATTATTCCCTGACTGGGGTTTTGATTCAAGCTTGGGTCTAGATAAAGATTAGAAAGATTTGGGTTCAAGCTTGAGTCTGGATCTGAATCAGCGCTTGTATCTAGGCTGGGATTTGAAGTTAGATTTGGGTCCGGGTTAGGGATCTGGCTCGAGTTTGGGCGTGGTTCGTCCGCACTAATGTCTACCAGAGCTGCTACAGGCGGACTGTGGACTACTAGCGTTCGAGTGGGTTTAAAACCGTTATTCATCGATCATTTGGATTCCGTAATGATTTCGATTATTATTCGATTGATTATGCATTTTCTAGTAAATTTGTTATTTAGCTATCGTGGCTTTTATTATTCCGCGCTTCGTCTAAAATTATTTATTTATTGTCTCAAACTCGTTAAAAATCGTTATTTTAGCTATCGTGGCTTTTATTATTCCGCGCTTCGTCTAAAATCATTTATTCATTGTCTCAATTACTGCGGCCTGAATCTGAATTCCGTTTTAAAATTGTTGAATCACCGCTTTGAGAATTCTACTCTGCTTGGCTTTGCTTTAAAATAATTGTATTACCGCTAAAAAAAAAATTTTAACCTGCTTTGTTTTATTTCATTCCGATTTGGCTTCGTTTTATTTAATTCCGACTTTGCTTTGTTTTACCGCTTGAAAAATTTTATTCCGACTTTGCTTTGTTTTACCGCTTGAAAAATTTTATTCCGACTTGCTTTGTTTTATTTAATTCCGACTTTGCTTTGTTTCATTTAATTCCGACTCTGCTTTGTTTTATCGCTTTGAAAATTTTATTCCGACTTGGCTTTGTTTTATTTAATTCCGACTTTTGCTTTGTTTTATTTAATTCCGACTTTGCTTTGTTCTATTTTATTCTGGCTTCGCTTTGTTTTATTTTATTCTGACTTCGCTTCGTTTTATTTTATTCTGACTTTAAGATCATTGTTCATCCCGAACTTCGTCTAGGATAATTCGATTACCGCGTTCTACCTTGAGCTTTGTTTAAAATAATTTGGTTTCTGTATTCTGCCTTATTCGCTTTCTAATTTCAGGATCATCGTTTATTCTATCCAGAATAATACGACTACTGGATTCTGCTTTATTCGATTTCTATTTTCAGGATCATCGTTTATTCTGTCTAAAATAATACGACTACTGGATTCTGCTTTATTCGATTTCTAATTTCAGGATCATCGTTTATTCTGAGCTTTGTCTAAAATAATACGACTACTGGATTCTGCTTTATTCGATTTCTAATCGTCGTTTCTCCTGGGCTTCGTCTAAAGTAATTCTGTTAAGAATCGTCGTCTAACGTGAGTCTTGTCTAGAAGTTAAGCATTTATTCGAAAGATTCGCTATTTGATCCCTTCAGACCGTCGATCGTTTACACGGCACAAAAAGTATTCTCGTGTTAAAGATCTGTTTTTCGAATCTGAAGAGGGTCTCTTAAATTTAACAACTAGTTTTTCCTATCCATCGATCGTTACACGCGTCACAAATAAGTTATTCGCGTTTTGTAACGTTTGGTTTTTCCGGGCCGATGCACCAATAAATTTTATGTGACGTCGGAGCGGCGTTCGCGGATAATTCTAGAGGCTAGCTACTGGAAATATCGCGGCGGACAACCTAGACGGTCACTCGAGAGTTCTGGGTTACCAATTATCGATAAAGTATTGAAATACAGTGGACTGGATTAATCTAGTATCAAATTCAGAGGAGTCGCGCTATCTAACTATTTATGCTCTCATCTAACTACTCGTTTGAATATCTTAGTATTTGAATCTTATCTTCTTGATTCGGACTTAAAGTCTGTTTTAATTGAATAATGCGAGAGTGGATTATTTAGAGTGTTATTATGATTGCTCTTACCTTCAGGCTGCCGTCCCATGTAGGCCCGGAACGGAAAAACGGAACGGAATCTAGTGACTTTTTCCATGTATTGCGTGTATGTATACACTCACACATTCAACCTTCCGTTCCGTGATTCCGGATTCCGGCATTCCGGTCCTACATGCGACGGCAGCCTGAGTCGGTTTCTTCTGGATCTTCGATGAGGGCTCGTCCCTTGATCTTCGGTGTTGTCTAAGTTTGGACTGGATCAAGGGGGTGGCGAAGGATAAATGATTTCGTTTGTTCTTACTCGAACTTAACTGGTTATTTAACTTTATTGATATTGTACTATGATTCCTGGTTTTAATATAACCCTCACTGGAATCTGTTATTTTAAAAATGAGTCTAGTTTCAAGCTAAATTCCGTATTCGGAAAGATGTGAATGAATGGACGTTTGAAAACTTGAGCGTAATATGTGAAAGGGTTGAGTTCTGGATCTTCGTTTGAGTTTCGATGCGTCTTCAAGTCGGTGATGTGAAATTGGAGATACTACGAAGCTGGTGTGAAGAGTCTTCAAGTGCGGAACGGTGCAGAAGGTGCGAGGCGAGCGAGAGCGAGAGGCGAGAGTAGGTATGCTCTAGAAGAGGCTGTTGCTGAGTCTGCCGGGGTGTTTTATATGATGATCGGGGGTGCGGGGTCCTAGATTAGGCTGGTGTGAAGGGCCTTAGCTGATTGGGCCGTAGCTTCATGGGGGGGCCTGTCAGCCTATGATTGGTCTATGGCCCAAAGGTTTTTTCCTCGTTTTGTTAGTTTTATTTTTCCTTTTAGCGGGTGCTTTTTGTGGGGTTACCCTCCTCCCGTCGGGTGCGCTGCGGTGTTTCTTTCGTCTTGCCTCTCTGCCTCAGTGTTCCCCTCCCGTAGCTCTCGTACTTGTTTTTCATAGGGTTCCTTGATCTTTAGCCTCTTCCCATACTTCTTCACGTGTCTGGTGCACGTTGAGTTTTCGATGTTTGTCGTTTTGCTTTCTTTGCCTCTCGGGGCAATTTCTTCTTTTGTGACCGTAAGGGTTATTTAGGTTTTATGTGATCTTCCAATACCTGGGGTTTGGGGCCGTTCAGATATCACGTGAGACAAAATGCTACAATGTAGTATAGGGAACGCCGTGCACGCACTATCCCAAAACGTATCACGTGATTTCTGGACAGCCCCTTTGCTTTTACTTGCTCATTTCAAGTTTTCGCACGTGTTCATACTGTTTCGAAATTTTATGACTTTAAGAATTTCCAGTGAAGCTTATTTTGAAGATACATACAATAATTTGTAGTTTATAATTTCTTCTCTTAATGTTAATTTCTTAATATTTAATATTATAAAATATTATCTTATGCTAGGTGTTGAGTGGATATTTTCTTATCTGCCTTTGGTCTGGGTCCGCAACCTGTCTCGCTCGGTTAGGGTGGTTGGTATTTGAGACTTTGGTCTCTAGAGTGTTCCAGACGTTAGGGTGTTTGAGGGGGTGTCAAAGCGAGCTTGGGGCTCTTTGTATTATGCCGTTTGAGAACAAAGGATAGAGGGTGAACTATATTGTAATGTAAACCAAGGATGGTCTCCAATATTTAAGCTGCAATTAGTTAATAAATCGTTTGCTTGGTTGATTATATGATCCTTTGACAACTAGTAAAATGATGGTTTGAATTATACGATATTATGAATTGGAGGTTTCAGTAAGTTAATAGGTCGGCATTGTTAATCTAGTATGATAATCTAACTTAATGTTAGCCGAACATCGGATTAACATTGTCTTAATAATTAACATGCAGGATATAATATTCTAAGGTGGATAATATAAAAAAGTAATTGTAAAAGAGTAATATGCGTATATAGCATAGTCTAGCGACTATGGTTAAATGAGTATATGGTTATAATATATGAGTATGACTTATAATTAACATGCAAGGGTGAAATAATATTAGAGTGGTGAATCTGTAGTGATATGGTCATGTGAGGGATTGATATTGTTTATGGAATAGTAATTGACATGATATGGTCATTAGGCCGAGTGTGGTTGGTGTGAATATTATCTCGTCAGTATTCGAGTTGTTTTGTATAGTTATTATCGTGTAGGATTTTGAGCGTTGAGTGAGTAGTTTGCATATGTGTAAGGGATTTTGGACTGCCGCTTGGTCGTCCGTGTGCGCAAGTGGGTTGGTATGGGGTGTCTGGGTGCGCGTCATAGTTTTGAGGAATGTGCTTACGTCTAGGCTTAACTAAGTCTAAAGTATGTACTATTTGGCCATCTCGAATGAGTGGTTCCAATGCAATATATAGTTGATTATGTTTGTTTATATAGTATTTGCGTTTAATAGTCCTCTATGAAATAGAGTGATGAGTTAAACGTTGTGCTAATAATGGTACAATAGTTATTTTATATTATGGGTAGTATGTACGTGAATAGATCAGGGGGTTTAAAAGGTAAATGTCATAATTAATGATTAGGTGAATACATAATAGTGTTAAAGTAAATATTAGGTTCGATTAAAACGTAAGTTTTATAATTGAAGGCCTCGATGCTAAAAGGTCCTGAGCGCTCGGCTCGACTTTTTTCAGTAGAAAATTCCCGTCAATGTGACCAATTTTCAAAAGTCACCGAAATGATTTTTCAAAAATATCATCGTGTAGAGGATAAAAAAAGGCAACTTTTTTGTATGTACAGTTTTTCTAGAGATTCGTTATTTTTGGGGGAAAATAATAAAAACTGAAAAATCGCGAAGCTTGTTTGGACCACGTTTTTTAATCTTAACTCGCTCTAACTTCGACAAATATCAACGGATCTTCTTGATTTTTGGCATGACATCGTAAAATACCCTACCGCTGCCGATAAAGTCATGAAAAGTTAATAATTATATAGTTTTCATTAATAATTTAGTTGTAAACAAGCGACCAACTTTTTATACGGTTATGTATGTTCGACGAGAAAAAGTGTGTTACAAAGTTTAAGCCGGGAAAAACTTTCAATGAGACATTTGTTCATTAACATTAAAGGAAGTTTTTCAGAAAATTTCAGATTGATTGAATAAAAATTGGCTAAGATACAGCGATTTTCCTAAAAGCAATCGATCCGCGTGGTCGAGCGCGTGGTTTCAACGCTTGAAAATCTGCACGATAGTTGAATGAATATACCTCACCACAAACAGATAGAGACTGCACTGAAAGAAAAAAAGAGTCCCGCCAACTCTCTTGCGGAGCACGGCCAACGACGACTACAGGAGTACGAGGGGGGGACTTAGCGGAGCTCTGCGTTGAGGAGTAAGCCCAACTCCTCTACTAAGAGAGTTACGCATACACTCGCGATGCGGAGTTACGCGCGTAGTTATTTAGTATGAGACTGGTGTTCTATTTGATCGTTTTTAAATTTTCGAATAACTAAGATTATGGATACTCATCAAGTTGATGAATTTGTGAAAAAGTACCTGACTGAATGGAATCTGTCGGGTTTCATTTCGGGTTAGCGATTCGCAGGTAAATATATCCTAACCTCGAAATAGCATTATTATATATAGCATTGAGCATGTCATTTCGAGGTTAGGATATATTTACCTGCGAATCGCTGGATAAAACCCGACAGATTCCATTCAGTCAGGTACTTGTTCACAAATTTATCAACTGGATGAGTATCCACAATCTTAGTTATTCGAAAATTTAAAAACGATCAAATAAAACACCAGTCTCATACTAAATAACTACGCGCGTAACTCCGCATCGCGAGTGTATGCGTAACTCTCTTAGTTGAGTAGTTGGGCCTACTCCCCAACGCAGAGCTCCGCTAACTCCCCCGTCGTACTCCTCTAGTCGTCGTTGGCCGTGCTCCGCAGGAGAGTTGGCGGGACTCTTTTTTTCTTTCAGTGTGTATCCAAAGGGGGCGAGAAATCGAGAATGGAAAAAAAAGAACTATACATTAGGCCTACACTAAAACATATACCGAGAGTTTTCGGTGAAACTGCTGACCCCTTTCCGCGGCGAAACCACATAGGCACGTACCGCGTGCGTGAGTCCGGGAGGGGGATAGCACTTAGCCGAACCTCACGCACACGGTACTTGTCTGCGTTGGTTTCGCTGCAGGGGGGGGTTAAACAGTTTCACCGGAAACTCTCGGTCGAGGGGCTATTCACTTTGGAGTATATCCCGCTTTATCGCAAATACTCGTCGATACTCGTTAGTACTCGCAGGTACTCACAGGTACTCGCAGGTACTCACAGGTGATCGCAGGTACTCACTAAGAAGGAGTACCTGTGAGTACCTGCGAGTACCTGTGAGTACCTGCGAGTACTAACGAGTATCGACGAGTATCTGTAATTAAGCGGGAAAAATTGTGAAAGCTCCTCTCATTAGGTGTAATCACCCATAAGAATTTAATGGAATAAAAATTTTGAATTATTATTCCCGTACGTTGTGACGAAGAATTCCCCATATGTCTCATTGGTGTATAGCAGTATACCGGGAGTATTCGTGGAAACGCTTCATAGGACGCCTGCATACAGGCAACTCAAACATCAAGCGATTAGGTTTTGCTAATTTGCTGTTCTTGAAACGTTCGTATCCCGATGTTACAAAGTTCAATCGGAATTTCGGAGATTTTTTTTATCGTATTTTTTGTCATGGCTACGCTCGGAAAATCACATTTTCTAACTTCAACGAATCTAGGTTTTCGGCCCTTGAGTGTCCGAAGAACAGGTTTGTGAGATGATGTCTTGGTCTTTCCGATGAATTCACTAAATGATCTCAGATTTGGCTAAATGGAAAAATATGAAAATTACAGATACATTCAAATATTGGGGAGGAGAAATTATCATATCCCGTTCGATTCGAAAATTCGTTTCTATACCTGGAAAAATTCGGCTTTTAATTTTTGACTGGCAGCTAAACATAGAAGTGTTCGAATAGTGGTTCTCGATTTAAGCCAAATAATTCGGGTGTTCAAATAATTCAAAAATTTAAATAGTTCAAATAACGATCCGTTCAAAATTGAAGATGCGCGATTAATTGAAGTAATCGAGATTTCAATTAATTGTCTTATCTATGAAGTCCGAGGTCCACCAGCCGGCAGTGAACGGCCGAAAACAGTGATTCACATCCAAAACACCGACCAAATTTAACTTTAACGCCAGATATTTTGGTCGATGTATTACAGTATTGGATGTGAACCACTGTTTTTGGCCGTTCGCCGCCGACTATAGTGGGTTTCAGCCCTTAATAGAATAATCGGCAAAATTATTTGAAAATCTCGATCAATCGGTTGATGGCGTAGCCGTATTTGAAATTTCAAAATTCGTATTTTTTTCGAAGAATATCTCAAAGGCAAATATAGGTACTTTTACTATAATAAATAAGTTATGCAATTAATTTCCATTCTAAGATTGAGTAATTCTTGGAATAACAGCATATAAATTATTTTTAACGAACAATTTTTAATTTGAATTCACGAGCTATCCAAATATTTGTAAGGTGAAGAAAAGTGTTGCGAAGCTACATTGTCTTCTACGTCTTCGGCGCCTCTACCGCGCTCGCTACGTTAATTCATAGTAGCGCGGTAGAATACCATCGAATATTACCAACAGGTTGTCGCATAAGGCGCAAGCAATATATCGATACTGCCATTCTAATACGTCGTATCCCACATTTGTAAAATTGTTCAGGAGGCCATGAAAACGCTTCACTATTACCATTGGAAAGATAGGACTTGACGAATTGGAATATTTATTTAAAAATAGTAAATCAACGATTTGACCGCTAAAACTTGAACATAAGCTGCACAACATTATTATCATTCAATTTTCAAAAAAAAGTCCATTTCTGAAATTTTGTGGGATACGACGTATTAGAATGGCAGTATCGATATTCGCACAGCACGTGGTCTGTTTGGCGATAGCTTTGTTTCTGATTAGATGGATAGAAAACGGGTGATAAAACATCCAACCGGCTTTGTTCGTTAGTTTTTAGAAAGTGTTTTTAGTTTTGAAAGTGTTCATCTATAATTGTGATTGTGTATGTTATTTTTCTAAGATGGAAGATTGTCGTGCACAAAGTTGTAAGTATAACAAATTTTTGGTTCCTCTCCCGGCGTTCTATATAATTTTAACCCTAGAACTACAAACCCATTTTTGTACCTTTAAACTACAAACCGGGGTAAATATTTACCCCACGCGTTTATTGTTCGTGAAATCGTTCTAAAAGCAGTAATGAGACTCGTAAGTACATACATTTCTTCGTTTTTTCATGCAGAAGAGAATGGTGAAAAGCACATTGAATTTTATTGTGGTTTAGTTGGTGAAAAATCGATTCAAATACCTGAACGTGCTAAGAAAACGGCTAAAACGTCATTTTTCAGAGATCGCCTGGGGTAGATATATACCCCGGTTTGTAGTTCTAGGGTTAATTGTTAACATCAGATTACTGTCGGCGCGTAAAGTTGTGATTTGTCACGTCAGGGGGTCTGTTGCTTACCATTTAAACGCGTGATTATCCACAGAATCGCTCTGAAAACAAAACAAAAAAAAAAATCCAAAAATGTCCACAATGAATTGAATAGTAGGTATAGTATATGCGTTAAATTTTTGTCGAATCTTATATTTTGTCAATAGTACATTACGATACAAGTGCGCAAAGTACGTGATTTACGCACGAGTGTAGGTTGTTGCCCAAGAAAAACTGATGCCGACAAGTATAATCTTCAAATTGTTTCTCTAAGCATCTCGTCAGATGCGAAGCTCTTCGATTCAGAATATATTACATTTCGTACTTCCGAGATCGCAATCAGAATTAAATTACTGCAGATTACAATCAAGGTAGTCCACACCTCATAAAATAACTCCAGTCACTAAATGTTGAACCATTTCAGCGGATTCAGACATTGACGATCCGTCAGCATCCGCTAGGTCGGAGGACGATGACGGCGATCTTTCTGGTGACCGCAATCTAAAAATGGCAGAGAGTTTCGAATCAATCGAAGCTTTTGAACAACGGCTGCGAGAAGTTCAGGATGAAACTTTCTGCACATACTATCCGCGTGATGCTGTTACTATAGAACAATGCCGGAAAAGGGGCGTTAAAAAGCACATTTCGGAAAAACTGCGATATTATATGCTAATGTACTGCTGCATACATGGGGGCGAAAAATTCAAGACGTTAGCAACAGGGCAAAGATCTTCAGCGTAAGTGTACGGATGAGGGTCAGCTTTGCTGCTATCGACATTCGTCGTATTTCGAATAAATTGCCATGATTATTTTGTTGCCGCAACAATTCCAACTGGAATCATAATCAATGGCCTTACGAATACATTCCATCGCAGATACGAACAAGATCTTATACAGGTCTCCCTCTCAATAAGTTCACTTCTGCTCATTTTACTTCACACGCTTTCCGAATCTCGACGCGTCTGAGTCCGCCGAGCGATTGATTCGCTTACCTCCGAATAAGTTCAATCGCTTACCTCCTAATAAGCCAAGCGGAAACGATCAGATAATTATTCTTCAGTATACTCATACAAGACAAATTATGATAACATATTGTTACATTGGGTAAAATCACCCATATCCTATTAATTTCATATACACCATCTAGTAGCCCATATGATAAATGACATCCTTTAAAATATAAGAAACTCGGTTGCTGCGTCAACAACGATTATTGTAAAACAAGTCAGTCTGTCTTTAGCTCACTACTGAAGCAGACCTGTATTTTCTGAATACATAATCTCATTGCAAAACATATATAATTCCTCTACGATTCACTTTATTTCTCTTGGAGAACCTACATAATAATTTATTAACTCAACGTTTATCTTAAAACGTTACATTGGTGTCAGAATCGGGAATTTTCGAGACCGATAGAGTGAATATTTTGTGGAATCTACTATAAACGAAAAAACGAAATGTCTCGTCGACGAGCTACTGCTTCTACTGACGAACCCGCTGGAAACCAGCAAATACCACCTCAAGTCGACATGATGGAGCGACTATTTCAAGCTCTGGCCGCCCAACAACAGGCAAGCCTAGCGGCTCAAACCGCTCAACAACAGGCAAGTTTAGCTGCTCAAACAGCACAACAAGAGGCCAACCTATCGGCACAAAAAGAGCGCGAAGAGCGAGAAGATCGACGAATACGCGAACGAGAAGAACGCGAAATCGCTAAACAAAGGGAGGAACGAGAAGCACAGCGAGAACGCGAAGAGCGGGAAGAAAGACGTCATCGTGAGGAACGGGAGGAACGCCGAGCTGAACGCGAGGCGAACCATGCAGCCCAACAAGCTACCCTATCCCTCCTCATGAGACGCCTGGAACCCCAGGAAACGATCTCGCAGACCTCGACTCCCAGACGTTCCCCGATGAGGATCGAGGAAGTTGTTGAGCCTACTGTCATTCGGTCTGTACATAACTATGGGGAGGAAGAACCCTCCCCAACTATTCGTAAACCACGTACGGGTGGAGCGGTGACTTTCACGCCGCACACTCGTACCATCCCTCAAAGCGACCGAATTGAGCATTCAATTCGGGACGCAAATAATGTACACCATGCTGACCACATGGCTGGCGATAACACTCTCGAAAATAGAATTAATAACACTGTGCCTCTTAATTTGTCTTGCGCCGGGAGTAGTCGCGACAAACAATTAAACAACACGACTGTCATAAATAACGAGACTGTATCCAAATCATCTAACCTAAAAGTGAACTTCTTTGACGGGACAATACCGTGGGCAGATTACGAAAGACAATTCCAAATAATAGCTAAAGTTAATTCGTGGTCTTCAATTACTAAAGCCGGACAACTAGCCGGAAGTTTGAGAGGCCCTGCCTTAGCCGTCCTATCGACTCTCGCTGACTCCGATATTGAAAATTACGATAAACTCAGCGGAGCCTTACGTCTAAGATTCGGTAATCAACTGATTTCTAAATTATCTTTAACTCAATTGGGACTTAGGAAACAAGGCAAAGAAGAAGGTCTTCCTTCGCTCGGTGTAGAAATAGAAAGACTAGCGAGAATAGCTTTGCCAAATTGTGATGAGTCCACTAGGGACATGTTAGCTTGCGACAAATTTATTAACGCCTTAACGGATCCAGACCTAAGACATACTCTGAGCTTAACAGGACCTTCTTCGGTCCATGAAGCCGTAACTAAAGGGATGGAAATCGAGGCCTTAGCAAAGCATCATTTGGGGGTAGGGAAAGTTCGTCAAATCGAGACAGAAACACCTTCAACTGACCCAACTAAAACTTCCGTTACCCAGAAAACTACTCCCAGGCAGCAAACAAATAATAATAATTATAATCAAAATAATAATAATAATTATAATAGGAGACAAAGTAACGGAGAAAGACCGAAATGCAAATTCTGTCATAAGATAGGTCACGTGACAGATAAATGTTTTTCTTTAGAGAGGAGAAATAATTCAATTAATGATAATTATTCGGACTCTCGGACGTCTTGGCGAAAAGACGACGAGAAAAATAATGATTCAAATCAAAATTCCTGGAGAGATAAAGATCCCTCTCCAGATACTCAACCCATAACTTCTAAAAACTAGATCTTGGTAGTAGCCCTAGTTAGTAACCGATCGTTTATTGTGATTTTTAATCGGTTTAACCTTTCTTTCATTTCATTAGCATTACAGCTGTTTAGCAGTTCCGAACTGCGAACACGATATTTTCTTTTTCGATATAGGTCGTTTGAAAGACCCTCTTTTATTTCAATATCGAATCTCGTTGAAAGTATTAGACAAAATAACGCTAGGTGTCACTGTAATAAAATTAAATAATAATTGCTGTGTCCCAATTCGCCGATCTCGGCCTCGGTCTTGGTCTCGGTCTTATGCGCATGCGCATATTTGCCTTGGCCTTATACTTTTACGTGATATCCGACTGCTACTCGGTCGGTATCTCGCTCTACCACTAGTAGCGCACTCTGGCGTTGCATCCCTCTACCACAATAAACCGGAAATGCAACGCTAAATTGTTTATCGTATTCATTGCTGGGGTATAAAGCGACGCGCGAACTTTTTATTTCAAAAGTCTCAGGTACGGAGATTATCGTTTACATTGAAATCATTTATGGTTGAGAGTAAAGGGATTGATTGTCCATATCAGTTGTCCTCTACTCGTACTCTTGTTTATCATTTTTCATCGTTACATGTTGTTTATATATTGAGTATAACTGTTGAACGACATTCAAATGGTTAATCGGGGGCAACTACTTTTGATTGCGTTATTCCGCGTGAGACAACGGAGGAGAAACTTATTTATCCAACAGTTGACATTACTTCGCAGTTTACTGGTAATACTGCAATTATTACAGCGAGCTGATAATCATGTAAGTGTGACAGTGGAATTTAATTATTGGAATTACCGATGTAAGTAGTAGAATAAAATTGTATTTTATTACTATTATCTTCATCATCATAATCCCCCAATGCCCTATGAAATTCCCAGTGATGAGATTTTTCAAATTACTCCCACTCTCGTATTTCAATTTAATTCAACAATATTTCAGCGTGGACTTCACTGTCGTATTGTTGGTCACGGCGACCGTTTTTTTGCAAATATCTTACGACGTGATGAGCGTGCGACGAGGACAAATTTGCGGGTCAATTCCAACACACTACAGCGGATCTATCAACTCTGTAGGAATGTACCTAAAAGATCGGGATGGACTACTGAATGCCACGTAAGGTTCATTTCGGTCAAGTATTTCGTATATAATTTCTTGTTCCAACTTCGAAATAGGGGAAGGTAGGGCAACACGGATCGGGAGGGCAAAACGGACCGTAGGGAAAAACGGACCGAAAAGGCAAAACGGACCGCCTGAAAAATTCCTTTCAAATTATCAAAAAAACTGAATGCTTCATCGTGAAGGTAACCCTCGAACTTATTAATTTTTCGAGGAAGGTCTCAATCAATCAAGTCGAGTCAATTTTTCTTTTTTAGTCGTTCGCGATGACTTGACTGAGTCTGAATCGACTTGATTGACTGAGACCTTCCTCAAAAAATTACTAATTTCGAGGGTTACCTTTACGATGAATCATTCAATTTTTTATAATAATTTGAAAGGAATTTTTTATGCGGTCCGTTTTGCCCTCTCGGTCCGTTTTACCCTCCGGTCCGTTTTGCCCTCCCGATCCGTTTTGCCCTACCTTCCCCTAATATTATCAAAGTACAGGGTGGCCAAAAGATCCTTAAAAAAATCCCTAAAATTTCCACAATCCTTATCAGCAGTTTGAAATTCAATGACATTTCCAGATTTCCCAGGTTTTTCCTGACCGTGGTCAACATAAATTGTTTCAGGTAATCGTTTTCCTATTTTGGATGGCGTGCGGTACTTCTTTTCGCGTCGTTTCAAAATGCTTTGACATCCCTCGATCAACTGTGCACAGAATCGTACACCGCATTCTCAATAGGATGGTTTCACTTCTACCAGAAATCGTCAGGTTACCATCTGAAAACGACCTCAATACGATCGGGTTAGGATTTGGGCGAAAGGCGCGAAGTGCTGTATTTCGTCAGTGCGTGGGTGCACTGGACGGTTGTCATGTTCGGATAGTCTGCCCACGAAATTTGCACGAGCAATACTTCAACCGGAAACAATTTTATTCGTTGAATTTACAAGCCCTTGTAGATGACTCCGGAAAATTCATCGATATCGTCAGCGGATATCCCGGTTCTGTCCATGACAGTAGAGTTCTCCGTAACAGCCGGCTCTACAACGAACAACTTTATCCACCTGAAGGATATTTCATAATTGGAGACGGCGGCTACCCTTGCCGGCGTAACCCTGTGACTATTCTCACGCCTTACAGAAATCCAGACACGCCTGAAAAACGTGCATTCAACAACGCACTTAGTAGAGCCAGGGTGGTCGTGGAACAGGCTTTTGGTAGGCTGAAGGTACGCTGGAGAATCATATACACAAAGGCGCTAGAAGTTTCCATTAATACTGCGATTAAAGTTATTGCGGCGTGCACCATGCTGCATAACATTTGTATATCCGAAGGCGATGTAATTCGGGTAGACGGTGATTTGCCGGATTTGCCTCCGCGTCGTAATCCACACGACGAAGAAGATGGTAACGGCATGCGTGATTTTTTTTTGTTCATGTTCACAATTGAGCAGAATAATAATGTTGTACGACCGCCGCCCAATGATATATGGTAGTCGATTTTGTATAAAAAAATGTGATTACTTTCGTAAATAAAATTACGTGAACAAATATTTATTTTAATGTACAAAATGCTATATCCTTATTTATTGATTCGTACTCTGTATCCATATTATGACATTAGCATATCTATTTTCAGATTTGGGACACATACAAAAAATGTTAAACCATTTATCTAAAAAAATAAAAAAAATAAAAATATAAAAAAAATAAAAAAATATCAATAATATAATTTTATGTGGTAAAAATTATTAGAAAAAAAAATTTTTTCATGGCAGCTGAAAATTTTGTTTGTTTACTTTGATTACAATTAAACAAAGGAAGATTCAGCATATTTCAACTCCTGAAAACTTTATATTTTCTTAAGTACCCCGTTTTGCCCCTCCCTCCCCTATAATCAAATATAGTTTTGGTTATCTGGGAATATTAGGGGAGCGTGGGGTAATGAGAGCCGGCGGGTAGCGGTAGCTAGTACTAGATAAGTAAATAGGAACGCGTCAGTGATTCGGAAATCGTTCGGTAGTCTTTGGTAATGTTTGGTTACATCACGCGATCGCAGCCGGACACCACGGTAGTATCAGGAGGGTGACTACGAACGCGCGAATGTTTTGTGTGTTCCTGTAGTAACGAAAGTGTTTTTTGCGGATTCAAGGTAAGTGGCTTGGGTGATTATTTTTGATTTTTTTTTTGCGATTATCTTTTACCTTATTAAATGTATTTTAGTATGGAAACACGTTAATAGGAAGAATAACAAAATTACGTCGTGAATTCTTATTAATTCAAATAAGAAGCATTTCGGGTAATGAGAGCCATGGTTGCTCTCATTGCCCATTTGCAAATTATTGAATGCAATATTTCATCTCGCGTTTCAGATGACTAGAAACAGACAACGTACAACGTCAAAAGCCGTTTGGACATCGGATACTTTGGAAAAATGCTATAAAATCCATACAAAATGAAGGAAAATCAATATTATTATTATTCCATAGAATAATATCATTTTGTAATATCTAAGGGAATAAAGCTATATTTTTGTTGATTATTGGTTACTCAGTTAAGTAAAGCAGTACCAAATACATAAGTAAATCTGTTTTACGTATATGGGCAAGTTGTGGCTCTCATTACCCGACAGGTGGGCTAATGAGAGCGAAAGCAACATTTTTGTAATGTCAATTTTTTAAAGCCGTTCGTTGATTTCATAGAAAAATCCATTATAATTATTATAGATAAATAACCAAAGAAGTCAAAAAGTACGAAAAATAAATATGATTAGATCATTAGATTTATTTTTCTATTGCTTTCGCTTACGTGGCTCCAATTACCCCACGCTCCCCTACTAGGTATAATAAATAATGAGATAATTAAGGTTGATATATGAAATTTATTACTGTAACGTTGTAATGTTTTTAAACAATAAAATCAAAGACGCACTTCTAATGTGCAAAGACATGCTACGACGCACGGTGCAAATCAGCTGATGAAGATATCTGAAAAGAAATGAAAATATATAGTTATTAATTTATTATAAACACTGGCAACACAAATCATTCCCAATCAAATGGTACATGATTAATTCCGAAACCAACTGTTAATCTTATTTGAGCGTGTAACCAAATAAGATGTAGCCAAGTAGAAAATATTATAGTAGGTACTCACGGCTCAATTTTTTTTTTCGAAGAATATTCTTATATAGTTCATAAGAATTTTCTCGTTCGCGAGTGACTCGTCCTGCTGCTTTTGATTTGCATCCAGCTTTTCGTTGACCTTCTCCAACATCTCGAGCGTCCTTTCAATAGTAGATGAATGTCTCTGACGTTTCCGTTGTATCGACAGACTGCAGGCCTCATCGTCTGATGCTTCCGAATCAACTATTCTCTTCGAGACTGCACGTTGACTGGTCTGGCCACCTGAGGTTGACGGTACAGGCTCGACACTGCCCGTCGAATTATTTGACGATGACTGGAGAAGCATCGCAGGTGTGATGGTGTGGCGATCACTCATAAACTTATTAATACTGTCGAAGTGAGGCCATGTGTGCGCCTCGTGTTCATCATCTTCCAAGCCTTCACCAGTTTTCGGAATCATTATCTCTTTATATTTCTTTAATAGGTTCTGCCACTTCTTTTGGCATTGAATTCCAGTGGCGCCGCAATTTAACGCATCAGCAATTCTTCCCCAAAGGATTCTTGCCATCCCGCGTTTGCTTTTAACGAACGATGCGTTTTTTTCAATTCTCTCTGATATCAGCAATTCCACGTCTTTTTCCTTCCCTAAGAGAACATGAACAGATAATTATCAAAAAAGCCCAATTGTGCGAAGCGTTCGATAATATTTGAATTAGGTCATACTCAAATGTAATTAAAAAACTTTCGCATGAATAAATAATACATATGGGGCTGTCCACGCCAACTCGACCAGTGCCAAACCCCAACCATCTCGAAATCATCTCAGGTTTTTTTTTCAACATTCTACTCAGTGAAAAATAGGGCCACATGTTTTTCCAGTTTTTTTTCATTTAGCCGTTTATTTTTTATAAATTTTTGAAGTCCATTGAGAAAGCCCTTTTTAAAAAAATCTGATTTTTTTTTTTTAATCTAGTGGATGACATAGAACAGCCCCCGTGCTTAAAAATGTGGAAAGATTTTTTTTATATTTTTTTTTTAACCTTATTCGAAATTTAGAAATTTTGGAAACTGACATTGACCCTGTCAGAGATAAATTTGTGTCAAATCGTATGAGAAAAATTATTAAAAAAAGTGTTGAGAATTTTTTAAGATTTTTGAAAAAGAGCTCTCTCAATGGAATTCAATAATTTATAAAAAATAAACGGCTAATTGAAAAAATCTGAAAAAAAATGTGAACGCATTTTTCACTGAGTAGCATGTTGAAAAACAACCCGAGATGATTTCGAGATGGTCGGGGTTTAACACTGGTCAAGTTGGCGTGGAAAGCCCCATACGTAATATATTTTATTTAGATTTTAACGAATTTTAACCATGCGACCCCCTTGTTTATTTGGAAATAAATTTGAAAAATCTGTTACAATTGCAAGTACAATAGTGGTACTTTTGGTGAAAATTATTATGAGACTGTGGGACTGTATTTTCATGAACCAAATAATAATATTTTTCAGCAAAGAAATGCGGGAGGTTTCAATCATTTTTTTTCCATTTGAGCCGTCTAATGAAAAATTGAATACTGGAAGAGTATACTTACAACTGTAGGTCACTGAAGAATTCATTGCGCTCCAGCCGTCCTTTTTTAAATACAAACCGCGAAAATAGTAAAAGAATTACGGGCACTCGAATTGTGTCTTCAAACCAGGCAGATGGATCTCTAAACGATGTACTTCAAAACTCGCAAGGCGTCAGAAAGACGCATCAAATAGCGCGACCGAAAAGACGAGTGAATAAACAAACATTATATTGTTTTGAAACGAATAATCGCGCGTTGCATTTCCGGTTTATTGTGGTAGAGGGATGCAACGCCAGAGTGCGCTACAAGTGGTAGAGCGAGATACCGACCGAGTAGCAGTCGGATATCACGTAAAAGTATAAGGCCAAGGCAAATATGCGCATGCGTATAAGACCGAGACCAAGACCGAGGCCGAGATCGGCGAATTGGGACACAGCAAATGACTCTAGATAAAAAGGGATCCGAGCGGAAAACTTTAATTATAGGTTATATTGTAGTAAACAAATAATAACCCAAGTTTTTCAGCTCCCGATATTCTGAGAGTAGGATTTTCTATTAAAATGATGAAAATAATTCTGAGACGACACGAAGGAAGCCGAACCCATCCCATCCTGACCTAATAATCCGGTTTCCCTACTTCCTCCCAGATAAGGCCGCTCCAATTTATATTCCTTACATTTATTCAATATAATAATTTAATTTATTAATCTCAAAACTATTCAGTTTATATCCAAAAGGATTAATTTATTATTATAATTCAAAAAGATTTTAAAAGAAATTTAGAATTTGAAAGAGTTTTAAAGAACTCTAATTTATGACCTAATATTTCGAGAGAATAATATTTGTCCTCCTGTCTAGGTCGTTTTTGATTTATTTCGAAGAGGTATGGAGTTGGACCCCTTTTGGACTTCTTGGGAATCCTTAAGTCCTTCTATCCTGGTCCTTTACCCCTCCAACCACTTCCAATATGCAGGACTCTCTACGCAGTAACTAAGGAATTCTTCTTCTTATTCCGGATCATCCTTCTTGTTCCTGGTTCCTGGTTCCTGGTTCCTGGTTCCTGATTCTCCATTTAAGATCCGAAGAATATTTCACACTTATCACATTATACACTTTTGGTTTGATTAGATTCACTATCTCCTCAAGGTTTTCTGTGGTTTACCTTGAGGCAGAGGGCGAATGCCGGATAGTATTTGGGGAAACTTTTAACTTCTTGAGCCACAGCTCCAATTCTCCCAAATAGAACACTTTGATTTTACAACTTGTTGATCCTTAAGATGATTTTACACACATACGAATTTTATTGTACTCACCTCGAGAGTCGGGACGACTCTTTTACTAAGGGGGGAGTAGTGTTACATTGGGTAAAATCACCCATATCCTATTAATTTCATATACACCATCTAGTAGCCCATATGATAAATGACATCCTTTAAAATATAAGAAACTCGGTTACTGCGTCAACAACGATTATTGTAAAACAAGTCAGTCTGTCTTTAGCTCACTACTGAAGCAGACCTGTATTTTCTGAATACATAATCTCATTGCAAAACATATATAATTCCTCTACGATTCACTTTATTTCTCTTGGAGAACCTACATAATAATTTATTAACTCAACGTTTATCTTAAAACGTTACAATATGTTAATTTATCATTTATGTATGGATCATGCCCGACTTTCCATGGTAACATTACTGGGTAACATGCATTTATCCAGTTCATAGATGCAAATTGGAACATTTTTAAGAACTTTTTGAAACGTTTCTGTAATTCGATTAAAAATTCAGATAACGAAAGACGCTTTTATAGATTTTCAAGAATTTGATAGTTCCTTAAAAACCAATTTTCAATATATTGTCGCCCAACCAATTCAGAGGTAACGCGACCGAACTTATTCAGAGCAAACGCGATCCTTTGACTCGAGCGGCGAGCAGGCTTTGAGTGGGGGTTTATAGTTTCTCGGAAAAGTGTTTCCCTACAGTCCCGAAGTTAAACTTATTGAGAGGGAGACCTGTATGAATACCTTCTATCAGATACGAGAATATACATATCAATATACCTAAATGATTCATTTGACTCAATTTAACGTGCCCATTCCAGGACTTTTCAAAAGCAATGTGACGCTTTATCAAACTAAAGCTAAGCGAAAATGGCAACGCATTAGTCGTTTCAAGTGCAAACTTTCAGCACAACCATCAATGCTCAAAGGTAATATTGTACACGGCTTTACACCTATGTTCGTTTGTTAATGCTTCATCCAACATAAGAAAATGTAATGCTATACATTTTTCAGAACCTGTATAAACACCTCCCTCAAACGAAACGACTAAAACCAGAGGATAGACAAAAAGTGGCTGATCTTCTAAATCTAGACGCCAACAGAAAAAAAGTAAAGGCACGCATTGAAATGCAGACTAATAAAATTGTCCTGCTCAAAGACTTATCAAATATAGCAGCTCGCAGCGGCAATGACAACAATCTTGCCGCGACTGTGGAAATGTTGGAGGCAGAATATGGTATGTTTGATGAATGTGCATTTCGTTTCGACTCGGGCAACTTATCCTCGACCTTATCCTCGCCGTTTTCGCGGCCAAATGATATTTTTCCACACGGCGTGCGTAAAGTTCGATTTTGCGCACGCTTCGCGTGCATAAAATTCAACTTAACACGCGCTGTGTTGAAAAATGAAGTTCGATACACATGCGAAAGATGATTCTCGACTTGTGTGAATATCACCCTCGCTTCGCTTGGGCGAAAAACTTCACACTCGTCCGAGAATCAACACTTTCGCACTAGTATCGAAAAGTACTATTTAGTCACAGGCACCATTCAAAGTGTTCGCATGGTCTTATAAAAGATCTCACGTGCATACTTAATTACATATTATCAATTTATCAACCAAATTTTGAAAACATTTTTTTTTCAAATCACCGTAGATTTGATAAGTCACGTCTAGTCCATTCGTGTTATTATCATTTTGATCCGATCACCTTGATTTCGTCATCGTGAAGGAGGCGTATATCATTTTTGATATTTCTTCTGAGAAGTCCCGTGGATTTCTCTACGAAAGAGACCGCGTTGACTCAATGGAATACATTAATCCCGCCAGTCATAGAATTAGTTTCAATCCTTAATTCAGCTTAGGGGCCGTTCAAATAATACGTAACGCAAAATGCTACAGTGTAGTATAGGGAACGCCGTGCACGCACTATGCCAAAACGCGTTACGTATTATTTGAACGGCCCCTTATTAGATTTTTTCATTGCAACCGATATGGGTGTTTCAATTTTTAAATGCCTATTTCAGCTGCTGAGTGTCACATCTATGAGGAACAAAATGTGTTCAAAGGTTTGTTTTTCGCCACGGAGGGCATGAAAGCTGCTATGAAAGCATTCCCTGAATTTGTGGGAATAGATGCGACGTTTAAATTACTCAATATTCGCGCACCGATCTACCTGATGGTTGTCGAGGATTCGGAAGGCTGCACCGAAATCGTGGCAGGTTGCATTTTGATGTCAGAGGACAAAGCAAGCATGACCTGGTTCCTGAAATGTTTTAAGCTGGCGCACCCATCATGGCATCAAATCAAGTGTGTCATGGCAGACAAAGGTTTATTGGAGAGGAATGTCATAAAAACCAGCTTCCCTTCTGCCAATGTACTTATATGCATCTTTCATTCGCTACGCACGTTCAACCGCGAAATAACATGCGATAAGCTCGGCATAACTCCAGGACAGAGGGATAGTGCTAAGGAGATCTTCCAGAAAATGGTTTATTCCAAAACAATAGAGGAATATAATGTACTGTACGAAGCGTTGCAGGAACTACCACGTACCATAATCGATTACTTTGACGATAACTGGCACTCCATCAGAGATGAATGGACTTTAACTCCTAACTATATGCAAAGTAATTTTATTCCCGACTCAGTGGCGTAACAACCAGGGGTTCTAGGGGTGCGAAAAACACGGGCCCGTGGGGTCGAGGGGCCCACGTGCTTGGAAGAAAAAAAAATGAATGTTGATCCTTGAATATGTTAATTCCTTAGAAGATGAACTAAGAAACAATGTATAACATAATAGGTTCAAATTCAGGAACTGTTCCACTCTCGTAACGCACTTTTCACCGAAGCGTGTGGCTTAGTTAGTAGCATTCGAATCTTGCTGTGTGCAGTATTTTATTTTCTCAAAAATGCACATTTTCGTTATTTTTTTTTCTCACTCTGAAAATTGAGTGATTCGTCGAGGATATCAACTTTGAATTACCCAAATTTATGATAAATTAAGGGAAGGGTATACTCGAATTTTACCGACCGGTCTATTTCTCGATTTTCTCCGAAACGGGGCTATCAATCGACTTGTCCTTTTGCCAGCCGATGTTTGAAGAGTATTGAGTTCGAACTGGTACGTTCGATCGGTTGAAATGCCGCTCCCAACCGTGGAAATCGCAGAAATTACCAGAAAATCGTAGATTACAACTGGCCCCTTCATCGTTGTCGAAAACAAAGATGTTTTGGGAATGGGATGGTTGTCTTCGGAATTTCATATAGAATCGGGCTACCTCGGCCGATTTTGCATTTTTGATGCATAGACTGTGATATCATTTTTTTTTTTCCCCTTGAAAAGTGTCGATGTTCCATTCATTTCGACTTATATCACAGCCTATGCATCAAAAATGCAAAATCGGCCGTGGTAGCCCGATTCTATATGGGATTCCGAACACAACCATTCTAAAACGTCTTTGTTTTCGACAACGATGAAGGGGCCAGTTGTAATCTACGATTTTGTGATAATTTTTGCGATTTCCATGGTTCCCAGTAAACGAAACTGGATTGGCGAATCCGATTTTTTGAGATTCCGGATGAAAACGGATAGAAAAGAACTGAAATTCACATCAATTTGAGGTCTTTCTAATTTATTTCAATCTGGAATCTCAAGAAATTCGCCAATCCAGTTTCATTTACTCATCCGATCGAACGTACCAGTTCGAACTCATTACTCGTCAAACATCGGGTGCCAAAAGGACAAGTCGATTGATAGCCCCGTTTCGGAGAAAATCGAGAAATAAACCGGTCGGTAAAATTCGAGTATACCCCCCCCCCGCCCCTAACTATAAGTTCTTTTGGAAAAATACAAACGACGTCGACAGGAAATGAAATGCTCATGATAAGATTGGATTAGTAGAATTGCGAGTTTGATAGAATCAATGAAATGGATTTAAAGGATTCTAATTATTAAATTACCTTTCAGGGAGCGTATTTTCCCGCAACGCCACGATTTTTTGCTTTTCATATTACGTTTTTAAGCGGCCTGAGGCTAGTTGAAATTCGTAGTTTTGTTGCTAAAAATATAATTGCATATAAGAATGTGGATGAGTATCAGAAAGGAGGGGGGCGGGGGGCCACAACCAATGATTGCACACGGGCCCATAGGGACATAGCTACGCCACTGTCCCGACTCAACCGAAAAGACCACTTTATCAACCTGAAAAGCGGGACAAAAGAGGCATTTGATTCCCTACTTTACTTTTCGTCCCGCGAACTCACTTTTGCGGGAGTAAAAGTAGATTTGCGGGAAAAAAGTGAAATTTGCGCGAAAAAAGTAAATTTGCGGGAAAAAAGTAAAATTTGCGGGAAAAAAGTAAATTTTGCGGGAAAAAAGTAAAATTTGCGGGAAAAAAGTAAATTTGCGGGAAAAAAGTAAATTTTGCGGGAAAAAAGTAAAATTTGCGGGAAAAAAGTAAAATTTATTTTTTTTCCGGTAAACGCAGTTTTCAGTGTAACTAATTTTCTATCTTTCTTTTTAAATGTTGAACTATTTCTCTGTATATTACTATATGAATTTTCAATAAATTTTGGGTTTCAGACTCATAAGATAATCACACTTGAACGTTAAAAAAAAATTTAATAATAACGAGTTTTTTTGAACAACAAATGCTTCCATTTATTTGATAATAACACTACTATTTCATAATGAGAATAAAAATTAGAAAATATGACGAAAAAAAAAATGATACAGTGTAAGTGATATGTATAAGTTCTAAAGATATTACAGTAGAACCTCGTTTATCCGAGGTAATGTGGGGAGGAGGTACCTCGGATGAGCGAGAACTCGGATAACACAAAAAAAAGTGAAAAATTCGAAAATTTCAATCATTTTTTATGTATTTGAAACGGTAGAATGAAATTTAATCACGAAAGTATTTACATATGTATAAGCATCATAGTAGCGATCGCAAAATACTTTGCGCGTACGGCATAGGTATAGCGGCTCTATCCGTTTTATTCGCGTTTTTCCGTATTTTCCGAGCATACACCTCGATTAATGCGGAGTGCTCGGATGAGTCCGTTGCCTCGGATAACGCGGAGACTCGGTTGATCGAAGGCCGGATGAACGAGGTTCTACTATATTGTTATAACGTGGACTAATGTTTCACGTTGATAAATAGGATGAAAATAAATTCAATTTTTTTTCCAAATGAAATTTCTGGATTCGAGTTCAGTCGGGGGGGGCTTCGCCCCCCCGAACCCCCCGACGAGGGCTTCGCCCCTCGACCCCACCAGGGGCTCTGCCCCTGGACCCCGCCGCCACGGACAGTGGTCTGTCAAAGGTCGTATTTTCCAAGATCTTTGGATACTTTCCTGACTTTCTCGGATCAAACGTTCCAGTCGGAAATAAAGTCCTATATGGAACACGGGAATAAAACCGATTATTCCCGCGGGCTTACTGCCCGAACGGACATTCCCGTTCGGGCAGTACACTCACCCGCGGGAATAATCTACGGCTTTATTCCCTAGTTGCATAATGTACTATTTTAAACACCACCAACAATCGCATCGAATCCCTCAACGCCAAGGTTAAAAGTGTGGTTAAACGGTACAGCTCGCTAGAGGATTTCGTGAAGAACTTTTTTATACTAGTGGCGTGTCTCCATACGGTAGTGATGGGCGATACAGTATCGATATTCTCAATATCGATACTTTTCCATCGATATATCGATATTTTGTATCGATATTTTATCTGCCGATATTTGCAAGTATCGATACTCAACCCACAGATAGGGGAGACCGGGGCAAATTGAACCATGAAAAGTTTAAAGTGATAAAACAATTCATTTTCACAATCAATTCTTTTGTAAATAAGTTTGAGATGAGCTTTGATCTTTAATAAACATTAATCGATTATAAGAATTAGTCATTTCAAGTATATATTATCATTACAAACAATTATAATGAACGAGTCAGAAAAGTTCAATTTGCCCCAGGACCGGGGTAAATTGAACTTGAGTCGGGGCAAATTGAATTTATGCAGAAAAATATTAGAAAATGGTTATTTACTGAGTTAAATTTTTTTTTTTTGAAATGGTACAATATTATGTTGTACTTAAATATCAAAATCAGTTCCATGTGTAAAAGAAATTTCATCTAATTAATTATCAAAAACTCATAACACATATTGTGTCAGACAAGAGAGGCATTTGAACGATTGCGCATCTTCTACGCGCAACCTCCTCCTAACCATATCTATTTCAAAACGAGTGTGAGGTGACAGGCTGATTTGAACTTATATAAAAGAGGTTACGAATCAACTTTCAGTAATTTGAAAAAGAAAATTGATAACTATAATTTTACTTTATTTCTTTACATTAATATGTTAACATTTAAACATTTCGATATTGAATTATTTTCCTTTTCATTAAAAAATAGAAAATTTAAAACACTTGAGCAGATAACTATTGAATTATTCATTTTTCAATTCTAAATACTGTTGTATGACTGTATCTTTGCATTTATCACAAACAAAGTGGGTCAAACTTCTTATAGCAGTAATAACACAGTTTTCATGAGCCCAATTCTTGCATTTCTCGCATTGAATCCATTGCTCTCCAGGATCAGATTCAGAGAAAAGTTTTGTACAAACTAAACATCTACAGTCTTCTTGTCTCTTCTTAGAAATAGGTATATTTTCGTTCTTTCGCTTACGTTTACCTATTTTACCCATCTCATTAATATCTTTGTCAGGAACATTTAGCTGATCAACTTTTTTTACCTTCTCAATTTTCGGTTTAATTATTGATTCTATTTCTCTTCTATATTCATCAGATGTAACAATAGCAGCTCTGCCATTACGTTTGAGAGATTTTTTAACTCTATCATTATACTTCACTTTGGGTAAAGGAACAATATCACTAGGTTTTATTAATTTTTTATTCTTCATTGAAGTCTTAGAATTAATTTTGCTCGAAGTAACATCCTTCAAGACATCGTTTGTGTATTGCAAGAAACTATCAGTACAAGATACTTCTTTCGATATCGTGCATGATAAATCATGATGGACTAGAAATTTAGTTGGTGAAGCAGCAGTATGACTAGTACTTGGTTCTTCATATAGTACGTTACTTTTATCTTTATCACTTACGTTATTGCTTAGTAATACTGGTATTTGGCAATTAATCAATTCATCATTGAGTTCAGATTGCTCAGTAACAGGAGTATCACATACTTGTGATTCATCAGGTGTTATGTCGATATCGGTAGTTAAAGATGCAGCGAAATCTTCATATTTAAATTTATTCACATCTAAAGGACAGATGCCAGATGACTTGAAACCACTGATGGCATTTTTAGGCACAGCAGCAGAAATATAAGCTTTTCCAAATAATTCGCCGATATTCTTGATTTTTATCGTCACACCTGGATGGCTTCTTAACCATGTTGTACACTTGGGGTCATTAATTATGAGACGGCTAGTTTTCTGGACAAAACATTTATGTTGGCAACACAAAATAAACCCACAGCGCTACATAGTGGGCCGATCGTGAAGCTTAGTCAATCTCACTAAATATCACATAACTCGTGACAGTCCCGATAGCCAAAAAAGGAGAGGAAGAAATTATGACAGTCGAATCTAACCTAATACCTACTAACCTAATAACCTATAGATTGACGTGTGAATCAGTTGGAAAATAATTGTAATTCATAACTTCCCCCTCAGAATACAAGAATGAAGAAGAATACAAACGGGCGAAAGTTTATGTTTTCAATCTTTTCAAGTGATGACAGGAGAAATTGTAACCTGAAAATTTACGGTAAGTTGATTTGATAAAACGCTGTGGCTATTCGCAAGGTAGAGTGACTCTAATAGAGACACGCAAGAGTCACGCAAAAATTTTGTACTGCTTTTTTTGGACTGCTGAACCACCGGGTGAGTGGCTCGCATGGGTCACAATTAAGGAAAATCATCCCTCTCGCCCCCATACCACCTAGTGGGCGGATTCTCGGACGGAATTCATACATTTTTTTGTAAGGGCCCCAGTCTCGTTTTATATTATGAAAAAAAAATTAATAATTCGGTCACTCCAATTCTGCGAAAATTTTTGCGTGACTCTTGCGTGACTCTATCAGAGTCACTCTACCTTGCGAATAGCCACAACGATGTAAAAAACAAGAAAGCGCCTTTTTTCGATTCGGAATTGTCCAATGTCGAAGACTGTTAAATGTTTTATGAGATATTTAAGCTTTAAGTAAATCCGAAATAATGGATCATTATTCACTCTTAGATATAAGAAATTCGTATTTAAGTTGTACTCATAGGTATATGGTAAATAAGAATGCGCCGTTTGCCGATATGAAATTTTTCAATGATATCTTTGAAAAATTCTGTATCGGACTACCGTAAAGACAAACTTTTGTACCTGCTAACTGGAACGGTACTACATAACTGACCGTAGTTCCGTTTTTCAAGTACATTTTATATCCTGGATCATTATCCCCTCTTAAATATGTCATTCGTATTCAATGACGTTTTCGGTTCGCTACACCGGGCTACACTCGGTGTCGGCCGAACATTCCCGATCAGTTCCGGAATTTGCAGATTTTAGCTGAAGCTCCGAATTTCAAAATACAAATAGCTTGCCACTTGTTCTTTGGGTAAAGTTCACACCGCAGCATAATGAAATTCGGAGTTTCGGCAATAATCTGCAAAATTCTGAGCTGATCGGGAACGTTCGGCTACACCGAATATAGCCCGATATAGCGAACCGAAAACGTCATAAGTTGTACTCATAGGTTTACATATTATAGTAAACAATAAAGCACTTTTTGAAATTGTACCTTGTGCATCCGCCTAATAAATATCATTAAATTGAATAATCTTCGGATAATTCTTCATCAGATTACCGCAAAGGAGAACCTGCTAACTGGAACGGTACTGCATAATTGACATTTTTTATTCTATCCATTTTTAATAAATACTATTGCCATTGCTATTGGTTATTTTAGAAACACTTGTATTACATACGTTATTGGGTAGTTCATTCGTTTCGAATTGATACATTCGTGAGTATGCTTGATATTGCTGTATAATTTTGTGATTAAACAATCGAAAGTTTCGGACCTTTAATTTTGTGCATTTTATGGCACGATTTTTTCTTATCTGAAAAATTATTGAGTTTATAGAAGGGTCGCTTCACTACACTTTAAAATTTTTTTAGCGTTTAACCGCTGTAATATATAACTATCCGTTAAAATCTTTTAAACGCTTAACGGACGTTGATGAATACAGGGGTGAGTCTCACTCCAATAGTAAGTGGTTAATATAAGTAATTGACTAAATAAATCACAACTATAGGGGAGGGAGGAGCAAAACGGGGTACTTAAGAAAATATAAAGTTTTCAGGAGTTGAAATATGCTGAATCTTCCTTTTTTTAATCGTAATCGAAGTAAATAAATAAAATTTTCAGCTGCCATGAGAAATTTTTTTTTTATGAATAATTTATATGTGAGATAAATTATTTTTGACATAATTATTGGATCCAAAGATGAAAAAATTTTTTGTTCTAATAATTTTTACCACATCAAATTATATTATTGATATTCTTCCAATTAGAAAAAAAAAAAATTTTTTTTACTAAAGGACCCCGCACAAATCTTATGGAAATTGGATCCCGGTCAAAGGACCCCGCACAAATCTTATGGAAATTGGATCCCGGTCAAATTTGTGACCATGATGACTTTTGATCAGGATGACCTGAAGCACAACATACTACAATTTTGGACAATTTGACCGGGATCCAATTTCCATAAGATTTGTGCGGGGTCCTTTGTGACCATGATGACTTTTGATCAGGATGACCTGAAGCACAACATACTACAATTTTGGACAATTTGACCGGGATCCAATTTCCATAAGATTTGTGCGGGGTCCTTTGTGACCATGATGACTTTTGATCAGGATGACCTGAAGCACAACATACTACAATTTTGGACAATTTGACCGGGATCCAATTTCCATAAGATTTGTGCGGGGTCCTTTGTAGGGTACCCCATTCTGCCCCCCCTTCCCGTTTTGCCCCTCCGTTCCCTATATCTTCTTCTTCTTCCTTTTTTTTTGACTTATCGCCTTTTCGGGCATGTAGTCTATCACAACTATATATAAAAATCCGATGACTGTCATATTCCGTGAACATTGAATCATTCAAAATTTATCTAATTGCTACATACGATGAAATTTCCGACAAAAACTGATCGGCTCATGTCGAAGTTTGAAAATCAGGCTGCATTTTCATAAATTGCTGCAGCAGCAATTTACTGCCATAAATATCCAGCTTAAGGTAGTTGTTGCGTGGAACGATTTTTCAAAGGATTTCAACGAAATTTTCCTTGATTGTTATTTAATAGAATACAAAAAATATGACCCCATTCTGATTAAAATTGACCACCCCAATTTTGAGATGAATGATATCAAAGTTTTGTAATTTTAGCATGGGCTCTTATGGAGAATAGAGAGTTACACGCGAGATTTTCGAATAAAATCAAAACGCAACAAAGGAATTTGATGAAAATTTGATATTTTATGTACACCGAAGTTATAAATTACACCAAAAAAAAATGAAAATTTTTGACCACGCCGTTACTGAAATATAACTTGTAAAAATCTGAAAATTTTCATGAATAAATACACGTATAGGTACTATTTAGATGTGTGTGAGAGCAGTAAAAGTGTACTTTTACAAAAATTTCGTAATAGGCGGTTTTCGACTAACGCTTCAGCCATATTATGCTTGTAATTCGATGAGCTACATTTTTGAACGTGACTATCTCGAAACAACTACCTTAAGGAAGAATTGTAGGAGAGCCAACGTTTATGAAAACGGTAGTAGTTCAATTTTATATCCGCGCAAACGCTTGTATCAACTCTAACGAGTTTTCACTGTATCACTGTATCACCCGTGATATAAAGTCAGAATAAGGCCCCAGCATCAATAAGAGCTAAATTTTTGACATGTGTCGCATGACCATCCAGAATTAGAAGAACTGGGTCTTCTTCTGTGGGTTTGGAAAATTTTACAAAATGACTAAACCAAATTGGACAAAAAATATCTGATTGCATTCAACCGGATGGGTGGAAGACAATTAATGTATCAGGTGGACATCCAATTTTAAATTCGGAATTTTCTTTTTTTCTTGGAAAAATCATCAGGGGTGGAACAAAATACCCCGCTGCATTACAACAGATGACACAGGTCACTGTTTCCCCTCTTTCTGCAGACGTCACAGTACCAACTTGTTTTTTCCCTTTTATACTCAGAACTTTTGGCACATAATTAGGCACTGATGTGATACCCGTCTCATCAACGTTGAAAATACGACTTGGTGAGAATTTATATTGATTCATTAAGTCACTTAGTAACGCGAAAAAAGCACCAACGTTTACCTTATTAAAACCACTAGCTCTAGTCAGAGATGTTTTTTCAGGGGATCTTCGCGATAAATCTGGATGTCGAGACATGAAACCCGCATACCAATCTTCCCCAGCCATTCGATTTTCTTTATTAAAACGATGATTAATGTCATTAGCTTCTGCGAATTCGAAGGCTATGCGACGTAGCTCGCTTACTTGCAAGCCAAACATGCGTTTGTCCATGTCAATTATGTACTCTTTCAAAAGCTTTTCTTCTTCTACATTGAATGTTGATCTGAATCGTCCAATCTTTATGTCATCAGGTGTGATTTTTTGATCTTTAAATCTTCGTATTCTTCTTCGAAGAGTCGAAACTGGTATAGCATACTTTTGTGATACTTGAGTAACATTTTTTGAATTACATTCTGTAATAGCTTTACATAAATCTTCTTTTTTCCAATTCTGATATGATCCTTTTGTTTTATACTTCCGAACCATAATTTAGAATTTTGGATGAATACAAAAATAAAAAAATATTCGATTTGCACCGAGTAAAGTATTAGGTTGTATTGGTTATATTTATATATTTATAGGTTATCGTTTTAACAAAACTGAAATGATATTCAGAATTTTTCAAGGCCTGCGCTACACCGGCTACACGAGATTTATTTCCACAACGATTGCGCAGCTTCTACGCGCAGTCCGTTGCTTACTTACTCAAAGTCATTTTGCCCCGACCAATTTGCCCCAAACTGTATTTTAAAAATAATATTTATTTCAATCGATATAACTAATACTTTCAATATTGTTATAATTGTTGATGAATCATTCAACGATTGCAGAACTCGATAAAATAAATTTTAATGTAAAAACTTGACGAGAAGTATATGTAAACTAACAATTAAAATCACGAAAATTATGGTTAGAGAGCACCAAAATATTAATTTCGCTTTTTTTCATCAGGAATACAAAAATTTTAAAACCTATCGACCTATTTACTATAGCGATGATATGAGACTTCTTCATTTTTATTTTCATGTGTTTACATGTACCCATATCAAAATAATTACAGAAATTCAATTTACCCCAGAGTTCAATTTGCCCCGGTCTCCCCTATCGAAGTTCGATACAACCGTTGCGTCACTCGTTGCGTTTCATGCGATACCAATATTTCAGACGAGAAAAAAGATCGACAAACGCTAAACTGTCATAGTGAATTTATTATATCATACATTTTTATTGCGAAAAAAATAATTATATTTGAATTATAATATTATAGAATTCACTATGCATACCCAACGTCCTTATAACCTTCTGTGAAAAATCACATTCGAAAAAAGAATTCATTTTCATTGTTTGTTTTCATTTCTATTGCAAGTATCGATACCGATGATATCGATACTTCGCTGCCGATATTTTATGTGTATCGATACACTGACCATCAATACGTATCGATACGAAATATCGATACAATTGGAAAATATCGCCATCACTACCATACGGAACGAGACCACAAGGCAGCATATGCTTACCAAAAGACGACCGTTGTCAACTTCACGAAGAACAGTCCGGAATTTTATTATTCGCGGCTGTTGACGGGATACAGCTTCCAATTCGTGAAGCTAGAGCTCAGGCGACGATCAACTGTCAAAATAGAACAGGGCCCAACGGAAGAGGGGGTCTATATCATGCGCGTCCAAGGGAGAAAATTTAAAACTAGTAGCGGTACTTGCGATTGCACGCCCTACACTTCAATGAATCTACCGTGCAGGTGACTGTTAGATTGATTATTTGCTTTACCCTCAGAGTAACTGACGTTACATACATGAGAGAGAATTCTCCAGTTTGTAATGCAAATGAATACAATTCTAGTGTTGAAATTGTCATAGAAGTATACAATCGACAAACTAATGCATCGATGTATAATATAATAAGAAAAAAAACGGAATAATCCTGTGAAAATACGAGAGCCCACGACCAAGATTTTTGTTTTATCGCGCCAAGGATAAAACCATATAAAATCGATAGATAGATGACCCAGAACTCAAAAATGCGATTTTCTGAAATTTTGCGTCTTGCATCTGACCTGAGCGCTTTTTAAAAAATGTCACAAAATTTAGCCGATCTGTGTCAGAGGAAAAAGTCTGATTTACGGAATGTAGTTTTTTAAACGCGGTTTTCAGGCAAAAATAGCGTTGCCCAGACAACCATTTCACGAAAAAAAAAATGAGATAAACACAATATAGATGGCATCGCGTCTGAAAATAATTTTTATAAGTACATTTGGGTTAATTAATGCGAAATAATCCATTTTCAGAGTATTTCAAAAATGTAATAAAATTTTACCGATCGGCATTATCGCATATCGTCTGAAAACTGTTTGAAATGCTGAAATGATTTGCCGGGATGTAGAATAAACCGATATCAGACAAATTGAGTTTTGCACGGGCCATATCAGACAATTTTTCGATGGTCTAAAATCATTAAAAAAACTCGTATTTATACGTATTATAAGGTTGCGCAATAAGTTGCACCCCTCAAATTCTTAGATATTGATTGAAGAAAAGGTTATTACCTGAGACCGTCGAACTGAAGTTGAAGGAGTTTGAAAATAAATTCTACAAAATAAAACAGGGATGAAGTATGAGTGAACTTTTTTTCATTTTTCGTTTATATTTTTAAATTTATTTATTTATCGTTTTCTAAATTATAAGCAAGATTGAAAATGTCTGACAACAGTATTTTTCGGTTCAGGGTCATCTAATCCATCGATTTCATATGGTATTGGTTGTAGGCTCTCGTACTATAACCCTCGTCTGTATGATCACAATGACCCAGAATTATTTTTGCAGGCACATATTTGCATTGAGGGAGAAGCTGGAAATGACGCTCAAGGATGACACGATTTGCGATAAGCGCTGGACCCGTGCACGGAGAGAAAAGACGTGCAGTGAGTCCCCCGCGACGGAGAGAGATTGTCATTTTTGTAGTAGCGCCGCTATCCGTTCTTTCGGGAGAGCCACTACTCCTCGAAGAGTACCGACTGCCTCGCAGGCGGGTTTTCACTGTACCGACGGCGTGAGTCCCACTTTTTCGTGTAACGTCTGCAGCAGCCCCTCGAACTTTCGGGAGAGCTGCTGCCCCGAAAGCGTGTTGCTACTCCTCGAATTCGTGGTACAGCAGCGCCACTACCGTTCGTACAGTGACTGCACGTCTTTTCTCTCCGTGTGATTACTATTATAAAAATCAGAGGGTATTTGAGACGGTCACTGGCGAACAACCACCAGGCACACCTGATCATACAATAACATCTGCAGCTACTGCTAGCAAGCGAATTCTGTCGCAGCATGAGAAGTATCGGAAAGCTGCAGCGATCGGAAAATAAATTGCCGGTCTTGCTTCGGAAGCTACAGGACGCTTATTCATACAGCGCATGCAAGTTCTGGCTGATATTAAAAAGGCATGGCAGGAAAACCGTGAGGTGTATGTTACTAGAACTGATGGTGACGGAGGACGACAGGAGACTAGCGGGAGTGAGAGCGAGTGTGCGAGCGAGCGAGACTGCTCGGAACCACTACGTCTTGGAGAAGATCCTTATGGACCAAGTACCTCTACGGCTCCAAATGTGAGCTTATGTAAGAAGGTGCCGGTGTTGGAAAATAATCCACAAATGATTTCTTTGTCAGAAAAAAACCCAACGTCACAAGCCAAAAAAGACTTGAGTGCAATTGTTGTGCCTCCTGCTCAAAAGCGAAAAGGACGACCTAAGGGCGCCGAAAAAACCATTATCGGTTTGCCTAAAAGAGCTCCCGAAGGTACATCTTTCAGACAGCGTCCCTTCTGTAAAAAGAGAGAAGAACAAAAGATCCGTATCATGTTGCGGTGGTTTGTAGACGACGCAACTGTCGAAGCTGCCATATCAGGCACGATTATTGACGAAACGGAGGTAGAAGCGAGGTTCGATAAGGTGACGTATGCTGTACTGGACGCGGATGTTAACATAAAATTGATAAAACGGTTTTTCTCGCAAGACGGGTGGAATATTGTTAAGGAGGTCTTGGCAGCCAAAAAGAAAAACCCTCAATGGGAATGTGGTCGCTGCATGACAGATTTAGATAACACCATCATCGATGGTAATTTAGGACTAAATGAAAGCAGATTTGACGATAAGCTCGTTGTAAGATGCGACCATTGCCTGTTGTGGTATCATCTGCCATGTGTTTCTCTAAAGCGTCCACCGAAATCTACATTTTGGATGTGCAGCAACTGCCGCGAATGAAATTCGTGATTAGTAATAATACAGCAACTCATATAACCTACTGTGATATCATACAAAATATTTTAGTATACCGAGAGCGAGGGGCTATTCACTCTGGAGTATATCCCGCTTAATTACAGATACTCGTCGATACCCGTTAATACTCGCAGGTACTCACAGGTACTCGCAGGTACACGCAGGTACTCGCAGGTACACGCAGGTACTCACAGGTATTCGCAGGTACTCGCAGGTACACGCAGGTACTCACAGGTATTCGCAGGTACTCGCAGGTACACGCAAGTACTCGCAGGTACACGCAAGTACTCGCAGGTACACGCAAGTACTCGCAGGTACACGCAGGTACTCACAGGTACTCACAGGTACTCGCAGGTACTCCTTCTTAGTGAGTACCTGCGATCACCTGTGAGTACCTGCGAGTACCAACGAGTATCGACGAGTATTTGCGATGAAGCGGGATATACTCCAAAGTGAATAGCCCCTCGACCGAGTTTCCGGTGAAACTGTTTAACCCCCCCCTGCAGCGAAACCAACACAGACAAGTAGCGTGTGCGTGAGGTTCGGCTAAGTGCTATCCCCCTCCCGGACTCACGCACGCGGTACGCGCCTGTGTTGGTTTTGTCGTAGGAAGGGGGCTGTCTACGTTCACCGAATATTCTCGGTATATCTCATATTTATATATATTTAATCATAAGCAGCAACTATAACCCTGCGTGCAAGTAACTCCGCCATTGCCGGTCCCAGGCCCAGATGAGACAGGAGGAGGGCTGCGCGCAGGGTTACACGTTTCAGGCATATAGAATTATACCAGGTTCCAACGAAACAATTCGTAGAACTTAATAGAAGAACACATGTTACGTCTGTCCACAGAAATTCAAGGCTCACAGAAAAGTATGAGCATACGTGTATATTATTACATTATTTTCATTCATTTAAAATTATACTACCACATCTAACATAGCTGCTTTTTGAGGGATTCGGATGATAGAAAATGCATCACCGTACATGCATTGGGATGTTCATAGGAACAATTGGCAGAATGCTGCCAACTGAGCAAGCCTCGCGAGCGAGAATATAGGATAACCCAATCGAGCGAACGTAGCGAGCGAGCACAATTATTAGGTAGTCAAGCAAAATTGTACAAAAAGTCGTGATATCAACCCCAAAACGCACCCCTGGTGCAAAAACCTTTCGCCAAGTACATTAATGTGGTCACTACCCCCAAAAAAATCCACCAACAAAAATTCCTCCTTACCAAAATTGCTATTATAAAAATGTCTACTTACAAAACGATTGAAATCAGATACAATTGCCAAGTACATGTCTTCTGTATAACAAAAGTTTACACAACAGAAGAACAGAAAACTGAATAGTCTTGTATCGTTCACTCGCTACGCTTGCTCACTCGATCAGCTCTTGATAATTATAGGGAAAAAAATCATAAAAAAAAAAATTTAGGAAGTGGTACTTGGCGGGCCATTATAGCAATATGTATCAAACAAATTATACACAGACCCAAATGAATACTCTTTTACTTACTCATAAATGGCCCGCAAGTACCACGTACTAAATTTTTTTTTTTATGATTTTTTTCCCTATAATTATCAAGAGCTGATCGAGTGAGCAAGCGTAGCGAGTGAACGATACAAGACTATTCAGTTTTCTGTTCTTCTGTTGTGTAAACTTTTGTTATACAGAAGACATGTACTTGGCAATTGTATCTGATTTCAATCCTTTTGTAAGTAGACATTTTTATAGTACAAATTTTGGTAAGGAGGAATTTTTGTTGGTGGATTTTTTTGGGGGTAGTGACCATATTAATGTACTTGACGAAAGGTTTTTGCACCAGGGGTATAATTTTCACTGCTGCAGTAATTATGATTCACCACAATATCTATGATGTATCAATCAAAAATCGTTACTACGATAACCAAGACGGTCTACCACAGTATATCTAGTATATAATGAGATTGGAGTGTGATTCATTATTTTAAACAAGAATATTTCATGTTCATGAAATAAAAAAGACAAAAGTCCAATGCGGCACCTCTAAATCTTTGAGGACAGGGCTCATTTTTCAGGTAGGCTATTTCTTCATGTTGTAGTATCTTTTCAGGTTGTTTGGAGTAAAAAAGAACCACCGATTTTTTTTTGAAACGGTCTAATGTACACTTTGAAACTAGATGTTGCTTATCACTGTGAACTTGAGTGAGCTTTTTACACGACCTACACTCCACAAGATTGAAGCCAGGCCACTCCTTGACTTCATCTTTGATGTCAGTCAACGATAGAATAGATTTACATTGGCAACAAAACATTTGTTCACCAAGAGTCTTCACATGAATTATTCAATGGCCTTGAACGTCAGTAGAACCTTGTAGGGTTGAAAGCATTGTACTCCTTGTCTTCAGCCTCGTCCTCGATTTCAGCTTGGAAGTTGGATGTTTTAGGGTTACGTGTACAGAACTTTCCATTTTCGGCCTTCAAACTCATTGCTCCTTGAACTTGTTTCTGCCTCGTAAAGTATACTTTCTCGCTAACTCTTTTGCTTTTCCAAAAGAATCTACCCGCATTTGAAGTGATTAAAATCTTGAAAAAAATCCAGGAAAAAATATAAACATAAAACATTGGAATAAAACGTCATGCAACTGAACGGTTGGACATAACAGGAGCCACGCTATGCTTAAGAAGGCTAGCCTGTTCCACGGCGTAGTCACATCTAGACACCGCGCTAGTGAAAAACGAAAAATCACCAGATTGACTGGCTATGTACACTAAACGTAATGGATTCTGAGCCGGATGTGTTCGACAATCGAAGAAGCAGCCAATCGGCGCTCTCAATTTTTGTAATCCAGAGCGCCGATTGGCTGTTTCCAGCATTGTCAAACACATCCGGCTCAGAATCCATTACGTTTAGTGTACCAAGGGTACTACCTTAACCCTCCGTCGTCACACTGGGTGGGTCAACCCATCGACTTTCGAGCAAAATTGTTCTATCTTCACAAATTGACAAAATTACGATTTTTCTCTAACCTGTTGTCTTTCAATTTCCAACAAAACGACTTCTATTGCATAATCTACAATATTCAGAGAATGTTCCGTAATTTTTTGATCCAAATCGGACAGATAGTTTTCTCACGATCGTCATTTGAAAATGGACTGGGTGGAATCCACCCAGTGTGACGGACCGGTTATTTTTTGGTAGTGTGACAACGGAGGGTTAAGGGGTTATACGCAGTTAGAAATTTCAAGAAATCGATCAACAAATCGGAATATGAAAAGCTGATGATGATGCCGAGGGTTCATCTTATGGCCCCGGAATAGATGACTCCATGTAAATGGAACATTTTTGGTTTCAACTATGTGTAAACGTCTTTTGAAACTTTAATTGCGTTTTTCTCAAAACTGTGTTTTCAAAGTCGGTGAGCTCGATTTTTCAAAAACGGCTCGACCGATCGGTCGGAAATTTGAATACAACCTTCGCAGATTTATTCTTCAGGGATTGATCGACGGAATAAGATTTCCGATAATTATTTCTATTTTTTCAAACACTTTTACGAAAAAATTTTGGTCGAAAGTCGGAATTTTTGCTTTTCGGAGTCGCCATTTTGTCAAAAATCAAAATTTCGATTATTCCTTCGATCAATCCCGAGATTCATCTATCCACCAACAGAATCTTTTTTATTTTTTTATTTTGGATAATTCAAACCGGAGATATCATGCTCACCGCCAGACACCTTTTTTTGGCGGACCTCAAGGAGATCGTCTACAGGAGCAGTGTAACTCAATATTTTCAAAAATAGAGATCACCGATATGAAGTTAAAAGTTGCCACTACATGTATTAATATTTCTTATGTTTGTCAAATAAAATCCCTTTTCAGAAAAAAATCGTAAAAAAACGCCTCTTTCGGGCCTTGCAACTGCGTATAACCCCTTAACGTAAAATCTGTAAAATCTGAATGTATCCATTTAAATAGGTAATTTTTCCAGTTTTAGTTCAACAGGAGGTAGATAGCTGTTTTATAAAAGAAAACTTTGGAATGGGCGACTGGCTAATTATAGCAATAAAAAAAACATTCACTTTCAGAATGACCTCAGTTTATTTTTCTCATTATTCTTGACACGGTATTTTTATGAAACTGTATATAAACACATGTTCAATGAAGTTTACAGCAACCATCGGTAACATCTTTGCATCTTTCGTTCGGGTCTCTTTTGCAGTATCATCTGATTGTACGATTTTGAAAATATTTGGACATTTCATTGAACCTGAAGAAATGGATTAAAAAAATGTTTAACAATGCCATAACAACTTGTTAGTGTTGCAATCACTAAAATATAACTACACTGGAATGGGCACTACCGGGCTGAGTGGGACGTCTTGGTAAGATAGACTGCTCAGGTAAGGCCGCCTGTCTTTTTATATCTCTCTGCACATGCACTCTGAGGAGTAAACCATGCGGCGGATAATCTAACTCAAAAGTTAGCCTTCTCTCTGCTCTGAGTGCTTAGCGTGGCTCCGCTGAACGATTTGACGTAAGTTCTTGTACGGACTGTACGAAAAGGACAGGTGGCCTCACCAATTTCTTTCTCTCTTGCACAGAATCGAGAACCCAGTGCCCATTTCAGTGTAATTATATTTCAGTGGTTGTAATCGGTGTGAATAGAATTAATTAGTTTTTAGGACCAAATAGAAAAATAATAGAAAAACGAGTGTTTTTCAAACATTGCGGCCCCTTGAGGACGGCCCTCCTCAGCCAGCTATAACAATTGATTGAAGCCAAATAGGTAATTCCATAGATATAAGGTTAGTAGATTGGACAAGTTGGCCTTTAAAAACAGTGTCACGATACGAATGTAGGCGGAGCGGCAGTCGAAAACATCTTTTTCGTATATTTCGCTTCAGCACGCTATTTTATCAACAGAATTGCATTGTAAACGATCTGCACACATTGATCGATAATATAGATTTTAATTCTATCTATAGATTCTTAATATCTGCGCATTATCCAGTGCTACCTCACAACGTAAAATGTTATAATTTGTAGCATAGTATGAGCTAAATAATAGCTAAGAATTATTGAACTGCGGCATATGCGGTTACCCTCAAAATAATACATATGGGGCATTCCATGCCAAATCGACCTGGTCCTGACCCTCGACCTCTCAGATCTGGTCCGCGATTTTTTATATCATTCTTCGGATTTTTCAAAATAAATTTGAGTGCGTTATGAATTTTCAAAGTTTTTTTTCAACACCTCTATGGCCTGAAAAACCTGAAAAAATTCTCAAAAATTCTGTGTCAGAAATGAAAATTTTTCAACAGAAATTCATCATGTCTGGACTTTCGCTTCAATCTGTTTTGTGTTAGTTGAAAAATCTTCATTTGTGACAAAATTTTTGAGCATTTTTTCAGATTTTTCGATCACGGCGATCGAGGCCCTGGCGAAAATGAAGTGTGCAAAGAGATGTTCGAGAGGTGTTCGGGAAATGTCTGCACGGTTCATGAAATGTTTGGTCACAGCTCGCGAACAGCTCGCGAACACTTGAAGCCGTGAACACGTCCACACATTTAATGCACACTCTCGATTTTTAGTTCGTGCACACCCGGTGCACGTTTTTCGGAAGTCTAAGTGGTTGAACATCCGCGCACATTCAGGACACGTTAGGTCTCACTTTCTTCACACATTCCGTTCGCATTATTGAAACAACTAATGCTCCTGCACAGTTCGCACAGTGCGTTTTCACTTCATGCACACTTAGATCTCTAATAATATTTGTGTCATAACAATTTTCAATGGAATATTTTGTTCGCGAAATTCACGAGTAATAAGTGGCTGCCTAATCAGAATCTTGTCCAATTGATTTTCGAAGTAACCGTGAAATTTTGCCATCATTCATTTTCAAGTAGGTACATATTGATGTAAATCCTTACAAATCAAAGTCTACCTATAGAGTCAAAAAGTGTCAAGTATTCTAACAGGCAAGAATTAGCTCTAGATCGAAACCGGATATCAGCCGAACAACGAAGTTAAGCAGCTTCAACTGCAGCTAGAATTCGGATGGGTGACACACATGAATAAAAAAAAAAAAAATCAGTCTTTGAAGAGATGATTTCTAACATCCAGGAAATATTCAACTGCGTTCTCTACCGCTCGAAAAAGAATCAACTATAAATAAATAAATAAATAAATATTGGTGAAAAAAATATTTTTTGTCCGGATAATATCGAAGATAAAAAATTCGGCACACTCCATGCACATTGCGTGCATCACTTCATGCACATTACGTGGACGCTTCATACACATTTCCGTCTGCACACCTTGTCACACTTGCAATGTTTCAATTTACATTTTCAGCACACTTTATTCAAGACTACTGTCACACTTCAGTCACATTACCGGAACATCTTAATTCAACCTTCGTTCACATTTGGTTTCACACTCCATTTTCGCCAGGGGGTGTTGAAAAGAAAAACTTTGAAAATTCATAACGCACTCAAATTTATTTTGAAAAATCCGAAAAAATTGTGATCGCTATTCAGAGTCAGAAGAATGATATAAAAATTCGCGGGCCACATCTGAAAGATCGAGGGTTAGGACCAGGTCGATTTGGCATGGAATGCCTCACATAATATATGAGTCCACCAATTACCTATGAACGATTCGTGGCGAAAATCTCGATTTGTCTGCAATTTTGATATTTTATATAATAGTATACAGGGTGATTCAGTTTGACCGGACTATATTAAACGGGCATATTCCTTGTCGAATTCTAAGACTAAAGTTCTTTAGCGAAAAATTCTAGAGATCAACGGTGTCCGAGTTATTAAATATCTTAATTCGGCTATAAAGTATCTTTTTCATCAATAAAAACGGATAACGGGTGTTAATTTTGACTTCGACAATTCCGTTTTCAATCTTTGGCAGTCAGGTCGTACGGCTCCTTAGTTTTCGATTGCCTAGGTCCACCGTTGCATAGTTTTTTTTTTCTCAATTTTTCAATGGAGTACCTGGGTGCAAGAACAACCTAAGTCGACTTAGGTCGTTTTTGCTGCCACCACCATTTTCGCGTTGTACAACATCCCAACTACCTACCCTGTGAGTTTCAGGTTTGTGGGATGTCGCATTTTAGTGGAAAGTATTTTTCAAGTATGCAATGCGCACGGAGCGTCAACCCTGCCACGCGCGATCTATGCAAGAACAACCTAACGCCACTACTTAGGTTGTTATTGCATAGAGCGCGTGAGTCTGTGAAGTATTGTGCTCGCTCATTCGCCTGACTGATAAAATCAAGTTTGTGGCAGTTACTCAGTTACTGAATTTAATACTTCTCGAAGTTGAAATGGCCATTTTGTGTAAAAAAAAAAAATATAAGTATAATCATACTGAATACTCAAAATTGCTATTCAACTTTTTGTTAACGTGGGACAACTGTACCGGACTCACCCTATATACACTCGGGCCTCCGCTATTTGACCGAGTCGGGACCGAGCGTTTCTGCTATTTGACGAAAGTAGGGGTCCCCCACTCCTTGTGGACGGTTTTCTGCGCAGCCAGTTCACGCCACTCCGTGTCACTCACGGCCCCGATGTTAAGGGGAACGCTGCCGAATAGTGGGGGTAACGCCCGTCAAATAGCGGAGGACGAATGTGGTCAAATAGCGGAGTCCGTCAAATAGCGGGTGTTCAAATAGCGGAGGTCCGAGTGTATATATATTAGGGTGGTTCTTAAATACAAACTTGAGGGAGAAGCATGGCAACTTTCAGAAAAGAAATTAAAAAATAATTGTCTTCAAATATGAGATTTAAAAAAAAATTCTAACAGATGCCTAAAGAGATTTGAAGTTTCCCGTTTAACTTTTTCAGTCCCACAATTCGATTTTATTTGGCATTATGTATTATATTTACTTTTCCATGTCAAGAAAAAATAAATTGTTAGAATGAAAATAAAATGACGCCACTATAGTGGCGTCTGTGACCGAAAGGGTTGAATAACATAGGATCTTGCGATTTTTTTTTCGACACTCGATTGTTGGGTCTAATAGTGGGGGACAATTTATTTTTTCTTCGTCTGAAGGTTGCCATACTTCACTCCTTAAGTTATTATCTACGGTGGGGCAGAATGGACCCCTTGGGTCAAAACAGTTCATATTCATACTCAAGTTTTTTGATGGTCAATCTGTTTTTTTCAGTGGTCCATTTTGCCCCACGTCCATTTTACCCCACCCGCCCCTATATATATTGAGAGCTTATCAATCCCTTTTTATATACTTCCGAAAATATGCCTTATGTAATATTATTTATTTAATTAATTGCAAAAATTGGTGTATTTTTCGAAAAAAAAAATTATTTTAATTTCCCGTCTTATTTATTATTTCACTGGTTGATCCAAATTCTTAAAGACTGCGTAAAATATGTGTTTCGACATGAAAAGTAACAAAATTCAAGTCGTAAGTGTCGAGACGGACCAAATATTCGCAAGAAATTTCGTTTTTCGCAAGAACGACCTGAGCCAGCGCGCATGTTTTATTTATTATAAAGATTCCTGTTCATTTTAGTGCAAAAACAAAAGGGGCTTCGTATTCCGGAAGAATCGCCCTTCAAAATGAGTAGTCTACAAAGTCCATTGTGGTTTCGTTCGTAGATGCAATTCAGTTTTTAAACTTCAATCGACGGTTTTGGTGTCAAAACCTAAGTCGACTTAGGTTGTTCTTGCACCCAGGTACTCAATTTTTCAAATTTTCACTAAGGAACTTCAGTCTTATAATTCAACAAGAAATATGCCCATTTAATATGGTCCGGTCAAACTGAATCACCCTGTATACTTTGATGTAAAAATCCCCCAAGTTTCAGACCCCAAAGCCATGGGTTCACCATGGATATAGTTCACTTTTACATTCGAATTCTTATCGTGCCCGTATCATGGAAAAAAAATTATCCAACATGTTTTTTGAGTGAAAACAAAAAATTAATTCTTCGAAAAAGACATGAGAATCACCCTGTTAGCATACAAAAAAATGATATAAGCCGCTAGCCTAACGGAGCACATTGCATTTGTTGTGTACCTATACATTGTATACAGGGTGATTCAGAATTCGTGACGAATCTCTCGTGAGGTTAATCCTGGTCGAAATTGGGATCGAAAGTTCCTCAGCCATTTTTCCGAAAAACGATTTTTTTCCCTGGAAATTTTTTTTTCCGACAAACGATTTTTTTCAACAATTTTTTTTTTTTTTTGTTTTTTCATCATATGTCACTTTCTAAGAATTCCAAATAATGCCAATGAGTTTTTTTTTTCAATATTAGAGAGATTTTTCGGTGAAAGTTGGTTGAAAGGTTGAAAAAACAAAAAAATTGTTGAAAAAAATCGTTTGTCGGAAAAAAAATTTCCAGGGAAAAAAATCGTTTTTCGGAAAAATGGCTGAGGAACTTTCGATCCCAATTTCTACCAGTATTAACCCCACGAGAGATTCGTCACGAATTCTGAATCACCCTGTATAGCTGTAGTATAATGTCAGCGCGTCGTCAGTCTGAAAATCGGAATTCAGGATTAGACCACGTGGTGTTTTTTGTTGGTAAGAAATTTGGCATTTTACCAACAGAATATTTAGATGATTCGAGCACACGGGTAAAATTTTTGACTGTATCGATAGATGTTCTATTTCACCACCAAATATAGAGGGCAGCATTCGTTGTCACTATTATTTTGTGACATACTGCTATATGACTCCGAATTTTCCCAACTTGTCCAATCTACTAGCCTTATATCTATGGCAATTCTCAATAGCAATAAAATTGTAATGTTGTAAAGTTGTCAAATTGTAATCAGTGCTCATCACAAAGTACACATCTCAGTTACTTTTATTAAAGGGATACTTACCTCTACAAAAAAAAACTTTTTCTCCATCCGCGTAAAAAATCTGAAAGAATTCACGCATGTACGGTTTTACACTAGAAAACAGATTTGCATTAGATCGATGATAAATCAACAGCCATTCCGGAGATAGAAATATTTTTTGGTCTAAAAATCTGAATTCATCAAAAATCTAACGCTTGTTTTTTCTAAACTTTTTTTTCGAACGCGCACGTCAATTTTTAAGGCTCTATGTTGATTGATGTAGAAGCTAATTTATAAGAAAACGAAACGGAAAATCGTCTTTCATTTATGTAAGGTATCCGAGTAATTCGCTCTTGCATAAACATGCCTGGGTATGCTATACAGGGCGAGTCTTCCCTGGTATCGAATGAGGGAGGGGCTTAACATCGCAGATGCCCCACCTTTTTCTATTCATACTTGTTAACGTCGTACCGAGAAGCCCCACTTTTATTTTCAAAGAGGGCTTTCTCGATATGACGATAACAAGTATCAATAGAAAGGGGCGGAGCTTCTGTGATGATAAGCCCCTCCCTCATTTGATACCAAGGATGACTCGCCTTGTATATCTATTTATTTAGGATGTATTATAAGTAAAAATTGAAATTTCCGCAATAAGTCGAATGAAGTGACTTTGAGGGAGCTGCACGGACTTCATTTATTGATTTATTCGTAAACATGAAACTGATAATATTCAATCATAGTCAATAAAATGTTTTTATATTGTTAGAGGAATGGTTTTTAGTCTATCATCGATCTAATGCAAATCTGTTTTTTAGGGTGAAACAGTACACGCGTGAATTTTTTCAGATTTTTTGCATGGATGGGGAAAAAGTTTTTCTGTAGAGGTAAATATCCCCTTGAAGAACGAACCATTTATAACAATATAAATATGTACAAGTAAGGTGCTTCGTTCGTCGGTAGATTTTGGTACAGTGTTGCGAGTCACTAATCACATTTTTAGAGAAATTACTCATTTAATCACGCATCACTTTGGTAATGTGTAATTAAATAAAAATTCAATTACAATTTTTACAACACTGTTAAGGTGCAGATGCTTTTTAAATGGGAAAATTTCAAAACGGTCTGGATCGGTCTTAGAATTGGAATTAAGGGTTCAAATTTTGGTCTAGGCTCCCTAGATATTTACCCCGGAATACGCGAATCCTGCATGGGTTTTGATGAAACTTCGGCCATTCTTTCGAAATCGAACTAGAATCAAAGTTTACCACTTCAGAACACTTGCTTTTTTTTTTTTTTTCTTCTCATTTCATGCAGAAAAATGTGCATAACTTAGAATCTAGAAATCTGAAATAATTTACAGCTGTAGAATAGATTGAAACTCATGAAAAACTCTGATTATTTTCCATCCTGTCACGAGCCCTTCGCGAGATAAATGCCGATATACAAAATACGAGTATAATAATGAAATATGTAATTTTTTTTGGAATCTAAAAATCTGAGATAATTCAGGGCTGTAGAGTGAATTATAATGAATGAAAAGCTATCATAACTTTTCTCTCCGCCGCGTTCCCTTCGAGAGATGAGTGACCAGGCGCGCTAGATGATATAACGCGTTCTGTGTATCAGCGCATATCTCTCGAAGGGAACGTGGCGAGGAGAAAAGTTATCATAGTTTTTTATCATAGTTTTTCATTCGTCTTAATTTACTCTACAACCCTGAATGATTTCAGAATTTTAGATTCCAAAAAAATTACATATTTCATTATTATATTCGTATCTTGTATATCGGCATTTATCTCGCGAAGGGCTCGTGACAGGATGGAAAGTAATCAGAGTTTTTCATGAGTTTCAATCTATTCTACAGCTGTAATTATTTCAGATTTTTAGATTCTAAATTATGCACATTTTTCTGCGGGAAATTTGTAGAAAAAAAAAAAACAAAAGCAAGTGTTCTCAGGTGGTAAACTTTGATTCTAATTCGACTTCGAAGGGATTGCCAATGTTTCATCAAAATCCATGCAGGATCCGCGTATTCCGAAATTTCAACGTTATATCGTCTAACGCGCCTGGACTATTTGGAGCCAATTCCTTTTTGAGTACGAACAATAATGTTTCGTCCATGGAGCGAAAAAAATGAAAGTTTGTCCAACACAAAGCACCGTGATGTAGGCTTGGCGTGTTTGATTCTGACCGATATGAAGTTGGCACCACAGTCTTTTGTCACCTTCTATCCTTCATGATTACATAGAGATAGAGAAGAAAAGAGCCAGAAGACTGTGGGACCAACTTCATACCGGTCAGAATCAAACACGCTTGGTGTACAAGGTATATCTAGTGAAAGATAAAAATGACTGCACACCGACCTTTGCTAGTTCCAAACTATGCTAACTGAGTCCTGATTCTTTGCCTTCAGTTTTCGCTCGATAAGATTTTCTAGCGCTTCGCTTCGTACGCTCAATGTCTCAATCTTCTCAACTAGCTGCTGATAGGGCGAAGCTGGCTGACCACCCATAACTACATGCCCTAGTTTACTATCGATCTTTGCATCCAATCTTGCATTACGAATAAGATTTACTATCCAACATTCCGCCACATCTGCCTTCATGTTCAGTTTCTCAGCTAACATGCTTAAAGAATAGAGAAGTTTCTGTTATTTATCTTGAAGCATGTTTAAAATATTAATATGATCACTGGTATCATTTTTATTGCAGCAGAAATTTCTGATTCACATAACTCGTAATAAAAACAACTACATCTGAATCTTGGAGTCTAAAATTATATGCCTCGCTGGCATACAGACAATCCAAACATCAAGCGATTGTATTTTATTTCGCAAATCACATGCCCATTGGCTATTAGTCCAGTCAAATAGGCCTAAAGTGAAGAATTTTTGAGGGGTAGATTGATTTTTTAGGTGAAGGTAGGTGAATAGATACTGAATGATACCCCAATGAAATTTTTGCCCCCCACCCCCGGCGACTCTTAGATTCAGGGGATCAAATGTTCAGAATCTCAATATCTCCAAAACTAACCACCTGATCGTAAAATGTTTTGAACAAAAGTTATTCTAAATAAAAAAAAACACAAAAAGTTATATCAAGTTCAACCCCATATTTCTACAAATAAGGGCGTTAAACCGATGTAGATTCGGGGTTGACACATGCGCAGAACATTTGTGAAAGCGTGTCAGTGAGGGTGAGCGGTGTAGACATGTAGCTTTGTCTTTCTTTTCCAGCGGTTTACCCCGAATCTTTACATCGGTCTAGAGCCCTTATTTGTAGAATTACGGGGTTGAACTTGATATAACTTTTTGTGTTTTTTTTCATTCAGAACAACTTTTGCAGGAAACATTTTACGATCGGGTGGTTAGTTCTGGAGATATTGAGATTCTGAATATTTAATCCCCTGAATCTAAGGGTCGCCGGGGGCGGGGGGCAAAAATTCCATTGGGGTATCATTCAGTATCCATTCAGTATCCATTCACCTATCTTTACCTAAGAAATCAATCTACCCCTCAAAAATTCTTCACTTTAGGCCTATTTGACTGGACTATATTTGGGAAATAAAATCCAATCGTCGATGATTGAATGCTCAATCCAGGAGTCTTGGCGGTTGCATAGCTATTAGCCGCGTTACCTTGCCCAGAAGCGCTCTGTATATAAGATATCTAGCCAAAGCTGTTTGAGATAATACTCACTCAATACTGATACACTGGTGAATTCTGCAAAAAGTTTCGAATATCATTAGTCGAGCGTTCTCAACGAATTCGTTGAGCAGAGCAATGAGGAAGAAATCGTTGAAGACAACTGTCTGACATTCTTGCAGCTTTTGACGAGCACCATCAAAGTCAAAATTGACATACAGGTGCTCCAAAAATTCGGTAATCGGATCCCGGTATGTGTAAGATTCCTAAACACATGTGAAACATGATGCATTAGAGATTGAGAAACGTTACAGAAAACAAAAGCCTGGGAAAGCATACCTGCTGAATGACTTTCACAAGATCCTTGAGCGTAGAGCGTCTAGACCGATTGATGATTACAGCTGTGGCCAAATAGCGAAGTATATGAGGACACATTGTCTGAATCGCATTCAAGTAGCTGTTACAAAAAAGAGCAGCATCTAGCATTTCATTAGGGGCAATCAATGATATACACATGAACATAGAATAGAGTGAGTTTGTGAGAAAATCAAACTATACCCAAACTTTCCAGCTCGACTAGTACATGCTCTTATTGCATACATAAGTTTCAGCCGGTTGCCAGTGGCTGCCAAATTGAGTATTCTTGAATACAGTACGGATGAACGCAGCCTTGACGCTCAATGTAACTACTTAAATTGGCAGCCGGCTGTAGTCGTGAGTTAAGCCCAGCGCACACAACGCTTGTTTCAATACTGGATTGCCTGCAGGGCGCTATGATGGCAACCCTGATGGCTGCTGTGATGGAAAATGACGTCAGTGCGTGCTCCCTGGCTTGAACGCATGCTGGAATTCTGGGATAGATCATGTTGTATAATCGTGCTGGTTTCTCTGGGATATTAGAGTGTTGACCAATCACAACGTCGGGTTGTGTCACGTGGGTATATTACCAGCTGACCTACCAGGACTACGGAGCCACGGAGGACTCCATTCTGTTTTTTCGCCTGGATGTTTTAAATAATAAGAGCAAACTGATTGTCAAGCGTTGACGACGAACAACTTCTGCTATAAGCGCGTCATTCTCACCAACTGTCACTTCGCATGCATCGGAGTCATCTACAGACCCCTCCCAGCAACACACATAGTGTGCAGCCAATATCGCAGAGGAGCCATCACAACATCCAGCAAAACAGCTTGCTTGGAACCCAGCAGCGAAATCAAACAGGCAATCTAGCATTGAAACAAGCGTCGTGTGCGCCAGGCTTTAGTCGAACTACAGTTTGGGTACCGTTTGGTTTCACTATAAACTCACGGTTTATCTCTATATATTGCGATTTTCGTGATAAAAGAGCATATCATTTTTTATCGTTTGACATTGGCATATGGGCCATTCCGCGTGAACCGGATCAGTCACCTCTCGGATATTTTTTTAATTTTGCTTGTCGATTGTCCTCGAGGAGTTAGATTTTTGGGCCAAAGGATTTTTCGATTAGTGAAAAATTCGTCGAGTTATTTGCATAAACAAATTCGAGCAAGGTTTTTTTCAAAAATTCATAACTCCGCCAAAAATGACACTAGAGGCAATTTTTGCTTTAGCTTACACGGAAAGTGTCACAGAATACAGTCCGATTTCTCTATAAGCCCTCCCAAGCCCCCAAGGGGGAGAATTTTTCCACGAAATGAGGTACCCCCACTTTGCCCACTTCGCTAGTGGCACCAATTGTTTTCCGTCTCTCTCTTTCCTCGCGCTACTATGTCTTAATAGGCGGAGTGGGGGAACGCTGCGAGCGAGAAACTGGGGAAGCGGGTTTATTGAGAGAGGGCTTATTGAGAGATCGGACTGTATATAAAAAAATATGTAGGGGAAAGTGGGGCAGAATCGCCAGGTGGGGCTGAATGGCCGCGGTAAAAAAAATTGACTTATTCGCATTTTCGCAACAAGGGGGATCGTATGAGACGCCATGCAACGCGATTCCGCTGAAAGTGCTCAAAAATTTTTAGGGTGGGGCTAAACAGCCACCCTAATAAAAGTAGTAAAATTGCATTTTCACGTCGAAGTGAGTGAGATAAAACTATATGCAGTGTGGTTCCACTGAACACGATGCAAAACTGAAAAGGTAGGGCAAAGTCGCTCACCCTACACTGAGAAAAAAATATAATTGAATGAACGAAATATTTTTTTCAATAGTCGCAATTAAATATTCATTCGGAACAAATAAATTTCAATTGGTGTGATTAAATATCATATGAAATTAACCGATTTTCACTCACTTGGACGTGAAAATGCAATTTTACTACTTTTATTGAAGTGGCTATTTAGCCCCACCCTAAAAATTTTTGAGCACTTTCAGCGGAATCGCGTCTCATACGATCCCCCTCGTTGCGAAAATGCGAATAAGTCAATTTTTTTTACCGCGGCCATTTAGCCCCACCTGGCGATTCTGCTCCACTTTCCCCTACTTTGAACAAAGTTTGTTCATCCATTGTTTATCTAACAATCAAGTTTTCAAAGATTTTTAAAACACACAGTGAGACGATCAAAAATACATGTTCAGCATACATATCAAGATTTTGAACTACACTATTTCCAAAACGGAAAGGAACACGTTCTAGAAACTGAACGCATCGCTTACAGTTTCCATTGGGAAACTACAGTATTTTTTTCAGATTTTTAAATCGTGTCACTTATTGTGAAAATGACTCTCGAATACCGCTGCTACGCGTCCATCGAGTAGTGGCGAAGAGCAGTCTAACGTACGGCATTACGTTCCACGTGGCAAGAATAATATTTTATAGGTCTTTCAGGCACTCACTGTGGTCTATACAAGAACATTTCGATGATAAGATCCCTGCCCTTGACGTGATTGAAAAAGACAAATAGGCTCCAGTGAATAAGCCAGGTACGCTGTTGAAGCACCTGGAGAGAGTTACCGATAGTGTTGCTGTCTATGTACTCTCTGAGCTTGTTTACATCTTCTAGAGCAGTCTCCCAGTTCTGGACCAAAATTTCTGACGCCAATTTACCCCAGAGGACATTCAAATAATTCTGTATGATAAACAAACATGCATATAACCACGGTTTGTTATCTTAGTCGAGTCAAATTAGCTTTTTTCGTAAAATTTTCGCCTACCCGAAAAGTCTCTGTCGATTCCGGCAGAAACAGGTGTCCTTATTATCCCCCTAAGTTTGCGCCAGATTCTGTCCGTGCGTTCAGCAACAATTAGCGGTTGAATGCCGGAAATCACAGATTTTTTTTGTTTGTCGCTTATATAATGAAAACTATTAGTCGGATCGAAAAAAAGTTAAATTGAAAGTTGTAGATAATTGAAAAATCTATCGATCAGCGTTAGCCCCGTGTCGATATTCTAATTTGGTGCTCAACTATTGCGCTCGAAAATTAAAAATAGTATATTACTCACCTAGGGAGGGAAAGTAGGCTAACCCAAACTGCGTGTGAGATTGACACCCGAGCCGAAGGCGAGGGTGGTAAAAACGGAGTTTGGGATGGCCTTTTTCACTCCCGTGTGAGGTATACTATTTTTCACCACCCACTGGCATCGGAAAGTACGACCTCCCGTTCACGCGAGGGGCCGAAAGTCGTACTTTCCGTGCAGGTGTGGTGAAAAAGGCGTTTTTTATATTATTTTATAAACAATGTTATAATGCATTTGTGGAGTTGCAATTGTGGATTTGGGAAGCTTACAACTAGTAGAAACTACAGTTTACATTTAGTTGAAAAAAAGTTGATAGTTTAGCAACAATCTAATTTACAACTAAAAAAGGTGTCCCACTAGATTGTTATTTCTTGCCCTATGGATAATCGTAGAGCAATGAACGAAACGGTTTTGGATAGTCAAAGAGTGGAACTACAACTTACAATTTGTGGAAAATCGATTTTTGCAATTTGAGACCTTCAAAAATAGCGTAAAAAAAACGACGTTTTTCGAACTAAAAAACAATGAGGAAAAAACGGTCGTATCGAAATGCGACAAAATGCATTGGAAAGCTGCGATTTTTCTACGAATTTTACCATCCTGAATTTGGTTCCACGATAATTAGGAGCCGAGATAACACTTTTTTTTCGAAAATTCCCCCTTCCTTTGTTTATTTATATGAAGCAACGAGACTTCGACGACTGCACAGAGGAAGTCATATTATTCAAAGGAATCAGCAGAATTTGTTTTCCACAATTATTTATCGTATTTATTGATGTAAGAAGTGGAGGTTCTTCCGGGACCGTTCGATGCGCCGCGTGGAGGGGGAAGCCGGGTAGAGCGACCCAGCGCTACGCGGGCATCGATTCGATCGCGCGAAAAGTGATTTCAAAGATTCAAACTGACCTCGCTGTCTGTATCTCGGGAACTACTGGACAGATTTTGATGATTTTTTTTTTAATTTGTACTAGCGCATCGAGATATGATCGAATAACACTACGGCTTCACCGGATTATCATCGGAAATCCCCCAAATCACGAGTAATTCAATTTTTACGCTGAAAATTTAGTGAATAAATAGATTTTTTGGAACGTTAATAACGTCGTGACATAGGAAATGAACGTTGACTTGGAATAGGATTGTTTCGTAGAAGGATTGAATGAGTATAAATGTATATTGATTCCAATCATCAAAAAGTTTACTTTACCTTTTTAAATGTTTACATGTCCTTACTGTACACTCGGACCTCCGCTATTTGAACAACCGCTATTTGACGAACTCCGCTATTTGACCACATTCGTCCTCCGCTATTTGACGGGCGTTACCCCCACTATTCGGCAGCGTTCCCCTTAACATCGGGGCCGTGAGTGACACGGAGTGGCGTGAACTGGCTGCGCAGAAAACCGTCCACAAGGAGTGGGGGACCCCTACTTTCATCAAATAGCAGAAACGCTCGGTCCCGACTCGGTCAAATAGCGGAGGCCCGAGTGTACCTACATACATTTGAAGTATTTGTTTATTTCTATTATAATCGTGGTCGCTTATTTGCGATAGGATATTCGATTTTGCTCGCATCGCTCTCATCCTCATCATTGTCACCGTCAAGCACATATTCGCCAGAATCATTCGAATCACAGCTTTCTACCGGAACATTTGATTCATCAATAAAGATATTATGTTCGTCCAAAATATGGCATTAACTCGCAAACGCAATTTTTTGAGTGGTGTCACTTCCGTCACCAAGCGGTATGTATAATAAGGACGTGTAAATATTTAAAATGTGAAGTAAATTTTTTGATCACAATCAATATACGTTTATAATTATTCAATCCTTCTACGAAACAATCCTATTTCAAGTCAACATTCATTTCCTATGTCACGACGTTATTAACCTTCCGAAAAATCTATTTATTCACTAAATTTGCAGCGTAAAAATTGAATTACTCGTGATTTGAGAGATTTCCGATAACAATCCGGGAAAGCCACAGTGATATTCGATCATATGTCGATGCGCTAGTACAAATTAAAAAAAATATCATCAAAATCCGTCCAGTAGTTCCCGAGGTACAGACAGCGGGGTCAGTTTGAACCTTTGAAATCACTTTTCGCGCGATCGAACCGACGGCCACGTAGCGCTGGGCCGCTCCCCCGGCTTCGCCCTTCGCGCGGCGCACAATAAGACGGAATCCGAAATTCCTGGCCAAAAGTCGAAAACGCTTTCAATTCGGGTAAAAATCAGCATTCAGGAGTTTTTGGGGTCGCTGATCACAAATCTGAAGTCAAAATTTTAAAAAACAAAATGGCGGATCCAAACGGCTAAAAATTTCTCAGAAAACGCATTCGATTCGGATAAAAATCAACATTCAGGGGTTTTTGTGGTCGCTGATCACTAATCTGAAGTCAAAATTTGAAAAAACAAAATGGCAGATCTAATATGGACGACTTGTATGTGAAAAAACGTTTTATTCACACTCAAATGACAATGATATGCTTAAAATTAGGGTAATACAGAAATATTCAAATTTTAATGATGTATAGATGGTATAGAAATAGATTTTTTCTAACGTGATTTTTCTGCGCTTGGCGACGTTCTGAACACAGCACTCAGACTCGAGCGAGGGTCACTTTTGAACTGGAATACAATAGCAGGTATAAGGGATGGTCCCCTTCCGAGTCTGCTTTCTGACCCTTGGACTTTTACTTTACCTAACCCACCACTTCAAAACCTCGAAAACGAAACTTCGTTTTTCGACTTTTGGCCAGGAATTTCGGATTCCGTCTCATTGTGCGGTGCGGCGAACGGTCCCGGAAGAACCTCCACTTCTCACATCAATAAATACGATAAACAATTTTGGAAAACAAATTCTACTGGTTCCTATGGATAATATGACTCTTCCCCTGTGCAGTCGTCATGGTCTTGTTGCTTCATATAAATAAACAAAGGAAGGGGGAATTTAAAAAAAAAAATAAGTGTTATTTCGGCTTCTAATTATCGTGCAACAAAATTCAGGAGGGCAAAATTCGTAGACAAATAACAGCTTTCCAATGCATTTTGTCGCATTTCGATACGACCGTTTTTTCCTCATTGTTTTTTAGTTCGAAAAACGTCGTTTTTTTTACGCCATTTTTGAAGGGCTCAAATTGCAAAGATCGATTTTCCACAAACTGTAAGTTGTAGTTCAACTCTTTGACTATCCAAAACAGTTTCGTTTATTGCTTTACGATTATCCATAGGGCAAGAAATAACAATCTAGTGGGACACCTTTTTTAGTTGCAAATTAGATTGTTGCTAAACTATCAACTTTTTTTCAACCAAATTCAAACTGTAGTTTCTACTAGTTGGAAGCTTCCCAAATCCACAATTGCAACTCCACAAATGCATTATAACATTTTTTTATAAAATAATGTAAAAAACGCTGTTGTTCAATTTTCGAGCGCAGTAGTTAAGCAACAAATTGCAATATCGACATCGGGCTAACGCTAATCGATAGATTTTTCAATTATCTACAGCGACATTTAACCGCTAATTGTTACTAAACGCACGGACAGAATCTGACGCAAACTCAGGGGGATAATAAGGACACCTGTTTCTGCCGGAATCAACAGAGACTTTTCGGGTAGGCGAAAATCGTCATTTTGGGCTCTTGAACAGCTAATTTTACTGGACTATCTTCCCCACTGAGATGTGAAAATATTCAGAATCTCTTATCAAGCTTTCTTAAAGATAAGAAAACACTGGGAAAATATTGGTATTGTGTAGATTGGAAAAAGAATTTTCCGGATTTTTTCAAATGTATGAAAAGAAGAGTATAGTTTTTTAATGGATCATTCACATTCTTCATGACAATTACCTTATCAGTTGGAGGCATGACAAGCATGTAGAAATACAAGTACGATGTGGAAACGGAGTAGGTGCCACACTCGTAACGATACTTGGCCAATTTTACCAGACTTTCCATCATCTCCACTTTGAACTGCAATCAAAGTATCGGACGTATATTTATCAACGTAAATTTCATGCCCAATTTTCGTTGTAACTTTAATTTTTTGGAAATTTGGGTAACTAAGGACGTGTAATCAAAAAAACTGGTGCTCCAAATGATTTGAATGAATTTTCACGTTGAATGAAGCAGCATGCAAAATATAGTAAGGATCTCCAGAGTATGTTGATCAATTTCCATTTGTTTTTGTATGCTACTATTTGTAATTAATAGAACAAATGATATTTCTAATAAGAAGGAACCTTCTTTTCATAAAATCACAAGTTCCTTGCCAATAGGTCGAATAACTTTGGCTTTTTCGGGTAAGCTAGAAACAAACCCATATCTACGAAGTAAAGAATGAGGTTTTACATCTGATTCTTTAGTAAGAAAATTGTTGAGGGCCTTAGAGTCTCTCATTTTTTCCATCGTCTCCATGGTGTCATCATCGCTCATCAGTTTCAAAATGACAGACACATTGTCTTCCAAATCGCCCAGCTCTTGCAACACACGATTACGCCGCTCGTTCAATTCCTGGAGACATATTTAATTCTACTTCTTGATAGAACATGGAATATATTTAGACGAAGGAGAAAATGAATTTCAGTATTTTGAAATCAAATTTGTGGGTAATATTCATTGAGCACCACGGAGGTTCAAACAAGGCAAATCTTGGAAGCTTAATGACGCAGCAATTTTTTTTATACCTTTCCACTAAAACTTCTCTCATGAGGCAATGCTGAGTGCTATTTGTGTTTAGATATCTGAGAAAGATAGATCAGCGCAAATAATATTTTATGCTACCGTATCGATTTCGAACTTGACCACAGAAACGCGAATGTTAGATTGAAAATGTTTTTAGTACTCGACTCCTCATCTCCTCCCTCGTTTCTTCTCATTCAAAAGTAATATACAAACCATGAGCAATACAATATCTCAATAGGTTTGCAGAGTTTTTGATATTGAAAACTGTTAAAATTCATGCGCCCGTACTGTATAATGGCGCGGTTGGCATATTATAATCCAAAAATAAACAAGGGCAGTTATATATCTGTCAATTATTTCATCTTCAAATCCGGCAGTTTTCAATACAGTCCGCTCCGATAATAGGGCCACTATCAATAGGGCCGCTTCCCCAGGTTCTCGCTCGAGCTCAACTCCCACTACTGACTGACCTCGGATTTCATGTTCGTCTCTGTCAATAGGGCCGAACGTTCGCTCAATGAAATAGCATATAATTTCACGGCGGCCCTATTACCGGAGTACAGAGTGAATTTCGACGAAGTGAACGCGCGTCAGTAATGCGGGTACCCGAGTTCCAGGAAACATACTCCCCTAACCCCCCCTATTATCAGAGCGGACTGTAGTTCGATATTGACGTTGGAGTAATAATATCATCGTATAAAACTCAAGTTTTAAGAAACTAATTTTTTTTCAAAGAGGACACAAATATCTGAATATAGAAAACTTTGAAATACACTTAGAGAACTCTGAAACTCGCCTTACGCCTATTCGAAAATCCTATGACACAAAGAGTTCAGATCCAGCGTGGGATGATTCTCAGTAAATGCAAAAAAAAAACGAAAGTTAATTGAATATCAAGAGATATGCCAGTTAATAAGTCACCTGATTTCAGTGTCAAATAATATCAAGTTCATGTGTATCCCAGATTTCATTAATTCAAATGATTTGTGACATTCTATAATACTGCATCTATTTCAACGAAATGATACGATTCAGAAAAATGACACGAAATTTCATGAAGAACTGTGCACTAGATTTCGAGAATAATTAACCGCTCGCACCTAAACTAGTGGGACTAGATTAGGTTACGTTACGGTAGATTAGATTAGCCACTCACCTCGGGCACTTCGAAATTTGGATAAAGTTGTTTTCTGATATCTATAGCGTAGTCGATCATGTTAGTTTTGCTAAGAATGTCCAACTTAGCTTGAAGAAGTTCATTTTCATCGTAAATCTGAATAAAAGAAGATATTATCGGGCCGTAACCTCAAAACCACCATGCTGAACGAGTGACAGTCCAAATTATCTGGAGACTTACCTCTTTCGCGGATAGAAACTCCAGAAGTGGAAACACCAAGTGACGGTCAAGATATTGACCTATACGAGCCGTCAAATCAAACTTTGCCATTATTAAACCGTTCGTCGAATTATCGTAAGTCGACAATACGGGAATGAAATGAACCGGACAAGGATGAAAGAATGGGGAAACCAGCAAAATTGCCATGAATCATCGCGGCAGAGTCCGAGCGGAAACATACCCTATTCACGCTTTCCACCACCTAAAAATCAGCGAGCGGACAACATACTCTATTCACGCTTTCCACCACCTAAAAATCACCAGAACTTACCATACTATCACCAAACATAGAAACCTACCGCACCGACACACGGTATACATACTTATTGTCCAACTTACCCCACATCTAGCTGATTCTACCGTGACTTGACCATAGAGATATAAGAATGAAGTACGGGAGTCAGCCGAAATGGCGATATCGGAATAGAAAGAGAGACAAGAACTAGGCGGTTGGATGGTCCTTGTTTAATGACGCACACTGAACGCAGGTTATGTTCCTATCTTAGACCATATAGAATGGACTGGGCATTGCCTATGCTGAAGCATTGTACGGTCTGCTGCCGAGTAAAGCAAAAGAGACGGAAGACACTACGCCGTTGTTACGTGAGAGACGAAGTGCTCTGTTCACAGAGTGAACGTTGCCACATTGAACAGCAGCGTTGCCACATTAGTATTCTAAACCCTATGTGTAATAAGTTTTCACCTTGACTTCAGTGCCAACTCGATTTCGAGAGTTAGCATGAACAAGGCTTATTCGTGCGCATATACCGGGCGATTATGTGGAAATGAAAGGCTCCAAGCGCGCAGGCGCTGATTTATTAGAATATTTCGAGGGTCGCCAATTTCAGACTCGCTACGAATATCCCTAGAGTCCGTCTGCTATTTGTTTCTGATTGTTGTCAAATACAAATGGCGGTGGACCGTGGCAGGAATAGGTTATGTTTGTGTGAATCTAGCAGACGACAGAACTGGGGATATTACTGAAAAGTTGGTGGAGTCGCTGTCGCTATTCTGTCGGCCAATGAGATTTAAGTAAATCAAAGTTCGCGCGCTTGGAGCCTTTCATTTCCACATAATCGCCCGGTATACATCGCTATGACTATCCTTGTCTCCTTACTCGGCAGCACCCCCACTACTCCAATGCCCAGTCCATTCTATATGGTCTAAGGTTCCTATAAACATCTTCTTCTTGTTCTTCTTCCAAAGACTTATCACTCGTTAGGGCATGTAGTCTCTATCCTTAAGATTATTTCCTATAAACATAAACGCGGCGCATGCGTCATTAAACAAGGACCATCCAACCGCCTAGTTCTTGTCTCTCTTTCTATTCCGATATCGCTGCCACTTAAGGCCTTAGACCATATAGAATGGACTGGGCCACGAAGTAATAGTAAGGAGACCGAACTCCGTTATACAATTTTGACTATGTTCGCTGTATGACAAAGCAGCAGTCCGCTGAAAAGAATAACGGCAGTCTTCGCGCCTGCGCGTTACACATTCTAGCGGTGTCTCTTTCTCTCTCACAGAAAGTGCGAGAGAGATAGCTCGGCCGTCACCACGAAGTAATAAACAGTGATTTAGTGAGGTTATGGTGATCTGGTGGATAAGCTGAATCTGGTGAATCGTGAAGGAAATACACGGCGGATCTTTTATTATTTCTGAAAAATACATGACTAGTTAAAAATAGGGCGAAGAATCATAGGTAAGTTTCCTCCGAAACAAAACACCATAACCTCACTAAATTACTGTTTATTACTTCGTGGTGACGGCCGAGCTATCTCTCTCGCACTTTCTGTGAAAGAGAAAGAGACACCGCTAGAATGAGTAACGCGCAGGCGCGAAGACTGCGGCTATTCTTTTCAGCGGACTGCTGCTTTGTTATACAGAAACCATTGCCCCATTTTGAAACGAAGCCGCGGCTGAGTTCCGTCTCCTTACTATTACTTCATGGACTGGGCATTGCCTATGCTGAAGCATTGTACGGTCTGCTGCCGAGTAAAGCAAAAGAGACGGAAGACACTACGCCGTTGTTAAGAGAGAGACGAAGTGCTCTGTTCACAGAGTAAACGTTGCCACATTGAACAGCAGCGTTGCCACGTTAGTATTCTAAACCCTATGTGTAATAAGTTTTCAGCTTGATTTCAGTGCCTACTCGATTTCGAGAGTTAGCATGAACAAGGCTTATTCGTGCGCATATATATATCGCTATGACTATCCTTGTCTCCTTATTCGGCAGCACCCCCACCACTCCAATGCCCAGTCCATTCTATATGGTCTAAGCTTAACGGCCTGCCACCATAGAACTTATATTCCTGGAAGGGGAATAGCCCATTTGCGCAATGAGCGGCAGACTGATGCCAACATGTTGAGACAGAGATATATCTCTCTCTCTCCTTTCCTAACGTGCAGTCCCCTCTCCGCGCATACCCCTCGCCGGAATAGTGCCGCACGAAGATTGATAGGTTAGGGTTAGCGTAAAGTTGTAATTCATCAAGAGACTCGGTAGAGTCTCGCGCCAAGTACATTAAAAAAAAAATTTTTCAAGCGAGAGACTCAACGAGTCTATATACCCGAGAGGTAGCTACCCTAACCTATACCGCGAACTAGTATCTTCGTTTTCTGTCACCTCACAATATACACGAATTGAAACTAATTTAATCTAGGATGTGGGTATGACAAGCTTTCATTTAAGCCTTAGATCGATTAAATCGGTGTCAGGAGTGCTGAGATATGATTAACTACAAATTCTGATACCCCGTTTCATCGTACAATTTTTCTCTTTAGTCGTCGTCGTTTTCAATTCATCCTTTTATGACTTATCGTCCTTTCGGACATGTAGTCGATAGTCGTCGTCGTCTTCAGACCAAGATTCACATTCAAACCATTCCTATATAAAATCACTAGACGGGAAACCACACAAAAGTTGTATAGAGTGACGTCAGTATACGAGATAGTTCCGACGTAGATAGCGCCAGTATCGCAGACAGAAACCGTCTGCTACACTAGCAGACGCGTGTTGTCATCTCATATTTTTAAATCCAAATAAAGGAAATAAAAGAAAGTACGAGTATCTTCGTTTTTTTCCACCTCAAAACATACACGAATTGAAACTAATTTAATATAGGATGTGGGCATGAAAAGCTTCCATTTGAGCCCTAGATCGATTAAATCGGTGTCCGGGATGCTGAGATATAATTAACTTCAGATTCTGATACCCCGTTTCCTCGTACAATGTTTCTCTCCTTCTCTTTAGTCTTCTTTCTCTCTCTCTATCCTTTTTTCGACTTATCACCCTTTCGGGTATGTAGTCTATCTTTAGTCTTCTTTTCATTTCATCCTTTACTGACTTATCTCCCTTTCGGGCATGTAGTCGATCTTTAGTCTTCTTCTTCTTCTTCTTCTTCCATAGACTTAACGCCCGTTAGAATCTTTAGTCTTCTTCACACCAAGATTCAGCCAATTCAAACCATTCCCATATAAAAACACTAGACGGGAAACCACACAAAAGTTATATAGAGTAGCGTAAGTACGAGAGTCACGAGGTAGATGGCGCTGGTATCGCAGACAGAAACCTTAGAAATATATGCTCTAGGACAGAAACCGTCTGCAACACTAGCAGACGCGTGTTGTCATTATTTCATGTTTTTAAATACAAATAAAGGAAATAAGAGAGAGTACGAGCGATGCTTAATACAAAATTTGAACATACATAAACTAGTGAATACCCACCAAAAGCCCCTCAGGTGCGAAAACCTTACGCCAAGTACATTTAAGTGATAGCCATCAACAAAAATGTTTCGATAGGTTAATTATCTTGAATCCTACGATCTTGAGCTTTTGAGGTTATGCGAATCGACTGACGTGTAAAATTCATAGTGATAAATAGTAATAATAATTTTGAACGGATAATTTTACGATTAGGCTTACCTTGTATGACACAAGACTGTGAGATGACTATTAAGGGGGTATATACACCTTTAAATGGCTTGAATTTCTGAAAAACAATTCTCCTTTTTTTTTCAACTTGAAGACTCTGATCAAATTTAAAAAAATCATCATGTTTGGGGAGGGTTTGACCTTCATTATCCATATCTTACATCATGTATTACTTCCAGTTTAATAGTGGCTGCGCTGAAGACAGGAAAATACAAAATCACTCGGTTGCCGCAAAGAATCAGACCCAGCGTTTGACTGATCTTGGAATTTTTGGTTCTCAATTGTTCATAAGACATGCCTTTATCAGATGAACATAGAACTTTTTGATAAACCCATTTTTAGTTGAAATATTAGAAAAATAAGCAAATTTTTTTTCAAATTCAGAAAAAAAATCAAAAAAATTCAATAACTCAAGTAATTCTTGCAATATCAAAAAGTTCTATGTTCATCTGATAGAGGCATGTGTTATGAACAATTGAGAACCAAAAATTCCAAGATCAGTCCAACGCTGGGTCTGATTCTTTGCGGCAACCGAGTGATTTTGTATTCTCCTGTCTTCAGCGCAGCCACTATTAGACTGGAAGTAATACATGATGTAAGATATGGATAATGAAGGTCAAACCCTTCCCAAACATAATGATTTTTTTAAATTTTATCAGAGTCTTCAAGTTGAAAAAAAAAGGGAAATTGTTTTTCAGAAATTCAACCCATTTAAAGGTGTATATACCCCCTTAACTGACTATTACCTCTATATTTTATTCACTTATACATTGTAGATTTGGCTTATTTCCATTCACGAATGCAATTATCGGAGGAAACGGTGTTTTGGGGATTCAATTTTCTAGCAAGTCACCGCCTGAGGAAGTCTGAGAATAGAACATCAAGAAAAAATGTTAAAGTTGAAAAATATCAGGATAGCATGATTTTATATAAGGAACGGCAAGGAGCCAGACCAACAAAGCCGAGTTGAAACGTTGGATTGCAACAAATTCCACTTCAAGCTCGATGTTAGGCTCATTTCTAGAGGCTCGTCTGCTCGGGCCTAAACTGTGAGTCAACGTTATGTGTAGGATTTCAACGAGTTCTATATTTTATCTCGGTATCCTCTAGTCCAAACGAGACTGTAAGTCGACGTTGTGTGTTGGACTACGATAGGCTTTATTCTACACTCCACGTCAACGTAATGCCTTGACCTTCGGTGAAGATAATTTTTTAATCCATGTTTTACAATTAGCTTAGATTCTCCGCTCAGAAGCTGAATCAAATTCAGATTAGTGCTATCACGACAAATGGTGAGAATAAAAATACTTATTCAATATTAAAGAAATGATCGATCGACTTCCTCTTTCTCAGATGATAGAGATTCTGATTGATATTTATTTATTATTTGTAGACTCAGCGTATAATCATTCATGAATGGAATTATTGAAGAAAAATCTTTCTTATGGATTGTTTAATTTTGTAGCGGGCTGCCATATAAGACGTGAGGATGATGAAAGAGAACGCTTGGGTTGCAAAGTATCGGTATAGTGTGATTCGATAGGAGAAACGGCAAGAGTCAGACGAAGAGAGCAGAATGCGAGTGTTTGACTTCATAAACTTCCATTTTATGCTCTACGCTAGTCTTGCATGAATAGGCTCAATTCCAAATATTTTGATACCTTCTGTTCAGAACCGAACTGGAAGTTGACGTTATGAGTCCGGGACGCGTACATGTTCTTTTTGCAGAGGTTGCAATACATATATCTGATATTTATATATATTTAGTCATGAGCAGCAACTATAACCCTGCGTGCAAGTAACTCCGCCATTGCCGGTCCCAGGCCCAGATGAGACAGGAGGAGGGCTGCACGCAGGGTTAGATGTTGTAGGTATAAAAAATTATTGTAGTGGAACAATTTGTAAACGTTATGAAAGTACATTACGCGTCACTCTACAAATTTGAGACTTGGGGAAAATTAGGAGCACACGTGTGCTCGTTGCTGTTGACGTTCCTGCTTATCGAGGGACTTCTGGCGGTATGAAATAGCACAAAACAACCGAGCGAGCGTAGCGAGCGAGCACAATCATTAGGTGGTCAAGCAAAATTTTACAAAAAGTAGTGAAATCAACCCCAAAAAGCACGTTCGGTGCAAAAACCTTCCGCCAAGTCCATTAATGTGTAGATCGCTCCACCAAAAAATAGTCAAAGGTTGTGCGCGCTCACTCGATTGGTTGATGATTATCAACATATAAAAGCATTGAAATCAGATACAACTGCCAAGTACCTGTAGAATGATAAAAGTTTGTAATTGAAAAATTTGTTCAAACTAAATAACGTTGTACTCGTTCGCTCGCTGCGCTCGCTCACTCTATTGGCTTATGATTATGGGTTGAAAAAACAATTCGGATGAAGAAATTGAAGATGTCAACATTTATCAAAAAATATTCATAACGAAAAAATAATTAAAAAAAAATTTGAAAAAAAAATTTGGAGGTAGTGGTACTTGGGGGGCCTTTTGTAGAAAAAGAAATATAAAATATCGATCGCGAACCATGTCAATGTCATCTGATAGATATTCAAACATTGGCCCACCAACGTACCACGGACTCCAAATTTTTTTTTCAAATTTTTTTTTGATTATTTTTTCGTTATGAATATTTTTTGATAAATGTTGACATCTTCAATTTCTTCATCCGAATTGTTTTTTCAACCCATAATCATAAGCCAATAGAGTGAGCGAGCGCAGCGAGCGAACGAGTACAACGTTATTTAGTTTGAACAAATTTTTCAATTCCAAACTTTTATCATTCTACAGGTACTTGGCAGTTGTATCTGATTTCAATGCTTTTGTATGTTGATAATCATCAACCAATCGAGTGAGCGAGCACAACCTTTGACTATTTTTTTGGTGGAGCGATCTACACATTAATGTGCTTGGCGGAAGGTTTTTGCACCGAAGGTTATGTATCACAGAAATAGTTTAGTTATACATTTACTGACAACGGTTATAAATTAATATGCTATTCAAAATTATCATCCAAGCAAACAATCTGACAATGGTTATTCGTGGTTAACGTTATAGGTTAGGAATGACTACGACTAGGGCGGTGCGCGCCTGCGTGAAATGGAAAAACGCCGCGTTAGGAAAGGAGAAAGAGATATATCTCTGTCTCAACATGTTGGCGTCAGCCCGACAGGTCCTATTCCCCTTCCAGTAATATAAGTTCTATGTCTGTAGCTCACTTGGTAACTTCATTATCACATATCGACCGAGTGCGGATTCAGATTCATGCCAAAATCAATAGGGGGCGAGATTTCAATGGCTTGTACTAGAGTCCCTAGAATAAACAGAGTCTAGCAAACGCGACGCCATGTCGACCGCTCCTAAGAGCAAAACCCTAACTCGCGAGGCTCGCTAGTATCGCCGTAGTTTAGGAACCCTGCTAGTAACAACGCAGCTCGCGCTACGGCTCATATCGCCGTAACTCGGCGCTCCGCTCATAAGAACGTAGCTCGCGAAGTCGCTTGTAGAAACGCAACTCACCGGTCCGCTTATATGAACGCATCTCGGTGGTTATGAATTATAACGTTAATGTTAACGTTATTATTTATCAAAATTATGAATTTGCGGGTCCTGTATATTTCTACATGAAACGCTCTCAAAGTCTGGCACGAAGATTTGTTCTGTGTACCAAACATTTTGTATTTCATATAAGCGGACCGCTGAGTTGCGTTTCTACAAGCGACTCCGCGAGCTACGTTCTTATGAGTGGAGCGCCGAGTTACGGCGATATGAGCCGTAGCGCGAGCTGCGTTGTTACTAACAGGATTCCTAAACTACGGCGATACTAGCGAGCCTCGCGAGTTAGGGTTTTGCTCTTAGGAGCGGTCGATGGCTGAGCGAGTTGTACGCGCGATGTTTGAATTGTCGCGCGCATTGCGGGTGGGGTATTGTAGAAATAAATATTGAACACGAAACTACTTATTCCGAATTATTGTGCTTTATTGTGCTAATCAGCATGGTATATTGAATGTAAACTTGCATTAACAGCAAGTCCATACTCCACGACATGAGGTTGAGGACTGTGGAAGTCGAGGGTAGAATGCCAGGTTCAAGCTTCCCAGGTAGCAAAATTCAATAAGTCATCCAAAAGCTATCTAAAGGATGCCTAATGTCCGTCTGGAAGTTAACTATAAGTTACCTTTCAAACACTTGTTAACTATAAGTTATCTTTCAGACACTTGGTAACTTATAGTTAACTTCCAGACGGACATTAGGCATCCTTTAGATAGCTTTTGGATGACTTATTGAATTTTGTTACCTGGGTTGTTACTAGACAAAAGTCACTAGATCGGCAGCCATGTTTGAGCGAGTTCAAACTGACCAATCAAAAAGAGTCATGCGTTTGCTAGACTCTGTTTATTCTAGGGACTCTAGAATGCTCTCAATCAAGCAGCGTCATCTATTGAAAGCATTTGCAGTCTACCACTGCGACATAACACACGCCACACATCCCACTCTAAAAAAACAGAGAGTTTACATACTACTGGTAGTCCGTGCTCGACTCTGTCATTTCCGTGCCGAGCGTGCCATCACTTAGCTACATGCGATTACGCGATAAGCTAAAAGGATATAAAAAAAAAAAAGCGTGCCATCACTCATCAGTTGACTCGAGCCGAAAGAGTGTCAGGAAGCATTTGCGAATCATTTTACTGTGGGAAATTGGGAATTGAGAGCTAGAACCAAAATGTCGAATAAAACTGCAGTTTTGCTTTTAGCCGAAGGTGCAGAGGAAATGGAAGCTGTGATCGCTGTGGATGTTCTTCGAAGAGCCGGGGTATGGAAATATTTAACCTAACTAACTTTTTTTTATAGTCAAACTTAGTGTGCATAAACAATAGTATATTGTGCATCAAGGGAGCAAACAACGTCTTCGCTCCCCGAGTGTATAGCTTGCTGCCCGAGCGAGAGCGAGGACTCGACGAGCCGAAGGCTCGCCGAGACGAGCGGAAGCGAGGGCGGCAAACTAGACCGAGGGGAGGGAAGACCATGGAGGTATAATATGGAGGGCCAGCTTCCCCCTTAGACCATATAGAATGGACTGGGCATTGCCTATGCTGAAGCATTGTACGGTCTGCTGCCGAGTAAAGCGAAAGAGACGGAAGACACTACGTCGTTGTTAAGAGAGAGACGAAGTGCTCTGTTTACAGAGTAAACGTTGCCACATTGAACAGCAGCGTTGCCACGTTAGTATGCTAAACCCTATGTGTAATAAGTTTTCAGCTTAATTTCAGTGCCTACTCGATTTCGAGAGTTAGCATGAACAAGGCTTATTCGTGCGCATATATATATCGCTATGGCTATCCTTGTCTTCTTACTCGGCAGCACCCCCACCACTCCAATGCCCAGTCCATTCTATATGGTCTAAGGCTTTCCCCCGTTCGACCGTAATTATGGACCCTCATTCGCGGTCGCCGAAATGGTTCGGCAGGCCGCCACTGGAGTGCGTCACGGGCGGTATGGCTATACTTTTGAATGAAAATCTGAGCAATTCAATGGCGATTGCACGGGGTGTAACATTTAATAACTGTATGAAAGTCATTTATCGTGCTCGTACTCGATTTGAAGAGTTGTCATATCCTTCAATACGTAACAGCCCAGATAATAAAATGTCTACACAATGCGAGCGTATACGCTCTCACGCGTGCGGATTAATCCGCACGGCATGAGCTCATGTCACCACACAGATGTGTCATCAATTGCGACTCATATCGCTCGCATGTCGTAAGAATCACGCACGTGCCACGCATATCGCTTGCACGTCGTGATGGTATGAGGTTTGTCCGGATAGTACCAATTCAATTGATATGTTTCGTAAAATAAACCAAAAACAGCTTATTTATTATGCACAAATTTTATTCAGAATACATATAAAATTAAAATACGAACTATTATTCAAATGTTCATATTCCATGTTGAAATTCGAATTTCCGAAGTTTTAACAAATCAACCATTTTTTTTGGTTTAATGTTATGATAAACTAGGTAGGGGAACGCGGGGCAGAACGGGCAGCGGGGCAGAACGGGCACCAAAACAAAAAAAAAATAAAGTGGTCGGAAATGATTTTTTATGAAATATGGCGACGTATTTTGGATCAATAATGAAAAAAAAAAAAATCAAAAAAAAATTAGTTTTTTTTCCGTTTTATTTTACTTTTTTAAAAAAAAATTTCAATTTTTTTTTTTTCATTTCCGACCACATTATTTTTTTTTGTTTTGGTGCCCGTTCTGCCCCGCTGCCCGTTCTGCCCCACGTTCCCCTATATATGATATTGCGCAGCCTCAACTCCTTGCACATATAGGTATATTCAAATATAAATCTAAACTTTAGTGATTATCCAATTGGAATTTCAGGTACGTCGTTTTTCCATTTTATGATACATTATACTTAATCATACGCTACAGTTTTTCGCAACAATGCTTAAATCTAAAAAAATTGAAATACGAGCTATTATTCAAATGTTCATATTCTACGTTGAAATTCGAACTTTTGAAGTGCTAACGAATCAACAATTTTTTTGGAATAATGTTATGATAAACTAGGTATATATGATATGGCACAGCCTCAACTCCTTGCATATATAGGTATATTTAAATATAAATCTAAACTTTAGTGACTATCCAATTGGAATTTCAGGTACGTCGTTTTTCCACTTTATGATATATTATATTTAATCATACGCTATAATTTTTCGCAATAATGCTAATAATATTTCGTCGTTTGATAAAAGTACATGCACAATCTTTGGCAATGCTAAACTACTCAACAAAATTAAAGGCCCCCCCCCAGCATAACCTGCCATTTCCAGACGCCTTGACCGATTCACTTGAAATTTATACCAGGGTTGGTCCAAAGTGTTTCCAACTTGGGCGCGAAGCTGATATTCTGTATCTTCAAGGGTTGCGATGTGGCACTCCGAAAACCAACCCTTTGCGTAAAATCAAAGTCACAGGTCTGTGGCACCGGGTTCTAACATCGATGTTGCGCCCAAAAAATGTTTGGGCAACTTTTGGTCGAGCCAGACGATTCAGTCCACTGCTGAATCATACACCCCCGCCTATTCAACCCCTCCACTTCCATCCCTCTATCATCCGAGGGTGGGCAAAACATTTTGACACATTTTCGAGCATCGGAGACACAAAAGCGTTTCCGAATCGTTTTTACGGTTCAGTAGAGCACTTGCAACCCATCCGCCCCTGAGCAACTGCAACCAACCCCTGAACAACCCTTAGCCTAGCAGTAACTTTTCACTCCAAGCCACGGTATCCTCGAGTAGGCGCAAATTCGATGTTGGAACCCGGTGCCACAGACCTGTGACTTTGATTTTACGCAGAGGGTTGGTTTTCGGAGTGCCACATCGCAACCCTTGAAGATACAGAAAATCGACTGCGGACCCAAGTTGGAAACACTTTGGACCAACCCTGGTACAAATTTCAAGTGAATCGGTCAAGGCGTCTGGAAATGGCAGGTTATGCTAGGGGGGGGGCCTTTAATTTTGTTGAGTAGTTTATAAATAAATATGACGTTAAAAATTTTCCGATTAGGGTATGCTAGACGGTATATGATGAATTGCGCCACTAATCTTCGGTGTCTTCGTCTGCGTCGAAGTCTTCCTCAAAGTTTTCCTCTAACTCTACCTCTTCATCAACGTCTTCTTCTTCAGAATTCTGTCTTGCAACTATATCTTCTAATTGTCTGATGTTCCGCAACAGCTGCTGCTCGTTTTCATTAATGGCTTCATCGGGGTCTGTCACCTGCGATTTTTTCAAATGATTTCTAAACCTCTGTTTTGTTGTACGCAAAACCTCTTGCATATCTGTTTTAAATTCAGGTTTAGTATCAGGACCTCTGAAGAGGGGACATCTCTGCGCTGCCACTATAAGAGAACACGTAAACATATTTTCATAAGTTCCATAAATAAATCACTCAATGAAGGCATTTTCAAGTAACTTACAGTATAGTTGTACTTAGACCCCACAGGGTTCTCGATCCGATAAAAAAGTGAAGAAAAAAAAAACTCACGGTATAAGACATTGGCAATGTTAGTGTTACCAAGCTTTTGGCTGGTTTTTTCACCAGGCCACGTAAAAGAATTCACAAGTTCGTCAGTCATGACTTCTCTCAGCGCACAGCTCAGAAATTCTCGTACCCTCGATCCTTCCAAGTTACACAGATGTCGATACTGAAAGAAGACGTCACATATATATGAAGTACAAAGAATAGCAGCACATTATGATAAAATATCAACTCATTGTTATAAAATGATAGTAAAATCAAACTTCTGAAATGCTCTCACCAGTTTCTTACGTATATTTTTATTAGAGATACTCTCAACTTCTTTAAATTCCTCAACGGTTTTGAGAGGAAAGCCTTCCAGCGGTTCGTAAAGTTTTTTAGTCATTTCTTCGACTGAATTTTTCTGTGTAAATTCATCAAGAATCCGTCGTTGTTCTTGTATGATTCCTCGATTCTGGTCTTGTATTTCTTGGATTTGCTTTTGTATATTTTGGTTTTGACGTTGTATTTCTCTGAAAATCCATATAATTTTGGTAACAAGGTTTGATGGGATTATCGAATGAGTGCAAGAAAATTTTAACAAAAATTTTTCTATAAGGCAAGAAGTGGATATTCGAACAGGTAGGTAGCAATGACGGCGATGAACTGGCTAAGAATGAATGTATGATCAACCAACGAAATGGAAAATCGAGTCATTAGAATGATTGTTACAGTTTTAGTTCCAGCAAGGTGCTTGGCAGTCAGTACATGATGAGGAGAATATGTCTTGAAAACAATTATATTTTCTCATACGTTACTCACATAAAGCTGTTCAACACTTCCTGCAATTTGACAATCACACTTTTGTTGAAATTATTTTCAGCTGCATTTTCAGCATCTGCATCCATGTTTAATTCATCCTCCATCGCCAATTCATTTCTGGATGACGTGGGAGAAAGTTCAGGATGACTGTGTAACCTGTTAATACTGCTATTTGTTGTTGTGTAATGATATGAGCAATTATGAAACATTGCAGTGTCTGTCGCTTTCAATTCGAGACAGTCAGGCCGAGGCTCTGTGGATCTATATTCTGTTCCTCCTTTAGGGCTTGTTATCTCCGGTTCAAGGCGTGCGAGTTGAGGCACTCTGACTCTAACTTTTGCTGTGGCTTTTTTTGGGTGTGAGGTCTTCGATTCTGAGCATCTAGATTGAGGAACTTTAAATCTAGGTTCTTTCGTTTCGTTTCTAAACAAAAGTAAAAAGAAACATGATTATACAATCAATTCTATTTTGTGCAAGTATTTTTGAATGCACTTTCTAGGTAAAATTCGTTTTCGCACGCTGTGCGCAAACTACACTTTGTGTGCATAAAATTCAACTCAATGCGCGTTGTGTTAAAAAACAATGTTCGATACACGTGCAAAAGCTGATTCTCAACTCATATGATTGTCACCCTCGCTTCGCTCGGGTGGAAAACTTCACGTTCGTCCAAGAATCAACACTTTTTCACTTGTATCGACAAATACTATCACGGCAGATATAAGTGAATTCAACTAGATGTTTTTGTGGGCTTTGACATGCTGAATTCGAATCAGTATTTCAAAATAGTCAATCATGGCGGGAATTGTAGGAACGTGAGTTATTTAGCAAGACAGATTTGAATGCACTACTTAAATGGTTAAAACGTCTTCTGAGATACTTGAGATTCTTTTAGATACATCAAAGATACATCTGCAGACAATACTAGTTTTTATATGAAACTCACAGATTTGTTTCTTCCGCCGGTTCGTTCTGATTTGCGGGATGTTTTTGGACACCAATATTTTTTGCTATTTCTCGCAGTCTCTGTAGTTGGCCTTGGACAGAAACTGCTTTCTTGGTGAACCTTTGTCTGGGCGGAGCTTCATCGGAAGACGTTGTCAATATGGCTTTTGGAATCTTGATGATTCTTCCACTCTTGGATACTCTGGTTATTTTGTTTTTGTTAGGCTTGGTTTGACTTTGTTCCATGTTTCTGGAACCTGACATAGAGTGTTCAAACTGTATATTATATGGTTATATGTTATGAGCGAAGACGAAAATGCAAACAATTTGAGAATGGACCATTATGTCTTCTTTTTCTTACTGTATGCCTAATTTTTCAATTCTTCTCATATAGGTAAAACACTTATTGATAGTATATAAGAATATTATACTCCTGGGGTATAAGGCATCTACATTTTACATCCTGAGTTACATAAGTATTTATTTTTTTCGTTTCATCTCTGATAGCTTTAAGGGTGAGACGCACCATGCAAGGGCGATCCGGATGGAACAGGAATTTTATATCACACGCTATCGTACGAAGGTGCACACACCATTCGGAAGCGAACCACTGCAAAGTCTGCATAAGAAAGCACACGATATGAACATTTGCTGACGTCCGGTTCGTTGCATTTCCAAATGCTGCACGTTTGGGCTTCTCTTTGATAGAAATTGTTTATACACACACTTTGACTGTGTGAAGTTTGGGCAATCTGGTTTTATCAATCTTTGGTTTTAGCTCGCCACTTAAGTGTCTAACGTTGCAGCATATTAAATGGTGTGAGCGAGGTGACACAAATCCACTCGTTTTCGATCACACTTTCCTCTTCTCCTTCAACGTTGCTCCATTGTGGCATCCTGTAGCACTTCTTTGCTACATTATTCAAGTTGACTGCTTGGACCCTATCCGGTAGATTTGTGCAATGATACACTCCAACCAAATCGGATGCTACTCCAACATTATATACTTCAGATACTGTTCTCAATTCTTGCACAATAAGGAAAGTCATTTCTTCTAGCTGCACAATATTTTCGATCACACAGACTTTCGAGTTCTTCAAAATGCAGCAACCGTCACGCAAAGTAGTTGCAAATCTTGTTTTACCGATCTCTATTTTATGAAATTGTCGACAATGAAGGGGAATATCATCTGGAAGAGGTCCCTCTACGTGAGCTTGCGACACACGAATCTCAATGTTGTTGTCTACTGGTGCAGCAGTCAAATCATTCAGCTCGTGCATTCTTTTGTAAAATTGCTGAAGAGGAAGGTGCGGTTTTCGTATACGTTTTCGAAATTCTGGCATGTTATTTTCATAACAAAATGCACTATACTTGTCCAAATTATCGAGTTCTCGAGCATCTGCGACCATATGCAATAGACCATGAACATTGTATGAGAGGAACTGCTGTCCGTATAACTCTCCACATAAAGTGACATACGTTTCAAGAGCTTTCTGACAGAAAGCATACATTTCTGGTGGTATTTCTTCCAAAAGGAGCAGGCGCATAACGCAGTGAAGAATCAGAAAATGATTGTAGTATTCGTCATCAAAAACATTTTTTAAAGCAGCTGGAGCAATATATAGTAGCAGTTGCCTGTATTCTGTAGCTTTGAAGCTATGAAACATCGTTATTTTATTTGGTCGACGATTGAATTCAGAGGGACAATAGTTTTTCAGAAGTATCATTCGTGCATCAATAATATCTAATTTTCTACCACTCAATCTTCGATGACCAAACTTCCCATCAACGTGAGCTGCTACTACTTTTTTAACGTTTCCCAGCCATCCTAAGTGTACGATTTCAAAAGGAACACGTGTGACCAATCCAAGCAACGGATCCAATGGACTCCTTCCCTTATGGTGATCCTCGTCTGTGATATTGTGGTACTCTTCGTCGGTTCTCAGTGGGTGCCCGATGCCTTCAAACACCTTTGTTCCTGCAAAACCTGGTACGGTACAACGGTGACCTTCGACTTTACACTTAGAACATGCGTGTGCCGATGTGTGACCATAATGGTTTAGAGCAAACGCTCTTGCAGGACCATCGGCAATGAAGCATTTTACTCTCAAAGGAAGTTGTCTGTTTCCTGTTATTATTCCACCTTGTTCACGTACCTCGAGAATTTCTTCAACAAATTGTCCAAAAAAATCGAAAGGGTTCGAAGGCTTGTGTGTGCCCTTAAAGACACCCGCAATTATGGGTCTTGTATCAGGTATATTCAAAATTCGGTACTGAATTGGCCAAAATTGATCTGTACCCTTATTCAGCTGAGCACCGTCTGTACTAAACTCTATCTCTATGTATTCTGGAAGTACATCTTGCGGCAGATTTCGTAACTTCTGAGTGAGGGTAGTTTTGAAGCCAATGTGGAGATATTCTCCACCCGCGATTTGTTGAACAAATCCAGTGGCAACAACAGTGGGAGTCTGCAATAACGTTCTTGCATCTTCTGGAAGAGAAACTAAGTTGAATGGGAACTCTCTTAATGTTTTTAATAAGAGATTGCCTTGATTATGTTTTATGTTTGCTGTTAGAAAGGCATTTTTCAACGCGTTTTTTTTCAAATTCGCCAGATTCGGTGGAAGCTGCACAGCAACGTCCTCTTCTTCTGAACTTTCATTTTCAATATTTGCCATGGGAATATCATCATTCACATCCTCGTCTTCTTCACTAACTTCTTGGTCAGGTCCTTCGCTCTCCTCCTCGTGAGAACTTTCAGAAGCTCCATCGTCGGAAGCCTGTTCCTCATTCAAATTCAATAGATTGTTATCCGAAGCAGGAGCTGTAATTTGTGCCGGTTCTTCGTTTCCTGAACTAGAATCAGATTCATCGGGATCCTCAGGGTGTTGCCTCCTGTTACCAACTGCAGACAGGCGCCTTCTCTTTTGTCTTCAACTGAGATCATGAAACTGTTTGCTCTTTCTATTCATGCTCCCCTGAAAAATGTTCGAAATTTATTTTCGTATCAACTTTAGAATACTTTTTACTTTTTCTTTAATTTTTTGCTTCTTCTCCCATTTTGCCCGTTGTTCCCTAAGGTTCAAAGTTTGCTAGAGAAATGTAAATAATGAAATTTCAAACGTTTTTCAATTTTGAAAAAGAACTAATAATTTTTGGGGGGCCCATGCTGCCCAACTCTACTCTATTGGGAAGTCTTCCACTTCGTCTGGTGGATAAATTAATAACTACAGTATGCTGGTCGAAGTTTCCTGCCCCAACCCTCGCCACACACACTTGGACCTACAAGTTTTGTGTTCGCTCTCTGGCGGACTACTGAGAAACTAATGCAAGCCACTGGAAATTGTAAGCTCTGCCCCTGACCGACTTCCCAATATATAAAGAATTATATTACATGTGAAGTGGCAGACGCATGGAGTTTATGAAAACTGGACAAGATGTTTAGTCCACAGCATTAGTAGAAGACGTGAAATGTAATCGTACCTGCTATAATTACGGATTTAGAAATACAAGATGTTCACAGAAGCGTGGTATTCGCAGAAGCAGGTTCAGATAGATCGGTTATGATGTTGAAACGGTCACACATAAGATATAAGCATACGGGATTTTTACAAGTCGTGTTCTGTTTTGTTCTTCAATATAAATGCTTAGATTCGGCACCGAGGTTTTTCATTAGCCTGAAATATAAGCCTTAAATCATAACGGTTCATTTTTTCATGTACGAATATTCCTGATTATATTCATAGAAGCGAAAACATACATTTCATAGGCCGTAGAAATTGCGAACGAGAAGGAATATAACGAAGAAGTGAGGTTATAAAGTATCACGGTACGATATTCATTATATACCTGTTCTTATATTCATTACATATATGTTTACTTACCACAAGGTTACGGACGACAATGCGTGATTATTCGTAGAATATCCGAAATAATGAAATACAGGACCACTTATATCCCTAGTAGCAAAATGATTCAAGTCTGCTCGCAGTCTTACTGCAGGTCTTCTGCAGATCTTACTGAAGACCACTAGTGGACTACTTCCACATTTGAGTGTGGGGCTGACATCAGATACTTCAGTGCAGATCTTATGAGATTCTTCAGTGCAGAATCTTATTAGATAAAAATGTCAGTTAAATATAAATACGGTCTTTCGATTGTATATGATTTTTGTCTACGTATTTTATTCGGATGTATCCGAACGGATATCCGAGATACAATACGTTGCAAAAATCCATATATATACAAGCGGAATAGGACGGGATTTATTTATCAGGAATTCTACCAGGGTTATTCTGCAGAGTGCCAGTTATTCTGCAGAGTGCTAGTAGATCGCTTAAGGTTCTCCTCCATTTCAATCCCGCTCACCAATATACAGCTTCAGGATTAGAGTGAAAAACTAATGTTGGAAAAATATCTGAACTGTTGCTTGAGACGATACTATTATGTTCAAATTTGAGCGATAATTCAAACATTTATTTCAAGTGGAGGTATTCAACTTCAATTCTGTGAGCTTACGCAGCTTCTTAAGCTTACCACTACCCGAGCAGAAATTACAGAGCGGCGCTGGGTCGGACCAGCATTGGTGGCCGCTATACAATGACGGGCCGAGCTTGTTTTGGGGGATTGGGCCATTATTGGCATGTAACGCGGTAAGCTAATGGACCGATCGTGGCTACCAATATTGTGCCAACGTTCCGAGCAGTAGTGGCCCATTGATGGTACACCTCGTTATGCCGAGCCATGATAGTTGGCCGCTATTGGTACGACGTTGCTGGCCGTCCTATGAATGCCAATGTTGGGCCAATGTTGGTACAGTCGCTATATCAGGTACCGATCTAAAACCAATATTGGATGGATATCGCGCACCGCGGTTCGACCACTCCATCGGTCGTTGATCTGAAACCAATATTGGATAGATCCCGCGCACCGAAGTCCGACCGCTCCATCGGTCGTTGATATTGGATGGATATCGCGCACCGCGGTTCGCCCGCTCCATCGGTCGTTGATCTGAAACCAATATTGGATGGATACCGCGCACCGAAGTCCGACCGCTCCATCGGTCATTGATATTGGATGAATATCGTGCACCGAGGTTTCACCGTTCTATCGATTGCCAATGTCGTACCAGGACTGGTCCGACATAAGCCTCCGATTCAAAGCCGTTAATCATCTGCCATTATCGTACCAATGCTGGCCCGTTTTGTAAGAACGGCTGCCGTTCTTTCATTTCTGCTCGGGACTAGAGGTGTGCGGGTAGTCTATTTTGTCTGGTCGGGTCGGTCCGGGTACCCGAGGGCGAAACCCGGGCGGGCACCGGGGTTTTCGGGTACCCGAGTCAAGACTCGGGTACCCGGTATTAACTCGGGTGAATTTGGGTTTTCGGGTACCCGGTTCAACTCGGGTTTTCCGGTACCCGGTTTAATTCGGGTAAAGTCAGGTTTTTGGGTACCCAGTTTAAGGGGTATCTACACCTCTTAATTTTGAAAGAATTGTTTTTTCTTATAATTTATTTGAAATGCTAGTGACCTACTCTACCTGCAAATAAATCGGCGTCATAATATCCAAAGGATTTGAAAAGTTACAGCCATATGACAGTGCCAAATTCCGAAAAACCCGGTCATGACTCGGGTACCCGAAAGCGGTAATCCGGTTTACGCGAGTTGAACCGGGTACCCGAATTGCACCGGGTTGACTTTAATTTGGGTACCCGACTTCATCTCGGGAACAGCGATACCCGACCGATATTCGCACGACGCCACTATCCAACTCGGGTACCCGATTTAGTCGGGTACCCGCACAGCTCTACACTCAGAAAAAAGTCTGGTTGACACAACAAAATTTTTGTTACTCCAACAAAAATCGTTTGTTACTATTTGGTCAAAGAAATATTTTGTTCTTGTGACCAAAAAGTTTTGTTATCATGTTTTGTTAACGGAACAAATCTCATTTTGTTTACAGCACTGGAGAAATGGTACTGTTAACAAAATGGTTATTTGCAACCATAACAAAACGTTCTGTTCAGTGTACTGAATTGAAATATTCTTTTTGTTACTGGTAAGAGAACATTTTGTTATGAAGAACCTGAAAAATAGTCATGTGTATAAAACTTGACCAGTAAAACAAGAATATATTTCGCTGTCTCAAATTTTTATTTCAATTTTAACATTATCCCAATGAAAAGTACATTATATCATGAGGCCGATGACGTATTTTCCGACGAATTCGAGTTTATAATCCGAGCCGAAGGCGAGCGATAAATATCACCGAGCGAAGTGAGGTTAGAATCGCGCTTTTTTCGGCCTAGATACGTAGACACAACAAAATGTTCTAGCCCACATGATTTCAAGAACTTACGCGGTTCGATATCCATGTTTTATCTTTTATCAATCAATTCACAAGGCACAATTCCGCAGCCATGTGCTGTACTCACGAATACCGGCAACACTTTTTGGTATATGGGCAAAAGTGATCGCGCATAGTGTGAATATGCGCATGCCACCACATCCAACAAAAAATATTGTTCACGTGACAATAAATATTCAACAAAATTATTCGTTACTGATGACAAAAAGAAAATAGCGAATTAGGTTAGCTCATCAGGCATTTTGGTTCAGACAATCGAAATTTGGTCGAGTCAACCAAAACATCGCTAACAAAGCGATTTTGTTGTTCACGACAAATCATTTATTTGCGCCAAACAAACGCATTTTGTAGGGGTAACTAGACTTTGATTCCGTGTACTAGAGTTTTGGTTCGCAAGTACATCCAACGAAAAATATTGTTCATGTAACCAAAAATATTGTTTACGTAACAATAAATATTCAACAAAATTATTCGTTACTGATGACAAAAAAAAAATAGCGAATTAGGTTAGCTCAACAAGCATTTTGGTTCAGACGATCAAAATTTGGTTGAGTCAACCAAAACATTGCTAACAAAACGATTTTGTTGTCAACAACGAATTATTTTTCTGAGTGTAGCTGCTACCTATATACGAGTAATTCCACGTCAAACCGGACAGCTTTCGGGCCTCGATGTTACCGATTTCGCTATAATTTTTTTTACGGGTTCTATGGAACAAATAAATTGATCAAACAATTTTTTTTTTTCTGGCCCCCATTTTCCAAGTTACACGGGGGCAAAATTCAGCTAAAAGAGCTAAAAATCGAAAACATACTCCTCTTCAAACGGTCATATCTTTGATTGTATTCATCCTAGAGACTTTAGTCAAGAACCATTTTAAAGCTATTAAATGACACTATTATTATACATTCATTTGATTCTGCGGTAACAAACAATTCCATTTGTTATAAACAAATATATTATTTAAACGTGATTTTCAAATTTAAAATTCTGAAAAAAATCTGAGCGTATTCCTTGATCAATTCTCTACACAATCGTTAAGTCAAAAGGATGGAGAAAATAACCGGAAAATAAATTTCATTTGATACGATAAGAATAGTCAACGTGTTGAGAATAAATCTAAAAAAAAAAATCGAATCTTGCGCACTCAGTTAGGAAAAATATATCAAGAAATACGTACGAATAATATATGAATAAATGAATAAAATAAATAAAAAAGAATAGATGGATAAAATGAATGAAAGAAAAGAATACATGCACAAATGAATAAGAAATACGCGTAAGTTCAAACTAAATCTTCTTCATTAGCATTGTCAACTGATGGAAAAAGTTTTGTTATTGAAAAATAACCGACATAAATGATTTATCATCAAAAAATGGCTAATTTTGGAAATTTTTCATTTTACGGATCTACGTCCGTGAAAAATTATTTTACGGGCCTACGTTCGTGAAAAATCATTCTACGGACTGAAAACGGGTCATAAAATCGGATTTTACGGCTCTGGTACCAAAAAGTATTGATCGGACAAAAAAATTCAGGAAACATTTTTTGTAGATAATTTCATGGGGATTAATTTTGTATATAACTATTTTTGACGTAGGGCCCATAGTTTACGCGAAAAACATGAAAAACCAAAAAATCGTCCCTTTCCATTGTTTAAACAATAACTTCCCGATCGAATTCGACAATTATTTTTTAGTATGTTATTATTAATGCTAAAACTAAGCGATTCACGCAATAAAATCTTTGGAGGGGGTTTTTATGCTTATAAAACCCCTGACGCCTGGACTACTGAAACCTGTAAGAAAGGCAATTCAGACTTGAAATGATTCCAAAGGATTGCTAATCCGAAGGTGAAATACTAATATCTGGTAGCACATAAGTTCAATCGAGTAATCAAAATCATTATAAGCTCGTAGTGATACCGTTTGGTGATGAAAAGATGCAAAAAAATCGCACTCGGAAGTTGATTTTATGTCATGTCGGAAAATTCGTACATCATCTACATCCCAACGGATTCCTTGCGAACAATTGAGATGAAATTCACCTATGCAAAAAAGTACGCAAAGGCCTAGTTTTCTTGTAAAACAGTAATTCTACGTCAAACCGGACAGCTTTCTGACCTCGATGTTACACTGAGAGAAAAGATTCGTCGAAACAAAAAAACCTTGTTTAGCCCAACAAAACGCGGCGGTTACGGGTGGCGAAATAAATATTATGTAAATGTAACAAAATATTGGTTGCTTGAACTAAATAGAAACTTTAGACGGAGAGCCAGCGACGTTTTTTCCCAAGTGATTTTATAAAGCAATTAGATGTTTTCAATGACTCGGTATACGATCCCTCTTTCCGTTTCGACGCGTCTGGCAAGCCCCCTCCCTTGCGATAAAGGGCTGCAGAGCATCTAAGGGTAGTTCTAATATTATATTTTCAAGTAATAGTATAAAAGCTAATTTTTAGCGCATATCAATGATTGATCCCCTGAGATGCCAAAAATCACATTGCCAGCCTGCATAAAATGTCGGATAAGAATCCGGAGTCCAAATTCTATACGACCCGATACGGCAAAGTGTCGTATTTTGAATGCCAATTCCTTACGGTTTTATGCCATTCTATTCGGACGCCCCTTCGGTGTCCCTATCCGGGTCTATGCGTGACAGAACCGCGATTTTTAAAAATATCGGTACGCCTCTTATACGGTTTTATACGGAGTGTAGGATGCCCCCTGCGTATGCGGTTCTATACGGAGCGTATTCGGTTCAATCTGTAATGTACGCGCACATAAAAGTATGTTCGAGATACTGTCCTATCCGGAACGTACAAAAATTACATCAATTAACATAGCATGGAGCATCATCGCAGTCTTTTTTTTTTTTTCCATCTTCAAGCATCAGCGCTTTAGGGGGGAGCCCATATATCGACAACATACATACTGATAACACATGACCAATACAGGAATTAGACGACGCTTGTAGGTGATATTCTCCGCCTCTATATATACTCACCAACTCCTATAAGTGGCACTCGCGAGAATATCGAAAGCGGTGGTCGCCACCTTACGAGAAAATATTGAAGTAATGTACATTACATCTAAACCGGATAGGTACGGATAGAACCCCGATCCCAACTTAGAAAATTTTGTGTGAATAATCACATCATGAATCGCGGGATAGAACCCGGATAGGTACGGACAGAGCCCCGATTGGGACTTAGAAATAATGACACAAACAGCAAATATTTCTATGGCCTTGCAATGCGCAGCATCCAAGCCCGACGGTAACGGATATAGCCCCGTGACGTACTTTAAAATATTATAGACGCGATTTTGATGACGAACGCTGACCGGATAGAGCCGAATACATCACTGAGCTCGAGTTTTCGGTCCCGAATATATTCCTGATAGGGACGGATAGAGCGCCGCGTGGGACTTTGATGTTAGAAAATGCGCGAACGAAACCAGATAGGGATGGGTATAGCCCCGTGACGTACTTTAAAATATTTTAGACGCGATTTTGATGATGAACGCTGACCGTATAGAATCGTATACATCACCGGACTTGGGTTTTCGGTCCCGAATATATTCCTGATAGGGACGGACAGAGCGCCGCGTCGGACTCTGATGTTAGAAAATGCGCAACCGAAACCAGATAGGGACGGATATAGCCCCGTGACGTACTTTAAAATATTTCAGGCGCGATTTCAATGACGAACGCTGACCGTATAGAATCGTATACATCACCGAGCTTGCGTTTTCGGTCCCGAACATAATCCGGATAGGTCCTCCAGCGGCCCGAGTACATTCTGTCGATGCGATAGGATGCGGATAGAACCGCATGAACTGGTGTCGGACATAAATACTGAATTCTATACGAAATTCTATACGTTCCTATAAAATCCTATACGGCATTTTAACCAGGGCAGACATTTCACTCATGTGTAACAAGTCGCCAGACGCAATACTAATTCATGAAAAAAAGGTTATTTTTGTAACACATGCACGATTTCTGCGTTTTTCCGACCTAAAAATAGGGCCTAAAGTAGCCGTTTATTGACCATTTGAAAAGAGCGGTACAAAAAGAATCCTTTTTGTACCGCTTAATATATTGTAACGAATTTTATATTCGTTGTAGTATTAAGTTATTTAAAGTGAGTTCTCCAAGAGAAATAAAGTGATCGTAGTGAATTAATATAGATTTGCAATAAGTTTGTTGTATTCAGAAAATACAGGTCTGCTTCAGTAGCAAGCTAAAGACAGACTGATTTGTTTTACAATAATCGTTGTTGACGTAGCAACCGAGTTTCTTATATTTTAAAGGATGTCATTTATCATATGGGCTACTAGATGGTGTATATGAAATTAATAGGATATGGGTGATTTTACCCAATGTAACACTACCCCCCCCTTAGTAAAAGAGTCGTCCCGACTCTCGAGGTGAGTATAATTAAATTCGTAAGTGTGTAAAATCATCATATGGATCAACAAATTGTAAAATCAATGTATTCTATTTGGGAGAATTGGAGCTGTGGCTCAAGAAGTTAAAAGTTTCCCCAAATACTATCCGGCATTCGCCCTCTGCCTCAAGGTAAACCACAGAAAACCTTGAGGAGATAGTGAATCTAATCAAACCAAAGTGTATAATGTGATAAGTGTTAAATATTCTTCGGATCTTCAATGGAGGATCAGGAAACAGGAACAGGAAGAGTGATCAGGAACAAAGTGAAGAACTCTATGGTTGTCGTGTAGAAAGTCCTGGATATTGGAAGCGGTTGGAGGGATAAAGGACCAGGACGAGAGGACTCGAGGATTTCCAAGAAGTCCGAATCTAAACTCCAGTGAGGGTCCATCTCCAAACCTCTTCGAAATAAATCAAAACGACCTAGACAGGAGGACAAATGTTATTCTCTCGAAATAATAGGTCATAGTTAGAGTTTATCTAAAACTCTTTCAAATTCTAAATCTCTTTTGAAATCTCTTTTGAATTAAAATATTGAATTAATCTTTTTAGATATGAATCGAATTATAAAGTTATAGAGTTCAAAATTAATGAATTAATAAATCAAATTATTCTATCGAATAAGTGAAATAAATAGATATTGGAGTAGTCTTATCTGGGAGGTTGGGAAACCGGATTGATAGGTCAGGATGGGATAGGTCAGGCTTCCTTCATGTCGTCTCAGAATATTCGTATTGTTTTAATAGAGAATTCTACTATCAGAATACCAGGAGCTGAAAAACTTGGATTATTATTGGTTTACTACAATATAACCTATAATTAAAGTCTTCCGCTCGGATCCCTTTTATCTATACTCCATTATTAATTCAATTATACTACAGCGACTCCTATCGTGACTATTGTGAAATATAATTCGGCGAGATTCGACATTGAAATAAAAGAGGGTATTTTAAACGACCTTAATCGAAAAATTATATCGAAACAAATGAAGAATTGTTTAAACAAAAGAAAAGAACAAATGCTAGGGAGAGCATAAAGATAGCATCATTCGCTAAAATGGAGCCGTTGAACGAAGAAGCCATTCAACTTGCAATCCTAGTTTCCCAAATTGATTGGGGAAACATCTTAAAAAGAAGTGTAGAAGAAACCCAAAATTGGTTTTTGGAGGAATGGGGTAAGATAAAATGTGCCCAAGGATTAGCTGTAGAATTAATCAACTCTCGACGTCGAGCATGCGTGAACTGTTATATGACGAGGTTCGTTATTTCTTATTATAATTGTCTAATTTTTTTTTTTTTTTTTTTTTTTTTTTTTTTTATTATTTGGATTTCAAAAGGGGATATTATTTAATTTTTAATATTTTTTTTTTTTTTTTTTTTTTTTTTTTTTTTAGCATTCCCAAAGAGAGGGTTTCGAGGATGAAACCTCTCCATCGGTGCTTCGTGGGGGATTTGAACGTGGTGGGAGAATTCACTTCTTGTTACCGATGCGATATGCCGCTGTTGGAAGGAGTCGGAAACCCCGAGGAGTGCAAGGAGTGTGCAAAACTAAAAATCCTTCTCAAGCACGTCGTCGAAAAAATCGTTCTTAATCATTTCTAATAATAATTTCTAATCTAATAATTTCTTAAATTTTTTTTTTTTTTTTTTTTTTAATAAAAAGAAAATTGATTCTGTTCCCCTCTATATATGTGTTTTTATTTTATTGTCTTTTCATAATCGGATCCATTGTTTCTCGATCTGTTACGAATCTATCTAAATTATTCCGCATCGTTCCGAATTTATCCGAATCTACCCGAGTCATTCCGAGTTATATCGCATCGTTCCGAGTTCCCTCTGAGTCTAAACTAGAAATCATAAGGTTTCATAACCTCACAGAAGTTCATATATACATCTTCTGCGGAAGCTTCGGCGTCTAAGATCAAGACTGGTGCTGGAAGAGTCGCAAATTTTTTTTTAACTAGCCAGTCTTCGTGAACTTCGTGGAGGACTTTTAAATAATCTAAGGGAATACCGTCTTCCTCGGAACGAGCGCGTGAATTTACTCGCGAAAACGACTCTTCTGGAGATAACCTCAAATAGACAATAAGATCTACTTCATATGCCGGAGACTCGTTGGTTAAAACTCTAACATTTTCCATTAATAAGTGAGCTTCGAGATTCTCGAAATCTCCCATCCTCCGACGTGTCTCTACAAAGCAATTACAGCTATAAATGGATCTCTCCATTATTTTATTAGGTAACGCGGTTTTAATCAGATGTCTATTTCTCATTGTCATCGCGGCGTGGTGTTGGAAATGATATGCGTATTTATGAGGATCTTTATACATCATCTCCAGGAGATTCTCGCCAGCGACATTACGATATTCATCTAGGGGTTCAAGTAAAGTGAGAATATTCTTATCATTTAAAAATCTTTTAGTGAAAGTCGTTTTACCGCATCCGATATTTCCTTCTATAATTATAGTTAGGGGCCTGTAATTCCTTCGTTTTATTCCATAAGGCAGTTCCTTGGACCACCTGGAAGAATTCAACGAAAAGGTTTGATCATCTCTTTGAAGAGAAAAGTCATTATCTATGGGTTGGCTTTTATCTAAATTCAAGGAACGAAGGTTTTTGGTTTTATTATCATGGGTAAGTCCATCTGATTCATAAGGAGCCAGGCGATCCAAGTGAACCACCCTAGGGCTTGTACGTGTAGAGCGTTGGATACGATAAACTACGCTATTTATTTTATCAATTATCGTGTAAGGACCCTCCCAATTGGATTGTAATTTTGGACATCGTCCTTTTTCTCTTCTAGGTTGAAAGAGCCAAACTAAATCCCCTGTATCAAATGCTAGGTCTCTAGCTCTTATATCATAATGAGCCTTTGTTCTATCTGAAATGACTTGAATCCTTCCCCTTGCAAAATTATGAATCTGTTCTAATCTGTCCCTTAAAGTAGAGACGAAATCAGTTTGAAGAAAGTCTGGCGATGGAATGGGTCCCTTGTCTAAATCTGAAGGTAAACGAAGATCTCTTCCCATAAGCATCGAAGCTGGAGACTGTTTTGTCGTCTCATGAACAGCTGATCTATAAGAAAGAAGGAAAAGAGGAATCCACTCGTCCCAATCTCGTTGACTTTTGTCCACGAAGGAAGCTAAATAACTTAAAAGGGTTCTATTCAATCGTTCCACCATTCCATCAGACTGAGGATGAAGGGGGGTTGTATGCGTCTTTCTAATTCCTAGAACTTTAGATATTTCTGCCATTAAAATTGACTCAAAGTTTCGACCCTGATCCGTATGCAATTCAAGGGGAGTCCCATATCTACAAACAAAGTCTCTCACAAATGTTTCGGCAACAGTCTTTGCCTCCTGATTAGGTATGGGAATGACCTCGGGCCATTTAGTAAAGTAATCAGCAATAACTAGGGCATATTTATTTCCAGATCTAGAAAGAGGTAGCGGCCCAAGGACATCCATAGCCACTCTCTCAAAGGGTGCTCCGACGTTATATATTTGTAGGGGACTTCGACCCTTGCTACGTGGACCCTTTTTTGCTATGCAGACCTTACATAACCTACACCAATCATCCACATCCATCCTACTACGAGCCCAGAAGAATCGTTCCCTGATTCGATTTAAAGTTTTATTGGAAGCGAAATGACCACCTGAAGGAGTATCGTGATATTGTTTGAGGATCTCTTCTGTCCTACTCTTTGGTACTAATAATTGCCATCTAATTTCTTTCATATCTGGAGATTCCCATTTTCGATATAATATCCCTTTCATCAAAAAGAGGGAATCCCATTGAGTCCAATAAATTTTCAAATCTTGACTCTTAGCAGAAACATCTTGCCACTCAGGGCGTAATCCTGACTCTTTCCAAGTCTTTATTTGTAATAGAATCTCATCCTCTTGTTGAGCCTTTTTCCATGGCTCCAAATTTCCTTCGAAAGTAATCGAACGGATCTTAAAGGGTTCCTCCAATTGTTTATCTAACCTGGTGCATTGCCTACATTCTGTAGGTCCTTCGCAGGGTCTTCTGGATAAAGCATCTGCGTTTCCATGAAGTGATCCTGCGCGGTGTTGGATGTCAAAGTCATATTGGCCCAGCCTTTCTATCCATCTAGCCACCTGTCCTTCCGGAGATTTGAAAGAGAGTAACCACTTGAGAGAAGCATGATCTGTCCTAATCAAAAACTTTCTCCCATACAAATAATGATGGAAATGTGTTACCGTTTTTACTACAGCCAGGAGTTCCCTACGAGTAACGCAATAGTTTCTTTCTGTCTTACTAAGAACACGACTGTAATAGCTAACTACTCTTTCATTGCCGTCTTGGATTTGGGATAATACTCCACCTATTCCCGAGAGAGAAGCGTCTGAATCCAGAATGAAAGGATGCTCTACTTGAGGATAGGCCAGAATAGGGGAGGATGTTAAATAAGTTTTTAATTGAATAAAAGCGTCCTCGCATTCCTGAGACCACTCGAATTGAACCTTACTACCTGTCAGATGATGGAGAGGCCTAGCTATAGTGGCGAACCCTTTAACGAAACGACGATAATAAGTGCAGAGCCCTATAAAACTTTGAATTCCTTCTTTATCTACAGGACGGGGCCAATCTGACACTTTCTCTATTTTCGCAGGATCCGTCTTCACCCCTTCTGTGGAGACTATATGTCCAAGGAAGTGAACCTCACGCTGCAACAGATGGCATTTCTTTGGGCTCATTTTGAGTCCAGCTTGCTTCAGGCGTGAGAAGACCTCTTTCAAATTCTCTAGTTGTTCATCGAATGTCTTTCCAAAGACGATTATATCGTCCAAATACACCAGGCACTTCTTTTCTGTGATTCCTCGTAGAACGGTTTCCATTGTTCTTTCAAAAGTCGCAGGGGCGTTACATAACCCAAAAGGCATAACCTTAAAATGCCATAATCCTCCTAAACCAGTTACAAAAGCGGTCTTCTCTTTATCTCTTTCGTCCATTTCTACTTGCCAATATCCACTCTGTAGGTCAATAGTGCTGAACCATTCTGCTCCAGCTATCAAATCGAGTGTTTCTTCAATTCTTGGCAAGGGGTACGAATCTTTCTTGGTTATGTCGTTTAGCCTCCTGTAGTCGACGCAAAATCTTTTGGTACCATCCTTCTTAGATACCAGTACGATAGGTGAAGCCCAAGGACTTGAAGATGGTTCTATTACGTTGATGGCGAGCATCTCGTCTACCATCTTCTCTACCTCTTCTCGACCGTTTAATGGCAGTCTTCTAGCTGCTTGTTTAATCGGAGCATTATCCCCTACATCTATGGTATGAGTTGTTAAGGTACTTCTCCCTTTATCGTTACTATTTTTAGCAAAAGTATCCTGATACTCCTCAATCACAGTTTTAAATTTTTCCTTTTGAATGGAATCTAAACTTGAAGAAGATCTTTCTAAAAGATTCTGCAAGTGTATAGGAAATGAATCTACTTCGTCGTTAGAAAGGTCAATTATCTGAATCTGAGGAAATTGAGAAGCCTTTTTTCTGTTAGTTAGAAGAGTTATCTCGTGTCGACCCGATGTTAATAAATTCCCTTCAGTTGAAATTACACAATTATGCGCGGAAAGAAAGTCAATCCCTAAGATCCCTTCATCCTCAATATCTGCTACGTAAACTTTATGTGAAGAATCGATACACCCTATCACATTAATCTGTACTAAAACTTCTTTTAAAACTGGAGTTATTTCTCCTGTAGCAGTACGTAAAGAGGTAAATGGTTGAATAGGATCTATAGATTTTAAGAGATCCGAACGGACCACTGTGACTTCTGCCCCTGTGTCTATGACCCAGAGGCAGTTAATTCCGTTGACAGTCCCACGCGCATATAAGCCTGTTTGTCTTAGACTTCTTAAAAGGAAATGAGTTAAAATAGGGCTTTCGTTGGATCGAGCACTTGATGACTTTCGCCCCTCTAAATCATCAAAAACTAGTTTTTTTGGTTAGAAGAACTTTGCTGAGCTTCAGAGGATTTTGGAGGATTTTCAGTTTTGTTTTCGCTATTCTTCCTCCAGGAGGTTTGAGTGTTTTGAGAATCTTCGTCGTTAGATCGGAATACTTTGTCTAGAGAGAAGCAGCGATTCGCGTCATGCCCGATTTTCTTACAATATTTGCAAATTAGCGGGGGTCTGTCTCCGTAATTTTGTCCCCTATTATTATTATTATTATAATTTCGGTTAGAGTTATTGTTATTATTCTTATTACCATTATTATTTCTATTATTATTATTATTGTTTGTCTGCTGCCTGGGAGTAGTTTTTTGGGTATCGGTAGTCTTAGTTGAGTCAGTAGTAGATGTCTCTGTCTCAATTTGTCGTACTTTTCCTACCCCTAGATGGTGCTTTGTCAAAGCTTCGATTTCCATTCCCTTTATTACGGCTTCTTGGACCGAAGAAGGTCCTGTTAAGCTTAGAGTATGTCTTAAATCGGGATCTGTTATGGCGTTAACAAATTTGTCGCAAGCTAACATGTCCCTAGTGGACTCATCACAATTTGGCAAAGCTATCCTAGCTAGTCTTTCAATTTCTACTCCGAGCGAAGGAAGACCTTCTTCTTTGCCCTGTTTCCTAAGTCCCAGTTGAGTTAAAGACAATTTAGAGATCAATTGATTACCGAATCTTAACCGCAAAGCCCCACTGAGTTTATCGTAATTCTCGATATCGGAATCGGCGAGAGTTGACAAGACGGCTAAGGCAGGACCCCTTAAACTTCCGGCGAGTTGCCCGGCTTTAGTAATAGAAGACCACGAGTTGACTTTGGCTATTATTTGAAATTGCCTTTCGTAATCTGCCCACGGTATTGTCCCGTCAAAGAAATTTACTTTCAAGTTAGAAGATTTGGATACAGTCTCGTTATGTATGACAGTTGTGTTGTTTAATTGTTTGTCGCGACTACTCCCGGCGCACGACAAGTTAAGAGGCGCAGTAATATTAATAATTCTACTTTCTAATGTTGTATCGCCAGCCATGTGGTCAGCATGGTGTACATTTTGAGGAATCGTACGAGTGTGCGGCGTGAAAGTAGCCGCCCCACCCGTACGTGGTCTACGAATAGTTGGGGAGGGTTCTTCCTCCCTATAGTTTTGTACAGACCGATTGACAGTTGGCTCGACGACTTCCTCGATCCTCATCGGGGATCGTCTGGGGGTGGAAGTCTGCGAAATCGTCTCCTGAGGCTCAAGACGTCTCACGAGAAGGGAGAGGGTTGCTTGCTGGGCTGCCAAGTTTGCCTCACGGTCCGCTCGTTGAGCTGCCAAGTTTGCCTCACGGTCTGTTCGCTGAGCTGCTAGGTTGGCTTCTCTCTCTTCACGAAGACGAAGGGCCTCACGCTCTTCGCGTTCGCGTTGGGCTGCCAAGTTCGCCTCTCTCTCTTCGCGAAGTCGAAGAATTTCTGCCTCGCGTTCTGCTCGGCGTTCTTCCCGTTCTTCGCGACGAAGTTGGGCTTCCCGCTCATCTCGATCTTTTTGTGCTGCAATATTGGCTTCTTGTTGTGCCGCTTGGGCAGCAAGGCTTGCCTGTTGTTGAGCGGTTTGAGCAGCTAGGCTTGCTTGTTGTTGAGCGGCCAAAGCTTGAAATAGTCGCTCCATTACGTCGACTTGAGGTGGTGGTATTTGCTGATTTCCAGCGGGTTCGTCAGTTGAAGCAGTAGCTCGTCGACGAGACATTTCTTTTTTAAGATAAACGTTGAGTTAATAATTTATTATGTAGGTTCTCCAAGAGAAATAAAGTGAATCGTAGAGGAATTATATATGTTTTGCAATGAGATTATGTATTCAGAAAATACAGGTCTGCTTCAGTGGCAAGCTAAAGACAGACTGATTTGTTTTACAATAATCGTTGTTGACGTAGCAACCGAGTTTCTTATATTTTAAAGGATGTCATTTATCATATGGGCTACTAGATGGTGTATATGAAATTAATAGGATATGGGTGATTTTACCCAATGTAACAATATATATATATATATATATGTATGTATATGTATATATGTATATACCGGGAAGAAATCTTGATAGTATACAGTCGACTGCCGTCGATTGCGCATGCGCCAAATAATTTATTTTCATTGGTCGGTAAGATCGTCCCGAGGCAGTATTATGACGTAGTCGGCCGCGGGACCATCTTACCGACCAATGAAAATAAATTATTTGGCGCATGCGCAATCGACGGCAGTCGACTGTATACTATTAAGATTTCTTCCCGGTATATATGTATATATGTATATTAGGGTGGGCCAAAAAAAAAAGAATAATTTTTTTTTCTCATCTACCATGAAAATATCGTTCAGGAAGACGAAAAATAAATCCTGTAAAAGTTTAAGCTCTTAATATTAATATTAAGAGGTGGCGTTTAGTGATTATCGATTTCCCATTTAAATAACACAGGAATTTTTTTTTTTTTCATTCGGAATTTTATTCCGTTTCAACGAATCAGCGTGTGATAAAAACCAATACATATTCTTGTAGGAAATTGAACGATCTCCAAAAAAGGTCTGATATGATTTTTCGCTAAGTCGAAAAAAAAAAGGAAGTTGAAGTCATATACCGTTTGAGGTTGAACTTTAACCTTGAATAACTTCTAATCGAGTGGACTTAGCGAAAAATCATGTCGGACCTTTTTTGGAGATCGTTCAATTTCCTACAAGAATATGTATTGGTTTTTATCACACGCTGATTCGTTGAAACGGAGTAAAATTCCAAATGAAAAAAAAAAATTTCCTGTGTTATTTAAATGGGAAATCGATAATCACTAAACGCCACCTCTTAATATTAATATTAAGAGCTTAAACTTTTACAGGATTTATTTTTCGTCATCCTGAACAATATTTTCATGGTAGCTAAGAAAAAAAAAATTATTCTTTTTTTTTGGCCCACCCTAATGTATATATATAAACCCCAAAAGCACCTCTGGTGCAAAAACCTTTCGCCAAGTACAATAATGTGATCACTACCCCCAAAATAATCTACCAATGAAAATTCCTCCACAACGAAAGTGATACTATAAAAATGTCTACCTACAAAATGATTGAAATCAGATACAATTGCCAAGTACATGTCCGCCGTACAATTATAAAACAGAAGATATAAAAAAATAAAAATTTGGAGTACGTGGTACTTGGCGGGCCAATATTTCATATCACTTCAGGATTATTGACATAGTTTAATGGCTGTTTTCTCGTACTCATCTCTAAGAGGCCCGCCAAGTACCACTACCTCCAAATTTTTATTTTTTTATATCTTCTGTTTTATAATTGTACGGCGGACATGTACTTGGCAATTGTATCTGATTTCAATCATTTTGTAGGTAGACATTTTTATAGTATCACTTTCGTTGTGGAGGAATTTTCATTGGTAGATTATTTTGGGGGTAGTGATCACATTATTGTACTTGGCGAAAGGTTTTTGCACCAGAGGTGCTTTGGGGTTGATATCACCACTTTTTGTACAATTTTGCTTGACCACCTAATAATTGTGCTCGCTCACTACGCTCGCTCGTTTGGGTATTCCTATATCCTCGCTCGCTTGTCAACGTTCTGCCAATTCTGTCTATGAGTAGCTCAATGCACGTACGCTATACATTTCATACCATCTTACACCCTTGATAAGCAGTAATGTTAAATGTGGCAATATAATATAAATACTTTTTCTAAAATTTTACTTGACTACCTACTAATTATGCTCGCTCGCTACGCTTGCTCGATCGGATTTTTCTATATCCTAGCTCGCTAGGGTCGCTCCGTACTCAGCATTCTGCCAATTGTTTCCATGAGTATCTCAATGCATGTATATGTACGCTGATGCAGTTTATATCATCTGAATCCGTCGATGAGCAGTAATGTTAGATGTGGTAGTATAATATAAATATGTTGAAAGCACAAAGGCCTGAAATAATGACATACGCTATCATTCGTTGCTTTCCGAGCCCTGTAAAGATATGTTCTTGTGTGCATGTATTAAATATGATATATTTGACCCATTGGATATATACGAAAATATTTGGAAATAAATAATATTATATTGAACACCTGCCAGGTTGATTGGAAGCTGTGTCACTTATTAACTCATGTTATAGACTAAACTTTATGCGATTCAATAACCGTATACCTATAACCTAACCTCAAAATTGCACACTTCGTCATTTCATGAGAGATTGTTATAATTTCGCCCTCCACTTTAAATGTCAATTTTATCATAATAAGTAAGTATATGAAGCATAAAAGAGAATTGAGAGGAATGAAATTTGCAAAATGTCCAGATATACGAATATGAACAGAACTGACAGCTCTGTCTCGTAAGCCCGTCTGTCCGTACTCCGTGGTCTAGTGGCATCGATTCGCGATCATACGTCAACAGCGTCGACAAGAGCGCCACCTGGCACTGCTATTCAGTGGTGGCCGCTCTTTCCTAATTCTCAGACACATAGGTTTAAGGACCACTTGGTCTGAACCGCTCTTTCCTAATTCTCAGACACATAGGTTTAAGGACCACTTAGTCTGAAAGAGAAGGAGACGAAAAAATTTTCAGACGAAACGGGTACTCATAAACTTGAGCTAATCATATCTCAGCTTTTCGGGCACTGATTCAATTGAAGTTGGTCTCAAATGAAGGGCTCTTCGTCCCTACATTCTGAGATAATTATTTCAATCCCCGGGATATCGCGAAACGGAAGATATTAGGAAAATACTGTCTCCCCACCACGCTGGTTAGCTCCCGTGCGGGTATATAGACTCGTCGAGTCTCGCGCGGCGTATATAGATATATATACCTTATATATTTTTTTTTTTTTTATTGTACTTGGCGCGAGACTCTACCGAGTCTCTTGATATTAGGGTGTGTCATTTTTTTCTCTTTCTTTTTGTTTTAGGCTCTCACCCCCTCAGTATCTTATACAATATGCCATAATGATGTGGTACAAATTTGGGCTATGTCGGATTTTTTTTAGAGGTTCCTCATCGATTTTTTCTGTTTTCCATTCATTTAACATAGGAAATTTGGCGACCTTTGACGTAATGCCATATATCTTTTCAGTTTTTCTTGTAAATTGCGACCACTATGCCAGGAATTGTTCAGATATATCTACACGATTTTTCGAACCATCATTCATTTTTTTTTTCTTCAGCTATGCTCTGTAATAAATGACTATAAAATGAATAGAAACAAACAAAAATTGAAAAAAAAAAAAAATTATTAAATAGATTATGGTGCGAAAAATTGTGTAGATATATCTGAACAATTCCCGGCATAGTGGTCGCAATTTACAAGAAAAACTCAAATGATATATGGCATTATGTCGAGGGTCGCCAAATTACCTATGTTAAATGAATGGAAAACAGAAAAACTCGATGAGGAACCTCTAAAAAAAATCCGACATAGCCCAAATTTGTACCACATCATTATGGCATATTGTATAAGATACTGAGGGGGTGAGAGCCCAAAACAGAAAAAAAAAAAAATGACACACCCTAATATATACATATATATCTCTCTATATTATAAAGATATCTCACCGCCGCCGCCGCCGTCTCAGTATTTCAGATTCTTTTGTTTTCCCTAGAATTCTTTTGTTTTTCCTATAATTCCTGGGTTTTCCCAGAATTCTTTTGTTTTCCCCAGAATTCATTTGTTTTTCCCAGAATTCCTGGGTTTTCCCAGAATTCATTTGTTTTCCCCAGAATTCCTGGGTTTTCCCCAGTATTCCAGATTCTTTTGTTTTCCTGGACCTAGGACCTTTAACCTTTGACCTTTGATATATGTTCGGGAGTCACAAAACAAACACTGGATTTCATGAAAAATGTATATCTCTCTATATTATAAAGATATCTCGCCGCCACCGCCGCTGCCGTGTCAGTTTTCCAGGGAATTCTGGGTAATATTCCACCTAACCTAACCAACCGAACCAAACCCTACCTAACCAACCTAACCAAACTTAACCCAACCCAACCTAACCTAACCTAACCTAACCCAACCTAACCTAACCCAACTCATCTAAGGGTATCTCGGGTATCCTCGGGTATCTTCGGGTATCTTCGGGTATCTTCGGGTATCTTCGAGTACATCTTCGGGTATCCTCGGGTATCTTCGGGTATCTTCAGGTAACCTCGGGTATCCTCGGGTATCTTCGGGTATCCTCAGGTACATCTTCGGGTATCCTCGGGTATCTTCGGGTATCTTCGGGTACCCTCGGGTATCCTCGGGTAACCTCGGGTATCCTCGGGTAACCTCGGGTATCCTCGGGTATCTTCGGGTATCCTCGGGTACATCTTCGGGTATCCTCGGGTATCTTCGGGTATCCTCGGGTATCCTTAGTTTTCCTCGGGTATCGAAAGTGAAAAAATCAAAAATAGTAGTCACATAGATTATGTGAATCCGATTCACGTGGAAGAACTGAAATATTATAAAACTTCACTTCTACTGTTCGTATTTTTATTTTTTGTTTCGACCAAACCGAACATAGTTACTCATTGTTATTGGGTCACAGTTTGCACCTATTATTGCCCATGATTCCCTGCGATACTGACACGGCGGCGACGGGTCTTTGTAGTATAAAGTATAAAGTATAAAGTCTAAAGTTTAAAATATAAATTCTAAATTTTTAGTACCTAATAGCCAATGTGAGGAGAATATGTAATCGGGAGTCACAAAACAAACACTGGATTTCATCAAAAATTCGGTTATTTTCCGAAGAACATACAATCCGCGGATTATTCGGGTCTTAAAACAACTGATAAAATATGGGGGGTTGGCGCGCGAAGCGCGCAGGGGGGCGGAGCCCCCCTAGTATATATATATATATATATATATATATATGTATATATGTAGATGATAATGTATAAATATATATATATCTACCAAATCATATATATACCAAAAAAAGGACACCTTAGTGCCGCAGAAATCAATACATGCGTTACAAAAAATATGGTGTGTACCAAGGGCTAAGCGGGCTTTTTGACCTCGTGTGGTTGCAGTACTCGTCTTCGGCTCGCCTGCGACTAGTACTGCAAACTCCACACTCGGTCTAAAAAAGCCCGCTTTACGCCCTTGGTACACAATATACTATTTCAAGTTATAGTATAAAGGTTGGCTTTTTTTTTACACATAGATTTGATTATTATAAACCTTGTTGCAAAGTGCCAGACGGATATCTCATTGCGAATACGCAGAAAAAAATCTTGAATGTCGCGATTTTAAGCTCAAGTATGAGCCACACATAGCCCAAGCGGGTTATCATTTCAAATAGAAAAAATTCTGAGTAGCAATTTTCCTTTGCGAATCGTTTGTGGGGGGTCACTGAGAGTCTAAATTTTGATTTTTGGGAATCCACTCTGTTTGCGTCAGCCGCCAGCTTCAAATTGAGGGTGAATTTTCGTTTATCAAATAGGTCGCTCATTTTCAATTTGACACTGAAAATGGTAATAACCAAAGATGTTGGAAATTGAATTTTTCACAACTTTGGTCCCCATCATGTTTTCCCTAGAATCGATATTCTTCGATTTAAACCCGAAAGAAGTGGTGAAATTCAACTATTGCATTATCTCGTTAATTATTGATTTTTACGTATAAATGGAAATGAATAAACTTATTGGGAATCAAATTTTCTACAACTTTTGTTCCTATCGTTTCTTTCGTAAGATCGATATTTGTTTTCAAAAACCAGTAATAAACGAAATAATGCAATAACCGAGGCAATAACTAAGTTTCACCCCCCAGTTTCTTATTCTATACAGCGAGCTTGTAGCTCGGCACATGTAATAAATATACCGTTCAACATTTTAATAATATTTTTAGTATTATTATTAATATTTAAATAATATTATTTATTTTTTTTTATAATTTTCATTGCTCAAAAAAATATCATTAAATATAAATCGTGTTATTTATTAGTTATTGCGTGTTAGATTATGTCAGATTTTTACATTTCAAAAAAATTATTTTATTCGTATTTTGTATATATCGGCATTTATCTGGCGAAGGGTTCATGACCGAACGGAAAGTTATTAGAGTTTTTCATCAGTTCCAATCTATTCTACAGCTGTAAATTATTTCCGATTTTTAGATTCTAAAATATGCACATTTTTTTGCGTTAAATTTGAAGAAAAAAAAGGAAGTGTTCCCACGTATTAAACTTTGATTCTAATTCGATTTCGGAGGGATTGCCAAAGTTTCATCAAAATCCATACAGGATCCGCGTATTCCGTAGTGAATATCTAGCACGCTTGGACTATATACTTGAGCTGAAAATCGCGACATTCAAGATTTTTTTCTGCGTATTCGCAATGAGATATCCGTCTGGCACTTTGCAACAAGGTTTATAATAATCAAATCTATGTGTAAAAAAAAAGCCAACCTTTATACTATAACTTGAAAATAATCTTTTTTTCATGAATTAGTATTGCGTCTGGCGACTTGTTAGACATCAGTGAAATGTCTGGCAATGTGATTTTTGGCATCTCGGGGGATCAATCATTGATATGCGCTAAAAATGAGCTTTTATACTATTACTTGAAAATACAATATTAGAACTACCCTTAGATGCTCTGCAGCTCTTTATCGCAAGGGAGGGGGCTTGCCAGACGCGTCGAAACGGAAAGAGGGATCGTATACCGAGTCATTGAAAACATCTAATTGCTTTATGAAATCACTTGGGAAAAAACGTCGCTGGCTCTTAGACTATAAGTTTGAATTGAATAAACACGGATGACTTCATTCTATCAAACCACTTGTTTTATCGAACGATGCATATCGATTGTCTCAAGCATTCCGAATTCGGTTGATCCAATCACTATATTTATTCAAGACAACAAAGTATGTGGTTAATCCGAATACATGCATCTAAACACATTGCCTCTCTACTTCAACCGAATAGTTTTAATCGAAACAACTAATATATAGTTGTTAGAATTAAAAACATAGTCAAATTAACTATATGTTCCGAATAACTCATTTGTTTGATTCAAATGGCCAAGATTCGTTATGGTAATTACGGCTTATTCATTCATACAAAATGATGGTTGAAGCAACTATTTCTTAACCAACAGAATCAGTATGTTTGATTCAACGAATTTTTTCTCTCGGTGTACCGATTGCGCTAGTTTTTTTTTACGGGTTCTACGGAACAAATAAATTCATCAAAGAATTTTTTTCCATCCTATTTTCCAAGTTACACGGGGGTCAAATTCAGGAAAAAACGCCAAAAATCGAAAATATACTCCCCTTCAAACGGTCATATCTTTGATTGGATTCCTCCTAGAGACTTCATTCAAGAACCATTTCAAAGCTATTGAATGATACTATTATTATATGGGCATCTCTCACAAACCTTTAACTTTCATGTAACTTGACTTACGGCTTTCGAAAGTTAACTTGCAGGCAAAGAATTGGGTATTTATGCATGTAGCAAATTATTTTTGTGATACACGAAGCATAATCAATGTAAAAAAATTATTTACCGTATCTACAAACTTCTTGCCCCTAACTGAAATGCAGAAATTAGCTACGTTGCATTGTGTAACTATATGACTTCAAAAAAACTTCGTACGGGATTTGCATTGATATGCAACTTTAGGAAAATTGGAAAAAAATAATTGGCTACGAGCAAGGTAGTATGCACTGAGAGAACAGTTTATTTATAGTTAATAAAATTCATTTGATGTTAACAAATGATAATTTCGGATATGACGAATCGAATCTCCATTTATAGTTAAGAAACCGTATATTTGAATTAACATATGTATATATATATTTATATTAATTGAACATTTTTTAACAGTTAATAAATCAGCTTTCAGTTAATCTTACAACAAGGTGAATGAAATTCATATTCTTTTATAGATACGTTATTCAGTGAGTATTGAATAAGATGTGTTAACAGTAAAATAAATTATGTTCGAGTAATTAAGAGAGTAGTTCAGACAAATTGACCAAACTTAAATCAATTTCACATAAAACGTCATTTTTCAGAGTTCGCCTACAGTTCGGGTATAGATATATATCCCGGTTTGTAGTTCTAGGGTTAAACATGCACCACAGATATACATGTTTTCATTTTCATAACATTAGTAGGGGAAGATGGCCCAAAGTGGATAGGTTAATGTTCAGCGGCGGATATTTTTGGGAAAAAAGCAAAAAATTGAGTGAACAACGACTGATTTTCTCAAGTTTGTCAATAAACTATGCAAAACATCAATAGAAGTTGTGAAATTATTGATGCTATAGCGAAACAATAACATAAAGTAAAAAATGGAAAATTATTCACTTTGCCCGTAAGCTCGGGCAAAGTGAATACTGATTCCGGGCAAAGTGAATATCAGTGTTTTTTTTTCGCAATAGGCATGCATCACAAACGAATGCACCTTTTCCGCCATACGTAGTGCATTTCTCATGTCCCTAATGCTTACACATGTTGCACTAGATCCAATTTTCAATAGGCCTGCCGCCTACTTCAGAGTAGGTTTCGCTACCCACGATGCCCATGCAGTAGGGTGGTTCATTTTAAAGTTGTATTTTTTTTTCTTATTCCCCACCTGAAAACTTGGTGCAAAATTCGGAAAAAAAATTCTCATTAAATCGCAGAGCATGAAAAAAAATATTTTTTGTTTTTCTTATTGAGTGGATATCTACACCGAGAGAAAGGATTTGTTGAAGCAAATGATATTCATTTGACTGAGCAAAATGCGGCGATCAAATATGGGGAAGTGAATGTTGTGTTAATTGAACCAAACTATTTCGTTGTATAAAATAGTAGCCGGGACTCAATATCCAGTTGAACCAAGTAATGGAACCATCAGTTTGGCGACATGAATGCTTGATTTAACAGAGTGTTCAGTCAGTAACACAACGTACCCCATTTCTTGTGATAGTTCGTGCTGTTATATTAACAAAATATTTAATTGGAATTACTTGATTCGTGCTGTTATATTAACAAAATATTGAATTGAAATGACTAATAGCAATGTAAAAAAATGTTAGATATGTATCTAGGTCGAACGTTATAAAATAAATTCAGATTGTTATAATGAATTTTTTACAATGTATGATGCGTTGGGCAATAGCTACTAATTGTAATCAACCACGTATTAATACAAAGTGAGGATTTTTAGATTAGAAAAACATCGCATTATTTCGGCCGGGATTCGATCCGGGACGCACGCATTCGCTCGCATTACTAGTCGCACGCTCTACCGACTACGCTAAACTATTTATTGAAATAAGCAATCACTTTTTTCTATTTATTTTGAACTTGGCATCTGTCTCAATAATATCAGCGTTTTAATGCAGCTAAGATATCTTGACCGAACATCCGAGTTCCAAATATCTTCTCAATTCAATTTCTTTCCTAGAGTTCCAAGAGTTCTCACTCACTGTAACGCTCAAGATGTATATGTAATAATATATATAAAAACCATCCGGTACATTCAGTGCAATACAAAATTTTGTTTTATGAATCCAACATTTGTGTGGGACAACAACACGTTGAGTTCGTATTACTCGTTGAAATAATTCGTTCGAATCAAGCATTCGATTAAGTCAATCAATACCCAATTCAATCAACAAAATATGTGGTTCATGTCGAAACATGAGATTGTCAGTTGAATTCATACTTTTATTTAGTTTGACTAAATGTTATATTCCAGTCAACAGAAATTGACTTCTGAGAACTCAATATACGTTGCATTCAAATGCGTAATCAGTTAACTCAATCCCCCGAAATCGACTGAAACTTCAATTGAAACAAGCGAAGATTCAGTCCAGTCAACAATTTTATTTGACTAAATTATTTGGTCAAACCAACTGCACCGAAAAGGTTGGAATAAACACATGACGTTCAAGTCAAATGAGGAATACTCAATCCAAACAAATATGCCTCAACAAAATGTATTTTCTTGATTCAAAAAATCCTTTCTCTCGGTGTATCCACTTTGCCCGGTTCACTTTGCCCGGCAGCACATTGAGAACAAATATGATCAATCTCTTTGAATATATTTGATTGTAAACAAATCGGCATATGGTGTTTTCCTCGAGAAAAGGACGCCATTTAATATAAAAAATACGACAATTAGACTGGAGCAATAATTAGGCGAAATACATCGCGATACATTCCTAAGAAAAATTTTAACAATTCGAAGTGTTTCAGTTAATTTTTTGCGTAGCTTTCGCACTAACACGTCCGAGCTCATTTGCCACTGTTTTTGACTGATATTCTGACGTAAGATGATGCAATATATATGACAATACGCAGGCGACTTCAGACACCGAGATATACACCGAATTCGCTTTGCCCGGGGTATCCACTTTGGGCCATCTTCCCCTATATAGTCATGATAAAAATCTAAAAATTGTTAAACTAGCTATTTCCAGATAAATCAATATGAAAGTATATGGAATTCTATATAATATATAAATATATATAAATATTTATATAGGTATATATTCATCATCACGTTTTGTAGTCATCAGTCATATCTTCGGACTTGTATACAGGCGTAGCCCTAGTTTTGCTAGTGGGAGTGAAGCGAGTTGTTGCGCCGCGTAGTGAGCGTGAAGTGACACTCACTTATTCTCAACTCTATTTTTTTAGATATACCAGTCAAGAGTTATGTTAAATTGTACCAAATACGTTACTTGTTGACTAGAATCACAGTCAGATATGAGGCAAACGGAATCGTACGTGACCCAAAGATGCATTTATTAACTGTTAACAAATTTCGATTTGGTAGAATTTCTGATATACTTCAACCGAATGTTTCAATTATTGAATTGATACGATATTCTACTATACCTAAATGAGGTATTTTAATAATAAACAGATCTCCGTTGCGAACAAATAGATATTTCACTACGATGTTTCAACTGATTTTTCATTTGAATCAAGCGTTACATATCATTACGGCAAATAAATGCGTCTAAACAAAGGATATATTTGATGGAAGTACCACTGAATTTTTTTGTGTTTTCAGGGAGCAGAATATTCATTCATGGTTATTGACAGGGCTGGGTAAAATGGTATCTCGAATCCATTTGAAATGGGAAATGGAAAATGGAAAATGGTTTAAAAATTGTATTTGAAATGCAAAATGGAAATGGTTTTACAGAATACATTTGAAATGTAAAATGTAAAATAGGTATTTGAAATGGATAATGGAATGCAAAATAGTTTCTTTAAAATCATTATATTTTCCAACAACGAAATCTTAGTTACGACTCTCAACTTTCAAGATTTCAATAATGCGTTTGCCAAGGAATATCCTACACGGAGAGAACTTTTCTAGGAAAGATTCCCATACTTGCTGGTGAATCAGGTATATACTAGACATTGCACGAAATTTGATACAAAGTATAGGAAAAGGTCCCACAAGTATATACCTCATTCACCAGCAAGTAAGGGAATCTCTTCTAGACAAATTCTCTCCGTGTACTGTAAAATTTTCAGAAAACAAAAGAAATTAGTATTTCTCCATGAAATACTTTGAAGTATCCGAAATACTATGCAAAAGGTCCCATGTAGATAGATATTCGGAGTATTTTTTGAGTTAAAGCGTTTGTAACGATACGAAGGAAGAATTTGACGCGCAGGTAGACAACCGAACCGGCCGGCCTGATTGAGTAAACGCGTTAAATTGAACGGACGGTTTTGTCAATACGTTCTTGTGAGCAATATGTATCAAACTCCGAGAATTGAAAAAAAAGTTCAAGAATTTTTTTCTGGGTACCTGTTGAGAAAAAAAACAAAAAAACCTCCGTCACCCTATAGCGGCTATAGTATAGCCAATGGTGCAAAAACCTTTCGCCAAGTCCATTAATGTGTAGATCACTCCACCAAAAAATAATCAAAGGTTGTGCTCGTTCGCTCGCTACGCTCGCTCACTTGATTGGTTGATGATTATCAATATACAAAAGCATTGAAATCAGATACAACTGCCAAGTACCTGTAGAAGAATAAAAGTTTGGAATTGAAAAATTTGTTCAAACTACATAACGTTGTACTTGTTCGCTCGCTTCGCTCGCTTACTCTATTGGCTTATGATTATTGGTTGGAAAAACAATTCGGATGAAGAAATTGAAGATGTCAACATTTATCTAAAAATATTCATAACGAAAAAATAATTTAAACAAAATTGTAAAAAAAAATTTGGAGTACGTGGTACGTTGGCGGGCCAATGTTTGAATATCTATTAGATGACATTGACATGATTCACGATCGATATTTCATATTTCTTTTTCTACAAAAGGCCCCCCAAGTACCACTACCTCCAAATTTTTTTTTACAATTTTGTTTAAATTATTTTTTCGTTATGAATATTTTTAGATAAATGTTGACATCTTCAATTTCTTCATCCGAATTGTTTTTCCAACCAATAATCATAAGCCAATAGAGTAAGCGAGCGAAGCGAGCGAACAAGTACAACGTTATGTAGTTTGAACAAATTTTTCAATTCCAAACTTTTATTCTTCTACAGGTACTTGGCAGTTGTATCTGATTTCAATGCTTTTGTATATTGATAATCATCAACCAATCAAGTGAGCGAGCGAACGAGCACAACCTTTGATTATTTTTTGGTGGAGTGATCTACACATTAATGGACTTGGCGAAAGGTTTTTGCACAAAAGGTGCTTTTTGGGGTTGATTTCACTACTTTTTGTAAAATTTTGCTTGACCACCTAATAATTGTGCTCGCTCGCTACGCTCGCTCGGTTGTTTTGTACTATTTCAGACCGCCTAAAGTCCCTCGATAAGGAGGAACGTCAACAGCAACGAGCACGCGTGTGCTCATAATTTTCCCAAAGTCTCAAATTTCAATTTCAATATCGAAACATTTTTATTGGTGACTATCACATTAATGTACTGGGCGTAAGGTTTTCGCACCCGTGGGCTTTTGGTGGGTATTCACTAGTTTTTGTACGTTCAAATTTTTATTAAGCATTGCTCGTACTTTCTCTTATTTGGGATTTAAAAACATGATATGACAACACGCGTCTGCTAGTGTAGCAGACGGTTTCTGTCCATAGAGATATAAGAGATAGAATGCGTGAGCCGGCCGATACAGCCAGCACGGAATAGAAAGAGAGAGAGAGCAAGTAGTACGTCGCTATTTGCTGGTCCATGCATGACTAGACAGAGAAATCCGACGTACTACTTGCTCTCTCTCTCTCTCTATCCCGTGCTGGCTTCTCTCTATGTTTCTGTCTGCGATACTGGCGCTAACTATATTGTGACTCTCGTACTGACGCCGCTCTATACAACTCTTGTGTGGTTTCTCGTCTAGTGATTTATATAGGAATGGTTTGAATTGGCTGAATCTTGGTCTGAAGAACACTAAAGAGAAACATTGGACGAGGAAACGAGGTATCAAAATCTGAAGTTAATTATATCTCAGCACTCCGGACACCGATTTAATCGATCTAGGGCTCAAATGAAAGCTTTTCATGGCCACATCCTAGATTAAATCAGTTTTAATTCGTGTATGTTGTGAGGTGAAAGAAAACGAAGATACTAATTCGCGGTATAGGTTAGGGTAGTTGCCTCTCGGGTATATAGACTCGGTGAGTCTCGCGCTTGAAAAAAATTTTTTTTAATGTACTTGGCGCGAGACTCTACCGAGTCTCTTGATATCATGTAGTTGATGAGGATATTTTTTTTTTTTTTATTTCAAACTAACCATATTTGCCGAATTGTGTACACCATTGATCAATATGCACGGGAAACATCAGCCGACGCAAAGAAGAATAACGTGTGAAACTTAGAATATTTTTTGATGATTATTTCCTCCATTACTATCTTGGCCAATCAGAGTACAGTATTCTCGGTCACGTGGCCTATTTCAATCTGATACTGACCGATCAAGATCAGTTTTGAGGAATTTTAATTTGCAAAACTAATACCTCCCCAGCAAACACAGAACTGCCGAAATCATAATGGCCCAGCACTGGCAGTGCTGGCAATGTGCTGGTCCAGGCAAGCCTTTGCGGCGCCACTACATGTAAGATACCGGTATTTCGGTGAAGTTTTATCAGTATCCAACCATTGATGGAACGGTGTTGGTTACCAACTACTGATTTCCTGCAGGGCATTTTGCATCTTGCCACAACCGAGTTGCCATCATTTGGCCGTTTTCAAACACACTTGCATCTGTATCTTGATGGCCCGGCATTGGCAATTCCGGCACTTTCTACCGGCATCCGATCGTTGATTCGCCGGCGTAGATAGTATGTTAGAGGGTGGCAAAGAGGGCAGCGGGGAAAAGGGGCCACCTTGGCCAAATTTTCGGAATTAAATTTGAAAAAAAAAAATTTCTTCAAGATACAATTTTTATTGAAAAAAAAAAATCGAAAATTTTCCAAGAATTTTTTGTTTTTTTCGCTGAGGTGCCCTCTTTGCCCCGCTCTCCCCTATGAGCTCTTCTGCTGACTGCAGTATTTCTAACACTTTCACCGAATTTACCGGAACAAGAATGTTTCTATGCAATCGAATAAAAGTATATAGGGGAACGTGGGGCAGAACGGGCAGCGGGGCAGAACGGGCACCAAAACAAAAAAAAAACAATGTGGTCGGAAACGATTTTTTACGAAATATGGCGACGTATTTTGGATCAATAATGAAAAAAAAAAAAATCAAAAAAAAATTATTTTTTTTTCTATTTTTCTTTACTTTTTTAAAAAAAAATTGAAATTTTTTTTTTTTCATTATTGATCCAAAATACGTCGCCATATTTTATAAAAAATCATTTCCGACCACTTTATTTTTTTTTGTTTTGGTGCCCGTTCTGCCCCGCGTTCCCCTACTATTTAATCATCAGGAATCTTCGAAGTGATCGTGAAATTTTGCTATAATTTTTTTTTTTTAAGTACATATTGATGTAAATCCTTACAAATCAAAGTTTACCTATCGAGTCAAAAAGTGTTAAATATTGTGAGAGGTGACTATTAGGTCTAGATGAACACCGGACATCAGACCATCAACGAAGTTAAGCAACTTCAACTGCGGCCAGAATTCGGATGCGTGACCCACATAAAAAAAAAAAAAGGTAATCTTTGAAGAGATGATTTCTATCATCCAGAAAATATCAACTGCGTGCTCTACCGCTCGAAAAAGAATTAAGTGGTGAAAAAAATATTTTTTATCCCAATAATATCGAAAATAAACAAAAATAGAATGATTGGGTCATCGGCTGATCAATATTGGGCTCTTGTTGGGCCATTGACGACTGCCCGACAGCCAATTTGGGTCATTGCTGGACTTGCGCTGGCCAAACGTTGGGCCGTTATCACACTGCCGGCACTGCCGGCACTGGCCCAGCTGTCGGCCACTGTGACACCAGGGTACAGGGCCATCACAAGTCTTCCGACAGCGGTTCGGCAACTCAAGTATCGGCATTCCTCCACCTATCCAGCAATGGCCCTGCAATCTGTGTTTGCTGGGTCTCGTTGCTGTGCAACAAAAAATTCGGGAAATATCCAATAATTTTGAAGGTCTTTGGGTATTATAGCTGACAATTTTCACACATACTCATCAAGATGTACATAAAAACGGGTCATAAATTTAATAATATTGCATTCTTAGTTTTTCCCAAATAAATTTCCAAAACTTAGCCTGTTTGAACGCTGGTTCACGCCTTACGGCATTTACCATTTAGCATTTTGTAAATGGCTAAATGGGTTGAGTTTACCATTTTAAATATAAAATGAAAACGCTTTTGGAAATACCATTTGAAATGAAAATGCAAAATGCCATTTTACATTTCAAATGCATATTTTAAATGGAACCATTTCAAATGTTACCCAGCCCTGGATATATGTGCGATAGGTCCGTGTCACATATATGTGTCTAATTTTTTTTTTATGGACGTAGTTCAACCCATATCCAACTTCTCATATTTCCATCATAATTATGATATTTTTTATATAAAATAAATATATCTGAAGATATTATACTCGTACATATGATACATATGCTCTTATACAAAATTCATATGACTAATGTACAAAATGTTAAATCTTACGTATATAGAAAAATATATGAAACCTCCATTTTACTGATATATGTATCATATGTACAAGTATATATCTTCAGATATGTTTATTTACATACCTAAAACAGATCATGATTATGATGGAAATATAAAATGTCGGATGTGGACTGAAATATACAATGTCCATATACGCGCATGACATAATATCAGCCAATACATGCCGAATATATGAGATATATACCATGGTTATAAATTACATACATCTTCGATATATGAGCGCTCATGTGAGAGGCATATAGAAACGGTACATAGCTGGTAAATATACTTTTGCTTATATCTGAAATATATTCCGTATTTATTAACACCATATGAGTTTCATATATTATCGGATAATTTGACTCATGTAATCCCCGGGAAAAAAAATTTATACAATTATATAAAATTATATATCAATGACTATATAAAATTAGATATGAGTTTTGGCGGTATATAGTTTTATAAAATTTTATGTAATTTTATATAATTTTATAAAAATATATATAATCATATGTAATTTTATAAAACTATATATAATCATATATACACGTCAGATGTAAAATTTTGTCTAATGAGAATTTGAATGTATGAAATTTGTATACATAATATTCATTTGAGCAGCTACCGTCAAATACAGATAGTAGGTGAGTCTGTAGCGTACCGAGTTGGCGAGCGCGAGGTTCACGGATCGATCCCCAGTCGGGACGAGTTTTTTTTTTTTCCCCGGCCCGTACAAGTAAGGTAAAGGACCCAGTACCGGAACGAGACCCAATATCGGAACGATTTGACACTCAATAATTTATATTTAATCTCGTACGCGATGGAATTTTTCGAATCTTGATTCATTTCATACCTTAATCTTTTATTTATATAACATATATAAATGTGAATTGAAAGTATATTCAAAGTATGAAATAAAAATTGTCAAATATAGCAGTAGTCTCAGATGTACGACTTTTCCAAGTTCCTTAATGGTTTTGTTAAGAAATCAGTCGATGATCTTAAGCTTGTAGAAAGTGCATAAAAAAACTTTTCGGATATTTTTTTTTTTTATGTGTTTATAGAAGTATTTTGAAATCAGAATAATTTATTTATAATATGAGCAAAATTCCCTTTTCATTTAAATTCTACCGTTCCTTTATTGGTCCCCTAAAAATGAGCTGTACCCAGTGTCGGAATAGCCATCCATGTTGCTTTTATCGCATGACACATGCGGGGCATTTTATTTAGTGTACAGATCGAGTGGGGCCGAAAAATTAATTTGTGATTGAATATTTAATGCAGTAAGTACGTTTGTTATAAGAAATACATGAAATATACATTAAATTTAATTTAGATGGTAAAAATTAATCTCTCTGTCAAATGTTTTATTCGGAAACTATTTAATTCTAGTATAACCTCAAAATCATTTGTTTCTATTTTATTATTATTTACTTGATAAAATGTTTATTCATTTTTTTTCTTATAAAATATTAAATCATTTAAAAATATAAAATGCATTTTATATGTGTACATATTAAATAATTATTGAAACTCACTATAATGGAGTACATGGCATTTATTTTATATATCAATTATTTACTTATTCACAGGTTGTAAATAAAAAGAAAAAAAAAAGAAAATGAAAATTAATTTATTATAAAAGAATAATAAAACCCTTTTATAATAGAATTTTTCGATGTTAAATGCTTCTATCACTAATTATTATTGCCTTAACTCATTTATCATTAATTATTTCTTCTAATTAACTGCTATATTATTCAATCACTTTAAGGTAAGCATAATCCTTTCATTGAAATAAACTCATTTTATTGACCGTTCCGGTACTGGGTTAACTATGTTCCGATACTGGGTCTGGGCTTTTTAGGTGTTCCGATACTGGGTCTTTTAGACTCATTCGTAAAACAAAATTTTAATATATTAAATTTTAGTAAAACTAATCAATGTAATTACGCCTGAATAGCTAAATGTCTATTCCATCCGGTGAATTAATTCATTTTTGTCCATCAGCTACTTAAGTATTTTGCAAATAAGAAAAATCAGTCATATACCCTTCGTCGTTCCGGTACTGGGTCCTTTACCTTATATAAAACTATATAAAACTATATAAAATTAATCATATATAATCGATATATAATCTATATATAATCATATATATTTATATATAATCTTTTTTAATCGGGTATATATATGAAATATATATAATATGTATAACATATATATATATATTATATATGAGGTATATATAATATGTATACTATATATGGGGCATTCCACGTCAAGTGAGCCACCTTCAGACCTCAATACCTTGGATTTCATTTTTCTTCTGGGATTTTGTTATACTATATGAGCGTAGCGTCCCTGATTTATTTCAAAATTTTTCGAGCCGCCGTTCCGGAGTTCTTGCAAGCCCAAATTTTACGAGATTCGAAATCCACGAATTTTTGATCGATGATATCTCCGAATTGAAAAGTCGTATGAACAAACACAAGAAGGTGTTTGGATTCGTCTTGAATTCAACTTTTCGAAAAAAAATGTTTCAGAACTGTTCTGCAACGTTTAGGCTGTTGTAACTGAAGTTCAAAGAAAAGAATCAAAATTTCATCAATTATATCATTTTTCAAAATTTTGAAACATTTTTTTTCGGATTCTACGCAGTTTTTTACATATAATAACGTTCCGTCCAAGATGGAGAAATTCGATTACCAGTTGCTATGCAATAAATAAACAACAAATGTGTACTCATTCAGTTGAAAAATATGGCGGTTCAATTCAATCGTTGTTTCAAACCATTCAACAAAGAAAACGTGAAATGTAGCTCGACACTCCGAAATGTCACAGAATCAATTTCGGTTGCATATGGAATCGATTCAAAAGCAAAGATTTGTGGGACCTGCCGCATAAAATTTAACTCATCGCATCCAATACCCAACACAAATAATGGCATACCAGACGGTGACACCGATTCAGTTAATGATTCGCCATCTTCATCTGCTCCAAATTCACAAGAAGTGGCCCTCGATCTCGACAGAAAACTCTCGGTCTTGGGTTTATCTCCAATTCAACGGAAAAGAAAAGTGTACGAACCTATAAATATATTGTCATAAGTATTAAGTTACGAATTTTCTTTAATTATATTCGATCGGTTTTTATTTATTTGATTTTTTCTTCACCATAGACATAAAAAATACTGCCGTGCAAAGCGTCGAAAAACTACGGATGCTCTCCAACAAGCTTTATCCTCAGTTCTGGAACAATCTGATGATGATGACGATCAGCATCAATGTGAAATTTTAGATCAATTGAAGGTTCAGTTCCATGCTCCCGATACAACGAATTCCGAGAAAATTATCATCCTAACTCTTGCTCCAAAATCATGGTCAGTGCGAAAGACAGCGAAGCAATTTAAAACATCACGTCGCAAAGTGCAATTAGCAAGAAAACTCGTGGAGAAACATGGGATTTTAACGTCACCGAATAAAAAAGTGGGCAAAACACTAACAGACGCCCAAATCAATGCTGTAAAGAAATTTTACGAGGATGACCAGAATAGTCAAATGATGCCTGGCGCGAGAGATTTTATATCTTGTAAGGGAGAAGATGGGAAACGTACTCATTGTCAAAAGCGATTGGTGCTCTGTAATCTTAAAGAACTGTATTTGAGATTCAAAGAATTAAATTTGCAATTCAAGATCGGATTTTCCAAATTTGCAGAACTTCGACCACCGTATTGTGTGCTTGCAGGGTCAAGCGGAACTCATTGTGTCTGCGTTTGTGTTTTACACGAAAATACATCACTGATGTTCAAAGCCAGTCAAATTAGTGAACTATCCAAGAGTAACCTAGTTTCTCTGCAGTCAATTACGGACTGTATTCGAAACATAGTTTGCAAAGATTCGATTCCCCAATGTTTCTTTGGCGATAAAAAAGATCGATGCAAGAAATGTCCAGGTATCAAAGACTTTGCCAACTACCTCACACAGTTATTCGATGAACATGAAGTAGAGAAGATCAAATTCAAGGTCTGGAGAAACACCGACCGTACGACTTTGAAGTCAGAAGAGATGACTAGTTACGAGTTCGTTGAAGAGTTTTCTGCGCAACTCGAGAAATTAAAAGTCCATGACTTCATCGCTAGAAATCAAGCTAAATTTGTAGCCAAATCTAAAGAAACTTTGGCTGAAGGAGAAGTGATGGTGCAGTGTGATTTCGCTGAAAATTACGCTTTTCTCGTGCAAAATGCTGTCCAAGCATTTCATTACAACAACGATCAAGCAACTGTCTACACAGTCGTAATCTATTATAACAACGACGGAAAAATTTCACATAAGTCTTTAGCAATCATTTCGGATAATCTTATACATGACAGTACTGCTGTACATATCTACAACCGAATGATTATAAATTTTCTCCAAGCTGAAAATCTTTCCCCGACGAAAGTTATTTATGTTTCGGACGGAGGACCAAGTCATTACAAGAACCGATTTACGTTTGCAAACTTGATGTGTCATAAAGATGACTTTGGTATACCCGCAGAATGGCATTTCCATGCTACTGCTCATGGCAAGAGTGCATGTGACGGTGTTGGAGGAAATTTAAAACGGCTGGCAGCACGATCAAGTTTGCAATTGTCAACTCATGACCAAATTCTAACTCCAGCAGCGCTATATGAATGGGCTAAGAAAAATCTGCAGAAGACATCAGTCCTTTACAGTGATAAGGCGGAATATTATGTAGCAAAAGAAAAATTGAAGGACAGATATGCAAGAGCCAGAAGAGTACCGGACACACAAAAACAACACGCTTTCATACCTGTTTCACAGTATTCAATGCTCGTGAAGCAATTCTCTTTTGCTGACAGTGGTTTCAATTTTAAAATTGATGAAAAATCCCAAGAAAAAAAGTAAACACATTTAGCAAAAAAAAAAATTATTCCCGTTTCCGTTTTCAAACAAACGTTCGAAATTCGTACTTTAATTAAATGAAATGTATTTTTTTTTACTTTTACTAATAATTTTGTTACAAGAAGCGATTGAAAAATTTCAAATCGAAATAAAAAATCTTCCAATTAGGAGTAAATGTTTTCTTATTTATTGCATAGCAACTGGTAATCGAATTTCTCCATCTTGGACGGAACGTTATTATATGTAAAAAACTGCGTAGAATCCGAAAAAAATGTTTCAAAATTTTCAAAAATGACATAATTGATGAAATTTTGATTCTTTTCTTTGACCTTCAGTTACGACAGCCTAAACGTTGCAGAACAGTTCTGAAACATTTTTTTTCGAAAAGTTGAATCCAAGACGAATCCAAACACCTTCTTGTGTTTGTTCATACGACTTTTCAATTCGGAGATATCATCGATCAAAAATTCGTGGATTTCGAATCTCGTAAAATTTGGGCTTGCAAGAACTCCGGAACGGCGGCTCGAAAAATTTTGAAATAAATCAGGGACACTACGCTCATATAGTATAACAAAATCCCAGAAGAAAAATGAAATCCAAGGTATTGAGGTCTGAAGGTGGCTCACTTGACGTGGAATGCCCCATATATATATTAGGGTGTGTCAGAAAAAAAATATTTTTTTTGCTACCTTCTGAACGGATAGTTCTCGTCAAGACAAAGAGATTCCCCGCTGGAAAATGTCCTATGTCAAGGCTAAGTGGTTCCGAAATTTTTTTTAGTTTTCCATTTTCCTATGGAAGATTCCAATTCCTATGGAAAATGGAAAACTAAAAAAAAGTTTCGGAACCACTTAGCCTTGACATAGGACATTTTCCAGCGGGGAATCTCTCTGTCTTGACGAGAACTATCCGTTCAGAAAGTAGCAAAAAAAATTTTTTTTTTCCAACACACCCTAATATATATTAGGATGGTTCAAAAGAGACCTAAGTTCTCAGATGTTGCTGCTCATTCGGAACATGTTGTTTGTGATTTTTAAAAAATATTCCACTTTTTTTAGCTCTATAGGACAATATTTACTACTGCCTCATTGAAGTTGAAATTTCGAAATTTTGCCATTTTTGGCAATTTCAGAGTTCTCAGATCAAAGTGCTCATCCGGCTACCTCTAGCTTCTCATTCAATGAGAATTTTGGTTGAAGACGAGACTCGTACGATAATATTTACGACTACCTCGCAGACATTGGTGGTTTCTCGAAATTTAGCGTTTTTCTAGAGATTTGATCGCCGGGTGTTGCTCATGGGACAGTTTTTGCTTACCATTATAAGGAAGAAGTACAAGCAGTTTGGAGTCTGCGGGGCCATTTTTACTACTGCCTCATTGAGGGCGACTTTCCTTCAAGTGAAATTTGCAACATGAGGCAGCAGTAAAAATGGTCCCGCAGACTGCAAACTGCTTGTACTTCTTCCTTATAATGGTAAGAAAAAACTGTCTCATGAGCAACAACTGGCGATCGAATCTCTAGAAAAACGCGAAATTTTGAAAAAACTCCAATGTCTCCGAGGCAGTACTAAATAGTATCGTACGAATCTCGTCTTGAACCAAAATGCTCATTGAATGAGAAGCTAGAGGTAGCTGGATGAGCACTTTGATCTGAGAACTTTGGAATTGCCAAAAATGGCAAAATTTCGAAATTTCAACTTCAATGAGGCAGTAGTAAATATTGTCCTATAGAGCTCGGAAGAATGGAATATTTTTTAAAAATGACAAACAACATATTCACAAATGAGCAGCAACATCTGAGAACTTAGGTCTTTTTTGAACCACCCTAATATATATGCATGAAATATGAAATATATATAACATGTATAATATATTCATTCATGTATTTTATATATAATATATATATATACATATAATAAATATCATATATTCCATATATATGGAATATATAATATATATATATATATTTAATATACTCGGATGGGCCAATTTGACATATGGGATATATTTATATTTATATTATTTTTTTACCAAAAATACATTTTCTTACATTCTTTTATAGTTGAGGGATATATTTTTCTTCTGTCCAGTGATATATCAAGAAATATATATTTTTGCGTGGGGGTATGGTTGGTAGGTCCTTACGATTTTTTTCCGTGAGCTTGATGCAAAAAAATAGTTAAAACTACAACTGATAATGGCTCAAACATGGTAAAAGCTTTCTCACACTGAAAGAAAAAAAGAGTCCCGCCAACTCTCCTGCGGAGCACGGCCAACGACGACTAGAGGAGTACGACGGGGGAGTTAGCGGAGCTCTGCGTTGGGGAGTAGGCCCAACTACTGAACTAAGAGAGTTACGCATACACTCGCGATGCGGAGTTACGCGCGTAGTTATTTAGTATGAGACTGGTGTTTTATTTGATCGTTTTTAAATTTTCGAATAACTAAGATTATGGATACTCATCCAGTTGATAAATTTGTGAACAAGTACCTGACTGAATGGAATCTGTCGGGTTTTATCCAGCGATTCGCAGGTAAATATATCCTAACCTCGAAATGACATGCTCAATGCTATATATAATAATGCTATTTCGAGGTTAGGATATATTTACCTGCGAATCGCTAACCCGAAATGAAACCCGACAGATTCCATTCAGTCAGGTACTTTTTCACAAATTCATCAACTTGATGAGTATCCATAATCTTAGTTATTCGAAAATTTAAAAACGATCAAATAGAACACCAGTCTCATACTAAATAACTACGCGCGTAACTCCGCATCGCGAGTGTATGCGTAACTCTCTTAGTAGAGGAGTTGGGCTTACTCCTCAACGCAGAGCTCCGCTAACTCCCCCCCTCGTACTCCTCTAGTCGTCGTTGGCCGTGCTCCGCAAGAGAGTTGGCGGGACTCTTTTTTTCTTTCAGTGTATACTACCCTCCGGAGCTTTTAGGTGGCGTTCATCGAAGAGGAATCCCAACAGTCGATAGTTGGCGTCGTGCGTTCGTCTGGGTACGTCTCGGTCGAGATTTTTAGCCGTCGGATGGGCCTCGGCTCCCACATGTCCGAAAAAAGTTGTAAAATAAAACAAAAGAATAAATAATATGTTCTACAGATTTCAGTCGGTCACGGTCGCCTCTCGGATTTACTGTCAGACCTCGGGGTCACTCTAATCATCTACTCATTATCAATCACTCCACTAAGGTCGTTGAAGGGGTAAGGAGCCTGTCATAGCATGCAATGTTACAACATATTTAGTTCTAGAAGTTTCTTGAGTCTTCTGTTTCTTATAAAGGGTGATAGAAAATGTCCTGTGAGTTTGACAAAAGAACGTTTTTTCTATCGTCCAAATGACAGCTGTTAGAAGTGTTCACACCTCTTTGAAAAACGAACGAATTAGCAGGTGTCTAATCGAAAAGAATTTCATGTTTCAATATTAAAGAAATGTTAACAGAATGAAATAACAGAAACAATTAATATTAAACTAAGGGTGAAGAAGGTATTCTTCACAACATTAGCTTTCGTCTCGTTTTTTTTTTGTATCGTATCGTCCTGTACCTTTTTGCGTGAAAATACGTTCGCGCTTTTGTGAGTGGGATTTATTTTTCTATTCATTTCCTCCGGGTAGGAAAATTGCTCGTTACAGATCATACGAAATCATCTTTTCCCGGGTGGTGTTCACTCATTGTGCTGTTGAAGAAAACATAATATATAGTCATTTTGTGACTACGTGTTTGTTACTCAGTAAAATACTTGTTACTATGTTTTATATGACTGTTATATACTCATTTAAAATTTATTTTAATCTATTCTGGGTTGCGATTCTGTTGTTTTCGCTAATTCGCTAATTCGCTAATTTTTCGCTAACTCAGCGAAGACCGTTGGTTGGCTGAAGAGCGTCCAATCGCAGATCGTTATGCGGGTCAGTCGTACGGTGCATGGACCTATAAAATATAGGGACGGAGCACAAGCCCCCCTTGTCTATCACAGGTAAGTAAGGGGAGTGCATGAACTACGCATGCGCTCCCCACTACTATGGTGGCGTGCCAGCAACATTTTACTGCTCCGCCAATCCGGAGAACGCCACCAATGGAGTGGGGATCTTCCCCTCTCCCGATATACCGAAACCACCCCCTTGCCTAAGATAGGACCTTGTGCTCCGTCCCTATATTTTATAGGTCCATGGTACGGTGGCGCTGTGGCCTTGCCGGCCGCTAGTCGTAAGAAACGCGAGGCCCACTTACACTTGGTAACCAAAATATTGGATTGCGGTAAAACTGCTGGTGTAATATTATGATTATGGGTCATTCCATGTCAAATCGACCAATAGTTGGCATCGACCGCTTTCGATTTGGATGAATTTTGGTGGGAAGTTTTCTTTCATCGTAAAACGAAGTTCCACCAAAGGAAAAATATAAAAAAATTTTTTTGCGAAAGTTATGCAAATTTCAAAATTTCACTATTTTTCCAGTTTTTCAAGTTTATTTTTTAAATATCTCGAAAACGATTATAGTTACAAAAAAGACCTTGAGTTCGCTTAAAAGAGCATACTTGGGGCTGCAAAAAAATGTATAATAAAGAAAAAAATCCGAAAAATCAAAAAGTTTCAAAATTTTCAAATTTTCAAAATTGAATGAATCAAAAACTTATACTTTTTTTCGCTCAATTTTTTCACAGAATACCTCTACTTATTCTTAAAAGATCCTGAAATTTTCGGAAAGGTATTTTTTTTTTTTTTTCAACATATGAATTTTCGAATTTGAAAAAAAAACCTTTTTTTTCCGCAATTTAATAATGAAATAATCTCAAACAAATATTCAATTTTATGATTTTGAGCAATAAGTATGAAACTTAAGGCGTTAAAAAGAAAAAAGTAATTACATTACTAAAATTGCGTTTTTATTTCTTTGGTCGAATTTTATGTCCGAACTCAATAAACATTATTTTAGGTGAGTCATTTTTTTTTCACTCATTTCCCTGATGTTGATGCCTCTGTTATGGGCAACCGAGCTGAGGGCTTCGGGTGTCGAATTGTTATATAATTTAAGAAAGTAATTTCCGAGTGACTGAAGATTACTCTCGTGGGTTTGCTTGAATAAAGTCCTAAGTACACCTGTATTCTCGGTGAATTGACTAGGAGGTACAAATAAAGTGAATATAGATTTAATAATAATAATCATAATAATATTTATTTGTTATGCTCTAGGACAGATGTCCCCTGAGAGCACCCAGAAAATACATATACAGCCATATAATTACAAACATTCATTCAGAATTCACAAGAAAAAGCAGGGACTACTAAATCGATTATGCAATACACTAAACTATACTAGAGGCTACGTGAAATAGCTAATACTAAACTAAATGCTATTTGATGTAATGAAGAATATGAGAGTAATGTGTATGCGTTGGAATTGAATTGATAAAATATGTATGGAAGGTAGAGGAGGAAATGAGTACCGAATTAACCTCTGCGCGTCACCCGAGCCAACTCCAAGAACCCACCGTCAAGCGACTTCCTATCCGAGGATCCTGGTGCAGCTTATGCCAAGTGTTCCGATCCGAGTCAGCTGTCTGTTTGATGGACCTTCTTCGAATCTGCACTCTGGTCTGCTTCATACACAGTCCGTTGTCAGGAGTCCTCGTTGACGGTTGGGCGTGGTCCCGGGTGCGCGTTTGGAGGGGTGAGAGCTTTGCTCAGCTTTCGGTGATAGATCGACTGACGAGCAATCACCTCGGTTTCGATAGATAAACCTCGGGCTGCTCGACGGTGGGGTTTTCTGCAAGTCGCTGAATCGGTGGTTTCGGGGGTCATCGCGCCCCTGGCTCGTTTCCTGCTGTGCTTCCGGCCGAGCGCGCGCGTGTAGGAATGAGTTGACTGCACTACTTGTAATAGAATAGACTTTAAAAAATACGGTAACAGGGCCGTTAGTAACACCTCATTCCTTTTTCTTATAACCTGAAAGAAGTGAGAATGATATCAATGTCGAAAGCGAAATTTAATATAAATCGAAATTTTGCTTTCGACATTGATATCATTCTTACTTTTTTCAGGTTAAGGGGACCAGTACAGCTTGGTTTAAGATATTTCAAGTACTCCAGAATCACTTTATTTGTCAACCAAAGTTTATTTTACATCAAAAAAAATATTTCTTCAAAAAACCGTGTCGTAAGGTTTCAAGTACACCGTTGATCCAATCCGACGTTTCGACGTCTCAAGTTCTTCAGACAGCAGTTCCACATCTTCTGAACGCGGGGATCTGAAAAGAAAAAAACATGTGAAAACTTACAGTAGTCCATACGCAATACCCCCTTTCTGTATGCACTGTTAGGTCCGGAGCCGTTCAAAGTGTATACATATATGTTTTCGGGGCCAAGGAATCCGAATCCATCAGTGTTTTTTTCATAAAGTTGGGCGAACACATTGTTATTAACAATTTTCAACGTTCTTCCGACAAAAATGACGTTTTTCGCAAAAACTATAATATTTACGAGAAAAAATGTTCCAAGCATTTTTATTTCCAATATTTTAATGAACAAATTTGTTCTTTGTTTTTCCAAATCGGGTGATTAGTTCCGGAGTTACGCGCATTTGTTTATAAAAATCGCGTGCTCCGACGTCATCCACCGCTCGCGCGCACTTCTGTCCACCGAGAGAATTCTTATTTCTCACCGACTTGGAAGAAATTATCAAAATAATGAGACCATTCGATTTATTGTTAGCTTTTTTCTCAGTCCACAAGTAAATTGTTCAGTTACCGGGTCTACATCGTCAAAATTCACTTACATCTGCAACCTTATCTCACAAAGTACAGTATCTTTGAGGGATGACAACAAAAAGATATGAAATAGGGGGAGACTTCGCACATTAGTAGTCGATATTAGTTTTTTAGATTATTCAATATAATTTTTTGTCAACTTCTGCGAATGGATTTCTACAAGCATGCGTAGCACAAACACAGTACGATGTACAGGAAACTTCATTTCTCCGACAGAGGCACGTGCTTCATGCACAAGCTTTGCATGTGCAACTGGGAATAAGTTCTGAAATTGGTGCTACCAGAATTTCAACAGAAACTGGTAGCAAACGGCCTTTTTTTTATCGTGAATCCAAATGAAATGGGTTCGAAATTGGTTCTCTCCTATCGAGACATCTACACGTAGAAAAAGGATTAGTTGAACGAAAAAAAATTGACTTGACTTGAGTAAAATCTGTGATCGAATATGGCGAAATAAACTATTGCTTCACTCAAGAAAAAAATTTAGTCGAAAAAATAGTCGGCGTAACTAAATATACAGTTGCCCAAATTACTTGATTCTCTTAGCTCGAAACCCTCGTGATCCTGGCAATAGGTTGTACTATTGTACTGACTAAATATTCGGATGAGATGACTAATTTTTAACTAAATTCAATCATTTTTCATTTTGCCCCAAACAAATGCAGTTATTGAATCAAGACTCAGTTTTGTTGTATCAACTTTAGATTTTGTTCATGTGGATCACACATCTGTTTATACTGAGTGAAATTTCTGTCGAGTTGAACATCAATTCGGTTGAGTATACTAACTCAAATTGTAAAAAAAAAAAAAAAAAAAACTGACGTGCGTGTGAATATTACAACCCACATTTTATACCTAATCACATGTAGAACATGCATTACCAGTTCGTTAAGAAAAACGCCATCCGATTTTTTCGACCTAGCCGGGATTTGAACCCACGTTCGCTCGTAATCGCTGTATTACTAGTCGCACGCCCTACCTATTACGCCAAACTACCCTATGGATATTGTCCTCATGTTTTCTTATTTCTCGAAACTTATGATCAATGTGTCGAATTAAGAGCTATTAGACATTGCAATTTCACCGATCGCTAAGATACGGTCGATTGAATGAATAAATGAAACATCCATGATCAAAGTTGAACAAGATGTTCGAATTGACTACACGATTTTTTACAACAAGTGCCATTCTCATTCCAAACAACATAATGCTAGAGTTTCTTGTAACTCACCCCAGTGAATTCATTCAAGTAATTAATCCTGTCACACCGAACAAACAAAATATTCGATGAACAAAATGTCTCATTCTGTTGGAAAAACTGACTTGTTTCATTTGAGCCACGGAATTGTTTCTGTCGACAAAAGTGTGATTCGCGAGAACCGCACATACGTTTTCAGTCAAAACATTGGTAGTCGACTAAACCATTAATAATCAACCAACCATTTTGTTGTAATAACTATTTTTTTAACTTGAATCAAGCATTACGTTGCTCTAGTCGACAATTTTTTCTGACTATATTATTTAATCAAAATAAGTGAACTCAAATTGTTCATTCGAGCGCGTGTAATTCGGGTGAAATAAGAAGTACTTGATTGAAACAAATTTCACCCGACTAAATATATTTAGTCGGGAGTAGTAATCCTTCTTCTACGTGTAATCTACTCGTAAGTCGTAAGCACGTGCCTCTGTCGGAGTAATGAAGTTTCCTGTACATCGTACTGTGTTTGTGCTACGCATGCTTGTAGAAATCCATTCGCAGAAGTTGGGAAAAAATTATATTGAATAATCTAAAAAACTAATATCGACTACTAATGTGCGAAGTCTCCCCCTATTTCATATCTTTTTGTTGTCATTCCTCAAAGATACCCGAGCAGAAATCCTAGCACGGCGGCGGTTCTTATAGAACGGGCCAACGTGGAAACGATATCGGCATCCCGATGTGACGGCCTAATATCGAAAGTTTCTAGCGGCCCGACACTGTCCCAGTATCGAAAATTAATTTAATGGTTATACCGTGGCCCACTACTTCGGCCCAATATTGGTATCAGATCGGCACCGAATATAGCGGGTGTACCTTGGCATGAGATATCCATCCGACGTTGGTTCCGAATGAACCCCCGGGACAGCGGTTGAACATCGGCGTCCGATATCTGTCCAATATCGGATCCAGAATGACTTCCGATGCGACAGGAGTGGCTCGGCACGCGAGATCCACCCAACGTTGGTTATGGATCAATCGCCATGCCGTGCAGAAATTGATGAACCGCGGTCGTTCTTATTGAACGTACCAACGTCAAACCAATATTGGCATTCCAATGTAACGGCTTTGCATTGTTAATTCAAGCTGCCCCCGAGTTCGGCACAATATCATGAGCCGCGACAACGGCTACATGTTGTTGCACTCGATTAGGCCAGTGCTGGCTCCATATTGGTGGCCAATAGACCGTTTATATATCGGCATAGTATGTTCACCCAATATTGGCCATCGCATCGCAACCGTTGAAACGGTTGGTCGCCATCATCGGATGTACACCCAACATTGACCATTGGATGGCAACCGTTGCAGCGGTCAGTCGTCAACGTCGGATGTACACCCAACATTGGCCACTGGCTGACAACCGTTGCAACGGTCAGTCGTCAACGTCGGATGTACACCCAACATTGGCCACTGGCTGATAACCGTTGCAACGGTTAGTCGTCATCATCGGATGTACACCCAACATTGGCCACTGGCTGACAACCGTTGCAACGGTTAGTCGTCATCTTCGGATGTACACCCAACATTGGCCACTGGCTGACAACCGTTGCAACGGTCAGTCGTCAACGTCGGATGTACACCCAACATCGGCCACTGGCTGATAACCGTTGCAACGGTGAGTCGTCATCATCGGATGTACACCCAACATTGGCCACTGGCTGACAACCGTTGCAACGGTTAGTCGTCATCTTCGGATGTACACCCAACATTGGCCACTGGCTGACAACCGTTGCAACGGTCAGTCGTCAACGTCGGATGTACACCCAACATCGGCCACTGGCTGATAACCGTTGCAACGGTGAGTCGTCATCATCGGATGTACACCCAACATTGGCCACTGGCTGACAACCGTTGCAACGGTTAGTCGTCATCTTCGGATGTACACCCAACATTGGCCACTGGCTGACAACCGTTGCAACGGTCAGTCGTCAACGTCGGATGTACACCCAACATTGGCCATTGGATGGCAACCGTTGCAGCGGTCAGTCGTCAGAGTTGCCGCTGCAACGGATACAGCTGGTACTGATTTTGTCGCACCAGCTAATCCTGCTGCAGAACAGGCAGCAGCTGAACAGCCAGTAACTGTTGCTGTACCTTCAAATGCAGAAGAAGCTGCAGTTATTGAAAAGCCTGTTACAGTGTAGTAAAGATATACCAATAGGGTATATAACAAATAAAGTATGCGTTTCTTATTCTACACTAAATTTTTTCATTTTGAGAACCTTTATCCTGGATACTGTGAAACTATAACACAAAGAACCCTGGGTAAATGTAATAATGCTAGGTAAATCTTCTCTAATATTAATATCAACCATACCATGCAGAGGGATACCATTTGATATCTCAAATGAAGGAGAATAATCAGTGATAATTGATATGTGTGGGCTCTACTGTGCACATATCGGTGCAATAATGGGGTATATACCCACCTTGAAAATAATTTCCTTCAAATCACTGCTTCGCTCTGAGAAAACATTTCAGTAACTCAGTTTTTTACAGTTGATTAGTGCTATTTTGATACATTGATCATGATTTTTCAAGATTTTGTGTCCTTCGCTGAACATAAATTCAGTCCATCGCAGAAAAAGTAGTTGTCGGTAGGGTACAGGCTGCTGCGTTGCATGAAATTTCTTCAAATTTCTGAATATAATGTATGAATATAAATTATGGGCAAACCAATAATATTTCATGAATTTAAGTCTGAGGTATAGAAATTTTTGATTGTAAGACTTATTTTTCTATTGTTTGGGAAAGAATGTTTTACAATCAAAAGATTCTATGTCTAAAGATTAAATTCATGAAATATTATTGGTTTGGCCCTAAATTACATTCATACAAAATATTTCCTCCAAATGTGAAGAAATTTCATGCAACGCAGCAGCCTGTACCCTATGACAACTACTTTTTCTTCGATGGACTGAATTTATGTTCGGCAGAGGACACAGAATCTTGAAAAAACATGACCGATGTATCAAAATAGCACTGATCAACTGTAGAAATATTGAGTCACTAAAATGTTTTCTCAGAGCGTAGCAGTGATTTGCAAAAAAATATTTTCAAGGTGGGTATACCCCCCCTTAAGGCAAACACTCGAGAATTAGTATCCTCTGAAAAAATTCATCTTCTCTTCGAATGCTTTTTTTTTTATACATCTATGCGACCAACCAAGGTCTTAGCTTCAGAGCGACTGAAATGAGCGGCTTCTTATAACCAGTGTTGTGAAAATTGTAATTAAATTTTTTTTAATTACTTATTACTTTCGTAATGTGTAATTGAATTCTTATTTAAGTACACATTACTTTGGTAATGTGTAATTAAATCGAGTTCAATTACACATTACTTTGATAATGTGTAATTTAATGGAATTAAATGCTTAAGACCAGAGAATGAATTTTCAGTTGATCGATATTAAAAGCTGATTCGTTGTGCTAATCCGTGATTTATAAGCACATTATCTCGGTCCGAGAATGGACTCAAGTCATCAGTCGATGCAACGGTCAGATCGGAACTCAGTATCCCGGCCCAAGATCAGGCTCAAGTCAGTAACCGATGCAGAAGTCGTACCGTGGTTCATAATCTCGATCCGAGATCGAACTTGAACCAGCAGCCTATGCAACGGTCATACTGTAGTTCACAATCTCGGTCCGAGGTCGAGCTTGAGCCGGCAGCCTATACAACGGTCATAGTGTAGTTCACAATCTTGGTCCGAGATCGAACTTGAGCTAGCAGCCGTTGCAGAAGTTATACCGTGGTTGACAATCTCGGTCCGAGGTCGAGCTTGAGCCGGCAGCCTATACAACGGTCATAGTGTAGTTCACAATCTTGGTCCGAGATCGAACTTGAGCTAGCAGCCGTTGCAGAAGTTATACCGTGGTTGACAATCTCGGTCCGAGGTCGAGCTTGAGCCGGCAGCCTATACAACGGTCATAGTGTAGTTCACAATCTTGGTCCGAGATCGAACTTGAGCTAGCAGCCGTTGCAGAAGTTATACCGTGGTTGACAATCTCGGTCCCAGGTCGAACTTGAGCTAGCAGCCGTTGCAGAAGTTATACCGTGGTTGACAATCTTGGTCTGAGGTCGAACTTGAACCAGCAGCCCATGCAAACGGTCATACCACGGCCCGAAATCTCGGAACAAGATTGGGCTCAAAACACCTATTTCAAATGCGCGGTATGTCACAACTAACAGAACGTAGTACTGATACTCATGCGACGAATTGGCGAAGTGGCTAGAGCGAGCGATTCGTAATATGAGAGACCGTGCGTTCTTGGGTTCAAATCCCCTCGTAGTACGAAAAAAAAAAACTCCTACCTTTCTCAGAGAGGGTCGTGCGTAACGAATAATGTAGGCGGTTAGTTGATAACTAGGTAGGGGTACACACGGTATACAAACCGAATGCGTGACGAACATAATTGGTTAATATACCTACATTCCAGTAGGGAAACACAGCCTTGGTATATACAATACCGAGCGAACTGAAACTAAGATTTTCAAAATTCTAATTTTTATTGTTACTGCTGGCATCGAGCACGTCAGGCAATATTGGGCCACCGTAACATCGAATCTTGGCCCGGTGCCGGCACCCAAGCTTGGTCCGACTTCCTTTCGGTGTTATTGGCCCAATACGGAACAGCGTTACATTTAAATCACGGTCCAGTACGGTAAATATAACGCGGCCCAAGCTCGTTCGCCAATATTGAGCCACCGTAACATCGAATCCTGGTCTAGTGCCGGCACCCAAGATTGGTCCGACTTCCTTTCGGTGTTATTGGCCCAATACGGAACAGCGTTACATTTCAATCACGGTCCAGTACGGTAAATGCAACGCGGCCCAAACTTGTTAGCCAATATTGAGCCACCGTAACATAGAATCCTGGTCCGGTGCCGGCACTCAAGCTTGGTCCTACCCCATGTAACATCATCGGTCCAATACGGAACAGCGTTACATTTCAATCACGGACCAATATTGAATAGCAATCGCGGGCCAAGATTTTTCGAGCGGCTGCAACGTTGGACCAACATCGCGCCGTCATGAAATTTCTGCTCGGGATATTGTACTTTGTGAGATAAGGTTGCAGATATAAGTGAATACTGACGATGTAAACCCGGTAAGTGAACAATTTACTTGTAGACTGAGAAAAAAGCTAACAATAAATCGAATCGTCTCATTATTTTGATAATTTCTTCCTAGTCGGTGAGAAATAAGAATTCTCTGGGCGGACAGAAGCGCGCGCGAGCGGTGGATGACGTCGGAGCACGCGATTTTCATAAACAAATGCGCGTAATTCCGCAACTAGTCATCCGATTTGGAAAAACAAAAAACAAATTTGTTCATTAAAACATTAGGAATAAAAATGCTGCGAACAATTTTTCTCGTAAATATTAAGGTAAAGGACCCAGTACCGGAACGAGACCCAATATCGGAACGATTTGACACTCAATAATTTATATTTAATCTCGTACGCGATGGAATTTTTCGAATCTTGATTCATTTGATACCTTAATCTTTCATTTATATAACATATATAAATGTGAATTGAAAGTATATTCAAAGTATGAAATAAAAATTGTCAAATATAGCAGTAGTCTCAGATGTACGACTTTTCCAAGTTCCTTAATGGTTTTGTTAAGAAATCAGTCGATGATCTTAAGCTTGTAGAAAGTGCATAAAAAAACTTTTCGGATATTTTTGTTTTTTTTATGTGTTTATAGAAGTATTTTGAAATCAGAATAATTTATTTATAATTTGAGCAAAATTCCCTTTTCATTTAAATTCTACCGTTCCTTTATTGGTCCCCTAAAAATGAGCTGTACCCAGTGTCGGAACAGCCATCCATGTTGCTTTTATCGCATGACACATGCGGGGCATTTTATTTAGTGTACAGATCGAGTGGGGCCAAAAAATTAATTTGTGATTGAATATTTAATGCAGTAAGTACGTTTGTTATAAAAAATACATGAAATATACATTAAATTTAATTTAGATGGTGAAAATTAATCTCTGTGTCAAATGTTTTATTCGGAAACTATTTAATTCTAGTATAACCTCAAAATCATTTGTTTCTATTTTATTATTATTTACTTGATAAAATGTTTATTTATTTTTTTTCTTATAAAATATTAAATCATTCAAAAATATAAAATGCATTTTATATTTGTACATATTAAATAATTATTGAAACTCACTATAATGGAGTACATGGCATTTATTTTATATATCAATTATTTACTTATTCACAGGTTGTAAATAAAAAGAAAAAAAAAAGAAAATAAAAATTAATTTATTATTAAAGAATAATAAAACCCTTTTATAATAGAATTTTTCGATGTTAAATGCTTCTATCACTAATTATTATTGCCTTAACTCATTTATCATTAATTATTTCTTCTAATTAACTGCTATATTATTCAATCACTTTAAGGTAAGCATAATCCTTTCATTGAAATAAACTCATTTTATTGACCGTTCCGGTACTGGGTTAACTATGTTCCGATACTGGGTCTGGGCTTTTTAGGTGTTCCGATACTGGGTCTTTTAGACTCATTCGTAAAACGAAATTTTAATATATTAAATTTTAGTAAAACTAATCAATGTAATTACGCCTGAATAGCTAAATATCTATTCCATCCGGTGAATTAATTCATTTTTGTCCATCAGCTACTTAAGTATTTTGCAAATAAGAAAAATCAGTCATATACCCTCCGTCGTTCCGGTACTGTGTCCTTTACCTTATAGATTTTGCGAAAAACGTCATTTTTGTCGGAAGAACGTTGAAAATTGTTAATAACAATGTGTTCGCCCAACTTTATGAAAAAAACACCGATGGATTCGGATTCCTCACCCCCGAAAACATATAAAAACACTTCGAACGGCTCCGGACCTAACAGTGTATACAGAGAGGGGGTATTGCGTATGGACTACAGTCAATTATCTAAAATTACCAAAATTTGAGCCACTAATTTGCAAATAACTTGGCCAAAACAGACACATTTAAAAATTCCCTCATTCATATGATGAGGATTTGTCGCCCGAACAAAATGAGCCCTCAAAGACCCCAATCGAACCAACGATGCTCCTAAAACCTTACGACACAGCTGTAAAAACATAGTTTTGAGATAAACGCGTTTGAAGTTTTTGCAGAAAAATTGGTAATTACTTATCTGGAGGCTCATACATCAAAAAGTTTGCTATAGAAAAGTGAGGTGAACAGTTTTTTTTACAATTTTTTTTTTCTTAATAATTTTTTTTTTTTTTTTTTTAATAATTTTTTTGTTCCGCACACAATTTTCTCGAAATTTGTTTTTTCTTACTATAGCAATTAACCGTTGTTTTTTTGCTGAGGAAGATCTTCGGCCTGTCTTTTCAGGGGCAGTGTATTCTTCTAGAGTATTGCCATCTTTCCTTCTCATATTAAATTTAATAAAATTTTCCCATTATATTCGAAAATCTGTGAACAAAAAGAAGAAAAACTTTAACCACCCACGAGTCAGCAGGAGCGTAGTGTGAATAATAGATATTACTATTTTAATCGAATACTCACTTTTAAGTTATAGTACACTTTTCGAAGCACATCACCACCCGTACAACGATAACACGCTAGATATTCAATGAATTGATGATTATTAAGTGCTGAAAAGTACTGTTTTTATACGCTGGAAAGTACTGTTTTCATTAATTTTCTTCAATTCCGAAACACTGAAAATCCCGCGAACGCTCACGTAACCTCGAAAAATATTGAACAAGTAAAGGCGATCATACACCATGTGATCAATATCGGAATCAAGCGCCAGCGCCACTTGCGCCAGATCGCGATAGCCAAATGGCGAACTTCAAATCCTTGACGATTTCGTCGAAGTCAATTCTTTCAGAGATGCAGGAGACATTGAGGTAACATAAACTGCAGAAAACGAAAACCCGATTATTTCGAAAATTCAAGCTGTACCCTGGCGGAAATATTTTTACGAATTTTTATGAATATTTTCAATAATTTCTACGAATCAAACTATGACGTTTTACGGAATTGACTACGAATTTTCAATGCATTTCGGACAAATATTAGTTTTTTCGTAGTAAGCTGTCGTCGAAAATCTTAGAATTTCGTAATTTCTGGTTGAATAACGTACTTCCCTAGTTAAAATAATTTCTATGATAAACTACGAATAATTATGAATAACCATGGCCCGATGACCTGATCATTATATTTTTGTTTATTTTCGATATTATCCGGATAAAAAATATTTTTTTCACCAGTTGATTCTTTTTCGAGCGGTAGAGCACGCAGTTAATATTTCCTGGATGTTAGAAATCATCTCTTCGACGACTAATTATTATTATTTTTTTTTTTAATTCATGTGGGTCACCCATCCAAATTCTGGCCGCAGTCGATGGTGCTTAACTTCGTTGATCGGCTGACGTCCGGTGTTCATCTAGAGCTAATCGGCGCCTGTGACAATACGTAACACTTTTTGACTCGATAGGTAAACTTTGATTTGTGAGAATTTACATCAATGGTATGTAGGGGAGACCGGGGCTAAAAGTTCCGGCGGGGAAGTTGTTCCGATAGTTGTAGCTCCAAGATGCAAAGAGAATTTGATATTTTTTAAGCGTGGCTGGATTCGTCACTCTGGTGACTTATGAATGCGCGCTTGAAAAATATTGATTCGAACTATCGATCCGAAATATCGATCATCGGAACAACTTACCCGCGGAACTTTTAGCCCCGGGCTCCCCTACTTGAAAAAAATAAATGATAGCAAAATTTTACGGTCAATTCGAAGATTTCTGATGATTAAATAGTATATTATAATTTCATTCGATTGCATAGAATAGTATATTGTGTATCAAGGAAGCTAAGTTGGTCTTGATACGCCGAGCGTGATGTTTGCAGTATGAGTCGTAAACGTCGCGCGCCAAAGGCGCGCGAACGTCGAAGACGAATACTGCAAACACGCGAGGTGTATGAAGACCATAGCCTCCGTGGTACACACCATATTTTATGTAACGCGGCGCGATTTACAAGCGAAGGTGTTCGCCTCGTTCTGAAAACATCGCGTTCATTGAACTAATGCCAACCACCTTCAAGTTGATATGCTGCGAAGATAATGCAGAATAAGTCTCGACAGTCGTGTTCATTATTTACCTGCAGAGAGGCATCTAATGACTCTATTATGTTCCTAGGACAATAAAATAAGCGAAAATGACTCGCACCACTATCTTTTTTTTCACTGATCAATAAGCGCCTACTTTATGTTCGCCGAACAAAGCTCATAAAGCGCGTAAATCGCGCCTGTGTTACATAAACATTCTTTTTCGGGTAAATTCCGTGAAAGTGGTAGAAATACTGCAGTCAGCAGAAAAGCTTATAGGGGCGAGCGGTTCAAAGAGGGCACATCGGCCAAAAAACAAAAAATTCTTGGAAAATTGTCGATTTTTTTTTTTCAATAAAAATTGTTTTCCGAAGAAATCAGTATAACCACGAATCGGGATGGCCTTCACGTCATAAAATGCCGCGCTCTGATTGGCCAGAATCCGGATGCTAAAAATAATCAGTATAATAACGAATCGGGATATAGGTACTTCACGTCGTCAAATACCGCGCTCTGATCAGAGTTGGGCACCACTAATTACAAATTGTAATTAATTACATTGAAATTACTAATTACATTCGTAATTTGTAATTAGAAAAAAATCAATTACTCATTACATTTGTAATTTGTAATTAGAAAAAATTCAATTATTAATTACATTTGTAATTTGTAATTAGAAAAAAATCAATTACTCATTACATTTGTAATTTGTAATTAGAAAAAATTCAATTACTAATTACATTTGTAATTTGTGATTAGAAAAAATTCAATTACTAATTACATTTGTAATTTGTAATTAAAAAAAATTCGATTACTAATTACATTTGTGATTTGTAATTAGAAAAAAATTCAATTACTAATTACATTTGTAATTTGTAATTAGGAAAATTTTAGTTACTAATTACATTTGTAATTTGTAATTAGAAAAAATTCAATTACTAATTACATTTGTAATTTGTAATTAGGAAAATTTAAGTTACTAATTACATTTGTAATTTGTAATTAGAAAAAAATCAATTACTAATTACATTTGTAATTTGTAATTAGAAAAAGTTTGGTTACTAATTACATTTGTAATTTGTAATTAAAAAAAAATCAATCCCTAATTACAATTGCGGAAAGTAATTAGCAGCTATTTTTCTTCTAATTACAATTTTTCAAAGTAATTAAAAGAATGATTCAATCCATTGTAACGTGGCAAACGTTGTGACCTCCTCCTAACCAACCAAACCAACGTAATTGAGTCCCGAGCCTAGAGTCAGGAGTACCGAATTCAAATTCTTACCGCCTTCGTCCTAGCGTGGCCATGTTAAGTACGGATCGCCGCACGCGGCTGACCGGCAACGGCCAGCGCTAAAAGGACGAACGGCGAAGATAGGAAGATAAGGTACCGAGACATGTCTAGCTCATTCCGGTTTTGCGCTAACGTGCGACAACGTGTAGCCCTCAACCGTAGAATCGAGAGAGAGAGAGTTTTCCTAGAGTTTTCATTGAGTGGAGTTTTGACCGTGATTTGCTTATTTGTGACCCCCCTGCTGTTCTACTGGACTTTGATTTGGACATTTGGACTGGACTGTTACTGATTTTATATTACACGACTCTCGCCTATCCCCGGACTACGAACCGACACGAGGCCGAGAAAACGTGGAAGACCAGGTAGGATCTATCCAATATCCACCCCCTCAAGTTCAGCTAAAACTCATTCCCTCAAACCCCAGAGCTAGAGTCCCGTGAGAGTCCCGATAATAGTCCGGTATCCCCGAGAACAGTCTCCGCACCCTGGTACCGAGTCCAGGGAGTGCCGAGACAACGGTTGAGAACCGACAGGTTCGAATCTGTTGTTGTTCTCCGTGGCTGTCGATTCTGCGCGCCTGCGAGCCGGCTAGCACCGCCGCTGCGCAGAATTCGCTAAACGAGAGTCGACGCCATATTGCCCGGAGTGCTCTGACGTCACGCGTCGCAGATCGTCTGCAGCGAGTCAGAGAACTCTAGTGGCCGAGGACAGAGTTCCGATTCCCTTCCCCTCCCCGCTGTTGAGAGATCAGCTGTCAGTCAGAGACTAGAAGCGTCTGCTTCGAAATCGACTAGACAGCCGTACCTCCAGCCGGTTGAGAGAGGAGGGATAGAGAGAGAGAGAGTCCACTACCTGCGATAAGCGTCAACATACCTTTTCTTTTCACCTTTATTATAATTGCTATATTTAATTAGGAGTAGAGTCACTTTTGAATTATTGAATTTAGAGTCATTTAATTTATTGTAGTTTCCATTGTATTTAGTCTTCCATTCATTTCGTATTTAAAACATAAAGTAGCGGTGAGACAAGCTGAAGCCAGATAACAGGCTGCACAAAATATTGTTATCTTTTTCTTTTTTTCTTTTTAACTAATAAATTATTCTTTCAAATCTATTTCGTATGGTGTTGAGTGTTTTTATTTCTCGCCCCCACGAACTATCCCTCTACCGACAGGCTAGCTGGAGCGAGAGAGAGAGAGAGAGAGAGGACTCTGAGCCCGGAGTCTGGCGCCCAACTACATCCTAGAGCTAGTCGGAGGAGGTAACGACGTTGGTGCTAGTTTGTTAACTGATCGTAGTTCCTGCGGGTAACACCCGAGCCCGCGGGAATCGCTGTTACACCATTTACAGTTTTTAGATGTAATTATATCTCGGTATATACTCTTATATCTGGGTATATACAACCATATAGCCATATATTCAGGTATATCTCGGTATATACCCCTATATCTGGATATGTACAACTATATAGCGACATATTCAGGTATATATCGGTATATACCCCTATATCTGGGTATATACAACTATATAGCGACATATTCAGGTATATCTCTATATAAAACCTTATATCTGGGTATATTAGGGTGGGCCAAAAAAAACTTTTAATTTTTTTTTCTTTAGCTACCATGAAAATATCGTCCAAGATGACGAAAAAAAAATTCTCTGAAAGTTTGAGCTCTTAATATTAATATTAAGAGGTCGCTCATCGTGATTTTTGATTTCCCATTTGAATAACATAGGAAATTTTTTTTTTTTCATTTGTAATTTTATTGCGCTCGAACGAATTATCGGCCAGTGGAATTGAATACATATACTTCAAGGGAATTAAACGATCTACAAAAAAGGTCTGATATGATTTTTCGCTAAGTCGAAAAAAAAAGGAAGTCAAAGTCATCATATAACATTTGAGGTTGAACTTTAACCTTGAATAACTTTCAAACGAGTGAACTTAGCGAAAAATCATATTTGACCTTTTTTGGAGATAGTTCAATTTCCTACTAGAATATGTATTGGTTTTTATCACACGCTGATTCGTTAAAACGGAATAAAATTCCAAATGAAAAAAAAAAAAATTCCTGTGTTATTCAAATGGGAAATCGATAATCACTAAACGCCACCTCTTAATATTAATATTAAGAGCTTAAAATTTTACAGGATTTATTTTTCGTCATCCTGAACAATATTTTCATGGTAGCTAAGAAAAAAAAAATTATTCTTTTTTTTTGGCCCACCCTAGGGTATATACAACTATATAGCGACATATTCGGGTATATATCGGTATATACCCCTATGTCTGGGTATATACAACTATATAGCGACATATTCGGGTATATATCGGTATATACCCCTATATCTGGGTATATACAACTATATAGCGATATATTCGGGTATATATCGGTATATACCGACATATCTAGGTATATATGACTATATATCAACGAAATCAGGTATATCTCAGTATATACCCCTATATCTGGGTATATACAACTATATAGCGACATATTCAGGTATATATCGGTATATACCGATATATACCCGAATATGTTGCTATATACCGATATATACCCGGATATGTCGCTATATAGTTGTATATACCCAGACATAGGGCTATATACCGATATATACCTGAATATGTCGCTATATAGTTGTATATACCCAGATATAGGGGTATATACCGATATATACCTGAATATGTCGCTATATAGTTGTATATACCCAGATATAGGGGTATATACCGATATATACCTGAATATGTCGCTGTATAGTTGTATATATCCAGATATACCTAGATATGTCGGTATATACCGATATATACCCGAATATGTCGCTATATAGTTGTATATACCTAGATATGTCGGTATATACCGATATATACCCGAATATGTCGCTATATAGTTGTATATACCCAGATATAGGGGTCTATACCGATATATACCTGAATATGTCGCTATATAGTTGTATATATCCAGATAGAGGGGTATATACCGGATATACCTGATTTTGTTGATATACAGCCATATATACCTAGATATGTCAGTATATACCGAGATATACCTGAATATGTCGCTATATGGTTGTATGTACCCAGATATAAGGGTATACACCGAGATATAATTAGATCTAAAAACTGTAAATGGATTGAATAATTCTTCTAATTACTTTGAAAAATTGTAATTAGAAGAAAAATAGCTGCCAATTACTTTCCGCAATTGTAATTGGGGATTGATTTTTTTCTAATTACAAATTACAAATGTAATTAGTAACCACACTTTTTCTAATTACAAATTACAAATGTAATTAGTAATTGATTTTTTTCTAATTACAAATGTAATTAGTAACTTAAATTTTCCTAATTACAAATTACAAATGTAATTAGTAATTGAATTTTTTCTAATTACAAATTACAAATGTAATTAGTAACTAAAATTTTCCTAATTACAAATTACAAATGTAATTAGTAATTGATTTTTTTCTAATTACAAATTACAAATATAATTAGTAACTAAAATTTTCCTAATTACAAATTACAAATGTAATTAGTAATTGAATTTTTTCTAATTACAAATTACAAATGTAATTAGTAATTGAATCTTTTCGAATTACAAATTACAAATGTAATTAGTAATTGAATTTTTCCTCATTACAAATTACAAATGTAATTAGTAATTATATTTTTTCTAATTACAAATTTGCCCAACACTGGCTCTGATTGCCAGACTAGCACCCGCACGGAGAGAAAAGACGTGCAGTGAGTCCCCCGCGACGGAGAGAGATTGTCATTTTTGTAGCAGCGCCGCTATCCGTTCTTTCGGGGGAGCCACTACTCCTCAAAGAGTAGTGACTGCCCCGCAGGCGGGTTTTCACTGTACCGGCGGCGTGAGTTCCACTTTTTCGTGTAACGTCTGCAGCAGCCCCTCGCACTTTTGGGAGAGCTGCTGCCCCGAAAGCGTGTTGCTACTCCTCGAACTCGCGGTACAGCAGCGCCACTACCGTTCGTACAGTGACTGCACGTCTTTTCTCTCCGTGCGGTCAGTCCCCAGTCAGGCACTTTGTCAAAAATACTACCCGGCTAGCGCCTGGTCAGAAACCTTGTTGTAGCCGGGACAGACCGGGAAATTTTCACACGGCATGTTACAGTAGGAAAATCGAATTATTTGTAAATTGTTGTAGAAATTCGTAAATTTCTATGAAAATCGATTGAGAACTACAAAAACAAATTTACATATTTTAGGGTCGTGAATTTCCGTAATAGATTGTTGAATGTTTTAATCATTTGTAAATTGTTGTAAAAATCCGTAAATTTCTATGAAAATCGATTGAGAACTACAAAAACAAATTTACATATTTTAGGGTCGTGAATTTCCGTAATAGATTGTTGAATGTTTTAATCACTTGTAAATTGTTGTAAAAATTCGTAAATTTCTATGAAAATCGATTGAGAACTACCAAAAAAATGACAAATTATTTTGAGGTCGTAAATTTCTGAAATAGATTATAAAAAGTTCTGGTTATTTGTAAATTGTTGTAAATATTCGTAACTTTTCATAAAAATCGATGACAAACTACAACAAAAAAATTTACATACTTTGGGGTCGTAATTTTCCGTAATAGATTGTAGAAAGTTTTAATTATTTGTAAATTATTGTAGAAATTCGTAAATTTTTATGAAAATCGATTGAGAAGTACGAAAAAAGAATTTACATATTTTAGGGTTGTGAATTTCCGTAATAGATTGTGGAGAGTGTTAATTATTTGTAAATTGTTGTAGAAATTCGTGAATTTCTATGAAAATCGATTGAGAACTACAAAACAAATGACATATTTTGTTATCGGGAATCTCCGTAATAGTTTGTTGAAAGTTTTAATTATTTTTAAATTGTTGTAAAAATTCGTAAATTTCTATGAAAATCGATTGAGAACTATAAAAAAAAATGTACATATTTTGGGGTCGTAAATTTATGTGATAGATTGTAGAAAGTTTTAATTATTTGTAAATTGTTGTAGAAATTCGTAAATTTCTATGAAAATCGATTAGGTACTACGAACAAAAATTGAGATATTTTGGGGTCGTGAATTTCCGTAATAGATTGTAGAAAGTTTCAATTATTTGTAAATTGTTGTAGTAATTCATAAATTTCTAAGAAAATCGATTACAAACTACAAAAAAAAATACGTCTATTTTGGGGTCGTACATTTTCGTAATTGGGTGTAGAAAGTTTTTATAATTCGTCAGATTTTGTTAAAAATGGTAGGATTTCCTAATTATTCATTACACGTAATAAATTTTCATAGTAATTCGTTAATTTCTAAGGCAAACTATTACGAAATCTACTATTTTTTACGAATTTTAACGGAAACGTAATTTTCATAAAACGTAGTAGTTTGTCGTATAAAAAATTTCCGCCAGGGTACTGGTCCCCTTAAGAAAAAGGAATAAGGTATCATCATCAGGGAAAGGAGCGAAAAGAAACGTCTGACCTAAAATAATGTTTTCTTACCTCCGGGCCGAAAGCGACAACTTTCGTGCCGCTGCGCGAAACGAAGTTCCCGTTTTTCGGTTCCGTCGATGCGAAAAATCGTATACACTCCTCGGGCAGTAAATATGAAAGCCCCAGATCACATGTTTGTCGACCTCGGCTCCGCCTCGGACGACAATTACATGTGATCTGGGACCTTCCTTATTTTACTGCCCTAGGTATGTAATATACTATTTTGCAACACCTGCTTCGAAAGTTTGATTTTCGAGGGCTGTGTAGCGAGCGCAAACTACCTTATTTCCGAGGGGTGAAATAAAGAGAGAGTTGGCGCATGCGCACACCGCAAATACTCTACTTTGCGCACTAGTGCTTTTGTCGCGCATGCGCACATCGCGAATACTCTACTTTGCGCACTAGTGCTTTCTTCGTGCACTGTGTCATGGCGGTGGACAGTCGCGATGTGAGGTTATATTGATTAATCAATCTGTCTCTCAAATCAAACTTTCTTCGCAGGGAGTTACAAAAAATATCGTGTGATACACGTGCGGATAGGCAATATCTGTCTCGTGTCATTTACAGCACTCGCCTTCGGCTCGTGCTACAAACGACACTCGTCGGATATTGCCTACCTTCCGCACTTGTATCACAATATACTATTATTGAGTTCAGGCATGAAATTCCACCAAAGAAATAAAAACGCAATTTTAGTAATGTAAGTACTGTTTTTCCTTTTAACGCCTTAAGTTTTATACTTATTTCTCAAAATCACAAAATTGAATATTTGTGATTTGACAAACAACATTTTTTTCCAAAATTCCAAAATTCATATCTCAAAAAAATAAAGAACACCTCTTTGGAATTCTCAGGGTCTTTTAACAAAAAGTAGAGGTATTACGTAAAAAAAAATTAAGCCCAAAAAAATATATCAGTTTTTGATTTATTCAATGTTGAAAATTTCAAAATTTCGAAACTTTTTAATTTTCCAAATTTTTTTTTATATGATATATTTTTTCGTAGCCCCAAGTATCTTCTTTAGAGCGAACCCAAGTTCTTTTCTGTAACTATAATAGTTTTCAAGATATTTAAAAAATAAACTTGAAAAACTGGAAAAATAGTGAAATTTCGAATTTTGCATAACTTTCCCAAGAAATGTTTTTAATTTTTTCCTGTGGTAGAACTTGGTCTAATGATGAAAGAAATATTCCCACCAAAGTTCATCCAAATCGAAAGGGGTCGATTCCAACTATTGGTCGATTTGACATAGAAGACCCTTATATGTATATCAAGTGTAAGTGGGCCTCGCGTTTGTTACGACTAACGGACCGGCAAAACCCACGGCGCCACCGGACGACTGTACTGACAGAATCGAAACGATCTCCGAATGGACGCTCCCCAGCCAACCCCAACGGTCTTCGCTGAGTTAGCGAAAAGTTAGCGAATTAGCGAAAGCTACAGAATCGCAACCCCGGAGTGTGATCCCGATATTCAATTGGCAGTGACTTTTTTTCAGATCCTTGTGACTGTCGTCAGTATTGACAATCTCAATGTAGTGACATGCAGTCGAGGTGTGAAAATCTGCCCAGATGAACAACTAACTGAGGGATTCAAAGATAAAATTTACGATATAGTTATTTTGCCTGGTGGGCTTGCTGGGTCTCAAGCTCTAGCTAAAGTGAGTTGATTTTTCATTACTATTATTATCGTGGACACTGATTCTATATCGTGGTTTGTATAGATTTAACACAGACTATTAGTGGCCTTAGAGCGACTTTCTCTTCACCTAGATACACTGATAGAAAGGTTTAGTTATAGTAAGTGAATAAATTTAGTTGGACATTTTTTGCCGATTCATTCCTCTGAAATATGGATTCGTTAACTATCAACGAATATTCATTTGTTACTATCAACTTTTACCCTCAACGGAATATTCGTTAACTATTAACGAATATTCGTTAACTATTAACGAATATTTATTTGTATTAACGAATATTCATTTGTTCGTATCCAACTCTGCCCTTCGTTAATAGTTAACGAGCCTCGTTATTAATAACTAAACCTTTCTATCAGTGTATAGAGAAGATAATTGCAGTAGTGCGTTTATTGTTTTATCCTTGTCGTGGCATCACAATTTCAATTCTAGCCCATCATCTTCACAACTTAAATTTACTTCATCATCTTCTCTATTTCTGATTCTCATCACTAGGTTATTTTTCCGGGTGATATGTGAGTTCAAATGATAATGGAATAGAAAAAAATAGACCAAGAAAATAAAGATGAAGAATAAATAAAATAATAAAATAGAGTAACAGAAATAATAATATGTTCCATTCGCATAAGCATATATGACCCATGCACGTCAAGCCGGACACCTTCTTGACCGCATGTGCTTGAAAATACTCGTAATTTTTTTCACATAATCTCTGGGTAAAACAAATGAATGAGACATTTTTTTTTCTTTTACTTTAATGGTTCAGAAGCTACAAGGAGTTGAAATTTCTGAATAATGACCAAAAATCGGAATCACGCTCTCCTGTAAACGTTGATATCTTCGGTTTCGTTTGTCGTTCATGTGCCAACAAAAACTCATTTCATTAACTCCATTACAAAATCATCAAATGAACAATTTTCTCTTCGTAATAAGCAAATATATTTTTCAAACGTGATTTTCGAGATGATAACCTCCGCTGAAAATTCTAAAAAAAGAGCGTGTTCCTTAATTAATTTTCTAAGAAACCTGTACATTGGAGAATGGAACTCCGATGAAAACTGAATTTAAATAACCATTGATTCGTGCGGAACGTGCTCTGAAACCAAGAAATGTATGCTGTACATAACAATTCCTTCCACCGCCACACTTACTCGCATTTGCACTCAGAGGCACCCCTCAATCATTTAAAAAAAAAAGTCACGCGCGTCACATTAATGCAGCAGAACAGTAGGTATTACCTGGCTCATGGACTAGTAGGCCAGCGTCACACACATCAACAGTAACATATAAACCAGGGCTGTCCAACATGAGGCCCGTGGGCCGCATGCGGCCCGCCATGGTTTTTTTACGGCCCGCGGATCTATACTGTACTTACAGAAATAATATAATATACTAGGGGGGCTCCGCCCCCCTGCGCGCTTCGCGCGCCAACCCCCCATATTTTATCAGTTGTTTTAAGACCCGAATAATCCGCGGATTGTATGTTCTTCGGAAAATGACCGAATTTTTGATGAAATCCAGTGTTTGTTTTGTGACTCCCGAATACATATTCTCCTCACATTGATATTTTAAACTTTAGACTTTATACTTTATACTACAAAGAGCCGTCGCCGCCGTGTCAGTATCGCAGGGAATCATGGGCAATAATAGGTGCAAACTGTGAGCCAATAACAACGAGTAACTATGTTCGGTTTGGTCGAAACAAAAAATAAAAATACGAACAGTAGAAGTGAAGTTTTATAATATTTCAGTTCTTCCACGTGAATCGGATTCACATAATCTGTGTGACTACTATTTTTGATTTTTTCACTTTCGATACCCGAGGAAAACCAAGGATACCCGAGGATAGCCGAGCATACCTGAGGAAACCCGAGGAAAACCGAGGATACCCGAGGATATGCGAGGATACCCGAGGATACCCGAGGATACCCGAGGATACCCGAGGATACCCGAGGATACCCGAGGATACTCGAGATACCCTTAGATGGGTTGGATTGGGTTAGATATTGAGGATACCCGAGGATACCCGAGGTTACCCGAAGATACCCGAAGATACTCGAAGATACCCGAAGATACCCGAGGATACCCGAAGATACCCGAAGATACCCGAGGATACCCGAAGATACCTAAAGATACCCGAGGATACCCGAGGATACCCAAGGATACCCGAAGATACCCGAAGATACCCGAGGATACCCGAGGATACCCGAAGATACCCGAAGATACCCGAAGATACCCGAGGATACCCGAGGATACCCGAGGATGTCCGAGGATACCGGAGGATACCCGAGATACCCTTAGATGGGTTGGGTTAGGTTAGGTTGGGTTAGGTTGGGTTAGGTTGGGTTAGGTTGGGTCAGGTTGGGTTAGGTTGGGTTAGGTTGGGTTGGGTTGAGTTGGGTTAGATATTGAGGATACCCGAGGTTAGCCAAGGTTAGCCGAGGTGAGCCGAGGATAGCCGAGTACAGCCGGGGATAGCCTAGGACAGGGGTCAGGTTAGGTTGGGTAAGGTTAGGTTGGGTTAGGTTGGGTTGGGTTAGGTTGGTTAGGTTAGGTGGGATATTACCCAGAATTCCCTGGAAAACTGACACGGCAGCGGCGGCGGCGGCGAGATATCTTTATAATATAGAGAGATATACATTTTTCATGAAATCCAGTGTTTGTTTTATGACTCCCGAACATATAAAAAGGTCAAAGGTCAAAGGTTAAAGGTCCTAGGTCCAGGAAAACAAAAGAATCTGTAATACTGGGGAAAACCCAGGAATTCTGGGGAAAACAAATGAATTCTGGGAAAAACCCAGAAATTCTGGGGAAAAAACAAAAGAATTCTGGGAAAACCCAGGAATTCTGCGAAAAACAAAAGAATTCTGGGGAAAGCAAAAGAATTCTGGGAAAACCCAGGAATTCTGGGAAAAACAAAAGAATTCTGGGAAAAACAAAAGAATCTGAAATACTGACACGGCGGCGGCGGCGGCGGCGGCGAGATATCTTTTTAATATATAGATATATAATATAATAGGAATAATAATGAATATAACTTATAAATAATCAAACATCGAAAATATGCAAACGAGGCATTCATCTATACATATTATACGTTATGAATTTCGTCGTATAAGCACATGTATTGACTTTGAGATAGTGAGTGAGCACACGGGCTCACTAACACTTGTAAGGTAAGACTTTACGTCTTTTATACCTTCATTTTATTGGTTATATATAATTAAATATAACCAATACCACCGAAAGTGGTGTAATTCGCCGAAGAAATGATTTTAAGCTAGAAGACTTAATAGTATATTGTGATACAAGTGCGGAAGGTAGGCAATATCCGACGAGTGTCGTTTGTAGCACGAGCCGAAGGCGAGTGCTGTAAATGACACGAGACAGATATTGCCTATCCGCACGTGTATCACACGATATTTTTTGTAACTCCCTGCGAAGAAAGTTTGATTTGAGAGACAGATTGATTAATCAATATAACCTCACATCGCGACTGTCCACCGCCATGACACAGTGCACGAAGAAAGCACTAGTGCGCAAAGTAGAGTATTCGCGATGTGCGCATGCGCGACAAAAGCACTAGTGCGCAAAGTAGAGTATTTGCGGTGTGCGCATGCGCCAACTCTCTCTTTACTTCACCCCTCGGAAATAAGGTAGTTAGCGCTCGCTACACAGCCCTCGAAAATCAAACTTTCGAAGCAGGTGTTGCAAAAAATTTTTTGACGAGAAAAATTTATCCGGCGTCACGGGAATCGAACCCGCGCCTACTGGCTGCTAACCCGGGGGCTTACACCCACTAGACCACCTGGCCGCCTTCAAATTCAACTCGTCATTTTTCAAGTCTAGTTCGTGTGCTTGGTATTGTAACGTTATGAATTTCGTCGTATGGGTTAAATATTGGTCTAGTGGGTGTAAGCCCCTGGATTGGCGGCCAGTAGGCGCGGGTTCGATTCCCGTGACGCCGTATAAATAAATTTTTCTCGTCAAAAAAATTTTAAGTCTTCTAGCTTATACATATTATACCTACACCATAATATATTTTCATTTGAAATGGCAACTGGCACCGACGCTGTGCGTTGAAAGTAGCTTTTCTAGCATGAAATTTATAAAATCCAAATATAGATGTTCCCTGTCTGATAAGTCACTTACTCAGTTGCTCCGTTTGTTAACAACAAATATTAAAGTTAATATTGATACACTGGTTTGTAAAAACCAGCACCCCTAAACTTCCCAATAAATTCAAGAATATAAATATTTTTCGTATGATTTTAACCTTAGTGATTGCAAGAGAATAATTACCCAACCAAATGGACACGTTTTTCATTTAATCAAAATCACTGACGGAGTCGCATACGATATATTTTATGATGCGGCCCTCATAACTTCAATTTCTTCTACAGTGGCCCTTGGGGCTACTTGATTTGGACAGCCCTGATATAAACTATCAAAGATTGGAACGTTGGAAGTTGGAAGAATTGGATTGATTCTTAATTTACACTCAACTCACGCTGGAAGTTTCGAAAAAAACAACCTAAATACAAGTCTAATTGGTTTCAATACTCGTTCGGTTGGATGTAGAGTGACACTGTTTGGCATTATTATCATATCATGTGTAAGAAAGTATATAGTATATTGTACACCAAAGGAGCAAACACCATTTTCGCTCCGGAGTGTGTAGCTTGCTGCATACCGATTTTGCTACCCGTTTTCGGGGAGAGCGGTTTTATCGACCGGAAAGTTCTTACCAGCCTTTTCTATCGCTTTTGAAGACATGACTCTACCGATTAAGTTAAGGGGGGAGTCTGGTCCAGCCGAGGTTTTTTTTCGATGCGTTTTTTTCAAAGATCACATTTATTTTGGCTGACGAAACTTTGGTTACATGTGAAGGTACATTTGCCCAAAAAAAGCACCATCAAAAATTTGATTTAAATATCTACATCCCGTGTGGAAATCTCCCGGGTTGACCCTATCAGAAGCAGGTTTCTGGCCGGGTGCCAGCCGGGAAGCCCGGCTTTTAGCCGGATTCTGGCCGAGCGTTCTGGCCAGGACCCGACCAGAATCGTCACGCTCGGCTAGCCGAGACCCAGTCGGGACGCTTGGCGGGGATCCGGTCGGGTTGTCCGACCATGGCCCAAGGAGCTTTTTGTCAGGGCTATAGAATTTATTCGTTATGGTATAGCTTAGTGTGCGTTTGGAATTAATTAACACAATTCGAAATACTTGCATAATTTTATTTATTTATGTTTTTGGACCATAACTTTATTATTATTTATTTTTCATTCTTTTCACGAGTAAAATTATACATATTGTAATTTTTCGAGTGTTCCCAATAAACCATAACGTATAAAAATAGGACTAATGTCCGGCCGAAAAACGTATATTTCACGTATACGCGTTTTACAACGTTTAATATACGTTTTTCGGCCGGACATTATTCCTATTTTTATACGTTATGGTTTATTGGGTTATTATTGTAACTTCATAATATTACAGATTTTTAAGTATGGTCAGAATCTAACTCCTCCGAACCAGACATCTCATTCCCTTTGTTACGCCTTCCATCCCAATCCTTTGCGTTCCCCAGCACATTGCCCAAAAAACCTGCAAAGGATGACTCTGTGAGAGCCTTACCGCTTCGTTCACGGTGAGTTTCTAAAAGCACACCTGAAAAATATGAAAAATCTTGAGTTTGGGTACTATATCTTTTCGAACTATGCCTTTTTTTTTTAAGTATTTTCTTACCGAGCAAGCAATCACAGAAAATGGTTCCTGTCAATAGATGTTTGCCCGGCATCTTTTTTATAGCTGTATAGCACCTAGCTAAGTTACGTGCGAGGTATTTCCTCAGAATGTTGGTCAGAGTTTTGCTCGTCACGGAATCTCTGTCGAAGAGCTTGACTAAAGACTTCATCTTAAAAAGTAAAAATTATCAGATTTTATTAATGCTGATGTGCTACATTTGAGTATCCAGATTGTACCAAAGTAAAATAGGTAGGTAATGATAGCTTACGAACGCTTCACGAAAGACTTCATTACTCATCAAGTTTGAGTTAAATTCATCGAACGCTTCGATATTTCGGAGTGGTAATTCCAATTTGTATTTGGCAATGAAGCTTTCGTGAATTCCATGTTCAACTTTGGCCCGTTGACGTATTTCTTCTTCATTCCTCTGGTTTGCTCTGATCTCTTGAAGTTCTACTTTTATTGTTTGTAGATCATCCGCAATTTGTCGAAGAAGATCTGAATCTAGAATTAGAAATAATTAATATTCAAGGTCTAAAACTCATATACAGTTCACATAATTACCGGAAAGGGACGTATGACTCCTGAACTTGGTCGGCTTCAATTTAGGGTCACCATGGTGATTATTACTTTTAACTTTCATTTTTGTGGATTTTAAGCTGGCGTCGCAATCTAAGAAAATTATGTAAATTATATTTTATAGTATATTTTTTTAATTTTTCACCAAGGTTTCACTGTATTGACAGCCAACTTACTAGATTTTGAGGTTTGTAGGCTCGTCTTGTCTGATGCAGTTGGCTTCCGTGGCTTTTTGTAGCTTTTGGTTAAAACCGAATTTCTGCTGTTATCTGATTGAGGTAATTCATATCTTCTAGATGATTGTGGACTGCATTCGCTTACTGAATCTACAGTATTATTATCGTCAGCGCGGATATCCTTTTCAGAGTCGGTATAAACCTCATCGACAGATAAACGAGAGTTCATCCTCGGAGATTGATGATCCACACTTGCTGGAAAGTATTCCTCACCTCAATAAATGATTTATCACATGATTACACTTTTTTTTTTATATTTTTTTTTTTCATAGATCAATTATATGAGGTACTTGCTTAGATGTGAATTCTCATCGACTGAAGTAAATCTGTCTCTCCGATCAGTTGAAGGTTGACTGGTACTTGGCTCGTCGAAATTACCAATAATCTTTTTTCCTGTCTCTGAACTCTTGACGTTAACAATTCCATCCTGATCCCAGCTTGTTTTTTTTAAATTAAATTCAGTTCGATTCATCTTGTTCGCTCTCAACTGATTGCATTCAAGGCCTTTATTTTTTCTTTTTAAGCTCTTTGTCAGTGAATCATTCATATCATCATTGTCATTATTATTAGCGATGTCATCATCATCCGAGTTTAATTCCAAATCTTGTAAAGCTGCTTCAGTCTCTGCGCTAACCTTAAGTTTTTTTTGCTTTATTCGACGTACAATTTCAGTGGCCTTGTCTTCAGGAGCTTTGTCGGCATCGGTTGTAAAAGCAAATTCTTTGGCATCTAATTCTTCCACTCGACTTTCGGCTTGCTCATAAGATTCTATGAGGAAATGAATAAATTGTTACCGTGCAAGGCGGATAATGAATACAGAAAAGTATACCAAAAGGATATTTCGCTGATTGGAAGGATTCAAATGAACTTACGAGCTCCACCTTTCAATTGTATATTATACTCTGGCCAGTCTGCGATGGGGTCACTCTTGGACCGGATTAGATGATGCAGCAGGTCACTTGTTTCGTCTACGTAAGGGGGCGGCATAAATTTGACCACCAATTTTCCTGTTTTCTTGCTCACACTGACCCATTTGGCTGGCACAAAGTCATACTGTTGCCTAGCAGTTTTTGGACCACGTTTATTGAATTGTATTACCAGGTAATCATATGTTTTTAGAGCCTTTTTCTCTCCACGGTCACAATCGCCATCAGCCATGATTAGCTCTAGCTTCGTACTATAATAAAGATGAAATTGAATAACACTGGAACAAGCTCACGTGAAGCCATTCATATTCACTGAACATTAATTTGATCTCACCTTGATGAAAACTGTGGACTTTAAAACCGAATTGGAATAATTAACGACGCGACTGGCGTGTTTCGCAATGTTTGATAAACAAAAAAAAGGTGGCAAGTAAACAAAGATGTCCACCCAGTGCCACCTAACGCTCGCACCATTCAAATTCACGCGCGTGCATAATCTTCAAAGCACCAAACGAGTATTTTCATCTAGCCATAATATTATTTATATTTATTATTTAAATCACAAAAGCTACAAATCATTTTTATATTTTTTATTTTTATACATCAACAGATAGTGTTTTGCAGGGTGAGGAGAGTTAATGGAGCATTCCAACAGCAAAGCAGCGTTTTATATCGTTTCCCCCAACAATAGATAATTGAACTAACTTATTGCTAATTAAAATTACTGGTCGAGTTATGACAATATTCGAGGGTTTACTTTTCAGTTCCCACATCTCCAATTTTGTTGAATCACAAGGAAATTGATAAATTGGTTGATCCTTTTCCCAGATAACACCCCTAATCTGTAGTCCTCCTCTATTCTCAAGATTTCCGAAAAAAATTTGTACCTTCATAATGGTACCGTCGTTTAAGAGTAGCACATTGTTTGGAGATGAGGCAGATATTATGTGTTTCTTGTATTTAATTTCTTTCACTCGATCGTTTCGGATTTTAGTGATTTCGACAAGCGGAGGTAACTGTGGTTTTTTTTTCCGCAGGGATGATTGCTCGTGCATTCTACGACACAATTGTGCCAGAGGCCGATAGGCAGTCCGGAGTTGATTATGAATTTTATACAACGCAAGCATGTTTTACTCGCTTTTCCGTCACTGTTTTGGGGAGCGAAAGTCGGAGTTTCCATGACTATCGAGCAAGTTTGTGTTGGAAGGGATCTAAGGAGGCACTTTCTCATTTTTTCTGTCCTGGTAACTGACTTTTTCTGTTTTCTGACCAATCAAACGCATAATTAGGCGTAACAACGCGTTGTTATGCGTTTCTATGCGTGTTTGTATACCGTCGACTTTGTGTATCGGATCGAGCTCAAACTCGTGAAACATACTTTTGTTGTATAAAATATCCCGTGCACCACGGCCTCGAAGGTCTTTTCCGCCGAGCGTATTTGCAATACTCGTCTTCGACTCGTCTACGACTCGTATTGCAAATTTACGCTCGGCGTGAAAAGACCTTCTTTGCCTCCTTGGTGCACAATATACTATTACCCAACCGATTTTCAAATGGGAAAGCCGAGATCACACTAAGGCTACATTTCATATTAAGTACATCATCTGCCATATGAATCAAATGGTGTGCATTCAGAACCTGTGATTTTGCACCATAATAATCTTTCATGGCTATGAAGAAACTGATTAAGTATTGTTTGGCAGATCTGGCATATTTCAAACAAACTGTTTTCGAGCATAGAATCCTGCACGCAGCGTGAAACAGTAAAAAATGTTTGTACAATTCATCTCTTAGTAATCCTTTCAGAATGATCGGCCCAGAATATAATAGGAAAAACCTGAACTCAGTAGCTTTCCACTTTCCGTAGTGCTTGATAGCTCTAGTTTTCCGCTGAAATTCGCGCGGAATTTGACACCTGATATATCCCAGATGATTAGAGAGTTCGGTTTTATTTCTAACACTTAATTTATAATTTAAATTACCTGACATCCAATACTCTATCAGTTTTTTCATAATCCCTTGGCAACAGAGATGCATAAAATCCAACACGAAAAGAACAATCATATTTATCATCGGTAGTAACCGTGAAAATGATGACGGTCCATGATGGTGTTCGGGCTGATCAAAATTTCTGAAGGATTCGTCGGTTCTTTCTTCAGAATCGGTGGAAGGGTATACAGTAGTGAAATCAATTTTTTTACCGTATATAGTGCATCTTTCACAGGCGCAAATGCCACCATGGCCTAGAGTATCCTTAAGAAAAGCTCTAGCTGGCGTGTCAGCGATGATACATTTTAGAGTGATACGGAATAGTTCACCAGAAATTTCAATTCCAGATCTATGCAATTGGTTGAATTCATCAACAGAGGGATCTAAAAATTGTTGTAAATTGTTCGGCTTATTTTGGCCCTGAAATATTGCTATCTCAAACGGTTCATATATGTCCGGATTATAGTGCACCTTTCCCAGAAGGACCCAAAAGCTGTCGGTGCCAGATTTTGTTACGGGCATAGCATCTGCATGCACTTGTAACTCTATCACTCCATTTCGATGCAAGTTCTTGTTCACACAGTCCGCGAGTCCTTTTGCAAGGCCAAAGTAAACAAATGATCCTATTCCACCTTCAGAATCTTCCATTTCTTGTATTTGATAATCAGCGTCATTAGTTCTCAGGAATGTTTTGGATGATTTCGGCAATAAGGGCAAAAGACGAGATCTTAAAATGCTCAACAGCTTATCGAGATGAATTTAAAGTATTTTACATTCAATTGCCCATTCTTTCAACTGCTTCGTTTCTAATTGATAGTCGTCATTATCTGATTTTTCTTCTTCATCTGACGAATCACCTCCGCTTGTCGAAATCACTAAAATCCGACACGATCGAGTGAAAAAAATTAAATACAAGGAACACATAATATCTGCCTCATCTCCAAACAACGTGCTACTCTTGAACGACGGTACCATTATGAAGGTACAAATTTTTTTCAGAAATCTTGAGAATAGAGGAGGACTACAGATTAGGGGTGTTATCTGGGAAAAGGATCAACCAATTTATCAATTTCCTTGTGATTCAACAAAATTGGAGATGTGGGAACTGAAAAGTAAACCCTCGAATATTGTCATAACTCGACCAGTAATTTTAATTAGCAATAAGTTAGTTCAATTATCTATTGTTGGGGGAAACGATATAAAACGCTGCTTTGCTGTTGGAATGCTCCATTAACTCTCCTCACCCTGCAAAACACTATCTGTTGATGTATAAAAATAAAAAATATAAAAATGATTTGTAGCTTTTGTGATTTAAATAATAAATATAAATAATATTATGGCTAGATGAAAATACTCGTTTGGTGCTTTGAAGATTATGCACGCGCGTGAATTTGAATGGTGCGAGCGTTAGGTGGCACTGGGTGGACATCTTTGTTTACTTGCCACCTTTTTTTTGTTTATCAAACATTGCGAAACACGCCAGTCGCGTCGTTAATTATTCCAATTCGGTTTTAAAGTCCACAGTTTTCATCAAGGTGAGATCAAATTAATGTTCAGTGAATATGAATGGCTTCACGTGAGCTTGTTCCAGTGTTATTCAATTTCATCTTTATTATAGTACGAAGCTAGAGCTAATCATGGCTGATGGCGATTGTGACCGTGGAGAGAAAAAGGCTCTAAAAACATATGATTACCTGGTAATACAATTCAATAAACGTGGTCCAAAAACTGCTAGGCAACAGTATGACTTTGTGCCAGCCAAATGGGTCAGTGTGAGCAAGAAAACAGGAAAATTGGTGGTCAAATTTATGCCGCCCCCTTACGTAGACGAAACAAGTGACCTGCTGCATCATCTAATCCGGTCCAAGAGTGACCCCATCGCAGACTGGCCAGAGTATAATATACAATTGAAAGGTGGAGCTCGTAAGTTCATTTGAATCCTTCCAATCAGCGAAATATCCTTTTGGTATACTTTTCTGTATTCATTATCCGCCTTGCACGGTAACAATTTATTCATTTCCTCATAGAATCTTATGAGCAAGCCGAAAGTCGAGTGGAAGAATTAGATGCCAAAGAATTTGCTTTTACAACCGATGCCGACAAAGCTCCTGAAGACAAGGCCACTGAAATTGTACGTCGAATAAAGCAAAAAAAACTTAAGGTTAGCGCAGAGACTGAAGCAGCTTTACAAGATTTGGAATTAAACTCGGATGATGATGACATCGCTAATAATAATGACAATGATGATATGAATGATTCACTGACAAAGAGCTTAAAAAGAAAAAATAAAGGCCTTGAATGCAATCAGTTGAGAGCGAACAAGATGAATCGAACTGAATTTAATTTAAAAAAAACAAGCTGGGATCAGGATGGAATTGTTAACGTCAAGAGTTCAGAGACAGGAAAAAAGATTATTGGTAATTTCGACGAGCCAAGTACCAGTCAACCTTCAACTGATCGGAGAGACAGATTTACTTCAGTCGATGAGAATTCACATCTAAGCAAGTACCTCATATAATTGATCTATGAAAAAAAAAAATATAAAAAAAAAAGTGTAATCATGTGATAAATCATTTATTGAGGTGAGGAATACTTTCCAGCAAGTGTGGATCATCAATCTCCGAGGATGAACTCTCGTTTATCTGTCGATGAGGTTTATACCGACTCTGAAAAGGATATCCGCGCTGACGATAATAATACTGTAGATTCAGTAAGCGAATGCAGTCCACAATCATCTAGAAGATATGAATTACCTCAATCAGATAACAGCAGAAATTCGGTTTTAACCAAAAGCTACAAAAAGCCACGGAAGCCAACTGCATCAGACAAGACGAGCCTACAAACCTCAAAATCTAGTAAGTTGGCTGTCAATACAGTGAAACCTTGGTGAAAAATTAAAAAAATATACTATAAAATATAATTTACATAATTTTCTTAGATTGCGACGCCAGCTTAAAATCCACAAAAATGAAAGTTAAAAGTAATAATCACCATGGTGACCCTAAATTGAAGCCGACCAAGTTCAGGAGTCATACGTCCCTTTCCGGTAATTATGTGAACTGTATATGAGTTTTAGACCTTGAATATTAATTATTTCTAATTCTAGATTCAGATCTTCTTCGACAAATTGCGGATGATCTACAAACAATAAAAGTAGAACTTCAAGAGATCAGAGCAAACCAGAGGAATGAAGAAGAAATACGTCAACGGGCCAAAGTTGAACATGGAATTCACGAAAGCTTCATTGCCAAATACAAATTGGAATTACCACTCCGAAATATCGAAGCGTTCGATGAATTTAACTCAAACTTGATGAGTAATGAAGTCTTTCGTGAAGCGTTCGTAAGCTATCATTACCTACCTATTTTACTTTGGTACAATCTGGATACTCAAATGTAGCACATCAGCATTAATAAAATCTGATAATTTTTACTTTATAAGATGAAGTCTTTAGTCAAGCTCTTCGACAGAGATTCCGTGACGAGCAAAACTCTGACCAACATTCTGAGGAAATACCTCGCACGTAACTTAGCTAGGTGCTATACAGCTATAAAAAAGATGCCGGGCAAACATCTATTGACAGGAACCATTTTCTGTGATTGCTTGCTCGGTAAGAAAATACTTAAAAAAAAAAGGAATAGTTCGAAAAGATATAGTACCCAAACTCAAGATTTTTCATATTTTTCAGGTGTGCTTTTAGAAACTCACCGTGAACGAAGCGGTAAGGCTCTCACAGAGTCATCCTTTGCAGGTTTTTTGGGCAATGTGCTGGGGAACGCAAAGGATTGGGATGGAAGGCGTAACAAAGGGAATGAGATGTCTGGTTCGGAGGAGTTAGATTCTGACCATACTTAAAAATCTGTAATATTATGAAGTTACAATAATAACCCAATAAACCATAACGTATAAAAATAGGAATAATGTCCGGCCGAAAAACGTATATTAAACGTTGTAAAACGCGTATACGTGAAATATACGTTTTTCGGCCGGACATTAGTCCTATTTTTATACGTTATGGTTTACTGGGAACACTCGAAAAATTACAATATGTATAATTTTACTCGTGAAAAGAATGAAAAATAAATAATAATAAAGTTATGGTCCAAAAACATAAATAAATAAAATTATGCAAGTATTTCGAATTGTGTTAATTAATTCCAAACGCACACTAAGCTATACCATAACGAATAAATTCTATAGCCCTGACAAAAAGCTCCTTGGGCCATGGTCGGACAACCCGACCGGATCCCCGCCAAGCGTCCCGACTGGGTCTCGGCTAGCCGAGCGTGACGATTCTGGTCGGGTCCTGGCCAGAACGCTCGGCCAGAATCCGGCTAAAAGCCGGGCTTCCCGGCTGGCACCCGGCCAGAAACCTGCTTCTGATAGGGTCAACCCGGGAGATTTCCACACGGGATGTAGATATTTAAATCAAATTTTTGATGGTGCTTTTTTTGGGCAAATGTACCTTCACATGTAACCAAAGTTTCGTCAGCCAAAATAAATGTGATCTTTGAAAAAAACGCATCGAAAAAAAACCTCGGCTGGACCAGACTCCCCCCTTAACTTAATCGGTAGAGTCATGTCTTCAAAAGCGATAGAAAAGGCTGGTAAGAACTTTCCGGTCGATAAAACCGCTCTCCCCGAAAACGGGTAGCAAAATCGGTATGCAGCAAGCTACACACTCCGGAGCGAAAATGGTGTTTGCTCCTTTGGTGTACAATATACTATATACTTTCTTACACATGATATGATAATAATGCCAAACAGTGTCACTCTACATCCAACCGAACGAGTATTGAAACCAATTAGACTTGTATTTAGGTTGTTTTTTTCGAAACTTTCAGCGTGAGTTGAGTGTAAATTAAGAATCAATCCTGGAGTCCTTGAAAATCATCCGAAACATGAAATTCAAAAAAATTCCGGTGAAGTATGAATGTAGAATGCGTATGAACCACAGTTTGCAAAAAAAAATTGTTCTTTGCAAAACTGGCGGACATAAATTGAAAATTGACGACAAAAATCGGCCTTAATTTTGCGATAACTTTGTCTTATAATAATAATTTTTCAATTCTCTGTATTTTCATTTTCATCGCACAGAAATTCAATTTTCTGTAATTTAAATTTTGAATGAAGTGAATCGGATGAAAATTCGATGAGCTAGGATTCCAGCCAACTTGAAAAACGTAGTTTCGAGAAAAACGCGTTCAAAGTTCTCGCTTGTAAAATACGTACACTTGGGGTCATCAATTATGAGACGGCTCATTTTCTGGACAAAACATTCATGTTGGCAACACAAAATAAACCCACAGCGCTACATAGTGGGCCGATCGTGAAGCTTAGTCAATCTCAATAAATATCACATAACTCGTGAAAGTCCCGATAGCCAAAAAAGGAAAGGAAGAACTTATGACAGTCTGATCTAACCACTGATATATATACTAACTGGATGGAGGATAGCCCATGCCAGCCTTGGAAAAAAGAAGGCTACTTAGAAGCCTTGGAGCAGCCATGTTTGACGCCCAAAAATGGGATAGTATGTATGTCAACGCCTGTACGTGTGATTGAGTTCGCACTATGAAGTTGGGTATGAAGTAAATTTCATGCGCCTCAAATTGAATTCCCACACTTTTGGGTGTCAAAGATGGCCTCGGCTTTCGGTTCAATTAGGAATCACGGGTGACAGGCCATCCGCCATCCAGTTATATATATATCAGTGGATCTAACCTAATACCTACTAACCTAATAACCTATGGATTCACGTTTAAATCAGTTGGAAAATAATTGTAATTCATAATTTCCCCCCTCGAAGAATACAAACGGGCGAAAGTTTATTCAATCTTTTCAAGTGATGACAGAAGAAATTGTAACCTGAAAATTTACGGTAAGTCGATTTGATAAAAATACAATTAAATTACGTAATGCAAGTTACGCTGTGCCTAAAAAACCAGATTCTTCGTTGATTTTGCGTGTTGAACCATGTCCAGGACTAGATTCTAGTGTTAAGTTATTATATTAACTTAATGTGTTAATCAATGAAACACTTGTTAGGTATATATAAATGATCTTTATTAGTCATTAGGCTTAGCTTTATACAGGCCAGGGAATCTCACTAGACTGACGCCATCTTGGCGTGCCTCGTATCTCTATATGGCATAAGCAGTAATGCCAACGTACATCCATAGCAGTGATGGCAACATACATAATATATAACATCCCCCTTCTTTTCATGAGGTTTTTCAAATCTAATTACATTGGTAGTTTTGTAGATTCTTTGGAGGATTGATGACTCTACCACATCTCGTCCGGATTTCCGGTCTGGATGTCTCTCTACTACTGTTAGTTGTACTCATGTCTTCTACGGCTTCTTTGTCGCTATCGCTATTATTATCTGAACTTTCCTGACTTGGTTCACTACTTTCATTTTCCTTCCCATTTTCTTTTTCCTGATGTACAGGACCAAAAATATGTTTTCTGTTTCTCTCTATGGTTCTCCTATTTTCCAGTTCTAGCCTATAAGATCTTGGTCTATCACAGATCTGAGTGACTTTCGCTGGTAACAAGGGCTTGTTCAATTCTTTTCTTACATAGACTCGGTCGTCTACCTTTACAGGAGTCAGATCATGAGCATTTTTATCATAGTAAGTTTTTTGTGCGATCTGTCTCTCTAATAGTATTTTCTTTATCTCTTCATTTTGTTTTTGTAAATCCTTGTCTATTTTGTTAGGTATGATGCCTCTTATTTTTCTCGAAAACATTATTTCATTTGGTGATTTCAGTTTGCTACTGATTGGAGTATTTCGATACTCAAGTAAGGCAAGTGCTAAATCTTTGTTGGGTTCTTCTGCTAACTTTTTGATCATCTTTTTTATTGTGCCGATATGTCTTTCGACCATCCCATTTGACTGAGAATGTTTAGCACTGGATACTTTCCATTCTACGTTCCAGTTTCTTGCAAAGTCTTTTAATTTTGAACCACTTAATTGAGAACCTGGATCTGAGTACATTATGTAAGGTACACCATACCTAGCAAATTGTGTTTTCAAGGCATTGATTACTGATCCAGATGTTATATCTGGTAACACTGTCATCTCTACATACTTACTAAAGTGATCTATGGTTAGTAGCCAATTTTGGTTTCTACAGAAGAATATATCTACTCCCAAGATTTCCCATGGACCGTTGGGAATTTCTCTGTTTATCAGTGTCTCTTTAGAATTGTCCTTTCTATATTTCATACAAATTTTGCAGTTTTTTATTACGTCCTCAATTTCTTTGTTCATCATGGGCCAGTATAAGATCTCTCTTGCTCTATTCCTACATTTCTCGAGACCCAGATGATTGTAATGTATGAGATCAATCATTTCTTTCCTTAAACTCTTAGGTACTATCAGTCTGCTATTTCTAAAAATTAGAGCATTTGTGATGCATAACTCTCCAGATATGTTATAGTATTTTCTTGATATTTCAGGTACTGTGTTTTTTTCTTTTGGCCAACCTTGTTCTATGTATTTTTTAAGCATGCGCATTTCACTATCATTATTGGTCTCTCTTCTAAATTTCTCTTTTTTATCTAATGATATTGGGAAGTTTTCTTCTAGCAAGCAAACTTGTAACTCAATTTCTTTTTCTAAGTTTACGCTTTTATCTTCTATATACGCTCTACTTAATGCATCAGCAAGCAGTAAGTCTTTTCCAGGTTTATATTTTATTTCTAAGTCATATCTCTGTAATTTGAGTCTTATTCCTTGCAATCTGGCTGGACACTCACTTACTGGTTTCCTAAAAATGTATTCTAATGGCTTGTGATCGGACTCGACTAGAACTTTTTTAGCATAAATATACTGGTCAAATTTGATACACCCAAATGCAATGGCCAGGGCTTCTTTTTCAATTTGAGCGTATTTTACTTCGGTTTCAGTTAGGGCTTTACTTGCATATGCCACTGGGAGGCCATTCTGTAATAATACTGCACCTAAGCCATACTTTGATGCATCAACACTAAGTGTAACAGGTAATTTCATGTCAAAATATTGTAATACTGGTGATTTTACCAAGTTTTCTTTCAACTCGTTAAATGCTTTACCCTCAATATTGTCCTCCCAGTGCCACATGCTATTTTTTTTTACCAAGTTTCTAAGAATTACAGTCTTATCTGCTAAATTTGGTATGAACTTGGAGACATATGTTATCATGCCCAAGAATGTTTTTAGCTGAGCTTTATTTTTGGGAGGCTCCATATTTGTTATGGATTTTACTTTTTCAGGATCTACTTCAATTCCTTCCTTAGTGAATATGTGACCCATGTATTTTATTTTGTCAACTCCAATTTTGCATTTTTCTAGTTTAAATTTTATATTTCTTTGTCGTGCTTTTTCCAAGACTAGAGCTAAGCGCTCGTTGTGCTCTTTGACATTTGCCGCACTGATTCTTATATCGTCAACATATATGCTTACACCTTTTATATCTCCAAAAACTTCCTCAAAGCACTCTTGAAATACTTCAGTTGCTGAGCAGATGCCGAATGGCATTCTCAAATAGGGGAAGGTAGGGCAAAACGGACCGGGAGGGCAAAACGGACCGTAGGGCAAAACGGACCGAGAGGGCAAAACGGACCGCCTGAAAAATGTATTTTGAATTATTATAAAAAATTCAATGATGCATCGTAAAGTTAACCCTTGAACTTAGAAATATTTTGAGGTAGGTCTTAGTCAATCACGTCGAGTCAGACTCAGTTAAGTCATCGCAAACGACTAGAAAGGATAATTGACTCGACTAGATTGACTTAGACCTACCTCAAAATGTTACTAAGTTCGAGGGTTACCTTCACGATGCATCATTGATTTTTTTATAATAATTACGAAGAAATTTTTCAGGCGGTCCGTTTTGCCCTCTCGGTCCGTTTTGCCCTACGGTCTGTTTTGCCCTCCCGGTCCGTTTTGCCCTACCTTCCCCTACCTATACCTCCCGAATGGAGTCATTATGACCAGATAATTTGAACTTTGTTTACTTAATTTTAACTGGTGAAATGCTCTATCAGCATCAAGAGTACTGAAGATCTGATCTCCAGCAACGTTTATACTTAAATCATCAACATTTGGAATTTTATGATGCTGTCTGCGTATATACTTATTCAATTCTGTGGGGTCAACACATATCCTTATATCTCCATTTTTTTTTTTACTTATAACTATGGGATGTACCCATTCAGTCGGCTCAGAGACTTTTTCTATTATACCTTCTCTTTGCATTTTTTCCAATTCATTTTTTACTTTATCCTGCAATGAGAAGGGTATTTTTCTACAAGCTGCAACGGTGGGTATGGCGCCATCTTTTAGCTTAATTTCATATTCAAAATTTGTAACGCAACCCATTCCCGAGAATACATCTTTATATTTATCGAGAATCCCTTCTTGTGTTAAATTATTTTTTGGAAAACTCTCAATTTGGTTTATACTTTTAGTTTCTTTTGTTAAATCTACTCTCTGTATTAGGTTCAAACGTTTAAGGTCTGGCAAACCGATTACCGTTGGAGCTATTTTGTCAGTGTTATCAAATTCTACAACGACAAACTCTAATTTAGTCTCTGGCCTGTTAGTAAATTTGCAGTTTAGCTTGTATGTGCCTATCGCCTTTATTTTCATGCCACCATAGGCACTTACACCTACTTTATCCCTATTGACTTTCTTTGGATCAAGATCTTTTTCTTTCAATGTTTTTATATCAATTGCATTACAGTGTGCGCCAGTGTCAAATTTTACTTCTATTCTTAACTTATGATTTACTGTCATCGTGTCTAGCCATTCAGTTTTTTTTCTACCAGTGAGAGTAGCTACTATACTATCTATATACAACGTGTCAATCTGATTGTCTGTGTCATTTTCATATTCAATACACTTAACAGAATCAGCATTAGTACTACACATTTTTGCGAAGTGATTTTTTCCATTACACTTTGAACACGTTTTCCCGAACGCTGAACATTGCTTGTATTCATGTTTGTATCCACAGCGCCGGCAGCCTCTCCCTCCTTGACTCTTGTAATTCTGCTGGTTTTGAGTTTGGCCTGTTTTTGACGTTGACTCTCCTCTGCTGCTGCTATGTGGTTGATCCCTGCTATCCGGAACTCCTTTTTTATTTTTATTCACGTTTTTATTGTGAAATTTCAGTCCGTGAATTTCTTTGTTGTCAACGGCTAGCTTCTTCAGTTGCAGATTTGCTAACTCTGCCGTTCTACAAATTTCTACACAACTGTTATATGTTAGATTTTTTTCCCTTAGAAGCTTATTTTTTAGCTCTGTGCTTCTTATTCCACATATGATTCTATCACGGATCAGACTGTCTCTCAGGTCGCCGAAATTGCACGTAGCACTTAACGTTTTCAGATCTGTTAGGTAATTGGTGAAGCTCTCACCTTCCTGCTGGCACCTCGTGTTAAATATGTGTCTGTCTATAGTCTCATTTCCCTGTGGAGCGCAGAAATCCTCGAACGCTTTCAGCACAGCGTTCAGTTCTTTTTTCTCTGTGTCTGTCAGTGCAAAAGTGTTGTACTTTTCCACCGCATCTTCTCTAATCACGTTGAGAAGCACTGCTACTTGCCTCTCTTGCGACTTTTCCGATAGTCCCGACGCGAGGAGATATACTTCGAACTGTTGTTTCCACTTTATCCATCTTTCTTTTATGTTGCCTTCGAAGACTAGCACTGGCGGGATACGCATGGAGTTTTCCATCGTGTCTCCTACACTGAGAGAAAAAATTCGTTGAATCAAACATACTGATTCTGTTGGTTAAGAAATAGTTGCTTCAACCATCATTTTGTATGAATGAATAAGCCGTAATTGCCATAACAAATCTTGGCCATTTGAATCAAACAAATGAGTTATTCGGAACATATAGTTAATTTGACTATGTTTTTAATTCAAACAACTATATATTAGTTGTTTCGATTAAAACCATTCGGTTGAAGTAGAGAGGCAATGTGTTTAGATGCATGTATTCGGATTAACCACATACTTTGTTGTCTTGAATAAATATAGTGATTGGATCAACCGAATTCGGAATGCTTGAGACAATCGATATGCATCGTTCGATAAAACAAGTGGTTTGATAGAATCAAGTCATCCGTGTTTATTCAATTCAAACTTATAACTCTGTCAACTCTGTCAAATGCGCTAGGTTGATTTAACTGAATGTTACTTTAGTTTGAAACTTGTGATGATTGTGTCGAATAAATTGGATCGTTCGGCCAAACCGATTGTGCGTTTGGAACGTATTTTATAGATCGCTTTTTTTATTTCTAATACAAGTCAAATTTATGTCACAGAGTTTTATTATTGCATATGTTTCATATAAAGTCGCTTAATTAGCAATATCGCATCAATCTATACGCGTTACGCTCATATTTTTTACAACATTTTCCAGGCGTGCTCTCGCCTTGACACTGATCAATCATGATGGTGATCGTTGAGATTGAAATGTCTATTAGCTCTCGATTCAACACCTTGACCATAAGTTTCGATAAATAGGAAAATATGAGACCAGTTACCATAGGGTAGTTTGGCGTAGTAGGTAGAGCATGCGGTTAGTAATATAGCGAATGCGAGCGGATGTGGGTTCAAATCCCGGTTAGGGCGAAAAATTTAGGTGGCGTTTTTCGTATCGAACCGGAGATGTTTGTCCATCTACATGTCAATAGTTATGAAATGTGACAACAAATATTCACATGTACGTCACATTCCTTTTTTTTCTCACTATTTATATGTAATGCTTATGAAGTTTACCGGACTGATCAGTGGCGGTTCCAAGAAAAATATTTAGTTAGATTGAAAGATGTTCAGTCAAACAGACAGAACAGCACTTTGCTCTGTTCAAAAGTTTATTCAGTTCAAAAAGGCCACATTTTGACTGAAAAGAATTTTTTCACATCAACGAAATGGTACACATCAGTAGACCAAATCTTATTTTCACACGAATTTATCATTTTTTGAATTAACTATGCATTCGTTCAATTGAACAAGTTTCTATTTAGTTCAAGCAACCAATATTTTGTTACATTTACATAATATTTATTTCGCCACCCGTAACCGCCGCGTTTTGTTGGGCTAAACAAAGTTTTTTTGTTTCGACGAATTTTTTCTCTCAGTGTACTTCAGAATGCTCTCTGACTGAATTTATGTGCTCCCTTTGCAGAACTGGTGGCAAATCGCACAGCGCGTCGTTTCCGTTGATCACGCAATGGCGTTCTAGCTCGTTCTCCAACACTGGCAAATCTTTGTAGTCTTCGTCCGAATTCGAGCTCATTGGCCTTCCACTTATCCTTTTATTTACCCGACTGCGCCATGTTAAGTTATTATATTAACTTAATGTGTTAATCAATGAAACACTTGTTAGGTATATATAAGTTATCTTCATTAGTCATTAGGCTTCGCTTTATACAGGCCAGGGAATCTCACTAGACTGACGCCATCTTGGCGTGCCTCGTATCTCTATATGGCATAAGCAGTGACGCCAACGTACATCCATAGCAGTGATGAAGGAGAGTAAAACTCGTGGGTGTGACAGCCAATTTTATTTATTACGTGATGACGTTTCGGTCGGAGCACGGCCGACCATCTTCAGATCTAGAATATAACAATTAGGTAAAAACAGAACTTCGCAGTGCGTACCGAGTTAAGATCTTAATGACAGTTTAAGTAAAAAAGGAAAAAACAGTTCACAGAATTGATATGTTGGTTAAGTATAAGGCGTCAAATTCCTATTTTGGGCGATAAGTATTAACCTAATTAAAGTGATAACAATATACTAATAATGATTACATGTATGTTATTATCTAAAAACGGGGGGATCCAATACGGATTTGTAGTTAATTGGATTAAAATTAAAGGTGTAGTCGTTAATTCAAAAAGGTAAACAGCGTGAGCATGACATACGTAGCGCCGAGATGTTTACGCTTTGCGCGACGATGAAGCAGTGAGTTTAAAGACAGCTGAGGACCATGACGATTGCTGTCTATTTGTTAGATGTTAGGCGTTAAATTTGAAAATGACTATGCTAGAGGAACCTACGAAGGATTGAGAACAGGCGCATATAAGTTACTGAGGTTGTCAATATCGGTTCTCCGGTTTACGGTGTCATTCTTTGTGATCCAAATCATCTCTTTGATCAACCGATGGTGGACATTATTTTCAGTAGCCAAGACCGAGGGGTTGTTAAAGTCAAACTTGTGTCCTGTAACCAACGTGTGGTTAGCTAAGGCAGATTTGTCTATTTCTTTACACTTAATGCTATATTGGTGGGAGTATAACCGTTTGTGCACATGCTGAGATGTTTGTCCCATGTAACATTTTTGACAATCAAGGCAATCTAGTTTGTAAACCACATTTGACTTATCCTTAGTGGGAACTTGGTCTTTCAGTCGAGTGAAGAGGTTTCTGGTGGTATTGGAAATCTTGTGTACCACCATAACGTCAAACTTTTTAAAAATCTTGCGCAATTGTTCTGAGAGTCCTTTCACATAGGGAATCGCAGTTACCTTGGAAGGTAAATTACTGTTGTTGAGTAATCTGGCTGCTTTGATGTCCTGATGTTTTTGCTTATTATAAAGTATGTCTATTCTTTCAGTTTGTATTTGTTTGATCAATTTTGAGGGGTAGCCATTATCTAACAAAGTATCGTGGATGAGTGTTAAGTTTTTTAACCTAAGGCTTGGATGGTGTCCAAACACCGTAACCATTGATTGGTTTCGAAAAAATACGTGGTCCGGACGTTACCTCCAATTTAGTTCTCACCATCCTCCAAGATACAAAAACAATGTTGTGTCTGGATTGATAGACAGGGGTCTAAAGCTCGCACATCCAAGCCTTAGGTTAAAAAACTTAACACTTATCCACGATACTTTGTTAGATAATGGCTACCCCTCAAAATTGATCAAACAAATACAAACTGAAAGAATAGACATACTTTATAATAAGCAAAAACATCAGGACATCAAAGCAGCCAGATTACTCAACAACAGTAATTTACCTTCCAAGGTAACTGCGATTCCCTATGTGAAAGGACTCTCAGAACAATTGCGCAAGATTTTCAAAAAGTTTGACGTTATGGTGGTACACAAGATTTCCAATACCACCAGAAACCTCTTCACTCGACTGGAATACCAAGTTCCCACTAAGGATAAGTCAAATGTGGTTTACAAACTAGATTGCCTTGATTGTCAAAAATGTTACATAGGACAAACATCTCAGCATGTGCACAAACGGTTATACTCCCACCAATATAGCATTAAGTGTAAAGAAATAGACAAATCTGCCTTAGCTAACCACACGTTGGTTACAGGACACAAGTTTGACTTTAACAACCCCTCGGTCTTGGCTACTGAAAATTATGTCCACCATCGGTTGATCAAAGAGATGATTTGGATCACAAAGAATGACACCGTAAACCGGAGAACCGATATTGACAACCTCAGTAACTCATATGCGCCTGTTCTCAATCCTTCGTAGGTTCCTCTAGCATAGTCATTTTCAAATTTAGCGCCTAAGCTAAGTCTTAATTTATGTCGATCGCGTTATTGAGACTGAACGTAGTTTTTCTAGTCAAGGAAAAACCACATTTAAAAAAATGGATATTTGAAAATTATAGAAAAAAAAAAATTAATTTGGAGTACGTGGTACTTGGCGGGCCTATATTTTATAACACTATAGGATTCTACAAAAGGCCCGCCAAGTCCCACTACCTCCAAATTAATTTTTTTCTTTCTCTAATTTTCAAATATCAATTTTTTTAAATGTGGTTTTTCCTTGACTAGAAAAACTACGTTGAGTCTCTTTAACGCGATCGACATAAATTAAGGGGCAAGTATGCTTGGCGATATGTGCGGGCAACAGTAGTATCTCATTTCCATACTTTTGTAGGTGAATAATAAAGGAATTGTCATAGGTGGATATCAAAAAATAATTTTTGTAGGGAGATAATTTACTGATTGTTTTATGGCACATTAATGTACTTGGCGGAAGGTTTTTGCACCAGAGGTGCTTTTGGGGGGATCTCATTACTTTTTGTAGAATTTTGTTTGTTACAAATTCGTATCACCAATCTTCGACTCCACATCCATATATGGTTGTATATGTAGGGAAGGAGCGGGCAAAATAGGCACCCTAAGAAATTTACGCTTCAAATAGAGGATTGAATGAATGGATCTCCAAATTTTCACCGAAGAACCATGGTCTGACTGATATCGAATGTTAAACGCCCTTATCTGAAAAGTTCGCAACTGCGGGCAAAATGGGCACTTAAAGAAAGCGACCTCTAAATATTGTCCAATGTTGTCAAGTTTCTACACATATTTTTTCTTTTTGATTCCTCATAACGTTATTCGTGTGCCCATGAAAAACAAGAACAATAAAAAAACAATCCACCCTAATGGGCACCCTATAATATTGTCGAAATTTTTCAAAATTGAAAAATCTTCTGAATTTATTCTCGTATTTACTTTGGAATACCTTTTACTCTTCTACTGTGTTACTTTTCCTTACCCATTTTTGCCACCTTTCCCAAAGTTGTCAAGATGTGTAGTTGATTTGGTGTTCGAAGTTTACTAGAGCAAGTAAATAATGAAATTTAAGACGTTTTTCAATTTTGAAGTACGAAAATTTTTTAGGGATGCCCATCTGCCCCGCCCCTCTTTCCTATATCTCTTCCAATTTTTTTATGTTCTTTTTACTTTTTATTCACTATACAGATTTCGTGACTTTCTCCTATCATTCTTATACATTAAAATTTTTTTTCAATACACATACTGCCATCTGCAAGTAGTTTTTGGCAGTGGTGTACAGAAAAGTTTCTTGCGCATGCACTCTCAACTCAGAGGATTAAAATTTTTTCTCAATGCACATACTACCATCTGCAAGTAGTTTTTGGCAGCGGTGTACAGAAAAGTCTCTGCGAAAGGTTCCTTGCGCATACACTCTCAACTCAGAGGATGGAAATTTTTTTTCAATACACATACTGCCATCCACAAGGAGTTTTTGGCAGCGGTGCACAGAAAAGTCTCTGCGAAAGGTTTCTTAGGCATGCACTCTCAACTCACAGGATTAAAATTTTTTCCTAATACACATACTACCATGATCTAAAATTTGATGCAGGGAATTTTTAATTACAATTTTTTTAGTATTTTGAAAAACGTTAAAATCGTTTTCATTAAAATTTCACCGAAGTCTCCCCTTAAAAGCTAGTCTGTGCGCGAAAATAGTCTATCATAGACTATGACGTAGCCGGTCCTGGAGAATTTACAAAACGTCAACAGCTTTGTCAATAACCATCGATAAAATATTACGATTAATGTAACAGATTTCACATAACCTCAAAGTCTTGTCAGGTAAGCGAATAATAATTGAGCAGATATCCGGTGTGGCTATTCGTCCGACAACCGGACGAATACGTATAAATTATTCGTCCGACAACTTTATACGATTCGTTCTTTCATACGCTCAACCGTCCGAAAATATGACTCCAAAATATGATTTCCAAAAACCCACCACGAGACCACCGTAAAGTACAGCCTTAGACCATATAGAATGGACTGGGCATTGGAGTGGTGGGGGTGCTGCCGAGTAAGAAGACAAGGATAGCCATAGCGATATATATATGCGCACGAATAAGCCTTGTTCGTGCTAACTCTCGAAATTGAGTAGGCACTGAAATTAAGCTGAAAACTTATTACACATAGGGTTTAGCATACTAACGTGGCAACGCTGCTGTTCAATGTGGCAACGTTTACTCTGTGAACAGCAATGCCGGGTTTATAATCTTGCCGCCCTAGGCACTTTCGGATCTGCGCCCCTTACCCGGCGTGAAAACTCACTGGCTTTTGATTTTCATTTGAATATTATATATGGGGCATTCCTCGTGAAATCGACCTGGCCAAAACCCTGACTTTCTCAGCATCGGTTCAAACTTTGAGAAATGTTCGTGTCAGTTGATGACAGTATGCATGAATTGTTTCAGATTTTGAATCGAAAACGTTTAGACGTTAGCAGCTGATACAAAATCGGCGAAAATCGGCAATGTCCGAGTTTTGATTGAGTATAACTCGAAAACTACATATCACACAAAAAAAATGTTAGGTACAAAAAAGTTTCAGTTTGAAGTGAACTTGAAAGTAATGATATGAAAAAAATATGGCAACTCCGAAAAGCTGAAAAAAAATTGGTGTAAAATTAGTTTTTCAAATTTCTCAAAAATATTCGTTTTTTCTGCTCAAAATTTCCGGGGATACTCCTCTACAGTGTGAAAACAACGTGTTTACATTTTATCATGGGAGCAGATTTCGTTTAGAACATATGACTGTTTTACTGAATTCATTTTTTTTAAATTCATAACTTCTGAACAACGTTTTTTCTTAGAAATAAATTCGGTACAAAAATCACAGCTTTTATACCAAATCCGAGCACGTGATAAAACTTAGGTACATTGTTCAATTCCAGGGGAGTATAATCTGCAATTTTGAGAAAACAAAAAAACCTATGGTTTTCGAGAAAGCTGGGAAACCATGTTTTTATTTTCTTTTTCAACTTTTCAGAGGCTCAATATTTTTTTGCATGGAACTGGAACTTTTTTATTCTCAACATTTCTTTTTCCGTATGATGTGCAGTTTTCGAGTTATACGCAATTAAAACTCGGACATCTTCAAAGCAAAAACTATTAAATCTAGATTGTCAATTCTGCAGCTTGCAGGCTACTTGAATAGGGGAAGATGGGGTAATTGTGAACACCTAAGGGAGATTGAAAAAAAACCGAGGAAATCACATAGTTATGAAATTTTTCTTCATTGCAACCTCAACTTTGATATCTTATCTTAGCAATCCATCACAATTTATGTCATTAAATCAAGAATTAGGTCACAATTTTGAATAAATACAAAACCCTTGCACTTGGGGTAGCTCGGGCGACTAGACTTGAGGTGAATCTGATAATAAATAGGGGTAGAACATCAAAAACCAACCGAGTACCTGAAGATAATCCATATTCCAACAACACATGGTGAAGAAATATCAGCCCGGGGTAATTGCGAACCCATTATTACGCAATTCGCAATTACCCCAAACGATCAAATCGATAGAAAGTAACATTGCAAAGAAACACGGCCTCACATTCTGAACTTGAGCGTAAGCAATGATATCGTCATGGAATGTACTTGCTAAAGCTAAATATTCAACACTGTATTACATAAAACCAGGTCATTTCATCGATTTGAACACCTAAGAATAATTACATCAAATTCATTGAAATGTTTTCACGGTTATTACCTCGAAGATCTTACGAGTTTTTTTACATTTGACAGGGCGTCAACATTGCAATATGAAACAGCTCTCCATTTGCACCGGTTTATGTAGATTGGGGAAAGGAAACATAGAGAAATGGCCTGTTCGTATTTACCCCGCGTTCGCAATTACCACACTCTCCCCTACTGCTAATTTTATTCGAATCCATCTCGGTCAAGTGTATGACTGATATATGAGCTGGACTGCGGCGCTCCTTCATTTTTCCTCGGAGGGAAAAAGAATTATTTTACGTTTTATCCAAATCTGCCGCCCCTCAAACTTTGCCGCCCTAGGCCAGTGCCTACTTGGCTTATGCCTAAAATCGGCGTTGGTGAACAGAGCACTTTTCGTCTCTCTCTTAACAACGGCGTAGTGTCTTCCGTCTCTTTCGCTTTACTCGGCAGCAGACCGTACAATGCTTCAGCATAGGCAATGCCCAGTCCATTCTATATGGTCTAAGAGTACAGCAGGGGTCGGGGCATAAACTGTGTAGTTTTCTCGAGAGTGAGCTGCGGCCGAAAGTTTCACGATGTATGCTATCTTAGAGCTGGGCAGGTTACACACGACTCGTCGAAGCCATCGTCCGGTAAGTCAGGGGTCGGCACGGCCTGGCTCTCGGAGCCAACCTGGCTCTAAGTGTCAATTACTACGGCCGTAAGACCCCTCGGTCTACCTGAGAACGGTCAGTTGTCCTTACCTGAAAGTTCGATGGTAGGGGCAGCGTTCAGGAGAAATGAAAGGAACTAAGGCGTCTGCGGTCTATTTGGGACGGCAAGAACTCCGTATGACCGTCCAAGTCTTTTCATACCTGCATATCCCCACCCATACCTGCCAAATTCCCAGGAACGGCGTTAAAAGGATTAGTGCCGGTGAGTGGGTTGAGTGGATTTACGGCTTTGGCTCCTTGGCCTAATGAGTGTGCCGACCCCTGCGGTAAGTTATCATCATCACGGATTTGAATCCGAGTTACTATACTTGACTGTGCTATATGAAACCAATTACAATTGCGGGCTCTTTCTTACCGATGATGGTATCATTGGACAAAAGGAGATGTAATTGATTCAAATAAAAATGATCAGGATATACATATATATGTTAGTGCGGAGCAGTTTTGTAATTGCAGAGAATGTAATAGCTGTTGTACTTACATACGGTACATACGGTCAATGCAAGCAACAATATTGTTACTAACGTATATCGACTTGACAGAATTTGACAAACAAAAATGTAACAGTCACTTATATTAATAAATATACTATATGAAAAAACATGAAATATACTATATATATACTATAAATATACTATATGAAAAAACAGTCAAATAATTATGAGCGCTACTGTAAAGAAATTCGATCTCTGATCGTAGGGCGTCATATGTGTGTGTAGATATATATAGTACAACGTAGAATAATAATAATAATGACAAGAACAAGAACAAGAACAAGAACAAGAACAAGAACAAGAACAAGAGCAAGAGCAGGAGCAGGAGCAGGAGCAGGAGCAGGAGCAGGAGCAGGAGCAGGAGCAGGAGCAGGAGCAGGAGCAGGAGCAGGAGCAGGAGCAGGAGCAGGAGCAGGAGCAGGAGCAGGAGCAGGAGCAGGAGCAGGAGCAGGAGCAGGAGCAGGAACAGGAACAGGAACAGGAACAGGAACAGGAACAGGAACAGGAACAAGAACAGGAACAAGAACAAGAACAAGTACAAGAACGAGAACAAGAACAAGAACAAGTAAAATCGAACTTTGCGCACGCCGTGTGGAAAAATATCATTTGGCCGCGAAAACGGCGAGGATAAGGTCGAGGATAAGTTGCCCGAGTCGAAACGAAATGCACATTCATCAAACATACCATATTCTGCCTCCAACATTTCCACAGTCGCGGCAAGATTGTTGTCATTGCCGCTGCGAGCTGCTATATTTGATAAGTCTTTGAGCAGGACAATTTTATTAGTCTGCATTTCAATGCGTGCCTTTACTTTTTTTCTGTTGGCGTCTAGATTTAGAAGATCAGCCACTTTTTGTCTATCCTCTGGTTTTAGTCGTTTCGTTTGAGGGAGGTGTTTATACAGGTTCTGAAAAATGTATAGCATTATATTTTCTTATGTTGGATGAAGCATTAACAAACGAACATAGGTGTAAAGCCGTGTACAATATTACCTTTGAGCATTGATGGTTGTGCTGAAAGTTTGCACTTGAAACGACTAATGCGTTGCCATTTTCGCTTAGCTTTAGTTTGAATGAAGCGTCACATTGCTTTTGAAAAGTCCTGGAATGGGCACGTTAAATTGAGTCAAATGAATCATTTAGGTATATTGATATGTATATTCTCGTATCTGATAGAAGGTATTCATACAGGTCTCCCTCTCAATAAGTTTAACTTCGGGACTGTAGGGAAACACTTTTCCGAGAAACTATAAACCCCCACTCAAAGCCTGCTCGCCGCTCGAGTCAAAGGATCGCGTTTCCTCTGAATAAGTTCGGTCGCGTTACCTCTGAATTGGTTGGGCGACAATATATTGAAAATTGGTTTTTAAGGAACTATCAAATTCTTGAAAATCTATAAAAGCGTCTTTCGTTATGTGAATTTTTAATCGAATTACAGAAACGTTTGAGAAAATTCTTAAAAATGTTCCAATTTGCACCTATGAACTGGATAAATGCATGTTACCCAGTAATGTTACCATGGAAAGTCGGGCATGAACCATACATAAATGATAAATTAACATATGTTATCATAATTTGTCTTGTATGAGTATATTGAAGAATAATTATCTGATCGTTTCCGCTTGGCTTATTAGGAGGTAAGCGATTGAACTTATTCGGAGGTCAGCGAATCAATCGCTCGGCGGACTCAGACGCGTCGAGGTTCGGAAAGCGTGTGAAGTAAAATGAGCAGAAGTGAACTTATTGAGAGGGAGACCTGTATAAGATCTTGTTCGTATCTGCGATGGAATGTATTCGTAAGGCCATTGATTATGATTCCAGTTGGAATTGTTGCGGCAACAAAATAATCATGGCAATTTATTCGAAATACGACGAATGTCGATAGCAGCAAAGCTGACCCTCATCCGTACACTTACGCTGAAGATCTTTGCCCTGTTGCTAACGTCTTGAATTTTTCGCCCCCATGTATGCAGCAGTTCATTAGCATATAATATCGCAGTTTCTCCGAAATGTGCTTTTTAACGCCCCTTTTCCGGTATTGTTCTATAGTAACAGCATCACGCGGATAGTATGTGCAGAAAGTTTCATCCTGAACTTCTCGCAGCCGTTGTTCAAAAGCTTCGATTGATTCGAAACTCTCTGCCATTTTTAGATTGCGGTCACCAGAAAGATCGCCGTCATCGTCCTCCGACCTAGCGGATGCTGACGGATCGTCAATGTCTGAATCCGCTGAAATGGCTCAACATTTAGTGACTGGAGTTATTTTATGAGGTGTGGACTACCTTGATTGTAATCTGCAGTAATTTAATTCTGATTGCGATCTCGGAAGTACGAAATGTAATATATTCTGAATCGAAGAGCTTCGCATCTGACGAGATGCTTAAAGAAACAATTTGAAGATTATACTTGTCGGCATCAGTTTTTCTTGGGCAACAACCTACACTCGTGCGTAAATCACGTACTTTGCGCACTTGTATCGTAATGTACTATTGACAAAATGTAAGATTCGACAAAAATTTAACGCATATACTATACCTACTATTCAATTCATTGTGGACATTTTTGGATTTTTTTTTTTGTTTTGTTTTCAGAGCGATTCTGTGGATAATCACGCGTTTAAATGGTAAGCAATAGACCCCCTGACGTGACAAATCACAACTTTACGCGCCGACAGTAATCTGATGTTAACAATTAACCCTAAAACTACAAACCGGGGTATATATCTACCCCAGGCGATCTCTGAAAAATGACGTTTTGGCCGTTTTCTTAGCACGTTCAGGTATTTGAATCGATTTTTCACCAACTAAACCACAATAAAATTCAATGTGCTTTTCACCATTCTCTTCTGCATGAAAAAACGAAGAAATGTATGTACTTACGAGTCTCATTACTGCTTTTAGAACGATTTCACGAACAAAAAACGCGTGGGGTAAATATTTACCCCGGTTTGTAGTTTAAAGGTACAAAAATGGGTTTGTAGTTCTAGGGTTAAAATTATATAGAACGCCGGGAGAGGAACCAAAAATTTGTTATACTTACAACTTTGTGCACGACAATCTTCCATCTTAGAAAAATAACATACACAATCACAATTATAGATGAACACTTTCAAAACTAAAAACACTTTCTAAAAACTAACGAACAAAGCCGGTTGGATGTTTTATCACCCGTTTTCTATCCATCTAATCAGAAACAAAGCTATCGCCAAACAGACCACGTGCTGTGCGAATATATTGCTTGCGCCTTATGCGACAACCCGTTGGTAATATTCGATGGTATTCTACCGCGCTACTATGAATTAACGTAGCGAGCGCGGTAGAGGCGCCGAAGACGTAGAAGACAATGTAGCTTCGCAACACTTTTCTTCACCTTACAAATATTTGGATAGCTCGTGAATTCAAATTAAAAATTGTTCGTTAAAAATAATTTATATGCTGTTATTCCAAGAATTACTCAATCTTAGAATGGAAATTAATTGCATAACTTATTTATTATAGTAAAAGTACCTATATTTGCCTTTGAGATATTTTCCGAAAAAAATACGAATTTTGAAATTTCAAATATGGCTACGCCATCAACCGATTGATCGAGATTTTCAAATAATTTTGCCGATTATTCTATTAAGGGCTGAAACCCACTATAGTCGGCGGCGAACGGCCAAAAACAGTGGTTCACATCCAATACTGTAATACATCGACCAAAATATCTGGCGTTAAAGTTAAATTTGGTCGGTGTTTTGGATGTGAATCACTGTTTTCGGCCGTTCACTGCCGGCTGGTGGACCTCGGCCTTTATAGATAAGACAATTAATTGAAATCTCGATTACTTCAATTAATCGCGCATCTTCAATTTTGAACGGATCGTTATTTGAACTATTTAAATTTTTGAATTATTTGAACACCCGAATTATTTGGCTTAAATCGAGAACCACTATTCGAACACTTCTATGTATAGCTGCCAGTCAAAAATTAAAAGCCGAATTTTTCCAGGTATAGAAACGAATTTTCGAATGGAACGGGATATGATAATTTCTCCTCCCCAATATTTGAATGTATCTGTGATTTTCATATTTTTCCATTTAGCCAAATCTGAGATCATTTAGTGAATTCATCGGAAAGACCAAGACATCATCTCACAAACCTGTTCTTCGGACACTCAAGGGCCGAAAACCTAGATTCTTTGAAGTTAGAAAATGTGATTTTCCGAGCGTAGCCATGACAAAAAATACGATAAAAAAAATCTCCGAAATTCCGATTGAACTTTGTAACATCGGGATACGAACGTTTCAACAACAGCAAATTAGCAAAACCTAATCGCTTGATGTTTGAGTTGCCTGTATGCAGGCGTCATATGAAGCGTTTCCACGAATACTCCCGGTATACTGCTATACACCAATGGTACATATGGGGAATTCTTCGTCACAACGTACGGGAATAATAATTCAAAATTTTTATTCCATTAAATTCTTATGGGTGATTACACCTAATGAGAGGAGCTTTTACAATTTTTCCCGCTTTATTACAGATACTCGTCGATACTCGTTAGTACTCGCGGGTACTCACAGGTACTCCTTCTTAGTGAGTACCTGCGATCACCTGTGAGTACCTGCGAGTACCTGCGAGTACCTGTGAGTACCTGCGAGTACTAACGAGTATCGACGAGTATTTGCGATGAAGCGGGATATACTCCAAAGTGAATAGCCCCTCGACCGAGAGTTTCCGGTGAAACTGTTTAACACCCCCCCCCCCCCCCCCCCCTGCAGCGAAACCAACACAGACAAGTTCCGTGTGCGTGAGGTTCGGCTAAGTGCTATCCCCCTCCCGGACTCACGCACGCGGTACGTGCCTATGTGGTTTCGCCGCGGGAAGGGGTCAGCAGTTTCACCGAAAACTCTCGGTATATGTTTTAGTGTAGGCTTAATGTATAGTTCTTTCTTTTCCATTCTCGATTTCTCGCCCCCTTTGGATACAGTCTCTATCTGTTTGTGGTGAGGTATATTCATTTTGTGTATTACTATTACTATTACTATTACTATTACTATTATTATTATTATTATTATTCTTGTTGTTGTTGTTGTTGTTGTTGTTATTATTATTATTATTATTATTATTATCATCGTCGTCGTCGTCGTCGTCGTCGTCGTCGTCGTCGTCGCCGCCGCCGCCGCCGCCACCACCACCACCACCACCACCACCACCACCACCACCACCATTATTATTATTATTCTACGTTGTACTATATATATCTACACACACATATGACGCCCTACGATCAGAGATCGAATTTCTTTACAGTAGCGCTCATAATTATTTGACTGTTTTTTCATATAGTATATTTATAGTATATATATAGTATATTTCATGTTTTTTCATATAGTATATTTATTAATATAAGTGACTGTTACATTTTTGTTTGTCAAATTCTGTCAAGTCGATATACGTTAGTAACAATATTGTTGCTTGCATTGACCGTATGTACTGTATGTAAGTACAACAGCTATTACATTCTCTGCAATTACAAAACTGCTCCGCACTAACATATATATGTATATCCTGATCATTTTTATTTGAATCAATTACATCTCCTTTTGTCCAATGATACCATCATCGGTAAGAAAGAGCCCGCAATTGTATTTGGTTTCATATTGCACAGTCAAGTATAGTAATTCGGATTCAAATCTGTGATGATGATAACTTACCGGACGATGGCTTCGACGAGTCGTGTGTGACCTGCCCAGCTCTAAGATAGCATACATCGTGAAACTTTTGGCCGCAGCTCACTCTCGAGAAAACTACACAGTTTATGCCCCGACCACTGCTGTACTTTACGGTGGTCTCGTGGTGGGTGTTTGGAAATCATATTTTGGAGTCATATTTTCGGACGGTTGAGCGTATGAAAGAACGAATCGTATAAAGTTGTCGGACGAATAATTTATACGTATTCGTCCGACAACCGGACGAATAACCACACCGGCAGATATTATGTATTGTTCATCTGTAGGACACCGGGAATAATTTCAACAATTTTCTACTTCTTCTAATTAATTCCAAACTTCGTTTCGGAAATGAAGCTACCCGTATACACGTAATCTTTGAACCATATTTCTCATCTGTCACGACATTTTCCATAACGGCCATATACGCGGGCATGCGCCATGGACGGCAGAACGACTCACAGCACTAGAGAGGACACTCTTGTATAGCGGCAAGGCGTGGAACTTTTGACTAAAGCTATTTATGGAACGGCATGCTGGATGACCATTGTGAATTCGGACTCAAACGTTATAGTGTAAAATCGTCGACCAAATAAATAAACGATCATAACTCAGCTCTCCGTGGACCGATCGGGTTGATTTTGGGCTTAAATGAAAGCTGAGTGAATCCTCATTCCGAATATTAAGCGCAAATCATTTGATATTATTGATAAATACGATTACTGAGATCGTCATTTTATCCCCACTCCGCCGGAAAGCAGCCGTCGCGGTAAAGATACTCTGTCGTCGACGCGCTCCGTTTTAATGTACTTGGCGCGAGACTCTACCGAGTCTCTTGATAATATAAAATATGCTCCCAGTTGACCGAGACTATCGTGTAACTCATTAGCTACTTATTGACTGATACTAGACATTTATCAAACACAGACTGAACTCCTGACGAACCTGAACCTGCACACCTGTTGAAACAGTCAAAGAAAGGAAACAGAAGTGGATATACGCTTGAAGGCTGCAAGGAATTTGGTCAGTTTCTAGAAAGAGCCTTTTAAACAGCTCCAAAAATTGACTTGTGATTGGTCAGGGGGAGACCGCCGGAACAAAGACATGAAAGAAAGCAGCCATTGGAACAAAGACCTGAAATAGCCATTTGGATGACTGAAATAATACGAAATAGTATTAGCAGCGCGATTAGCAAAGCCACGAACCTAGTCGAGGTCATATCTCGTCATTGTTATTTATGACCAGCGTGTTGTCACGTGCACCAAAATTTTTTAACTTTTATTTTTACTAATAAGATATCAAAATAATGAATGTTCAGAATACTTATTAGTATATTGTATACCAAGGAGGCAAAGACCTTCGCCTCCTTGGTACACACGATATTTTATACAACAAAAGTATGTTTTACAAGTTCATGCTCGATCCGGTACACAAAGTCGACGGACATACACGCATAGCAACGCATAACAACGCGATTTGAAGGCTACGGCGCGTACGTTAGAGACCACTTTTAACTCCTAGGACTCAAAAGTAGCCAAAAGTGAACTGTCCGCATGCGCATTCGCAGACTCGCTCAACTGTCTCTAAAACGCCAACTTTGTGTACCGAAATCGAGCATGAAAAACGCGTAAAACATGCTTGCGTTGCATAAAATAATAATTCGGGAATGAATGGTAACATAGATATATTATTTTCATTGACGAGAAAGATATGATTTAATATTGAATACAATATTCAATTAATTAAATAAAAAATTAAGATGACAAACTAATTTATTTTCATAATATTATCCAGATTATAATTTTTAAAGTTTTAATCTTTGATTAATAATTGAAGAACATGGACTGGTAGTAGGTATCCATTTCTATTGAAACGAATTTCAATAAGAAGAATCATCCATGTAAATATTTCAAATTTTCTAAATTAATGACTGTGAATAGTATATGTGATAATGAAGTGATCGTATTGAAATGTGATGGTAAACTTTGGAAAGTGAATAAATAATCAGCTGGAACATAAGATTTTCTTGCACGCATTTTTATTTATTCAGCTTATAGTTGAGGATTTTACATTATAAGGAGCGAGCAGTCGTCTCTGATAGTATTTTAAGTCTCAGTCTAAGAATGGTCAAAGTTTAGAATGTGAAAGACGAGTAGTCACCGAAGAAGGCATTCAAGGTCCCCACTACGATTCTACCGAAACCAGCTCCTGTTATCTCTGGACAAGTACGAGCTGACTCCTTCCGTTTCTCTGGAGCTGCATGTTTCCTTTCTCTGCCTGTTTCGACGGGTGTGCAGGTTCAGGTTCTTCAGGAGTTCAGTCTGTGTTTGATAAATGTCTAGTATCAGTAAAGTAGTAGTTAATGAGTTACACGATAGTCTCGGTCAATTTGGAGCATATTTTGGCATATTATATTATCATATGATTTTAGGCTAAAAGCGGCCTGAGCGAGTATTCAAAGTCGGTGATGTAGGTATTGATAAAGTCCGAAATTCAATAATCTAAGAAGTGCCCAGACATCTGTGATAGTATTCCAAGTCTTAGTCCAAGAATTGTTAGATTTTAAAATGTAGTTCTGTGATAGACCAGTAGTCGTCGTAGGAGGTATACCAAGTCAGCATCCAAAGAATTATTGAAGTCCTGAATTTTAGATTATAAGGAGCGAGCAGTCGTCTGGGATGGTATTCCAAGTCTTAGTCTAAGAATTGATAGATTTAGAAATGTGATTTTGTGAACGGCGAGTAGTCACCGGAGAAGGCATTCAAAGTCTCCACTAGGATTCTACCAAAACGAGGTTCTTCTATCTCTGGATTAGTACGAGCTGACTCCTTCCGTTTCTCTAAAGCTGAATGTTTCCTCTATTTGTCCGTTTCGACGGGTGGTTCTTGCAGGGTTCAGTCTGTGTTTGATAAATGTCTTGTATCAGTCAAGAAGTAATAATGAGTTACACGATAGTCTCAATGATCTACAATCTAGTCCTGGACATGGTTCAACACGCAAAATCAACAAAGAATCTGGTTTTTTTAGGCACAGCGTAACTTGCATTACCTAATTTAATTGTATTTTTATCAAATCAACTTACCGTAAATTTTCAGGTTACAATTTCTTTTGTCATCACTTGAAAAGATTGAAAACATAAACTTTCGCCCGTTTGTATTCTTCGAGGGGGAAATTATGAATTACAATTATTTTCCAACTGATTTAAACGTCAATCCATAGGTTATTAGGTTAGTAGGTATTAGGTTAGATCCGACTGTCATAAGTTCTTCCTCTCCTTTTTTGGCTATCGGGACTTTCACGAGTTATGTGATATTTAGTGAGATTGACTAAGCTTCACGATCGGCCCACTATGTAGCGCTGTGGGTTTATTTTGTGTTGCCAACATAAATGTTTTGTCCAGAAAACTAGCCGTCTCATAATTAATGACCCCAAGTGTACATACAAATAAATACATACGCACCGCTTCTAACTATATTTCGAGGTCGTATTTGATGCTATAACTTTGAAAATGTATTCTCCACATGTCAAGGAAGATTTTGAGGCAAAAAAAAGTCATTTTTTTCGATCGGCTAGACCAGACTCCCCCCTTAAACCAGGGAAAAAGACTGGGAGAAAAGCCTTCCAAGGAGCAAAGACTGGGGGAATAGTATATTGTGCATCAAGGGAAGGAAGTGAGATTTCGCTCCCGAGCGTGTAGATAGTCGCCCGAGCTGGTCGGGGGGACTCGGCGAGCCGAAGGCTCGCCGAGTTCACCCGATCGCGAGGGCGGCTATTTACACCGAGGGAGCGAAAACTTCCTCCCGTGATGCACACGATATTTTTTTTCACACATGGACGGAAGGCCGATTTCCTACCCGCAGAGAGGCACGACCACGCACGATCGCCAACGCGCAATTTTAGGTGGGACAAGGAAGTCATGCTATTTTGCTTTTTATTATTTCACTTTCTTCTTCGCAACGAACAAAGAAACGATCATGAACGACGCGCTTTTTTTCTATCATTTTGTTTCGTCCGATGGCGCTGTTACCGAAAACATACGCAGCGGACTGGGAGGAAAATTCATGACTCACGGCCTTCCCTCCCATGGGAGGCAAAACTCCCCTGGTCGGTAAAACTGGAGTTCCCTACCTCTCAGCGGGTAAGGAAATCGGCCTTCCCGGCCATGTGGGAAAAAAAAGACTTTTAGGGAGCAAAGACTGGGAGACAAGACTTTCATGGAGAAAAGACTGGTAGGAAAGACTTTCCGGTCGATAGAACCGCTTTTTGCTACTCGAAAATAGGTAGCAGAAACGGCCTTTACGTATCATGTGTAAAAAAAAATTGTTTCCTTTTCACTATAACACTCGTTCGATTTCAATAACGTCGCACGCAATGTCACTCCAGATGTCCACAAAAAATTGCCAGCCGTTGTTTCGTAGTTTTTCATAATATCTGCTCTGAAACTGCAATTTTCTTTGCCTGTTTGGTCAGTTGAAAGCGGCTGATTTCAGGCTAATGCCGTGAAAAGTTCTGCCACATATGCGCAAGTCTCGAATTCAATGACCTAGCGCTGTGAATTGGTCTTTTTCAATACCTTGGACTTGCAAAATTGGCCTTTCACATCTATTGGGATTGCAAAAGAGAAATAACTGCCCCGTTGCAAATTTCAGACTATTGAAATTGATAGTTGAAGTACCAGAGAAGATGTTATGAAAAACATAGTGTGTGACACGGGATGAAACATGAATCGCCTTCGGCTTCGGGCAAACAACTTCACCCTGGCCTGCATTCACCTTGTTTCATCCCTTGTTACACAATATACCATTGTACTTCCCTGCGGCGAACGCAAGTTTTATTTTTTGTACAGAGATTTCGACTTTATTTATTTTCCAATCCAGTCGAACGAGGTAGGAGCCATCCTTCGCAAGCAGATTAACGAAGATCGATTTATCGCAGCTATTTGTGCAGCACCGATTGCCTTGAAAGCTCATGGAATCGCGAAGGGCAAAAAAATAACTTCCTATCCAACAATGAAAGATGAATTTCAAGAGGAGTACACATACGTGCACGAGAAAGTGGTAGTTGATGGTAAGCACGAGATATTCAATATTACTTAATCAATGAATGTTTTTTTTTCTTACGCTCTCGTGGGATTGCCGTTAGCACAAGCTCGACTTGTGGCTTTTTTTCTATAACAAATTACATGAAATCTTCCAAGTAATTGGAAATAAAAATTCATTACCCTCGAGATTATTATGCTTCAACAAGTATGAGTACTTTGAATCTAGGGTCTCGTGGATAATTGGTTCTGATGTATACGGTCCGATCACTAAAATATAATACACCTGGGTTGCGATTCTGTAACTTTCGCTACTTCGCCACTTCGCTAACTTTTTGCTAACTCAGCGAAGATCGTTGGTTGGCTGAGGAGCGTCCAATCGGAGATCGTTTCGGATCCGTCAGTACAGTCATCTGGTGGGGTCGTGGGTCTTGCCCGGCCGCTAGTCGTAACAAACGCGAGGCCCACTTACACTTGATATACATATAATCATAATATTATACAGTCCGACCCCCCAATAAGAACGCAAAAGCCCCTAAGGGGAAGAGTTTTTCCAAGAATTCGAGTACTCCCCGCATGCGTGCGCTCTTCACTGACTCACTCTCTCTGTCTCTCTCTCTCTTCGTCATCTTTATTCCTATCTTGTTGTTTCTTATTTTATAATATGTTGTTCTCTATCTTAAGTTATTTGATTTTTTGTAATACATGTTTCTGCCTGCTTACTGTACCGCACTGTAATCCTTAGGGGATCCCGTATCCCAGGATGTAATAAACGCTTTTCTCTCTCTCTCTCTCTCTCTCTCCGACAGAAGTAGCGTAGTGCTAGCACTCGAGACTATGGAGCGGGAGGACCTCAGTTCAAATCCCCAAGCGAGTCTAGAAATGCCTGAGCGGCAGCCTGCAAAAACGTAAGACGGGTCACGCCGTTCAGGCGTAGACTTAACTCACGGTGGTTTGAGCTTGGATCCGGCTATACCTGGACAAGGTTTTTCGGCATTTTCCCTTGTCTCTCGTGCGAATGCGGGTGTTTCTATATATTGTAACGATTTTTAGTAATCGTTGAGTTAATAAGTTATTACGTAGGTTCTCCAAGAGAAATAAAGTGACTTTTTGTGGAATTATATAAGTTTTGCAATGAGATTATGTATTCAGAAAATACAGGTCTGCTTCAGTAGTGAGCTAAAGACAGACTGATTTGTTTTACAATAATCGTTGTTGACGCAGCAACCGAGGTTCTTATATTTTGAAGGATGTCATTTATCATATAGGCTACTAGATGGTGTTTTATGAATTGAATAGAATATGGGTGATTTTACCCAATGTAACACTACCCCCCCCTTAGTAAAAGAGTCGTCTCGACTCTCGAGGTGAGTATAAATGAATTCGTAAGTGTGTAAAATCATCATATGGATCAGCAAGTTGTAAATCAAAGTATTCTATTTGGGAGAATTGGAGCTGTGGCTCAAGAAGTTAAAAGTTTCCCCAAATACTATCCGGCATTCGCCCTCTGCCTCAAGGTAAACCACAGAAAACCTTGAGGAGATAGTGAATCTAATCAAACCAAAAGTGTATAATGTGATAAGTGTGAAATATTCTTCGGATCTTTAATGGAGGATCAGGAACCAGGAACCAGGAACCAGGAACAAGAAGGATGATCCGGAACAAGAAGAAGAATTCCTTAGTGACGGCGTAGAGAGTCCTGCGTATTGGAAGTGGTTGGAGGGGTAAAGGACCAGGATAGAAGAACTCAAGGATTCCCAAGAAGTCCAAAAGGGGTCCAACTCCATACCTCTTCGAAATAAATCAAAAACGACCTAGACAGGAGGACAAATATTATTCTCACGAAATATTAGGTCATAAATTAGAGTTCTTCAAAACTCTTTCAAATTCCAAATTTCTTTTAAAATCTTTTTTTTGAATTGTCATAATTGATTAAACTTTTTGATGAAATAATAAATAGATTATCAAATATAATAAATAGTTAAGTTAATTGATTATATTAAATAAGTGAAGTAAATATAAATTGGAGCAGTCTTATCTGGGAGGAAGTTGGGAAACCGGATTAATAGGTCAGGATGGGATGGGTTGGGCTTCCTTCGTTTCGTCTCAGAACATTATTTGCATCATTTTATTAGGAAATCCTACTTTCAGAATATCGGGAGCTGAAAAACTTGGGTTATTATTTGTTCACTACAATATAACCTATGATTAAAGTTTTCCGCTCGGATCCCTTTTATCTATACTCATTATTATTTAATTTTATTACACCTAGCGTTAATACTTTCAGTGAGATTCGATATTAAAATAAAAATTCAAACGACCTATATCGAAAAAGAAATATCGTGTTCGCAGTTCGGAACTCCTAAACAGCTGTAATGCTGATGAAATGAAAGAAAGGTTAAACCGATTAAAAATCACAATAAACGATCGGTTTCTAACTAGGGCTACTACCAAGACCTAGTTTCTAGAAGTTACGGGTTGTGAATCTAGGGAGGAATTTCTATCCCTCCAGGATTTTCGATTCGAATTGTTATTTTTGTCATCGCCTTTTCGCCAAGACATTTGACTATTTTGAGCATTTGCTGCCTTATTTGCTTGAATTAATTTCTCTAAAGAGTAACAACGATTCGCGTCGTGTCCAATCTTTTTACAAAATTTGCATTTTAACGGGGGTCTGTCTCCGTAATTTTGTCCCTTATTATTATTATTATTATTTCGGTTATAATTATTGTTATTATTCCTATTATTATTATTAGAAGAAGACCGGCAGGGACCAGTTGTCTTAGTTTCATCGATTTTAGTGGAAGTAGCGGTTGTTTTGTCTGTTTCGATTTGACGAATTTTTCCTACCCCTAAATGATGCTTAGTCAAAGCTTCGATTTCTAGACCTTTAATGATGGCCTCATGCAAAGAAGAAGGTCCTGCCAAACTGAGAGCGAGTTTTAACTCTGGATCGGAAATCGCGTTAATGAATCTATTGCAAGTTAATTCATCTCTTGTTAATTCGTCGCAAAGGGCCAAAGCGACTCTTGCGAGTCTTGCAATGTCGAAACCGAGGGAGGCAAGACCCTCGTCTTTGGCCTGCTCTCTATTCCAAAATAAAGTTAAAGAAAGTTTTGACAAATGTTGGTCTCCGAAGCGAAGTCTTAAGGCCGCACTGAGCTTGTCATAGTCTTTAAGGGGGGGGGGTAAGGTTAATTCGGTGAAAAAAAGGCATGTTTTTAACATTTTTTTTTGGCGATACAGATAGTGTTAGTTCATTCAGTCAAATACCATATAACAATGCAACTTTTGAACAATATTCCCCTAAATTTTCATTGCAAAATATTGAAAATTGAGCGAGTGACAGTGAATCTCCCGAGGCGCCTCGAAAAAAAGGTGTTTCGCGGTGAACACCATAACTCGGTGTAGAATCATCTGAAATCAAAGAACCAAAGTGCGTTAGTTAAAGGACATGTTTTTCGAGGTAACGCTGGGGCGATTTTTTGATTTTTCGATTTTTGACAATTTGGCGGCACTTTGAAGTCAAAAGTCCGATTTTCGTCGAAAAAATCGACCTATTTGTTATTGTAAAATCAACAATAATAAAAAAAAACGAAAAAAGCTCCCAGCGTTACCTGGTGAATTATATGAAGAAGTACTGTGCCAAATTTGAAGACGATCGGTTCAATACTTTTTGAGTTATCGTGTTCACCGACTTTAAAAAGGGCAAGTTTTCAGGAGAACGGTTTAAAGTTTTAGTAACCAGAAGATTGGAGAAAAAACTGAATAATTCTTTTATGCGTACAATGATCGACTGAAGTATATTCTATGCTTGAAAAATACACACTACTACCTGAAAAGACGCTTCTACGAAGGACACAATTTAAGGTTAGAGGTACAATATAATAGCTCGGCCGGTGAGCGCGGCAGCTGCCAGTCCGGTACCAAAGAATCTGCAAATAGGCGGAGCAGAGTAGGGACGCTTAGATGCTCATAACTTTGTCAATTTTGCTCCGATCGATTTGAAATTTGAACACAACATTCTTGAATAGTGATACATTCATTTAAGCAAATAAAAAAAAATTAAAAAAAAAAAAAAATTAAATACCTTACCCCCCCCCCCCCCCCCTTAATGTCTGAATCGGCCAGAACCATCAGAACTGATAAAGCAGGACCTCTGATATTACCGGCGAGTTGTCCGGCTTTGGTGGTGGAAGACCATAAATTCACTTCAGCAATTATTTGAAATTGGCGTTCGTATTCCGCCCACGGTGTAGAGCCGTCAAAGAAATTAACTTTTAGGTTACTCGCTATTTCTTGTACATTCTCAGTGTGAACCTCTTGACAAGAGTTTACTACTCTTTGAGTCGCGTTTAATTGTTTTTCGCGACTGCTCCCGGCGCGAAATATATTGAGTGGAATATTATTAATAGTGTTATTTTCTAAGTTTTGATCACCACTCATTAAATTAATATTCTCTACCCTCTGTGCGTCCCGAATCGTATTTCCGATTCGGTCGTCTTGAGTAATGGTACGGGTGCGCGGCGTCCAAGTAGCCGCTCCACCCGTACGAGGTCTACGGACAGTTGGGGAAGGTTCTTCTTCCCCATAATTTTGTACAGACCTCAAAGTTTGTGGTTCAATTACTTGCTCAACTCTTTTAATGACAGGGGATCTCATAGGAGTTGAAGTATGGGAAATTACTTCTTGAGGCTCCAAGCGTCTAAGAAGGAGGGAGAGGGTGGCCTGTTGAGCTGTTAAATAGGCCTCTCTTTGCTCACGTTGTGCCGCCAAATAAGCTTGTTGTTGTGCTGCTAATGCAGCTAGATTGGCTTGCTGTTTTGAGGGCAAGGCTTGAAAAAGGCGTTCCATCATCTCGACCTGGGGTTGAGGTAGTGGGGTGAAAAGCTGGTTACCAGCTGATTGAGATTCGTCAATAGGCGCAGTAGCCGGGCGACGAGACATTTCGTTTTTTCAATAATTATTCTTGATTCACAAAATATTCACTCTATCGGTCTCGGAAATTCCCGATTCTGACACCAATGTAACGATTTTTAGTAATCGTTGAGTTAATAAGTTATTACGTAGGTTCTCCAAGAGAAATAAAGTGACTCTTTGTGGAATTATATAAGTTTTGCAATGAGATTATGTATTCAGAAAATACAGGTCTGCTTCAGTAGTGAGCTGAAGACAGACTGATTTGTTTTACAATAATCGTTGTTAACGCAGCAACCGAGGTTCTTATATTTTGAAGGATGTCATTTATCATATAGGCTACTAGATGGTGTTTTATGAATTGAATAGAATATGGGTGATTTTACCCAATGTACTAATGGTTTTCGGGCTACAGAAGGTCTTAGTTTACCAATCACAGGGCATCCAGCTGCTCAAGTTAGGGCCGGGTCTAAAGTATAAAACTAGCAGTGCCCGTGGCAACTCGATTCTCAGTGGAATAAAAATGAATGATACAATCTAGTGATAAATTTCAGTTATATTTATTGTCGCCAGAGGTCGCCAGGAGTTGTCTCCGTCCAACATACACTTTCGTTATCTGTGACCAGGACCACCGCTACGTGGTCTCGTCCTCTAGGACCACCGCTACGTAGTTTTCGTCTTCTAGGTCGACCGCTGCGTAGTTTCCGTCCTCCAGGTCTACCGCTACGTGGTACTCGCCCTGCAGGTCTACCGCTGCGTAGTTTCCGCCCTGCTGGTACACTGCTATGTAGTTTTCGTCCTCTAGGTTCACCACACCGTAGTTTCCGTCCCCAGGTCGACCGCTACGTAGTTTCCGTCCTGCAGGTTCACCGCTACGTAGTCCTGGTCCTCCAGGTCGACCGCCACGTAGTTTCCGTCTTGCAGGTCCACCGCTGCGTAGTTTCCGTCCTCCATGTCCACCACTACGTAGTCTTAGAGCTCTAGGTCGACCGCTACGTAGTCTTCGTCCTGCAGGACCATACCTACGTAGTTTTAGTCCTCCAGGTCCACTGCTACGTAGTTTTAGTCCTCCAGGTCCACCGCTGCGTAGTTTCCATCCTGCAGGTTCACCGCTACGTAGTTTTCGTCCTCCAGGCCCACCGCACCATAGTTTCCGTCCTCCAGGTCCACCGCTGCGTAATTTTAGTCCTCTAGGTCCACCGTCCACCTCTAGGTGCACCTTATTTCCGTCCTTCGGGTCGACCGATTGTAAGTTATTATTAATGAACAATTAATTTAATAGTGCTAAGTGCTGGTAGGCAATCAGTGCACCCATGCAGGCCGTAATAAAATAGGGCTCTGAGAAGATGACGAGGGTACTTTGACGTAACCTCGTATCTCCAAAAACACTGGTTTACAGGAGAGACGAAAAACATTTCATTGGAACAAACCGAATTAAAAACTTCTAATTATTTGTTGTCAATTTGTGAATTTTATCGTTTTTTTTTTGTAGATGTGAATGATAATTATCAGAAAATGTTTGAAATTTGATTCTTCAGTTAATTTCAGAGATCGAGTTAACCCCGAAAAATCGGGTTACGAGGTTACGTCTGCAGAGTACCCGCGATGAGCTCTTTCGCGAATAATTCTTTCGATAAAAACTAGAGGTGATCAATTCTTGGACAGAAACAATAATTAATTAATTGAATAAATACTGTATAGAACATACTGTTTCACAATCACGATTTTGAAAAATCGCTATTGTGATCCTTTAATCAGCTGGGAATATCAGGGCTGAAGTGAATGAACCAAGATTACTATAATTATCAGATTTATTTGTCAAATAACTTAAGAAACAATTCGAAATGCCTAGAAAAGAATTTTGTTTTACAGAGAAATTGATATTAATATTTTTTTTTTTTTTTTTACGAGGGAGGAGAAATGCTTTTACGCACGGCGTGTGGGACTCCCATAAATAGGTATGGACTACCCACTAAAACTCCTCCCGACAACAACTCTTCGGAAATGAGTGTGTGTCCTCATGTTTATCCTGAAAAAACGAAATCAGATCAAAATTAGAATTACATTAACGATGAGCGCCCTAATAATCAGCAGGCATAAAATGATAAATAAATTGCACGACTCGCCTAGAGAAGGTGCTCGAAGTGCCCTCCGTGCACTTCGATGCACAACTCTGCACGGCGAATTAGGCTGGCTTGGGCATTCTCGAGCATAGCCGGTGTGATTGTCGCTATGGCCTGGTCAATTCGGACAGTCAACTCTTCGACCGTGTCGATAGGATGCCGATATACGATTTCTTTAACATGACCCTATAGGAAGAAGTCCAGCATGTTGAGGTCCGGTGATCTGGGTGGCCAGCTAACAGGCCCTCCACGGCCAATCCACGCGTGTGGAAATTCGCGGTCTAAGACGTCACGCGCTACTCTTGCGTAGTGCGGCGGTGCGCCGTCGTGTTGGAACCAAGAATCGGGGCCTAGGATGACTCCCGCGTTTCCCAACAAAATGGGCAAATCGACGTCCAGGAAATGGGCATAATTCTGCCCATTCAAGCGGTGTGGAATTCCATGTGGACCCACCTGAAAATAAACTACTCGTTACCGTTCCTTTCTCGCGATGCAGATGCAGCCTGACTTATTATTATTACTGTTATTATTATTATTATTATTATTATTATGTTTATTGTTATTATTGAGCTTACCAATTCACTGCCCTGAATGCCCGCCCATAAATTTACAGTGAAGCGGTTTTGAAATCCGCGGATCATAGTTGCGTGCGGATTTTCAGCAGCCCACAGGTGGTAATTGTGAGCATTGAATGTGCCATCTCGTCCAAATGTAGACTCGTCAGAAAAAATAATACGCCTGCTGAAATTTGGATTCTGCCGATTTCTCTCCACCAGCGAACGACAAAACTCCATATCCAAAATTCTTTCTTCCATGACAGCGTATTCCGTCGCAGCCACCCGTGCATTTCGCCCACACTTGCCGTACAAAATCAGCATGTCAAAATACTCTAGTGGTGAATAGTAATCCGTGAAGACAAAAAACGATGAATGTTTTGTTTCACCGTATTTTGATTTGTCACAAACAACCTATGGTTACGCATAGAGTTCATCAAGCAGTTTACACGGGCCATTTAATCTCTTATTGAATATTAAATAAATATTCAGAAATGGATTACTATTCACCACGGGAGTATTCTGACATGCTGATTTTGTACGGCGAGTGTGGGCAAATTGCACGCGTGGCTGCGGCGGCATACGCTGTGCGGTTTCCAAGGCGGCGACATCCGGACAAAAACGTTATTTTACGTTTGGTCCACCGGTCTAGGGAAACCGGCCAACTGGTGAGAAATTTGAACGACGGTGACGCCATCGGAAGACTGCAGAATGTCCGTGTGCCCGCCATGGAGGAAAGAATTTTGGAGATGGTGGCGGACGATCCGACGATGGGTCTTCGAGCAGTTGCAAGATACTGCAACACCTCTTATTCGACCGTGCAACGAGTCCTCCGCGACGAAACTCTGCACGCATTCCACTACACACGGGTGCAGAGCCTGCAACCGGAGGATTACCCGCGGCGGTTGGAGTTTTGTCGTTGGCTGGTGGAGAGAAATCGGCAGAATCCAAATTTCAGCAGGCGTATTATTTTTTCTGACGAGTCTACATTTGGACGAGATGGCACATTCAATGCTCACAATTACCACCTGTGGGCTGCTGAAAATCCGCACGCAACTATGATCCGCGGATTTCAAAACCGCTTCACTGTAAATTTATGGGCGGGCATTCAGGGCAGTGAATTGGTAAGCTCAATAATAACAATAAACATAATAATAATAATAATAATAATAATAACAGTAATAATAATAAGTCAGGCTGCATCTGCATCGCGAGAAAGGAACGGTAACGAGTAGTTTATTTTCAGGTGGGTCCACATGGAATTCCACACCGCTTGAATGGGCAGAATTATGCCCATTTCCTGGACGTCGATTTGCCCATTTTGTTGGGAAACGCGGGAGTCATCCTAGGCCCCGATTCTTGGTTCCAACACGACGGCGCACCGCCGCACTACGCAAGAGTAGCGCGTGACGTCTTAGACCGCGAATTTCCACACGCGTGGATTGGCCGTGGAGGGCCTGTTAGCTGGCCACCCAGATCACCGGACCTCAACATGCTGGACTTCTTCCTATAGGGTCATGTTAAAGAAATCGTATATCGGCATCCTATCGACACGGTCGAAGAGTTGACTGTCCGAATTGACCAGGCCATAGCGACAATCACACCGGCTATGCTCGAGAATGCCCAAGCCAGCCTAATTCGCCGTGCAGAGTTGTGCATCGAAGTGCACGGAGGGCACTTCGAGCACCTTCTCTAGGCGAGTCGTGCAATTTATTTATCATTTTATGCCTGCTGATTATTAGGGCGCTCATCGTTAATGTAATTCTAATTTTGATCTGATTTCGTTTTTTCAGGATAAACATGAGGACACACACTCATTTCCGAAGAGTTGTTGTCGGGAGGAGTTTTAGTGGGTAGTCCATACCTATTTATGGGAGTCCCACACGCCGTGCGTAAAAGCATTTCTCCTCCCTCGTAAAAAAAAAAAAAAAAATATTAATATCAATTTCTCTGTAAAACAAAATTCTTTTCTAGGCATTTCGAATTGTTTCTTAAGTTATTTGACAAATAAATCTGATAATTATAGTAATCTTGGTTCATTCACTTCAGCCCTGATATTCCCAGCTGATTAAAGGATCACAATAGCGATTTTTCAAAATCGTGATTGTGAAACAGTATGTTCTATACAGTATTTATTCAATTAATTAATTATTGTTTCTGTCCAAGAATTGATCACCTCTAGTTTTTATCGAAAGAATTATTCGCGAAAGAGCTCATCGCGGGTACTCTGCAGACGTAACCTCGTAACCCGATTTTTCGGGGTTAACTCGATCTCTGAAATTAACTGAAGAATCAAATTTCAAACATTTTCTGATAATTATCATTCACATCTACAAAAAAAAAACGATAAAATTCACAAATTGACAACAAATAATTAGAAGTTTTTAATTCGGTTTGTTCCAATGAAATGTTTTTCGTCTCTCCTGTAAACCAGTGTTTTTGGAGATACGAGGTTACGTCAAAGTACCCTCGTCATCTTCTCAGAGCCCTATTTTATTACGGCCTGCATGGGTGCACTGATTGCCTACCAGCACTTAGCACTATTAAATTAATTGTTCATTAATAATAACTTACAATCGGTCGACCCGAAGGACGGAAATAAGGTGCACCTAGAGGTGGACGGTGGACCTAGAGGACTAAAATTACGCAGCGGTGGACCTGGAGGACGGAAACTATGGTGCGGTGGGCCTGGAGGACGAAAACTACGTAGCGGTGAACCTGCAGGATGGAAACTACGCAGCGGTGGACCTGGAGGACTAAAACTACGTAGCAGTGGACCTGGAGGACTAAAACTACGTAGGTATGGTCCTGCAGGACGAAGACTACGTAGCGGTCGACCTAGAGCTCTAAGACTACGTAGTGGTGGACATGGAGGACGGAAACTACGCAGCGGTGGACCTGCAAGACGGAAACTACGTGGCGGTCGACCTGGAGGACCAGGACTACGTAGCGGTGAACCTGCAGGACGGAAACTACGTAGCGGTCGACCTGGGGACGGAAACTACGGTGTGGTGAACCTAGAGGACGAAAACTACATAGCAGTGTACCTGCAGGGCGGAAACTACGCAGCGGTAGACCTGCAGGGCGAGTACCACGTAGCGGTAGACCTGGAGGACGGAAACTACGCAGCGGTCGACCTGGAAGACGAAAACTACGTAGCGGTGGTCCTAGAGGACGGAAACTACGGTGCGGTGAACCTAGAGGACGGAAACTACATAGCAGTGTACCTGCAGGGCGGAAACTACGTAGCGGTCGAACTGGGGGACGGAAACTACGTGGCGGTGGACCTAGAGGACGACACCACGTAGCGGTGGTCCTGGTCACAGATAACGAAAGTGTATGTTGGACGGAGACAACTCCTGGCGACCTCTGGCGACAATAAATCTAACTGAAGTTTATCACTAGATTGTATCATTCATTTTTATTTCACTGAGAATCGAGTTGCCACGGGCACTGCTAGTTTGATACTTTAGACCCGGCCCTAACTTGAGCAGCTGGATGCCCTGTGATTGGTAAACTAAGACCTTCTGTAGCCCGAAAACCATTAGTACCAGGACTTTTTGGTAAAGGAAAACTAGTCTTAGAATTTCACAAGGTATCCGCCCTTACCAGGTGGTGCGCGCAAAGTGAATAACCCTGTATACAACCTGTCTGCTTGCTCTGTACTATGTACCCTCTCTCTCTCTCTACCCAGTCTTAAGTACTAGGTTTAAGCTTTCTCTCTGCCTACCCTGTATACTCAATTGTAAATGCAGGGTAGGCTTGTCCAACATTGATATGGATAAATAAACATATTCTATTTTATCAAGATTCGCGGTAGCAAATCGCCGCCAAGTACCCGTAGGCCGGCGCGCCAGCCCCGAATCGTTTACCCGAGCAAGCTCTTGTTCTTCTAAAAAAACTGTCATATCTTTCGAACGGCTCAACATTTTTTAACAAAATTTGAAAAGGCGTAAGACCCACTCCACCTAACGTCGCTTCCAAAAGTTGAACGAAATCGACCTCGTGGTTCCTGAGATATTGACCGTTGAAGTTGACCGAAAAACACAATCTTCTTCTTCTTCTTCTCCTTTTTCTTTTTCTGCTTCTTCTTCGTCGCAGAACGTTCTTCTTTGGGACCACAATATCTGTCGAACCGTTGCACTTATGAACTTGCAATTTGGAGTCGGTGTTCTTGACACTGAAATCTCAACCCCTATCGTTTTTTAGCAGCAATCGATCACGCATACTTAAGTTATCAACAAATATTAATTATTTTATACATGCACATAGATATAATAATATGTGTCTCGGAACCACGATATCTACCGAAAATTATTATTATTATTATTATTATTATTATTATTATTATTATTATTATTATTATTATCATCATCATTACTATTATTACTATTATTACTATTATTATTATTTTCATCATTTTTATCATTATTATCATTATTATTATCATTATCATTATCATTATCATTTCATTTGAAAAAAAAAATTTCTCCTCTTCAATTCATCATGAAGTACATTAACACAGCATTGCAGATCTTACTAGTGTTTTCAGAATCCATCATATTGCCAAAAACAGCTGTCGTTCGAGATAGATTTCGTGCATGGTCGAATGTTTCCATATACAAGCCAGTCCGATTAGTGTTTCATCAATTATATCACATAGAGAAAGCGTCTGACTACATTTCCTGCAAACCAACTGCTTGCCCAGGGTTTTGATATGTACAATTCTTCGTCCTTCCAGTTTCGGTTCTCTCTCTCCATCGTTCAGGTTAGATAGCTCCTCGGATTGCTCTAAACTTCTGCCCTGTCTACAGCAGTAAACACTTCGTAATTTTGATCCAGCACTTGCTTGTCGTATTCTCAAACTGTACACTTTTTCTGTTACGCGCTTCCCTTTCCGAAAAAACTTCCCGACTACAGACGTCTCACACATTTTGTAAAAGATGTCACCAAACAAAACAGCCCTGCTGGAAGTTCCGAATAGAAACGGATACAAAAAGAGTGTATCCGTTTCAACTAGGTTTCTGGTTCCGGATTTTCGTATATGTAATCAGATTATCAGGATAGAATATCAATTCGTTTTTAGTCTGAGATTCGTATAGACTGTGAATACAATCGGATCGGCATAACTGCAATAGGTATCGATTCGTGTCTATCCTACAACGGGCATGGTCAGTATAGGTTTCTATCCGCACGCATTACCACGTGTGCTAGCGGTGAAACAATACTTATCGTTATGTATCCGTTTCTATACGTTTCTTTCGCAATTTAACGTACGCTGCTTATCAGATGCTATTCATTCGAATCCAATACGACTCTATCTATCCGTCTGTTACTGCCTTACCGCTCCGTCGTTCCGAATTAGAATCAATCCGGATGTATCCTATGACAGGCATGCCCTGCTCAAAATGTCAGATAGGTTCCGGATAGGACTCGGAATTTTATCGGTCTTATCCGGAATGCAGGTGGTTTTTGATAGCGGTTTTTGTTCGGTCCTATGCGGGATTTCTTTTGCCATGCCCAAATTTTTCAACTGATTTTTATCCGGTCCAATCTGAAATGTGAACGATACGCGGTATCTGCTCGCAATCGGTCTTATCCGGAATCAGATTCTTTTTTCTCTTTTTTTTCTCTTCGTCAGTCTTCTTTTTTTGTTTTTTGTTTGTTTTTATTTGTTTTTATTTGTTTTTATTTCGTTTTTTTTTTTTTTTTTTTCTCCAAAGGATCAGACCTTTAGGGAGAGCAACATATATTGACAGCATACATGCTGATAACACATAACCAATACAAGAATTAGGCGACGGTTATAGATGCTATTTTCCGCCTCTATATATACTCACCAACTCCTATAAGTGGCGCTCGCGAGAATATCGAAAGCGGTGGTCGCCGCCTTACGGGAAAATATTTAAGTAATGTACATTGCATGGAAACCGGATAGGTACGGACAGCGCCCCGATTCCAACTTAGAATATTAGCTGTATTGCTCAAAATGTCAGATAGGTTCTGATAATTAAGAACGAATAGAAAACTGGACAGAATTAATCCGGATAGAGTCCGACTTGGTTCCCAACTGTTTCTATCCACACTCTATTCGGTCACAAAATACTATCTGGGTCTGATCTGGGCTTGTCCGGAAGTCACCCGGAATTACCGACCTCAAAAAACCGAAACCTATCCGCTCCTATCTGAATCCTATCCGGCATCAAACCGTCAATGACTACTGTCCGGGTCTATCCGGAATTCTATCCGGTTTTCTATCCATTCTTATCAGAACCTATCTGACATTTTGAGCAGGGTGGTCCGTATAGGTTTATATCAGCACACATTCTGGTTTGACCTGATGGCCGTGCACAATAGAAATTGATACAAAAAAAGTGTGTCCGCTTCAACTAGGTTTATGATTCCGGATTTCCGTATATACAATCAGATTATCAGGATAGAGGACCAGTTCGTTTCTATTGTGAGATTCACATAGAGTAATGCAATCGAATCGTCATAACTGCAATAGGTATCGATTCGTATCTATCCTACAACGGGCATGGTCTGTATAGGTTTCTATCCGCATGTTGCCCCAGCGGATCTGCTCATCATCGCTTATCCGTATCTATACTGTCTTCCCGCAAATGACGTACGCTGCCCACCAGATGCTATCCGTTTGAATCCAATACGTTTCTATCCGTTCGCTGCTGCGCAACCGCTCGGATGTTCCGAATTGGAGTCAATCCGGATTTATCTCGCGACGGGGATGGTACGTACAGGTTTCTACCCGCATGTATTCCCTCAAGACCTAGCGGCGGCACAATTTATTACATGCTCGAAGTAAACCACAATGCAAAGTACGATATGTTTCAGAAACTTTTCTCGAGTTCTAGTATTCATTTCACATTTGTTTTATTTGATAATGTTCGTGGAGGTCAAAAAGAACTTTTGAGCAACTTTTAGTTTTTGTCATCTTTGCCCTTTTTGTACCGAGCCCCTCAATTGTGCTGTAGAAAAAACTATGTGGAACAATTTAAGTAGAAGATTCCACATGTGGAACATTTTCTGCAGAAAAAAACCTCTTGAATCAAAAACGAGGATCTCGGCTTCCGGATAAAGTAGGACAGGTGGATGGATCGGAAAGAAACTGATAGGAAAGGTATCTGGACACTCCGATTGAAGCGAATAGCGCCAGAAACGTACACAATCACGGACGGATCGGGGATTTCGGCTCCCGAATAGACTCGGATAGGCGGATGGATCGGAGGCAGACGGATAAGCAACGTATTTGGAAATTCGGATCGAATCTTATAGCGCCAGTAACGTACAAGATCACATGGAATCCGGATAAAACGAGGATCTCGGCTTGCGGATAAAGTAGGATTGGTGGATGGAACGGAAGGAAACTAATAGGGAAGGTATCTCGAAATCTGGATTAAATCGTATGGCGCCAGGAACATGCAAGATCAGGTGGGATTCGGATGAAACGAGAAGCTCGACGTTCGGAAGAACTCGGATAGGTAAATGGATCGGAAGTAGACGGATAGGCAAGGTATCTGGAAATCCGGATTGAATCAAAAAGCCACACGAATGTAAGAGATCACACGGAAACCGGATAGAACGTGGATCGGTTTTCTCAATTTCAGAACGATAAGCTGCAAGTCCGGAATTAAATCGATTGAAATTGATTCAGGTCAGACCCTATTAAATCAAATAGAATGAGACTCTTGATGGTCCGAATACAATCGGATACATTTTTTATAGTAAAAATCGGAATGAATCACATGTGGAATTCACATCGTATAGAATCTGATAAAAGCGGAAAGAAATTCTATCGGCATTCCCTGATAGCGACCGTTATCTGATTGAATCGTATACGATCTGATTAGTGTTGTATTCGCAACTTCGCGGTTCTGGATAGACCGCATAGAAATTGATTGGATTTAGTCAATATTTCTATTCGAATGAATTAGATTCTATCGGATTTTTCCGGCAGGGAGATTTGCCGTATGCTCGAGCGCGCGCGTGAGTGTTTGGTTTGAGTAAGCAACGCCGCCAAATCTTAAACCTTTACTGCTCTAGTCAGTCGAGTATCTACAGCAAATCTCTTTTGACTTCCTACGTACCCGATGAACCTCCTTGAAGTTGACGTTGAATCAGAACGGTTTTTCAGAAGACGACCGATCCGGTCGACTATGCAGTTAACACTGGCCACTTTTGTCTGTCGTTCCTATTTATATTTTTAACCATCGGTATTTTCAAGGTGGCTGACAGTTATTATATGAAATTGTACTGATGAACAATTGAAAATCATCATTGATAAAATGTTTAGTACGAAAATTTCGAAAAATTTCATAAAATGAGAATGTTAACGCTTTACATTTCAACAAATATCAATCTTAGAGATTCAACTGGTGAGACCTTTTTTGAAGGAAATTAAATTTTCTACAAGTTTGTTCTCTACAATTTTTCAATAAATCCAGTCACTTTTGAAATATCTTCAAAAAAATGGGAATTTTTCACCAAAATCAGATTTAGTGACCCGTACCATCGTACAGGTGAGTAATTCCACGTCAAACCGGACAGCTTTCGGACCTCGATGTTACCGATTTCGCTATAATTTTTTTTACGGGTTCTATGGAACAAATAAATTCATCAAACAATTTTTTTTTTTTTTTTTGGCCCCTATTTTCCAAGTTACACGGGGGTAAAATTCAGCAGAAAGAGCCGAAAATCGAGAACATACTCCTCTTCAAACGGTCATATCTTTGATTGTATTCATCCTACGGACTTCAGTCAAGAACCATTTCAAAGCTATTGAATGACACTATTATTATACATGCATTTGATTCTTCGGTAACAAACAATTTCATTTGTTATAAACAAATATATTCTTCAAACGTGATTTTCAAAGCAAGAACCACGCGATAAAATTCTGAAAAAATATGAGCGTATTCCTTGATCAATTCTCTGCAAAATCGTTACGTCAAAAGGATGGAGGGACGATGGAAATTATGTGAAAACGATTCATTTATAAGCAATGTCGCGCGCTGCCACCGAAAAACCGTACCCAAGCCGGGTCTTGCAGCGGCGGCGCGCGCCGTCGCTTATAAATAAATCGTTTTAACATGGTTTCCATCGGTTCTTGATACTTTTGACCCAACATCCTTGTAGAAAATAAGCCGAAAAATATTCACGTACGTCGATTCTCTAAAACGATCTCTCGACCGTACTTACAGCATAAAATATAATTATCCCATATTCTCAGATATAAAGAAGAAAAAGCAATGGTGATTTCAATTTTTTTTTATATAGGGGAACGCGGGGCAGAACGGGCAGCGGGGCAGAACGGGCACCAAAACAAAAAAAAATAAAGTGGTCGGAAATGATTTTTTATCAAATATGGCGACGTATTTTGGATCAATAATGAAAAAAAAAAAAATTGAATTTTTTTTTTAAAAAAGTAAAATAAAACGGATGTTACATCGCAACTCCGTTTCCCCAACATCCACCCGATCCATCACTTCCTTTCGCCTGATCATCAAATTACCTGATCCTCGCTTTCCGCCAGAATCACGCGAGTTGCACACGGACACCGGATGTGCAACTCGCCCAAAACCCCCTCTCAAAACCGAGTCTACCTTTTCCACGCCTCATCTCCACTACTCACTACCAATTCCAATCTAAAACCACTCACTTCGTAACTACTTATTCCCATTTCACACTACCTATCTCGTCACCTAATAAGCGACCAACCAACTCTCAATACCAACTATTAGAAGCACCGACTATACGGATTATCTAAATAAATCTATTTCACTTCAATAAACATCAGTCTACGTCAATCTACACCAACTTCCACCAACTTCCACCACCTACCTCCACTGTGACATAACAAATTGGTGGCAGCGGAACCCCTCGTTTACCGGTCTATTATAGTGCAAAATCGTCTACCACTTGAAACCGGTTATCCTTGGATGTAAAAACGAGGTACGAACTCATAGAACTCAACAAAGCTACAATCCTAGCGAAACTCCTGATTTACGTCACAGCTGGTAGAAGCAGAAACCTTTCTTCTTGAAGTGAAAATTACAACTTCTCAAGGACTATGTATCTATCGCCCAAATCAGTGAATCATACACAAGACGTATAGACGGTTTAAAAAGTGAACAGTTCTATAGTTATCGAGTTACAGTGATATCGTGCACATCTTAAAATTTCCTCTTACCGTTCGATCTGCACCCTTGTTTCGATAATCTACGAATCTCTACAAAGAAAGTAATCTACGAATCTACTAATCTACGAATCTCTACGAAGAAAATAATCTACGAATCTCTACGAAGTAAATAATCTACGAATCTCTACGAAGAAGTAATCTACGAATCTACGAAGGCTCAGCAAAGTGTCGACTCTGCGACCCCTGGACACGTCTCACCCTGCACAGACCCATTCCGGATTCATCATACTCCTGAACTGCAACCTGGAGATGCAGCTAAGCAGATCAACGTTTGTAGTGCTCACCATTCTGTAAGTCTTAGATAGGTTATTATAAGCGTAGGAATTATAGTAAAAATGTCTCAAGGTAAAGAGTCTAACGCCGGGAGCACTAACTGCCCGTATCTGTCACTGCAAGCGGTGATAAGTCTAATACCAAATTTCAATGGCACTAACATGCCAGTAAATTCATTTATTCGAAAAGTCGAAAGTATTAAGCAATCAATTCAGGCGCGAGATTTGCCACTATTTACAAATCTCGTATTCCTAAAAATAGAAGGCGCCGCAGAAAAGTATATACAAAAAACGAGTTTAACATCGCTGGATGACCTATTAAAAGACTTAAGCGGGCATATAAACCGAAGGAGTTATTACCGGACGTACAGGCACAAATCACGCGAGCAGTGCAGAACCGGGGCGAGAGTGTATTAGAATACGGCATGCGGATGGAAAGACTCGTCGAGACGGCATTAGAAATCTCCGGAAATTCAGATAATCCAGAGCTCGTCGTTATGACAAATAAATTCATAAAAGATCTAGCTGGTCGATCATTCATGAAAGGTTTGAGAGACGAGCTCGAAATAAGAGTAACTTACGAAAAGCCGGGGACATTACGCGAAGCTATAGATCTAGCAATACGATTTGAAAAGTTCGTAGACGAAAGAAAAACCTTAAGACTGTCTCACGAGGTCAACCTGATGCCAGACTATGTAAGCAAACATTATCCAAAACGCAATTCGAGACCAGAGTCTCAAGATAGACCCTACTGTAATTATTGTAAAAGGTCAGGCCATACCATTGACATCTGTGGACCCAGAGAACGTGCCGGCAAGTACTGCACGTTTTGCAAAGTAATTGGTCACACATTTGATGAATGCCGCGTGCGGAAACCACAGAATCAAGGGAATCCCCCATCCAACATTCCCAGTATCAATCCTCAGAATACACAATACAACCAACGCGAACAGAACAACCGCGGACCAGGTAACGCGCAACCATATAACCGACAATGGAATGATAATCCACGCGGACGACCGGACAACCGATTTAATGGCAGCAATCGTAACTATAATAGCCGAAATTATGGACAGCACGTATCCAATCAGCAAAGAAACGCGCAGATAAATGTTGCGGTAGGCGGTAACGCAGTACAAACTAATGACGATTTAAACGAGCAGCGGGAATTTCGCACGGACGCCGCGACATCCCGAGTCGACGAAGAGCGTCCGGGCATGATGGAAGATCACTTCTCGGTTCACCAGTAATTGTCATTGAATCAAAGCAAATTCGGGGAAAAACTGCCTCACTTTTAGTAGATACGGGTGCGAATATTAACGTAATTAAAGTCGGAGTCATCTCACTAGACACTCGTTTTACACCAACGGACACGCGAAACATTTGGGGAATAGGTGAAGGATTTGTAAAAACTCTAGGAAGTATCGATCTGGAATTTTTCGGAACACGGCATGAGTTCCATTTGGTAGATAATTCATTCCCGATTAAAGAAGACGGAATTTTAAGCGCAGGCTTTTTACGATCTGAAAATATGACTATATGTTTTGAAACCAATCAAATGTTCTCACAAAACACAGGTAGAATTCCGTTATCTTATCGAAATCACGGTGCTCATGTCGACACTTGTCGAGTATTAACAACGTCCTCTCTGCACACGCCCAAGACTCAGGTATCAACTGCGCAACTCATGAACGAAACCACTACATTCCTTCTTGACACTGGAGCCGATATAAACATAATAAAGCGCGGCGCGGTAAAAGATGATACACGTATGCGACCCGACAAAATCAAAATAATAGGCATTACAGATGACACAACAGAGACTTTGTGAGCAATGGATGTCCAAGTCGGGAACAATACCCACGAGTTCCATATAGTAGATGATTCATTTCCCATTAAAGAGGCAGGGATATTAAGCATGACATTTTTACGTAACGAAGACGCTACAATTTCTGTTCCAACGAATACGGTGACCTCTCCCAACAACAGAATACTAAGAATTTTCAATGAGGATATCATATCAATTCCTGCCCGAACTGCGGTAGTAATAGCGTTGAAAGTAACAAAATTGTCACCAAAAGCAGGAATAATTAACAAATTAGACTTAGGCCCAAATATCCTACTAGGCAATGCTCTCGTGACGAATAGACGAGGTTTGGCATATGCTTATGCCATAAATTGCAGCGAAACAGCTGTAGACATAGGACGACCTGTAGTAACTCTAGAAGAGGTAGACGAACCTGCAGCAAACACAGATTCACACATAGCTTACAGCGAAGCAAATCGGGTTACACGTGACCATCGCGGCACTAACATTGATAAAAACCTACAGATACTTCAAACCTCAACTAATCATGATGCGAAACGCCTGGACACCCTTAGAGAAAACCTAAGACTAGATCACCTAAACGAAGAGGAAAAACAGTCAATAATCGATCTCACAACTGAATATAATCACCTATTTTTCTTACCGGGTGATAAACTAGGGCACACCCAAGTAGTCAGTCACATTATACCAACTACAGATGACATACCAATACACACGAAACAATACCGACACCCACAGGTTCACAAAGACGAAATTAAAAAACGAGTGACTAAACTCCTCGATCAGGGCATTATCCGACATTCCACGTCTCCTTACAATTCACCTGTCTGGGTCGTACCGAAAAAACCAGACGCACAAGGTAATAAAAAATGGCGCATGGTAATTGATTTCCGTAAATTGAATGAAAAAACCATAGGAGATGCATACCCCCTACCAAACATCATAGACATTCTGGACCAACTAGGATCCGCAAAATATTTCACAACACTCGATTTAGCCTCGGGGTTTCACCAAATACCTATGCATCCCGATCACACACTTAAAACAGCCTTTTCAACACCGCATGGACACTTTGAGTACGCCCGAATGCCTTTTGGCCAGAAAAACGCGCACTTCACTTTCCAACGCCTTATGGACCAGGTGCTCACAGGATTGCAAGGCAACGAGATTTTCGTATATTTGGATGACATAGTTATTTACGCAAGGTCATTGGAAGAACACGCGGTCAGATTCAGAAAGTTAATGGAAAGGCTATCAAACGCAGGACTAACCCTTCAACCAGAAAAATGTGAGTTCCTACGAACGGAGGTAGCATATCTAGGCCATATCATTGCTCAGGATGGAGTGAAACCAAATCCTGATAAAATAGTAGCCATCAAGAATTACCCGATCCCTAGGAATGCTAAACAAATCAAACAATTCCTGGGACTAATCGGATACTATCGTAGGTTCATCCCTAATCTAGCTAGAATCGCGAAACCTATAAATAACCTGTTGAAGAAAAATATTTCTTTTCTTTGGACATCCGAACACCAAGCGGCATTTGAAACCTTACGGGACAGTCTTTGCAAGGAACCCATTTTACAATATCCGAATTTTACAAAACCCTTCGTACTGACAACGGACGCATCAAATTTTGCCATCGGTGCGGTCCTTAGCCAAGGTAAAGTTGGTGAGGACTTACCAATAGCCTATGCATCAAGAGCCCTTCAAAAGGCGGAGATTAATTACTCAACAACTGACAAAGAACTATTAGCCATCATTGCCGCTGTAAAACATTTCAGACCATATTTATACGGAAGGCAATTTACACTCGTAACAGACCATAAACCGCTACTGTGGTTAAGTAACGCCAAGGACCCGACATCGCGTCTACTGCGATGGAGATTAATACTTGACGAATATACGTACACTGTAGTTTACAAAAAAGGAAGAACAAATGCAAACGCAGACGCACTATCAAGGAACCCTCCTCCCGAGGTAATCCAAGCCTTACCCATAGACGGCAAACGCCTTCGGTCAGAGTCAGGTACCGCGGAAACCGAAATAAATAAACGCAGAAAAATAGCACATCAATTCCCACGGCGTCCTAGACAAGATACCGACAATTCGACAAATCCCGCACCAATCAAAATGCCAAAGACACAGGGAACATCAATGGGACTCCCCTCACAGGAAATCCTGTGGTCATCAGAAGAGTCGGATACAGAAATAACTCACGGTAAAAAACATGAAACAATAAAACCGGTCAGACGATCCCGAATGACTGAATCCTCAGGTAACCCCGCGCGACGAAAGAAATTGACGAAACAACTAGACTACCTTGACTCGACAGATGAGTCGGACGTGGAAACTATTCCAGTTAAAGTGAGACTACCTAAACGAAAAAGACACACGGACTCGTCTACTATCCGAACACAAAGAAAGAACCGAGTGAAAACCGATTTTACCAACCAGAACAGTTGTACTGACAATCAGACTGAAGACCAATCAAATAAGACTGCAACAACCTCGGTATATAAACGTAAAATAATATATAGAAAATTGTCCAAGTCAAACAGCGAATCTACTACAGACTCTACACAAGACCCGCACAACGCAGAAATAGATAAGAAACGCGGAGTCAAGTTACAAGATTCAACTCGCGAGCCGCAAGCCGGTACATCTACTAACAAATCCCCAGGTTCCACACCATCGTACAGGCAGTTCCTTAAAGACTTAGATTTCCTTCCCCTGACACAGAATAGGAATATCAGAGAAATAGACGGAGATCTACTAAAGCAAAAAGACAATTTAGCCCACTGTATCTCAGCTGACTGTAAAACGTCACGAAACATCGCGGCCCAGATGGTAAGGAACGGATTCATACAGCGCAAAAGGTTGCAATCAATGAATCCACAAGTAACAGACATCATTATAGTTCAGTACCCCCGATGCACAATTTACAATTTAGTTACAAAAGAACGACACTTCGACAAACCAACAAACGAAATAATGTACAACACATTAGTGAAGTTGAAGACAGCGTTAATTAGGGATAAAAAGAAATCACTCTCGATACCGAAACTCGGTTGCGGTTTAGATAAGCTTGACTGGGATATGGTGAGCCGTATGATTCACTATGTATTCAAGGATTCCGACATCAAAATCAACATCTGCAAAATTAATAACCCAATAACACACGAATTACCTTACGAACGAATCAGAGATAAATCCTGTAAACCCGCGACAAAAAGCTTTACCCGATCTCCTACGGGACCCCCGATCGCTCCGATATTAGACACTCCCTCAGCTATCCTCACATCGACAGATAACGATTCGGATACACTAGCACCACGAGTACACAAACGTAACCCTGTATCGAAATTGGACATACAAAACCCCACAGACTATAAGGCAATCTCAAACTCTGAAAATGAATTAACCCTAGACGGGGCAACTTATTTTTTTCACCTTCTATCGGGCAACTGGGGTACCGGAGTACCCCAAGCGTTTCCGAATGATTCACGCCTTTCTAGTTGCAATAAGATACGATTCTTGTACGTCATTTGCTTCGTTATTGAATCAGGAAGACGATGGTATGTATTCGAAGCCCTTTCCTTCAAGAGAAAGTCGAGAAAAACTTGTTTAAAGTAACGAAAAGTGCGGTGAAGAGCTAAAAATGCCTTTTTTCGAAGTTCGCTTGGGGTACCTCGAGACCCCAGTTACCCCGTCTAGGGTTAATAGAGTCATCAGCAGAAGACCCGACGGTCTCAGACAGTACAGATAATACCAGTACCACCGATTACGAAAGTACATATCAAAGAACTAAGCAGTCCTCAAATCAGTCGGTATACAAGAAATCGCCGATGACATATTTAGAGCACCCGTAACATATTCATTAGTGCACTGTGCAGCACAGGACTATGTAATGGAAAAAGGACTGGGAAAACAATTTAAACTAAGATTCGGTCAAATAGATAGATTGAGAAGCTTTAATACGCAGGTAGGCGGAGTAGGAGCCCTAAGTCATGAAGATAGATTCGTGTTTTATTTAATAACAAGGGAGAAAGACAGAGATAAGACAACTTACGAGACATTAGAAGCATGTTTTAAAACGCTACGAAGCATTTGCGGGGACGAACATATATATAACCTAGCAATGACGAAATTAGACACCGAAGTAGACAACTTAGACTGGAATAGAGTCAAAGAGATGATAAAAAAAATATTCATAGCTCCTTTTATGATTCAGGTGTACGAACAAAGACCGCAGTGTGCCCCGGCCCCCCCACAGCAGCAAAACAAAGATACGCTTAGCTTCGATGAATTTATAGACAATATAAATAATATAATACCAACGGCTAACGTGACGGAATCCAAAGACGGAATATTCATGAAAAGCGCAAATATTGCCCACTGCGTACCAGCTGACTGCGCGTGGAACGACGAGCTGACAAAACAACTAATAGACAGAGACATGTTACGAAAAGAGACGTTCACTATCAACAATCTCAGCAAGCGCGGAATAGCTTTATCAAAATTCAGAAACAAGTACATTATGACTCTCGTAGTCAAAAGCCAACACTCAGACAGAATAGACGTAAAAGATCTCTATGATACTCTAATCAGACTAAAACAGCTGTTGCACACGTATAAAATTGAAGCATTTTCTTTTCCCAAAACAAACCCAGGATTAGAAGTCCTCCAATGGAATATCGTCAAGAAACTATTTTATTACATTTTCGGAGACACGAATGTAAGAATCACACTTTGTGCAAATGAAACTATTATACCCGACGTATCGGTACGCGGGGAGATCATTAAAGAATATCACGAATCACTGCTAGGCGGCCACCAAGGTGTAACGAAAATTTACAACAAAATTAGGGAAAGGTAGGGGCGGGAGGGGGAATGGCGGTCACTTAAGCAAGAATTGCAACAACTGGAGCAATCATGATCGGAAAAAAGGCTGTTATATAGGATATAGCGGGGAATTTCATCCACTATGACTGCTATGAACGGTATTCAGATCTACGACAAACTTCACCAGCTAACTTCAAATCACTGAAAAAATGAAATCGACCGGCATTACCCAACCTGTCGGGTAATGACGGTCGGCATAAGGTGCAATGGCGGTCAAAATGGGGTAATGGTAATCACACACGAAAATCTTGTGGAAATTGCTTTAAGTGAGAATATTTTTATTGGAGTGGGTAATATATAATATAATATACTATAATATACCTAATATATATATATATATTGTAACTTTTCACAGGTTTGCGATATAGAAGATATCACAAACCGTGCCGTTAGTGTGAGTTCTATTGCTCGGTTAATGTTTTTCGGGACCACTCTTAATAATTAGACTATTGACGCTAATCTTACGGACCTCAAACGCACTGCGTTATCAGCCGTCTCCCTGACGAATAGGTACACGCAGACGTGCAACTACCGTCTTCTTCCCAGTTAGTAAACAAACCTACGCTCAGAACTGTGCCTGCAAGTGCAGACAAAGTCTGTCTCAGACTTTGACAAGGTTAGACCTTGCCGAAGCTGTCTCTACGCTATAGTTAGTAAGTTGAATTTACAAGACCTGGAAATTGGCGAAAAAGGGAGGCTGCGACAAATTATGCTTTTTCTTAATCAAACAAAAAATATCATTTATTCAAATAAACTTAAACTAAGGTTGCAACCAACTAAAATTATATTTACACTGTTGCGTTTGTTTATGTGAATTGAGTATAACCTTTGCACAATAATATTCTTTTCATTACGTGACTTCTAAATGAGTGATTATTTCTATTTTCTTTTATGATAATAATTTTCTGATAAACTAATAATTTTCCGAAATATAATGTGAATCTATGGTATATTACTTCTTTAGTTAATATCCAACAAAATTGAAATTAGAGGTTAATGATCACTCGAGCTCTATGCTACGAGTGTCGAATTTGAGTATTGAAGTGAATAGTGAGACAATGAGGCGTGTGGCCTATCAATTGCTGCTCTGCTGAGCGCCGTCGCAACTTATATACGATTTGTGACGTCACACGGCAGACGCGTTTGCTCGAACGTTCTAGATGATACATGAATTCGCCGTTGATGATTGGTCGATTTGAACTAGCTGTCGTACTCAAATGCTAACGCTCAGGCCTAGGTGGCCTGATACGTTACAATATATATTCATATATAATATATTATTATTTCATATATTAAAAAAACGAACTTAAAATTACATTACTCTTCTTAATCATATTACTCTTCTTAATTAAAAACAAAACTATACCTATGATTCATTATTCAGGTACTGATGAAATACGGATATTTTAGAAATTCTAGGAATTTAATTCTAGGATTCTAGGATATAATAATCTAGGAATTAATGATATTTGTTAATGACTTGTGAATCACAGTCGTATTTGAGGTTTGGTTAATTTTTTGGCACAGGTGTCACATTTGTAGCCTTTTGGGGTGCTGACCGCACTGCACTCAGCATGCACCCAATTACCACAGATTGTGCATCTGTACCAGAGTTCATTCTTTCCGAACTCGCCACAAATAACACACAGTTCGTTCTCTGAACCGACACTACCATCAGTATCATCACAAGTACCTTTCGGTACTGAACTTTCATCGGATGAATCTGAAGAATCTTTCTGCTTCTTCCTCTTCTTACACTTAACAGTTGGTAATTTCTTTTTGTTGACTGGTTGTTTTCCTTTCTTTTTTTTTGTATTATTTAATTTCAGTTCCTTCTGTTTTCTTTTTTCTAGTTTTTGCAGTAACGTTTCCTTAAATGACAATGAAGTTAATATTTCAGAGTGTTGTTTCGGGATAGATTTCCTTGTAGATTTTCGTACTGATGTACTGGGAATTGGTACAAGGTCTTGTACAGTAGTTGTTGGTTGAGTCATGCTAGGATTCTCCAGCGCAACATTATTTGCATTGGTCACCACTTCCATTGGGGCATTTTTTGGGCGAGTATTTTCTTTCTCAGCACTTGGTTGCTGCTGCGTGGTAGTGATAGTTGGTTCAGCTACCGGTATAATTCCTGGAGATTCTGTACTTGGCTGGAACGTAGTGGCTGCAGCAAAATCTTCCTCCGAAAATACATTTGGATTCATGGGGTGAATCCCACATGCTTTAAAACCAGATACAGCGTTGCTTATTTTCGCCACTCCGCAGTATGCTGTATTAAATATTGCTGCTATATCGTATGGCGTTATCTTAGTGAGGGCACTTGATTTCATGAATAAATCGCATTGCCGCTTGTAGGCACTTTTGAGTGGACCATAGAACGCCACGTCAAGGGGCTGGAGCCTGTGCGACGTGTGAGGCGGAATGGAGAGCATGACTATACCGTTCATGCGACATAATTCAAATGTCTCTAAGCTTATATGGCTGCCATGGTTATCTAAGATTAAAAGAACTGGCTCCTCTTTAGAAGGTTTAGCGAATGCGCAGAAATGGTTGAGCCACTCTGTAAATATCTCCGAATTACTCCACCCATTTTTGGAAACTGTATATGCAGCATCTGCTGGACCATCCTTACATAGGAGAGACGACATGCGTTTACGTGCTAAAATGAACATAGGCGGTATATAATGCCCAGCTGCACTGAAGGCACAGATGACCGTCACCAGTTTTCCACGCTCCCAGCTGGTGATAGAGCCCACTCTTCGTTGGCCTTTTTGTGCAATGATTTTGCCCGGATCTTGGACGGTGGAGACACCGGTCTCATCCATGTTATAAATCTTTGAAGCCGCAAAATTATACTCATACATCAATGCTTCCAGATTACTGAAGAAACTATTCACTTCCAATTTATTGAACGCTGTTACTCTGTTGATACTTGTGGCTTCTGGCTTTCGCACTGCAAGTGATGGGTTTCTTCTGAGAAATCCATTTAACCAGTCCTTTCCGGCCAATTTGGTTTCTTGATTGAAATTGTTTCTCAATCCATTTTTGGTAGCAAAGTCAAACGCTAGACTCCGAATCTCCAACGGTGTCAGCCCATAAAAAATTTTCGCCATAAATTTAATGTGATCACTCAACATCTTTTCTTGATCATTTGTAAAAATAGATCTTCGTCCTAGCCTTGGACCCTCGTCGACTTTACCCTGTTTTAATCTCTCTTGAAGGGTGCTGAAGGGTATGGAAAATTTTTTGGCTGCCAACCGTATACTCATACCAGTTGTAACTGCATCTTTTGCGGCATTCAAATTTTGGATACTCCATTGAGCCTTCTGGGTAATTCGCTTCCATTTTCGCGGCATCTACGGAATAATGGAATAATTAAAGCCCACAAATAATCAACATTGTCAATTATAGCTAAATACCTCAATTACGAGACACAAGAAGTGTAAGTACAAATCTACCACACAGCGTAATCGCGATAAAAGCGTAAGAAATTGTCATATCGAATTATCAAGTGTTATATTTCGACCGCCATTACCCGGCTAAAATGACCGGCATAACCCCAAAACGTCGAATCAGCTTTGACATGTTGTTTCAATCACAAAATATATTATAATCAAAAATCATTAATATGTAGAATTAAGAGAAAAGCTGAATTAACCACCCAGTAATATTACTTTTTACGTAAATGTGACAAAAATATAACATACCTCTTATCAATCGCATCCAAAATATTAGAGTGGCACCACCACAGAACTACCGATTGGCACGAAGAACTGAAACCTCGAGCCAAGATGGCAAGCTCGAGGCCACTAGTTTGTATCTGCATCCTCTACGTAGCAGCAGTAGCGTCGTTATTTTAAAATGCATAGAATATGAGATATTGACATGACCGGCATTACCCGCTGACCGCCATTCCCCCTCCCTCCCCTACTACTGGCCGAATCTAAAGACTCAAATTCAAAATTTCATTAAATCCTGCGACAGTTGCCAAAGGAAGAAGTTAGTTCGAGTCAAAACACGACTGCCCATGATAATTACGGATACTCCGGCAGATGCGTTTGATAAAGTTGCGCTCGACATAGTAGGACCACTTCCCGTGACGGAATCAAATAACCAATACTTATTGACAATTCAATGCAACCTAACAAAATTTCTAGATGCTATTCCCCTCCCTAACGCGACTGCCCAGACAGTCGGCACGGCATTTACAAAAGAATACATTACACGTTACGGAGCACCGCGAATAATACTAACAGATCAAGGCCAAAATTTCATGAGTACAACGATTAAACAGATTTGCAAATTATTTAAAATTAAACAAGTAAGGACTACCGCATACCGACCGCAATCCAACGGCTCCCTCGAACGAAGCCATCTTGTACTCATCGAACACATTAAACATTACACAAGAACAGGCAAAGACTGGGACAAATACGTACGTTTCGCAATTTTCTGTTATAACACCGCGATACACGAAGGTACGAATTTCACACCGCACCAACTAATTTTTGGTAAAGAAGCTCGACTGCCATCGGACCTACGAGCAACCGTCGCGATCACAAACTCATACAACACATTTATCCTCGACCTACTAACAAATCTAACCGAAATTCGTAAAAGGGCAGCACAAAATTTGAAAGACGCAAAATCAAAATCAAAGGCATATTATGATAAAAGAATCAATGAACACCTCTTTGAGGCCGGACAGAAAGTATTTTTAATAAATGAGAATCGCACAAAATTCGAAGACCAATATAAAGGCCCGTATGTAATTAAGAGAATAATTGACGGAATAAACGCTGAAATCTACTTGACACCTAGTAAAACTAAAATTGTCCACCTCAACAAACTGAAACTAGCACATATACGGGACGATAACGATTAACGTTGAGTAGACACATGAAAATATTCAAACCGCAAACTCTATCCATAGAGCACACTGAGACACATCCCCTGGAAATCAGGGAAATTACAGATTGTTTCTAAGTAAATCCAAAACAAGTCAATGGTATTGCCTGAATATAATGAATAAACGATACGTATGTCAGCATTGTTGAGTGTTAGAAAGTGGATCTAAACAGATCTATAGATGATAAGCTATAAAATTAGGATAATGATGTACTATGGAATAAGAAGTAGATAAGAATTGGGAAATAAAAATAAATAAATAAAAATAAATAAAAAAAAATAAATAAAAAAAATAAGAATGTATGAAACATATAAAGCATAGTAAAAAGAAGGGAATAGAATTGGTAGGATTATATCTAACATAACTATATAGTAAAAAGGGAGTAGAATTAGTAGAATTACAACACTCTTCACTATTAATATTACCTTTATACGCATTGTTATCTCATTGTATTACGCTTGAGCATCATGTTATATTTCTCCTAGACCATAAGCTCACTCTATCTCACTACCAATATTATCAAGATGCAACCCTTAATTTAAAAATAATACATATCCTGCCATAGTCAACACATAATACATATATGTACCATCGGACTAAAATAAAGGTTTATACCACATTGCTTGGTCCACTATCATACATCATACCAAATAAGAATGCAGTATGTTATACTGACTATTCACACGATCATACCTAGTACTAAGTTTATTACATTCAAAACTATATACAATCACACATATTTCTTTATGTTACGCATATGGTAACATAGGTATTGCACCCCTATGTTCCCTCTAATGGGGGGGGTGTTACGTCGCAACTCCGTTTCCCCAACATCCACCCGATCCATCACTTCCTTTCGCCTGATCATCAAATTACCTGATCCTCGCTTTCCGCCAGAATCACGCGAGTTGCACACGGACACCGGATGTGCAACTCGCCCAAAACCCCCTCTCAAAACCGAGTCTACCTTTTCCACGCCTCATCTCCACTACTCACTACCAATTCCAATCTAAAACCACTCACTTCGTAACTACTTATTCCCATTTCACACTACCTATCTCGTAACCTAATAAGCGACCAACCAACTCTCAATACCAACTATTAGAACCACCGACTATACGGATTATCTAAATAAATCTATTTCACTTCAATAAACATCAGTCTACGTCAATCTACACCAACTTCCACCAACTTCCACCACCTACCTCCACTGTGACATAACACGGAAAACAAAATAATTTTTTTTTGATTTTTTTTTTTTTCATTATTGATCCAAAATACGTCACCACATTTCATAAAAAATCATTTCCGACCACATTATTTTTTTTTGTTTTGGTGCCCGTTCTGCCCCGCTGCCCGTTCTGCCCCACGTCCCCCTATATATATTTTCAGGCTTATTTGGAATCTGAAAAAAAAATTAGATTCGCCGATTTAATTTGAAAATCGCTAAGAGATACCGCCAATTCGGTGCGATATCGAGAATCGCTGCAGCGATTCACCGGTATAACTACCCTTGGGCCTGCGAAAACCAGCTCATCTACGATACCTACTTTATTTTATACACAGTAGGGCCCTCCGCGTTTTCTGCGGTCTAAAAAATACTGATTCGGGACATTGCAGGTTCGGGACAATGAGCGGTCGTCACTTTTCTCATTCGGGACCGCGAGCGGTCGTGACTTTTCTCGTTCGGGACAACCCCTACTGAAAATGATTATGTGATGAATCACATGATGTTATGAAAGAAATTAGTATGTATTTTATCATGTAATTTAACATGTGATTACGACTTAATACATAACAAATCACATAATAAATCATAAAATACGATCAATGAGGTAAAATACATTACAAATCACATACCGAAACTTATGATTTCTCATATGAATTCTTATGTATTTTATTTCATGATCTGTACCTTATGATTTATCATGTGATTTCCCAGATAACAATCGTGCTCCGCACGTAACCCGCACGCCGTGCGAGACTCACTGTGCGAACGTAATCCATCGCATGTGATCTACATGGCGTGCGTAGCACTCTGTGCGAGCACAATGCGTTCCGTGTGACTGCACGATTGCAGGCACGCGGTGATGAGCATGTGCCTCGCATAAAAAGGGCACGATTGCGCTATTCGTTGACTTTGGTAATGTAAAGTCAAAATTATTAACCAACATAATATACATAAATCGATGAGAATAAAAAATCGCAACAAATCAAATCAACTTTGTTCGTATTCAATTTAGAAAAAAAAAAAAAATACAAAAACAATCAATTCTTAACACGAAGAGGATTGGGAGATGAATAAAATATCAAATTTTCAGAGCATTGTGTAATCTTCTAAATCTTTCACAATTTCGGAAATTGAAATCGAAAATCACCGCATCCTTATAAAAATTTGACAAAGGTAGGATAAATATCAGAAGAATATTATATCACTTCACAGGTGAACTCTATGAAATTATATAATTGATTATGATATATTCAATAAATTGAATACATAAAATAGCCGTACTATATAAAGTTAATGCAACAATAAATTAATTGAACATTTGAAAATAATTGGCAAATCTAGACCGGGTTTTGTGAATGAAATAGTAATAAATTTAATACATAGCGAATAATAATGAAAAATGTGAAAAAAAAAACTTTGGATCTGTCAATGCACACGCACAACGTGGTCGCATTGTGCCCGCACGCGTGCGACAAGCACGACGTGCGAGTCATATGTACCTCAATTGATGACTCAGTTGCGTGGTGGTTTGCTCGCACGCCGTGCTGATTAATCCGCACGCGTGCGTGCATACTGCGGCGCATATGCGGCGCATATTGTTATCTGGGTTGTTATGTATTAAGTCGTAATCACATGTTAAATTACATGATAAAATACACACTAATTTCTTTCATAACATCATGTGATTTATCACATGATCATTTTCAGTAGGGACGAGCGGTCGCGACTTTGCGAGTTCGGGACTATGAACGGTCGCGACTTCGAAAATATGGGACCAAATGTCGGTCGGGACTTGAATCGTTCGTGACTTTGAAGCCCACCCGGATTTACCTCTAGAATAGTATGAGGACCAATCCATTGACATAATAGCTTCTTCGATCGTCCTCTGCGTACAGTCTCGTCGTACAGTAGTACCTTGTCTCCAACCTTGAACCCCTTTTCTTTGGTTCGTCGGTCTTACTCGATTTTTGACCTCTCCTTGGCTTGTTGCAGATTTTCTTTGGCTATGTGATTGCTGTCTCGCAATCTCTCTCGTAATCCCGTGCGTAGTCGTCATAGGTGTACGTTGGTTCTGGATCCTTCTTCAGCGATGTTGGTAGTTCAGCTGGGTGCCCATACACCAGCGCGAATAGCGTAAATCTCGTGGCAGTGTGGGGTGTCGTGTTATACCGAGATTTTACGTGGATGCGAAACACCAGGGATACCAACCTAAGATTCGCGCGGCTAGTGAGATTGCGTTCAACCGTACCCTGTTCAAGCTAACTTTATTCTGTTCGAATTCGAGAACAGCGCGCGTAGGATTTGAAGGTTAGGCGCCTAATTTTGAACAAATCAGTCAATCGTGCGATTAAGTAGAGTTGCGGGAAAATTGGACCGGGTAAGAAAGATGATTTAAATCAATCGATCAACAAAATAATTATTAATTGATGCAAGGTTTTACTCGCAATCAATTTATTATGAATCAAGCCATTTTTAAGATGTTATTGTTGAATCGTTGGAACAATAAAATGGTTACTCATTATCTTATAACAAAATAATTATTCATTAATGTAAAGTTTTATTTGCAATTAATTTATTATAAATCTTCTTTGGAAAATTCTCTGCGCCTTAGGACACCTTCGATGACCCACGATGAGTTTCAGCGAAGAGCAATCCTTGCTTCGTCGCCTGCTTCGTGGCTGCACAATATCTTGACGCAGGCACTCTTTCGAAAGCAACAGCGCAGAACGTCCTCGAATAATATCGTCTCCGTAACGCTAGAACATTAGGGCATAAGAGTGATGGAGTTGGATAGCTCGATGAAAGTCAACGAAGACCCTTGATGATATGCAACGATACACCTCGAGGTTGACTCAAGTGGCATCTAACTACGATCGATCATCCTTAGATACTTTCCAAAAATAATGCAACTGTCTAAACTGACCAATTCCGACGAGAATTTCTCCCTATACTTTCCAAAGTCAATCGTCTAAGTTAGTTTCTGATTACTGTGCGCGCTGTACAGGGCATACCGTGTAACGACGATCCATCCATCACTCTTCTGCCCTAATGTTCTAGCATTACGGAGACGATATTATTCGAGGACGTCCTGCGCTGTTGCTTTCGAAAGAGTGCCTGCGTCAAGATATTATGCAGCCACGAAGCAGGTGACGAAGCAAGGACTGCTCTTCGCTGAGACTCATCGTGGGTCATCGAAGGTGTCCTAAGGTGCAGAGAATTGTCTAAAGAAGATTCATAATAAATTGATTGCAAATAAAACTTTACATTAATGAATAATTATTTTGTTATAAGATTATGAGTAACCATTTTATTGATCCAACGATTCAACAATAACATCTTAAAAATGGCTCGATTCATAATAAATTGATTGTGAGTAAAACCTTGCATTAAATAGCAATTATTTTGTTGATCGATTGATTTAAATCATCTTTCTTACCCGTGTTGTAATCGGGATATTGAGATCTTTCATACTACTATAATTTATTTGAACGGTTCGTTGTCGAATTAAGAGTTGGAACTCAGTCGTACAAAAGTAATTCAAGTTTTATTAATATATAAAATTTACAAAGGCTTTACTAATATCGAACTAATCTCTATATAATGTGTCTTGCTTCTGGTCGCGATGTTCTGACGACGGGCGCGTCGTCTGCCTGCCTTTTAACGACTCTTTTGGTGCTGCGTCTGCACATTGCTATGTATTTCGCCATACGATCGAGTTGTTGCCCTGCTATACCACGTTGAGCGCATTCTTATATTTCGCTGAACGATAGAGTCGTTGCCCTGCTATACCGGATATGAGGTGTCGCAATAGCTTGGTATTCGAATTGCAACATCCCTTCCCCCTTGGAAGAAAAGTCCTTGGGATTTTTCTCCTGGAATCAGTTAAATCTGCTGGCTTGCGTCGTCGTGCGTACGCTTGCCTATTATGCTATGTCTAGGTTAGTGGTTTACATTATTTATCCCGTTTACAAGGTTTTATATAATCGTTTCTTAATTTAGGTTAGTATAATTAATTTTTCCTGACATATTATTTGATGAGAATGTTACAAAATGATTAGCGCTTATTCGATAAAATGCTTTAACGGGATGTGATCTTAGACCATATAGAATGGACTGGGCATTGGAGTGGTGGGGGTGCTGCCGAATAAGGAGACAAGGATAGTCATAGCGATATATACCGGGAGATTATGTGGAAATGAAAGGCTCCAAGCGCGCAGGCGCTGATTTATTAGAATATTTCGAGGGTCACCAATTTCAGACTCGCCACGAATATCCCTAGAGTCCGTCTGCTATTTGTTTCTGATTGTTGTCAAATACAAATGGCGGCAGACCGTTGCAGGAATAGGTTATGTTTGTGTGAATCTAGCAGACGACAGAACTAGGGATATTACTGAGAAGTGAGTGGAGTCCCTGGTGCTATTCTGCTGGCCAATGAGATTTAGGTAAATCAAAGTTCGCGCGCTTGGAGTCTTTCACTTCCACATAATCTCCCGGTATACCGGTATACCGGGAGATTATGTGGAAATGAAAGGCTCCAAGCGCGCAGGCGCTGATTTATTAGAATATTTCGAGGGTCACCAATTTCAGACTCGCCACGAATATCCCTAGAGTCCGTCTGCTATTTGTTTCTGATTGTTGTCAAATACAAATGGCGGCAGACCGTTGCAGGAATAGGTTATGTTTGTGTGAATCTAGCAGACGACAGAACTAGGGATATTACTGAGAAGTGAGTGGAGTCCCTGGCGCTATTCTGCTGACCAATGAGATTTAGGTAAATCAAAGTTCGCGCGCTTGGAGCCTTTCATTTCCACATAATCTCCCGGTATGCGCACGAATAAGCCTTGTTCATACTAACTCTCGAAATCGAGTAGGCACTGAAATCAAGCTGAAAACTTAATACACATAGGGTTTAGAATACTAACGTGGAAACGCTGCTGTTCAATGTGGCAATGTTTACTCTGTGAACAGAGCACTTCGTCTCTCTCTTAACAACGGCGTAGTGTCTTCCGTCTCCTTTGCTTTACTCGGCAGCAGACCGTACAATGCTTCAGCATAGGCAATGCCCAGTCCATTCTATATGGTCTAAGGATGTGATAGGCAGAGGTCGATGAGGTAGGGGGTGTTTTTACCAATTTTTTTTGTCTTACTCTGCATATCGCAACGAAGGCACAGAACGGATTTTCGCAGAGGCATTCGACGTATTATATGGTGAAGTATTGCCGTAGACGAATAAACGTATTGAAATCGAAAAATAGTTTGTTTTCGTAAATTACGATCTGTATAATAGGGTAAAAAAATGGCCGCTCGGGGCTCGACTCTCATATGCTGACCTTATTATTCAATTTCGCGCGGTATCCAGCATTGAAATGTATAGCTGCGTCAATTCTACGACCTCGCACAAGCGAACGATCAGTTTATTTATGAATATTCCGTGAAAATGGAAGCGTGAGTTGCAATGCTGCACGTCGACTCCAACCGAGTCAAGTCATATGAGAGTCGAGCCCCGAGCGGCCATTTTTTTACCCTATTATACAGATCGTAATTTACGAAAACAAACTATTTTTCGATTTCAATACGTTTATTCGTCTACGGCAATACTTCACCATATAGTACGTCGAATGCCTCTGCAAAAATCCATTCTGTAAGACAAAAAAAATTGGTAAAAACACCCCCTACCTCATCAACCTCCCATACAGCACGTAATATTGCACCAATGTTGCAGCAACATTGCAAAAGCTCATTTTCATTACATTGCACTGACAATATTGCTGCAACCTTGCCACAACATTCATTCTCGCAAAGTTGTCATCGAAATATTGCTGTAATATTGCTGCAATGAATTGTTGCAATATTGCTGCAATGATTTGTTGTAATATTGCTGCAATGAATTGTTGCAATATTGCAGCAATGAATTGTTGCAATATTGCTGCAATAATTTGTTGCAATATTGCAACAATTCATTGCAGCAATATTGCATTGCAATGTTACCGCAAGATTCCTGCAATATAACTTTGTTATATTTATATATTCACATGTTATATTTATGATTTTACTGATCGTTGCTATTTATTCCTAATATGAGTAAAATTTATATATATCACGAAGTTTTATTATTGCAGGTTTCATGTGTATAAAATCACTTGATTTGCGATATCGCATAAATTCAACATTTTTTAGGCGTGATCTCGCCTTGACACTGATCAATCATGATACTGATCGGTGTGATTGAAATATCTATAAGCCCCCAGTTCGACACCTTGATCACAAGTTTCGACAAATAGGAGAATATGAGACTGTATTCCATCGGGAAGTCTGGCGTAGTCGGTAGAGCGTGCGACCAGTAATACAGCGATGCGAGCGGACTTGGGTTCGAATCCCGGGTAGATCGAAAAAAAAAAAAAAAAAGTCCATCGATTATCTACACGTTCTCAATCGACTTATATGATACACATACCTAAACGTATGAAAAACAAATTTTTGCAATATCTCAAATTATTTGGCAATATTGCAGAATAGCGAGAAAAGCGGACATTAAAACATTGCAGCAACATTGCAGGGGCATTGTAGCAACATTGCGCAATATAACCGCAACATTGCCAACATTGCGAAGTAATGTTGCTGCAACGTTGCTGCAACATTTCGGTGCTGTATGGGCCTCTGCCTATCACATCCCGTTAAACGATTTACATGTACTCTAAGAGTTTTCTTCTTTACCTTTATGGTACAATTTACTTCTGAATTTACCTCTAAGATTGTATAAGGACCAATCCATTGAGATAATAGCTTCTTCGATCGTCCTCTGCGTACAGTCTCGTCGTACAGTAGTACCTTGTCTCCAACCTTGAACCCTTTTTGTTGGGTTCGTCGGTCGTACTCGATTGTTGACTTCTCCTTGGCTTGTTGCAGATTTTTTTTGGCTATAAGATTGCTGGCTCGCAATCTCTCTCGTAGTTCTCGTGCGTAGTCGTCATAGGTGTACGTTGTTTCTGGATCCTTTTTCAGCGATGCTGGTAGTTCAGCTGGGTGCCCATACACCAGCTCGAATGGCGTAAATCTCGTTGCAGTGTGGGGTGTCGTGTTATATGCAAACATAGCATATGGTAACCATTCGTCCCAGTTGCTCTGTTCCTCGTTGATGTGGTGTCTCAGATATTCAGCCAACGTCCTGTGTGAACGTTCTAAGGCTCCATTGGATTCAGGATGATAGGCCGTCGTTTGAATCTTGTCGATCTTTAACAGTTTACAGGTATTTTTGAAAACGTTACTCAAAAAGTTCGTACCTTGATCGGTGAGTATTCTTTGTGGTATTCCGTGTTCGCATACAATCCTGGTCGCAAATTCCTTGGCTACAGTGTTAGCTTCTTGGTTCGGAATGGGTATTGCCTTCCTGAATTTGGTTAGACAATCTTGAAACGTAAGGATATATTTATTTCCTTGTTCCGTTTCCGTCAGTGGTCCTACGATATCCAATGCACATTTCTCAAACGGTTGATTTGGAGTGTCGATAATGACCATTGGTGCCTTCGTCTTCTTGCTAAGTTTGTTCTTCTGGCAATTCTCGCATCTCGAGATGTGTTCTTCGACGTCCTTCCGTAATCCTGGCCAATCGTGCTTCAATCGTTCGGTTGACTCCTTGATGAGCTCCTAATGGCGTGTCGTGATACTCATAGATGATCCTGTTCCGATCTTCCTCCGAATATTCTTGTTCTCGGTTGTTCGATTCATCCTCTTCTTTCTGCTGACTTCTGGTCACTGCGTACATGCGACTCAAGGCGTTGGTGTTAGCCTTGCCTGCCTTGTACTCGATCTCGTAGTCGTATTCTTCTAGCTTCAGTCGCCATCTCATGAGTCGTGATCCTGGATCTTTGACTCCGAATAACCATGTGAGTGGTTGGTGATCTGTAACAATCTTAAATCTGGTACCATATACATACGGTCTGAAATGATTAACTGCCCAAACTATTGCCAATAATTCTTTTTCTGTGGTGCTGTAATTTCCTTCTGCTGAATTTAGAGTTCTACTTGCGTATGCTACTGGCAAGTCACTTCCTATTATGCCTTGCGACAGGACTGCTCCGATGGCTTTGTCGGATGCGTCTGTCGTCACGATGAACGGTTGCTCGAAATCTGGATACTGTAGAATTGGTGCTGTCGTCAACGTCTTCTTCAAATTTTCAAAAGCTTCTTGTTCCCTCGAAGTCCATCCAAATTTTACCTCTTTCTTCAGCAAATGTGTTAGCGGTTTTGCTAAACTCGAAAAATTCTGTATAAATCATCTGTAGTATCCGGCAAAACCCAGAAATCCTTGAACATCTTTTACACTCTTTGGAATTGGAAATTCTTCTACTGCTCGGATCTTCTCTGGATCTGCCTTTATTCCGTCTCTAGTGATGACGTGTCCCAAAAAGTTGACTTCTTTCCTCAGAAATTCACACTTGTCGGGTTGTAGTTTCAATGAATTTTGTCGTAAGCGTTCCAGTACCTCTTCCAGTCGTTTGTTATGTTCCTGCAAACTAGGAGCATGTATGACAATATCGTCGAGATAGACATAACATCTAAGGCCTTGTATTCCTGAAAGTACAGTTTTCATTAATCGTTGAAACGTAGCGGGTGCGTTCTTCAGTCCAAAAGGCATGCGATTGTATTCGTAATGACCGTGTGAAGTGGAAAATGCCGTCTTGCACTTATCCTCTTCTTCCATTGGAATTTGGTGAAATCCTGATGCTAGATCTAATGTAGAGAAATATTTTGCCTTACCCAACTGGTCCAATATTTCCGTGATATTAGGCAGTGGAAAGGAATCTCTTACAGTAACCTCGTTCACCTTACGGAAGTCAACTACGACTCTCATCTTCGTTTTTCCTGATGCGTCTGCCTTCTTCGGTACCACTAGCAGTGGTGCGTTCCATTGACTTTTGCTTTGTCTGACTATCCCGTCAGCAAGCATTTTATCTACCTGCTCGTTTATCTCCTGCTTGTGTTTCTCTGGAAGTCTATAAGGTCTTACATTTATTGGTGCGATATTATCTGGGCTCGTTGTAATTCTGTGACCAGCTGCGTTCGTGTAGCCCAGATAGTCTCCGTCTAAGTGAAATACATCATGAAATCTTTCACAAATATCTAACAAGCTCTCTTTTTCTTCTCGATTCAGATGACTCGTACGTAGGTTGTCTCTCAGCTGTTGCATTCGGCTCGCGTTACTCGGTGTCATCGTCCGACATGCATACACTTGCGTCATATCTGTGCTCTTGGCCTAGTGCTACGATTTGTACACACGGCTGTTCCAGTTCTACATCATAATCGTTCGTATTCAAAATGCTGACTTTGCACTCACCGTCGACTGCATTGGTGATGCAACTCCCTAGGTATACTCCAGGCTGTAACTCGATTCCTTCGACGATGCCTTCCGCGTCGTCGCGTGTCTTTGCACGGATTATCTTCTCGCTTCTCCGTTCGAGCGATATGTGAGCTCCTGTGGCTCCTAAATTCCATGTCGTTCCGTACAATCTTGCGTATTTCCCAGATCTAAGCTCGGCGTCATGCTTCTCGAGGAAGTCGCCTCCTAAGAGACCGTCTGCTTCTAGTGGAAAATCGTCTTTAACTGCGTGAAAAAGGTGCGATATGTGCCTATCACCAACCCTTATATTCAACGTGACCTTACACAAGGTCGTAACCGGTGTTCCGCCTATTCTTCTGAGCGTGATCACACCGTCTTCAGCCGTCACTTCTCCGTCAATTTTTCCGACTTTGACTAGGCTTACCTCAGCTCCTGAATCTAATAGCATAGTTCCGTGTCTCGTCTTGAATTCATCTGGCTCGATCGTTGCGTGATTCTTCTGTCTTGATCCATTTATTAGGCAATTACTGGTACGACGCGATACGGTTGCCTGTCCGCCGCGCCTGCTCCTCGTTTCCCGGAGTCTCTTCGTTTTGCTTGCTGGCGTCTCTGAAAGGACCTGGCTGGACCCGTCCTTTCCTTCTAGGAGGTCCCCGATTCCTTTCGTATCTTTGCCGATTTTCTTCTGCTATTCTAGTTCTGCAGTCTCGTATGACGTGCCCTGGTTTTCTACAGAAATGACAAATTACCTGAATTTTTCTTACGTAGTTACTTGGTGTCGGCAATCGTTGAGGGTAACTGGATCCCGTCTTTGCTGAGCGACAATCTCGTGCTAGGTGTCCTGTCTTCCCACAGTTGTAGCAATTGCGTACCTGGGTGCAAGAACAACCTAAGTCGACTTAGGTTTTGACACCAAAACCGTTGTTTGAAGTTTAAAAACTGAATTACTTCCACGAACGAAACGACAATGGACTTTGTAGACTACTAATTTTAAAGGGCGATTCTTCCGGAATACGAAGCCCATTTTGTTTTTGCACTAAAATGAACAGAAATCTTTATAATAAATAAAACACGCGCGCTGGCTTAGGTCGTTCTTGCGAAAAACGAAATTTCTTGCGAATATTCGGTCCGTCTCGACACTTCCGACTTAAATTTTGTTACTTTACATGTCGAAACACATATTTTACGCAGTCTCTAAGAATTTGGATCAACCAGTGGAACAATAAATAAGACAGGAAATTGAAATAATTTTTTTTTTTCGAACAATACACCAATTTTTGCAATTAATTAAATAAATATTATTACATAAGGCATATTTTCGGAAATATATAAAAAGGAATTGATGAGCTCTCAATATATATAGGGGAGGGTGGGGTAAAATGGACGTGGGGCAAAATGGACCACTGAAAAAAACAGATTAACCATAAAAAAAACTTGAGTATGAATATGAACTTTTTTGACCCAAGAGGTCCATTTTGCCCCACCCTAGATAACAACTTGAGGAGTGAAGTATGGCAACCTTCAGACAAAGAAAAAAAAAAATTGTCCCCCAATATTAGACCCAACAATCAAGTGTCGAAAAATAAAATCGCAAGATCCTATGTTATTTAACCCTTCCAGTCACAGACGCCACTATAGTGGCGTCATTTTATTTTCAGTCTGACAATTTATTTTTTCTTGACATGGAAAAGTAAATATAATACATAATGCCAAATAAAATCGAATTTTGTGACTGGAAGGGTTAAACGGGAAACTTCAAATCTCTTTAGGCATCTGTTAGAATTTTTTTTTAAATCTCATTTTTGAAGACAATTATTTTTTAATTTATTTTCTGAAGGTTGCCATGCTTTACTCCTCAAGTCTGTATTTAAGAACCACCCTAATATATATATAGGGTGAGTCCGGTATAGTTGTCCCAAGTTAACAAAAAGTTGAATAGCAATTTTGAGTATTCAGTATTATTATATTTATATTTTTTTTTTACACAAAATGGACATTTAAACTTCGAGAAGTATTAAATTCAGTAACTCAGTAACTGCCACAAACTTGATTTTATCAGGCAGGCGAATGAGCGAGCACAATACTTCAACAGACTCACGCGCTCTATGCAATAACAACCCAAGTAGTGGCGTTAGGTTGTTCTTGCATAGATCGCGCGTGGCAGGGTTGACGCTCCGTGCGCATTGCATACTTGAAAAATACTTTCCACTAAAATGCGACATCCCACAAACCTGAAACTCACAGGGTAGGTAGTTGGGATGTTGTACAACGCAAAAATGGTGGTGGGAGCAAAAACGACCTAAGTCGACTTAGGTTGTTCTTGCACCCAGGTACTCAATTATTTCCTCTGTTGCCTTCTCTGCTGTTGCGCGGTTGATTGTGTTCCCGATCCGATCCACGAATAGGGCCTAAATCTCGTTCTTCTTCTATCGCGAGTAATATGGCTTCTCTAAGATTTTCACACCGTCGGCTCTTGACCAATATCTTCAGCTTGTCGTTCAAGCCTCTGATGAAGATATTGACAGCTTGTTTTCTGACCTGGCGTTCCAGCGTCGATTTCGAATCCTCTTCTGCGGCTTCCTTCATCGTTACTTCGATGACCTGTGCAGTTAGTTTCTCGACTCGTGCTCCATATGACCTCGCGTCCTCGTTCTGACGTTGTCTACAGCTACTGAATTCCACTTGTAACGAAGCTAATGTCCGTGTATCGATGCTCATCGACTTCAGCTCTTCCTCCAGTGCGTTCCAGGTGTCAATTTATTTGTATTCTAAAGCTCGTGCCGGAACACCTTTGATTCGGGTGCTCAGAACAGCTTTCAATAGATTTCCCGTATCTGCAGGTCGTATTATCTCACGTGCATACTTGCAAGAGCGAATAAAATCACAAAACTTTCCTCGGTCACTGCTATCGAAGATCTCGATGTCCTTCAGCACTTGTCTCACGGTGGGGGTGTCTTCGGCCATATTGATTGGAGGTTAATGATTCGCTGCTGTGTTCTGAATCTGTTGTCGTGCTACTTGTTCTCGAGTCTTACTTTTAACAAATTCGCGTAATGCCGCACGAAGTTCGTCAACTGTATTTTCTTCGCTTACGTTTATGCCAAGATGCTCACATGTTTGGAGAAGATGATCTCTTCGTAATTCTTGAATCCACGCGGTTTTACCTTCTGCCGAGGGGCATATCACTCTGTATTCCAACGCTTTTTAACGTTTGAAGTCAAATGCATTCTGAATACGAAAAGAAAATGGTGAATTCTAACGAATGTAGTCGTTAGATGATGCGTGAAGTCCGAAAAGCAATGTGAAATACGAAGAAATCTTTCGTATCCTGCATTTATTCGAAGATATCGTCGAGTTACGGCTGTAGTCACGGAACTTAACGCAATTTAACGTGTGTATCAGGAAGTAAGAAGTAAGGAGACCGATCTCCATGCTAGAAAACCTGCGGCGATATCTGAGTTTCTTTAGTAGTACGATATTCTGCCACTCGCGGTGTCGGTGTTCCACGTGGGGTCGGTTAACGTACCGAGGTGGGGGTTTGTTTACGCTCGAGTTGAAATCTTTGAATTTCAAATAAATTCGAATAATTTCAAATTTTAAATCATTTGATGTAGCGTAATATTTGTTAGTAAATATTTGCTGTGCACAAAATTGATAATATAAATTCGCCGAGTACTAAAGTTCTTTCGGTTTTCAAAACGTGCCTCCTGAGTAACTTTTTCAGAAATACTATGACGTGAGAATGAGCACGTTCTATATTCAAATAACGCACGTAAAACTGACACGGTTCTTCTTTCTCTTTTCTCCTTTATGGCTTTATCCCCTTCATAGCAAAAGCTGGGGCAAGTGCTATTCAGTGAAACGGTTGAAATTATTTTCTCTAACTTCTGTGAGGTGACAACGACAATCGAGGACTGTCAGACGTCAGTGTCATATGGGAAGAGGTAATGGCTGCCGCAGCTGTGTCTTCACGTCACGTGACGACCCGACGTGGAACACCGGCACTACGAGTGGCAGAATATCGTACTACTAAAGAAACTCAAATATCGCCGCAAGTTTTGGCGAGTAGCGAGCATAGAGATCGGTCTCCTTACTTCTTACTTCATGGTATGTATTCTTCTGTATTCCTCTGTATTCCTCTGAAGTCGCATGCTCAACGGTTCTGCAACGCGCAGCCGAATGATCTGCTATGACTCAAGCAACAGCTGTTGCTCGGTCGTCTGTTGTTTTTTTCGGGCTTACTTTGTTTATTTCTGGGGAAATCAATTTATTTCTTGAAAGAAAGTTCGACTACACAAGACTTCAAAATCGTTGTATTCCGCGTGTAGTCCTTGTAGTCCGTGTATTCGCATGCGCCACTTGTAGTCACTGCTCAAAATCGTTGTATTCAGCGTGTAGTCCGGGTATTCGCATATTGAACGCACTGACAATGTCGATACGATTTCAAAATGAATGAAGTTCATTAACGTTGAAATCGTATGAAATCGTTTGAAATCGTATAACATTGCTCACGCGATTACATTTGACTACAGAGTGAGATGCTCCTCGAGAATAAGTCTCATAAGCAATACCCACCCTCCACCAATTTCACGTGTAAAAGATTTGAACAGAAATTATATACTATCATCTCGAGCTGTTACCAACCTAAAGTCAAAAAACAAAATTGTGCTAGCGAGATAGCATAGTTTTCGATTTTAACTCGAGATATCATGTTTTTCTACCACAATTTGAGATATCATGTTTTCCTACCACAATTTGAGATATCGTGTTTTTCTACCACAATTTGAGATATCATAGTTGTACGTTGAGGCGTCGATATGTGATGGATACTTCAAAAGTATATATGTGATGAATACTTCGAAAGTAAGTAGGGGAACGTGGGGCAGAACGGGCAGCGGGGCAGAACGGGCACCAAAACAAAAAAAAAACAATGTGGTCGGAAACGATTTTTTACGAAATATGGCGACGTATTTTGGAACAATAATGAAAAAAAAAAAAAAATAAAAAAAAAAATTATTTTTTTTTCTATTTTTCTTTACTTTTTTAAAAAGAAATTTCAATTTTTTTTTTTTTCATTATTGATCCAAAATACGTCGCCATATTTTATAAAAAATAATTTCCGACCACTTTATTTTTTTTTGTTTTGGTGCCCGTTCTGCCCCGCTGCCCGTTCTGCCCCGCGTTCCCCTATATATATTATACACATATATATTATATATATTCGATTGTAATGGTGTGTACGACTTTTGGGAGCGTGCACACTACCCCGAAGGGTGCATGCTGATCTCATTCGCACTGTAAACGGTATAGAGGCAAGTTGAAAGAGAATACAGTTAGTTCATTTAGATTTCAAAAAGAATTATAAATTTACATATTTCTTAGAGGTTCGGTGAAATACAGTGATTTTTAATTTATTGAATTTCTGATTTTAGCGCTGACGAAACCTTCCATACAAGAAAGAAATCGTCGGCATCGTTTTTTTTTTCAGAGAGGTTATGTTCTCACTCGACGGTCGGTAAGAGTGCGCGCGCGCTCACGGGGTGGGTAAAGTAGGTCTTGACGACGATTCAGACAACATGAAGCCAGCATCGATCGAGCTCGCATCGATCGGGGGCTTGCAGCATTTCAGATATCAGATCGCATCATTTTTCTGAAATCAGGTCGCATAATTCAGAAATCAGATATCAGAAATTCAGAAATTCAGTAATTCAGAAATCAGGTCGCATAAATCCTTGCGAAATTACCGTTACTGTAGGGGGCGGTACTTGCGTTGAAAATTGACAAATACGTACAGGAGGCGGTCCTTATGCCGATAGATCCCATTAAAATTGCGAAAGATCCCGTTATAATTGCGAAATCATCGATTACCGTTAGGGGGACGTCCTTAAAATTATGAAATTATCGATTATCGTTAGGGGGACGTCCTCGCAGCGAGTGGGAGGGGGCTTCGACCAATCAGAACACAGGGGGGTTCTGGACCAAATTATTTGACCTAGATTGTCCCAGAACCCGCCTTGCCTATCTACTCATGATTCATATACATCTAATATACAATAGTTTTTATTCCATGATTTTTCACATAATTTAATAAATTCATATAATTTCAAAATAAGAAATAATATTTTATACCATCATTTTTATCTGTTTTGCGACTCTGATTTTTTACCCTCCTATAGTTCTAAAACTTCAAGTCTGTGGAATTTTTTCATTCTAGGATATTGCAAAAAACAAGCATTGTTTCAGATACACGTCATCGGGATCGTTGGAGGTGATGTTCTCACTCGACGGTCGGTAAGAGCGCGCGCTCACGGGTGGGTGAAGTGGGTCTTGACGATGCATCTCTCCTCTCGCATCATTTCAGAAATCAGATCAGCATCATTTCAGAAATCAGCTCGCATAAATTTAGATACGAGGTGTGCACGTCATCGTCACCCTTGCGAAATGACCGTTAGGGAGGGCGGTACTGGCAACAGATCCGTTAAAAATTGCGAAATCATTGAGTACCGTTGCGGAATTAAGCTCAACGCGCACTATGCCGAAGCGAAGCGATCGGAAGTTTTCATGAACATGCATTTTTAGGATGGTGCGTGCATACTTCCATAAAAAACATAAGAAAAGCATGTTAATGAAACTTCCGATCGCTTCGTTTCGCTCCGCTTCGGCATAGTGCGCGTTGAGCTTTACCGTTAGAGGCCGGTCCTTGCGGATAGATCCCATTAAAATTGCGAAAAATTCCGTCAGAATTGCGAAATCATCGATTAGCGTTAGGGGGACGTCCTTGAAGCAAGTGGGAGGGGGCTTCGATCAATCAGAACACAGGGGGGTTCTGGGACAAATTATTTGACCTAGATTGTCCCAGAACCCGCCTTGCCTATCTACTTAAGTTTAATTTCTCAATGGTGAATAGCTTAGCTTCATATATATAGTATTTGAGTATCACAACTAGGGGTGGGATTCTGTAACTTTCCGCTAACTCGCTAACTCGCTAATTTTTCGCTAAGACTGTTGGTTGGCTGAGGAGCGTCCAATCGGAGGTCGTTACGGGTCGGTCGTTCGGGTCGGTCGTACGGTGGCGCCGTGGGCTTTGTCGGCCGCTAGTCGTAACAAACGCGAGGCCCACTGACACTTGATATGCACGCATTGATGAATGTGTACCGCATGTATACCACACGGATAAATCGAGTAGATGAAAAGAAAGAAATAGAACAGATAATTTAATGAGCCAAAATATTGGACTACGGTAAAACTGCTTGTGTAACATTACGAACTCAACTTTTCACTTGTAGGCTATCGATGAAAATTTTTTCCCACCAATTGAGCATATTCAACGTCTCCCTAAATATAAAACGGATAAATACGATTTTATCAATGATGAATTTTTGTCCCGTATATGCTTTTCCTTGTGCCACAGTTAGCTAAATATTTCCATAATGAATCACACAGAGGTATGTATTATAATATTTATTTCACCTTCTATGAACGTACAGCGTAAAAGTATGATGCATTATCATGGAATATTATTTGATCTAGATCGTTTATAAATCATTAATTATAATATGAATCATTAATTATAATATTAATCATTAATACTTAGCTAACTGTAACACAAGGAAAAGCATGTACGGGATAAAATTCATCATAGATAAAATCGTATTTGTCCGCTTTATATGTAGGGAGACGTTAAATATATTCAATTGGTGGGAGAAAATTATCATAGCCTACAAGTCAAAAGTTGAGTTCATAATGTTATACAAGCAGTTTTACCGTTGTTCAATTTCTTTCTTTTCATCTACTCGATTTATCCTTATGGTACATGTGGTACACATGCATCAGTGCGTGCATATCAAGTGTCAGTGGGCCTCGCGTTTGTTACGACTAGCGGCCGACAATTCTCACGGCGCCACCGTACGACCGACCCGTAACGACCTCCGATTGGACGCTCCTCAGCCAACCAACGGTCTTAGTGAAAAGTTAGCGAGTTAGCGAGTTAGCGGAATGTTACAGAATCCCACCCTAGATCAAAAAGGCACACACCTTCAAGCATATCATGCATGGTATCGACGGACCTATTTCGAGTTACATGAAAATTAGGTAGGCAATGGAAAATACAATCTGCTTTAATCCCTGTACGGCTAGGATCTTGTAACTTAAGGTCTGTAAGATGAGATTTTACTGTTCGACAAAACGTTTTATCTTCCCTAGTGGCAAAGCATCTTTAAATTTTGTCAATTTTTCAAAAACGGCATAAGTAATTTGCATTGAAAGATTCGTTGAAGCCTAACAACGAATGAAGCCCCGAATTATCCCCGATAACCAGTCCTAACTTGAAAAAAACTGTAGTTTTACCTTGTGGTAAGTCAAGTTTGATTCCTTCCGACTCAAGAAACGTCAGTTCATCAAGTAACGTTCGAAAGACAGCAAAATTCCCAAATTCTGCTCTATCCTTGGAGTAGAAAAGGAGAGCATGCAATATTGATGAAAGAGAGGACTGATACTCCGGTGGAAGAAAAGGAAATGAAATATACACGCCACCGAGTTTATTTGTTCCCGCATGGCTACCGAGAGCATTGCCAGTTTCGAAGTCATAAAAAAAAAAGAAAAAGTGGTAGTACTTGTTTCGATTTGATTGGGAGATCTTCTACTATACGCTTCCACAAATTAGTCTGTACAAAATTTGGAATTACGTATGTCTCGTTTTCTAACTTCTCTTTATATGAAAAGACGAGATCATACACTCTTGGTATTTCAAAAAAAAATTTCAGCATTTCTCTGATAGGAAATAATATTCCGGTCGCGTTATTGGCTATTTTTTTCACCTGACCATCATGACTCCGTTTAATTCTCACTGACTTTTCACCAATCACAAATTGGATCGGCTCAAGGAAATCTCTTTTCTCTTTAAGTGTTTCTAAGCGTTTATGTTTTGTATTGTAACTTTCTCTGCGTATGTCTCACGCCAGAAGGCCGCGAAATTACGCTAGCTCGCGTGAATTCTTTGTCACGGGTATGATTTGGAGCCCCTCCAAGGAAAAATGTGAAAAACCTATTGTTACCCTAATACAGACTTGGGATTGCACACTCTCAGACTCGGGTACCGATTGAAGCTATACCGTTGCTGCCTGAGTGTTACGCACCGAAGCTGCCTCCCTAATACAGACTTGGATAATCTTACACTTTCAGACTCGGGTACCAATTAAAGCTGCCCGTGAAAAAATATTCTGATCAGACCATATCAGGCCTGATATAAACTGTCCATATCAGACCTGATATGGCCTGATATAAAAATTGGCCATATCAGACTATATATGCTTTGATATAAGTATATCAGACTACATATGACCTGATATGGGCATATCAGATTATATATAGTTAGATTTACATATCGGCCCAGAGAAGGAAAAAAAAAAAAAAAACTCCCCGCCAGGGATCGATCCGTGAACCGTGCGCTCGCCAACACTGCCCGCTACCGACTGACCCAAGATCTGTTATTGAAATTAGGTGCTTAAACGAATATGAAATATACAAATGTCATATATTCCAATTCTTATTGAACAAAATTCTACATCTGACGTATTAATTATCAATTTTATGGTAATTAAATGCAACAAACACGCAGTTATCATTAAATGATATTCTGTGTGAAATATAAATTGAGTTAGCGAAATTAAATTTATTAAATGAGCATTCAAGTAATTTGATGAATTCAGAGTTAATTTACATGAATGCTGATTATCAATTATGTTAATAAAAAAAAAAAAAACATGACAAAAATGCACTAGTAATTTTTTTAATCTCCTGGAAGTGCATTTCTTCAAAGAAAAATTTTCTGTAACAATTATCAATTAAAACGATGTCAAAATTATTCAATATTTGGTAACTTCCATTTCCTTCATTAGAACCTGAAAATTAATCAAGTCATAAAAACAATCATGGAGAAACGTTCTTCTGTGATTTAATTTTTAAATTATATATTTACTTTTTCTATGATAATAAATATAAAGTATACCTTCAATGATCAACGCGTGACTTTTCATTTTTTTACAAATTTTGTATAACTATATAAAAGTTAAGTTTTAAAATCGATCAAGTTTACTTAATATTTTCGAATTGTAATATTTATTGAATGCATTTATTTACAAAGTGCACATTTTTGCGTCAAAATTAGAGAAAGAATATACACCTCAGTAAAAGATGACTTGACAATCATCGATTATCTGTCACCATTCACGTTCATATACTGTAAGTATTTATATGTAATGACAAAAAAACTATATGATTATATGGCAATAATCATTATATATTTTAATGTATAACAACGTATGGTTTTTTATACCGTAATATAAAGCCATGCGATACGCTGTTATATAAAGTTTAATATAGTTTTATATAATTATATAAACTTATATATATTTATACATATTTATATATAAATATATATAATTTTATATAAACATTATACATAACTATATGAAACTATATTTAATTATATAAACTTATACATAATTATTAATTATATATGATTATATATGTCATTTACAAAAATGAAATAAACTAAAAATGCGGCTCGATATAATAAAATAATAATTTTCAAATCTAGTTGTTTTTCTCTATTTCTATTTGATTTTTGTTTCTGTTTCTGTTCTGTTCGTTTTGTTCCTTATTCTGATTTTAAGTTAAACTGCTACTTTAGCTAATTTACTTTTATTCTCGAGTTTTGATTCTAATTCTGAGTTTACTGCTGCTTTAGCTAATTAAACTGAATTGAGTTTTGATTTGAAGCTAATTGGTAACTCGCTGCTTTAGCCGAGTTCCTTTTTCAATTTCTCGATTTGTGAATTTAATCTGAGGTAAGATCTCGCTTTGAGTATCTCCCTTTATTTGAGGTTATTGAGTTGAATGGATAGCTATGAGTCGATTGACTGCTCTAGTACGAATCGCTGGCTGCTGCCTTAGCGTGCCAGCTTATATAGTAGCTCTTGTGACGTCACGTCAGGGTCTTCTGATCGGATCGGCGCGAGGCTACTTGCGCGGTCGTATGGTCGTAGTTCGGTCGCTCAGCTGAGCGGTATAGTCCGAACACGTCACAGTATTAAAGTTTGTTAAAGCTGTCTGGAATGTATCAAACATAGCATTAACGTCTTCCAATAATTCAGAGGATTGAGGATCACTTTTGTATTTGGTGTCTAGCTCTTGTCGGATAGTATGTAGTCCTGCGCTTACTATGCTCTGAGTTGAGTTAAAAAAGAGTTGACTTTGAGCCTGAGAACACAAAGTACTGTTAATTTTGGAACATTCATCAAGTACCGTCTCCTCTAACATCTTTCGAATTTTCACTGTTTGTATTATATCGTGTGACATAGCAAGTCACAAGTCTCCCTAAGTCACGCGGGGAAACCAATTCAAATTCAAAATAGCCGAAATTAGCCGAGGATAACCGAGGACGATCGGTCATTAGGACCGATTACGAAGTAATAGTAAGGAGACCGAACTCCGTTATACAATTTTGACTATGTTCGCTGTATGACAAAGCAGCAGTCCGCTGAAAAGAATAACGGCAGTCTTCGCGCCTGCGCGTTACACATTCTAGCGGTGTCTCTTTCTCTCTCACAGAAAGTGCGAGAGAGATAGCTCGGCCGTCACCACGAAGTAATAAACAGTGATTTAGTGAGGTTATGGTGATCTGGTGGATAAGCTGAATCTGATGAATCGTGAAGGAAATACACGGCGGATCTTTTATTATTTCTGAAAAATACATGACTAGTTAAAAATACGGCGAAGAATCATAGGTAAGTTTCCTCCGAAACAAAACACCATAACCTCACTAAATTACTGTTTATTACTTCGTGGTGACGGCCGAGCTATCTCTCTCGCACTTTCTGTGAAAGAGAAAGAGACACCGCTAGAATGTGTAACGCGCAGGCGCGAAGACTGCGGCTATTCTTTTCAGCGGACTGCTGCTTTGTTATACAGAAACCATTGCCCCATTTTGAAACGAAGCCGCGGCTGAGTTCCGTCTCCTTACTATTACTTCATGGGACCGATCGTCACTCACGTACCTACCGTCGTATTAGACAGAAGTGCCAAAGTAAACCCCCAAATAATATTATTTTGTGATACATCCAAACCTACTTGTTAAGGTCAGTACCTTCCCATAAAACGTTAACTAACTTAGTTAATCAATCACACCGGCACTCACTCATACACTCGCACCTACACAACCCCACACCTGTAGTAGATTCAAGTATTTTTGAATAAACCGTAGTTACAATTTCTAAGTATATTTCTCGAGTCGAGCACGTTACTCTTCCTCCACCCTCGTCCCAATTTTACCATTATTTATAGCTGGCTATCCAGCCCGTCACAATCGGGCTTTGATTTTAGGTTAGGAACATTGTTACTCGAATGGCTAGGATTTTAAATTTCACAGTCTTTTTCATCATATACCCTAGTAGCAATACCTGCATTAGCAGATTTCTGCAGATTCTGCTTCAAGAATCTTATTGCAGTATGTTCGCAGATCTGTTGAAGACCCTTCAGAGTATTTTACTGAGTACAGTATACAAGCAGAACAATTGAAGAATCTGCCCTGGTAGCAATACCTGCATCAGCAGATTTTCGCAGATTCTGTTTCAAGAATCTTATTGCACTATTCTCGCAGATTTGTCGCAGATCCTTCAGAGTATTTTACTGAGTACAGTATACAAGCAGAATAATTGAAGGATCTGTATTAAAGCTGCAGCTTTATATATGGGCGAGTTCCATATGAAATGTATAATTGGTTGTCCACACCCCTTTCGATTTGTCTCAAACTTAGTCAAGTTGAGTAATGGGTTGAAAAAAAAATTCCTCTAAATAATGAAAATTCTACCTTTTACAGGTCGCGAGTAACACCGATTCACAAATTTTGAATTATTTTTTTCAAATCGCTGTAACTCCCAAACTACATGTCCGCGCCTGAAAATCAAGTGGGTCAAAAGTTTTGTAATTTGATGTACTTTCCGATGTTGCCGCGAGACAAAGTCGATTTTCAGTTGATGGTGAAAAAGACGCGAAAAATGCGATATTGATCTCGTTCCCCAAACTTTTCTGGGGTCCATTTTTCATCATAAAATGCGGCTATTTTTCCCGCAAATTTCCGTGTAAAGAAAAGTCACGGGACTCAACTGGTTGAAGAGATATGAGGGAATTTCTAGGAAAAACCGACCGGATTTTGACGTTTTCTGAATTTGAATTTTTCAGAACTATCGAAACTTTTTTTTACGTGAAATGGACGTAAAAAGAGCCAACACTATACAGGGTGGTCCCAAATTTGGGTTATGCAATAAATATAACTATTTTGGAAGATATTTCTAGAAGACTTTCATTGAAACTAATAATATGTAAGCTTAGTGGTAAGCTTAAGAAGCTGCGTAAGCTCACAGAATTGAAGTTGAATACCTCCACTTGAAATAAATGTTTGAATTATCGCTCAAATTTGAACATAACAGTATCGTCTCAAGCAACAGTTCAGATATTTTTCCAACATTAGTTTTTCACTTTAATCCTGAAGCTGTATATTGGTGAGCGGGATTGAAATGGAGAAGAACCTTAAGCGATCTACTAGCACTCTGCAGAATAACTGGCACTCTGCAGAATAACCCTGGTAGAATTCCTGATAAATAAATCCCGTCCTATTCCGCTTGTATATATATATATGGATTTTTGCAACGTATTGTATCTCGGATATCCGTACGGATACATCCGGATAAAATACGTAGACAAAAACCATATAGGGGACGGTGGGGCAAAGCCGGCAGTGGGGGCAAAACCGGCACCAAAAAAAAAAAATGACCTAATGGTATTTTCGAATTAAGGCGAGTAAAACAAAACACCATACCGAGTGTCTCCGCTGGAAGCGATAAAAATTTTAGAGGGTGGGGCAAAACCGGCACCAAAAAGAAAAAAGGCTGAATCATATTTTTTCTTGTTCAGTGGCCGGTTTTCCCCCATTTCCCGGTATTTCATCGTTTTCAGCAGAGATACGTTGGATACAGCTTCTTCTTACTCGCCTCAACGCGAAAATACAAGATTTAGCCTTTTTTTTCGTTGCCGGTTTTGCCCCACCCTCAAAAATTTTTATCGCTTTTAGCGGAGACACTCGGTATGGCGTTTTGTTTCACTCGCCTTATTTCGAAAATACCATTAGCTCATTTTTTTTTTGGTGCCGGTTTTGCCCCCACTGCCGGCTTTGCCCCACCGTCCCCTACAATCGAAAGACCGTATTTATATTTAACTGACATTTTTATCTAATAAGATTCTGCACTGAAAAATCTCATAAGATTCTGCACTGAAGAATCTCATAAGATCTGCACTGAAGTATCTGATGTCAGCCCCACACTCAAATGTGGAAGTAGTCCACTAGTGGTCTTCAGTAAGATCTGCAGAAGACCTGCAGTAAGACTGCGAGCAGACTTGAGTCATTTTGCTACTAGGGTATTGATGAACTAGGAAGTGTCGCATCTATTGGAATAACTGGTTCGGGAAGGGTAAAATGAGACACACTAGGGACTGCATTCATTTCTGCAGTTGTCTTTATATCGGCGTGATTTGTGAGCCAATGCCTTTCGAATGAATGAAATGTAGTGTATGTACGGAATCATAAGGCTTCGCCACCCTGGCGAAAATGAAGTGTGCAAAGAGATGTTCGAGAGGTGTTCGGGAAATGTCTGCACGGTTCATGAAATGTTTGGTCACAGCTTGCGAACAGCTCGCGAACACTTGAAGCCGTGACCACTTCCACACATTTAATGCACACTCTCGATTTTTAGTTCGTGCACACCCGGTGCACGTTTTTCGGAAGTCTAAGTGGTTGAACATCCGCGCACATTCAGGACACGTTAGGTCTCACTTTCTTCACACATTCCGTTCGCATTATTGAAACAACTAATGCTCCTGCACAGTTCGCACAGTGCGTTTTCACTTCATGCACACTTAGATCTCTAATAATATTTGTGTCATAACAATTTTCAATGGAATATTTTGTTCGCGAAATTCACGAGTAATAAGTGGCTGCCTAATCAGAATCTTGTCCAATTGATTTTCGAAGTAACCGTGAAATTTTGCTATCATTCATTTTCAAGTAGGTACATATTGATGTAAATCCTTACAAATCAAAGTTTACCTATAGAGTCAAAAAGTGTCAAGTATTCTAACAGGCAAGAATTGGCTCTAGATCGAAACCGGATATCAGCCGAACAACGAAGTTAAGCAGCTTCAACTGCAGCCAGAATTCGGATGGGTGACACACATGAATAAAAAAAAAAAAATCAGTCTTTGAAGAGATGATTCCTAACATCCAGGAAATATTTAACTGCGTTCTCTACCGCTCGAAAAAGAATCAACTATAAATAAATAAATAAATAAATATTGGTGAAAAAAATATTTTTTGTCCAGATAATATCGAAGATAAAAAATTCGGCACACTACGTGCACATTGCGTGCATCACTTCATGCACATTACGTGGACGCTTCACACACATTTCCGTCTGCACACCTTGTCACACTTGCAATGTTTCAATTTACATTTTCAGCACACTTTATTCAAGACTACTGTCACACTTCAGTCACATTACCGGAACATCTTAATTCAACCTTCGTTCACATTTGGTTTCACACTCCATTTTCGCCAGGGCACACCTGCATTTCTGACCGTCACTGTAATTATGCACTAATGTTAAGTGTTTCTCGAACTGTTTGAGTGAAAAGTTGTGTGGACACAAGAAACAGAGTGGCATTTTGAATTTTAATTATGTGTGATTTTGTTTACGATTACTGATCTGCTGAAGTTCTCCAATGAATTTCGAAATACATGGCACTATTCTGTCTGTTTCCCCTGAAATCGCGTAGATCCGACTCTGAATAACCATCCACGGATGTAGAGCGTCTTTTGGATAGTTCAATTGCAACGCATAAAAGCTTTTAAAAGTAATATCGATAGCTCTCAGAACTGATGAAACCTGGTACCGTAAATTATTTATGCAAACGTAGCACTCTTCAATATCTTTCAGTGTTTTACCGACAATCACAGCCAATGGCTGTTCACGATCTCCACGTGTAGTACAGTCAATAGGGAAGCCCAGCACTCTTAATCGCTTTGCACTAAATTACAGGAGTAATTTTTCTTTTCAATCAGGTTCAGTATCACGTACTGAGTATAACTGAACAAAATCCTTACAAATTTCGACCCCGGAAGTGCCGCCATTTTGAGGAAAACTGTATCCGCCTATATCTTCGTCATCGTGTACTTTAGGCCGAAAATTGTGAATACCTTTTTTGTAGGTGATTAAATTTTACATCTTTTTTGTGCAATAATTTTTTTTGTATCACTTACCATTCACGACTTAAGATTCATTTATTGACTCTTCGATCAATATCTCTTCTAATAATTGTTTAAACATTAAAATACTCATAACTTAACTAATCATAAGTCGTGAACGGTAAGTGATACAAAAAAAATTATCATACAAATAAGATGTAAAATTTAATTACCTACAAGAAAGGTCATTACAATTTTTGGCCTAAAGTGCAAGATGACAAAGATATAGGCGGATACAGTTTTTCTCAAAATGGCGGCACTTCCGGGGTCGAAATTTGTAAGGATTTTGTTCGATTATACTCAGTACGGGATACTGAACCTGATTGACAAAAAAAATTACTCCTGTAATTTAGTGCAAAGCGATATTACCTATTGACTGTACTAGTGCTACAGTTCTCAACCTTCGAGCCGACAGCTCGGCTTCCAGCTCTGCAATGCTCTGACAAATCAACAATAGAGTGAAATGATTTGTGATGATTGTCACAACAATGAAAAGAAATAGAATTAGAGAGCCTCATACTTTCACATACACTCCAACCTCCGCTATTTGACCGAGTCGGGACCGAGCGTTTCTGCTATTTGACGAAAGTAGGGGCCTCCCACTCCTTGTGGACGGTTTTCTGCGCAGCCAGTTCGCGCCACTCCTCATCGCTCACCGCCCCGATATTACGGGGGACGCTGCCGAATAGTGGGGGTTAAGCCCGTCAAATAGCAGAGGACAAGTGTGGTCAAATAGCGGAGCTCGTCAAATAGCGGGTGGTCAAATAGCGGAGGTTGGAGTGTAGAGCAAAAACTCGTCCTGGACTTCGCCTTTGCTCGGACGACGAACAGCATTCAGTGTCTTCACTGCCGACGGCGGTGGTAATAAGAATGGCCGTAACCGAAACACCGCAGCACTGTTCAAACCTATATAAGTACAGATATATAAATAAGTAGTGAAATGACGCAATGGTTTAAGCTTTTATGACGAATCTAGAACTGTGCATCGTTGTCTACCTTGTGATTGCTCCGCATCTATGTCAGTATTTGCATTAGTTGCATCAATTGTCTGTAGAAGACTTTTTATATCGCGGTTCAGCCGTTTTTTTTTAGTTTTGCAAAAAGTCAAAATTTCGTACTTAAACGCTGCGTATTTCGAAAATAAGGAATTCGTCTTTTCAGGATATATTTGCGCAAAGTCAATGTCAATCTAAATAATAACGTCAACGATATTCAAGATATAAAGTAAACTACAAATGTTGGGTATCTATATGGGAATTACTAAATCTCGACGGAGTACTCGTACGCATACCAAGACAGTGCCAGTTATGGGATGTCTCATCGAAGGAAAATCGCTTAGATATGTCTCGCTCGAACAATATTTCGTAACGTTAAGTTCTTTCAGTCTTCTTTTAGACGTCTCTGACCAATACTTTCCTAATGTCGCCCACGAATCTATCGAACTTTCAAGCCACTCTATTTTTGATTCATCATCTTCTACAGAATAGTCTATAAATGAAAATTTGAATGCATATTTTTTTTCTTCAAAGAACGATAGTCATGCCTTAACCCGTTTTTGCCCAAAATGGCATAAATTTTTTGCTTTCTTCACCTCGATATTTCACATAGTAAAACTGATCCAAAAAAATTGAAATGTGGTATCCCATAGTTTTCAAGGGTGCTCTTTCAGAATCCGTTGTTATTTTTTTTTGTAGGAGTTCACCATTTTCCAATATGGCGGCTTTATCAAAAAAGGGCAACTTTTTTCCACTTTTTTTCAAAATATCTCCTATTTTTTCCTATGAAATCATTATTAGATCGGGGACTAAACTATGAATTCTGTGGCATACAGGTGTCTAGTTCAAGATGTGATAGGTGAGATTTGGAAATTCAACATGGCGGCCATCAAAATGGCAGCTTTAAGATTCAAAGTCGGTGCAAAACTTCAGGAATTTTTAACTCGAATGTGACGAACTTTCGGAAACAATTATATGGAACAAAAAGTTCTTAGAATTGCTCGAAGAATTCGCCTGAATTTTTCCAGAATTTTTAGAGACTTTTTGGAATTTTCAACAAACTGACCATTTTCAAAAATCCAAAAATGATTCCAAAAATTCTGAAAAAATTCAGGCGAATTTTTCGAGCAATTCTAAGCACTTTTTGTTCTGTAAATTTTTTTCTGAAAGTTCGTCACATTCGAGTTAAAAATTCCTGAAGTTTTGCACCGACTTTGAATCTTAAAGCTGCCATTTTGATGGCCGCCATGTTGAATTTCCAAATCTCACCTATCACATCTTGAACTAGACACCTGTATGCCACAGAATTCATAGTTTAGTCCCCGATCTAATAATGATTTCATAGGAAAAAATAGGAGATATTTTGAAAAAAAGTGGAAAAAAGTTGCCCTTTTTTGATAAAGCCGCCATATTGGAAAATGGTGAACTCCTACAAAAAAAATAACAACGGATTCTGAGAGAGCACCCTTGAAAACTACGGGATACCACATTTTAATTTTTTTGGATCAGTTTTACTATGTGAAATATCGAGGTGAAGAAAGCAAAAAATTTATGCCATTTTGGGCAGAAACGGGTTAAGAAAGATCAGTGTCTTTAATGGGGTCTTTCCTTAAGAAAGATCAGTCTTAAATCAATCACCATCATTCTCGAAGTCCTTTCGGAATGCCAAACAAACGGCTGCAGGTTGATCTTGAGATTTTCGTTTTGTTCCTTTTAATGTTTCGGTAGCTCCAGATAAGAGCAGGTATGAGCGACGATGCCCATGTCGGTGGCTTAATTTCCCCTTTGCGCTAATTCTTGTTTTATTAATAGTGTCGTACTGGTATGGTACTTAATAGGTCGCCTTTTCTTCAGTTGAAAAAGTCTCCGATATGAGACAAGATAATTCTTCGAGTCGCTCTGGTTTTATGCTTAAAATAAACTCCAATTTTTGAGAAAACTCTTGGTTATGCAACAAAACATGAACTGTATATTTAAAAAAAAATAGTCCGAATTTAAAAAAAATTGATTTAAAAATGTGTTTTTTTTTCACCGAAGTCTGCCCTTAAATGAACTTATGATAAATAATATTTTTAGTTGTGTTAAAGTCAGCAAAGCAAAAGACTGAACACATTCGGCCCTGATAATAAGTGAGTATATGCTGCTTACGCAAGACAAGGAGTACTCCGCAGCTCTAATGAGATTATGATTTCAACTAAAAAATTACGATGTTCATCCAACAAGTCTCTGGGTTGTTTATAATAATTCAATAGAGCTATTCCTTCGACCGATTCTCGCAAAGTCTCTATCAAATCTGTGATGGGTTACATGGTTTTAGCGTTATGTCTGCTGTATCAATGCGCCAAAATTGATTTTTATCATTATGTGAAGGGCCAGGATTATCAGGAACTTGTCGCGAGGTACCGGAAATTCCTGCTGCGATTGGGTGCAGGTCTGCGTTTGGTGCACGGAGTCCTAGTAAAGACCAATAAGCGAATCAGTCAACGATTGCAAATAAAAATACAAACATACAGTAAACAGTGCGCGTGAACAATTGTTACCGAAATCAAATGACGGCAAACAAATAAAAGTGTGAGACCGTTAGAGAAATGGGTTTTATACCTTCAGTACGATCATGGATTTGGACACCGACTTCGTCAAGCCTCAAAGCCATATTGGGTTTATTTTGAATTGGGTGAAAAGCATATAAAGTATCAATTTCTTTATGGCAATAGCATTCATCATTCGAGATTGGTCATAGATCTACAGAGTTCGCATAAATAGTAAAAAAAGACAAATCTTCACTACGTACGCTCCCCTCAGAATTTTCATAACGCAATTTGCCAAGTTCAGCATTCCAAAAGTTTAGGAATTTGGATTGGGGACCAGCTTTCGGAAGCATTTCTTTTATAACATGTTCTGTTAAACAACTAAAAGCCATGTAATCCACTTCTTGTTCTATAATGGTAAGAACAGGTCAACAAAATTGAAACGTAAAGCACAGTAGTGAGTTTACGTTGCAAAAGTGAGTTCAGAATGCAAGAACAGTTTGCGAGCAGTTAACAAATTGTACGATTTACCTTCAAAGACGCTTTCGAATCGTTCCAATCCCCATTCCGTCAATTTTTCTATCACCTTCGAATCCATCGTATACTACGTTTTTATTTATACTCTTTACTTATCCGGCAAAGCCGATATCCCACATACTACTTATTGTTAGTCAAAGAAACCGTAGAACAGTAAAAAAAGAAAAACTCCCACTCAGTCAGCGCTATATGTCACGCTCGTAGCGAAACGGTATAGCTACCACAGCAGACATATGAATTCTTGAATGATTCCGCTGATCGAGCGGTACGTATTGCTCATGTGACGATGCGTATTATTCCAGTGGCGAACTGCTCTCAGCGTAACTCTGCTCCGCTCGACACGCTATACTTTTTTTTCAGTGTACCGTTTAAACAAAAAGCATTGAGAAGTCAATAGATTCAAAAATATTCGAAAATATTCGAAAATTACTAAAACATACGGTAAGAATAAATTTTGAAAGAAACTTGAAAACTTATGAAATCTTTTTTTTCCACCAATGTAAAAATATGTCGAGCCAAAAAGGTAGAACAGTAGTAGAATCAACAATATTTGATGAGGTAATGAATATAGTAAGCGGAAACAAAATTAAAGTCTGAAAAGTGCAAAAGTCCCATGTTCATCGAATGGGAAAAGTATCGTCTAACAGGCAGGGGTTAATGGCACTTTAGAAGCAGGAAAAAAAATCCTTCATTGTTTTTAGGCTATAAACTCATGATTTGGACCATACCCAAGTGACAAAAGTCAATTTGGGTAATAACGGACACCGTAATACATGCCAAGAATATTCGGTGACACTGGACGGTCCCCTTCCTACGGAAAAACCAACACAGGCGCGTACCGCGTGCGTGAGGCTCGTTCGGAAGGGGATGTAATGCTACTACACTGAAAAGTCTCTGGAGCAGCCACTACTCTCAGGGCGCAGCTATTACGCTTAGTCTTGGTATAGTGGCTAATGCGAGTTTGAGAGTAGTAGCTGCGCCTGGGAGAGTCGTAGCTGCGCTGGAAGTTGAGTGTAGCGACTAACCTTTTAATGGCTTATCTCCTCCAATAGGAAATAGCCGAGTGTAGCGACTAAACTCGATTCGAGTATAGTAGCTGTACGCGCGAGTGTAGTAGCTGCTCTGGCGAGCGCAGCAGCTGTGCCGGCTTTAGAGCAGCTACTACTCTCGACGATATTGCTGGCTGCTCGAGAGACTTTTCAGTGTAGCACCTTATTCCCTATGCCGAACGAGCCTCACGCACGCGGTGCGCTCCTGTGTTGGTTTTACCGTAGGAAGGGGCCGTCCAGTGTCACCGAATATTCTCGGTATATGCGTGTATATAAGTCGTATCTTCTTGTCTTATATTTGACGAAGAAGAAGAAGTAGTTCTCCGGAATGATTTAGGAGGCATTTTAATATCAAATTGAAGAATGTATTGAACAAGAAATTCAATGAACGACAAATATCGGAATTAAACAAGATTATAAACGAATCTACACAATTTGCAAATTTATGATTCCGAGAAAGACGTCACAGTTTCGCGGGCTTCCGATCAATTCTGCGATAATCATCGGATCTCAGGTCGTCTAAATAAAAGCCCAGCAACCGATAGTCCTTTTGATAATGAAGCGGCTATCAACGCTTTGACGGCTCTGTGCGAGCAGATCTAGAATAAAGGGTGGGGGTCAAAATCACGAAAGTCCGAAACGTGAACTGGCTAAAGTATTGAATTTCAAAATTAGCGACACGCAAAATTCAGAACAGGCAATATTACGATACTCTATAAAGTATACAAAAGATCATTATGAATACGGAAATATCACAAATAAATTTCATCGAGAAACCAATTTAAGAATGGACAAGATCACGATGGGCAAAATATCGAATTAGAAATTTGGACAGCTGTTCTTTATTTTAGAATAACCAATCTAAGGACCGTTTGAAAATTCGAATCCATTCAAACGAAAGGTCAAAAACTCGATTGGTCAGAATCTCGAATCGCTTAAACATAGACGGGCCAAAATAACGAAAGTGCTGCAACACTTATTCCAGGTATTTCCTGTTTGCTACGCTACCGAATAAGACTAATATTTAGAAGCTCATGAAAATTCTATCATCCAAGATTTTGACCTTTCTACATTTTACGTTTATGAGTTGTGCTCCTTCTAAATTTTGGTTCCCGCTATATTTATGTTTGGTTCATTAGCTGCCCGGGAAAAAATGATTTTGTCTAATCATATATAAATATATATGATTATAAATTCATCTATCGTTTAGTTCCGGGACTATTTCAGATGTTTCAAGTATAATTTGGGGACACCTGCATACTTTGAGGACCGTCCTCAAGGATTTCGTACATCTAATGTATCGTTTGAGGACGTTCACAACAAAGTCGGCACTGGCGCCTCAAATTACTTTATATACTGATCGCTAACTATACGGACCATATCACACACCAACAAGTACTAGAACTCACCCGGTGGTTGTCACAGGACCATAGTTAGGCTCCCAAAAAGTCGTATGGTCTGAAAAGATACACATTAAGACAGTATAGATATGATTATATATGGGATCATGTATATTTATATACGGAACTATATATAATCACATAAAAAAAATTTGAAATCACAATTTTCTTCATTTTGGTATTCGCTCCTTTCAAAATTCGAGATTTTGGTCAGTTCACGTTTCGGACTTTTGAAATTTTGACCCCCACCCAGAATAGAGGCCTCTGAATAGTAGAACTTGACCAAAAACATTCATGTGCAAGAAAATGAATCACGAAGTTATTGCAAATATTATGAAGAAAAAAAAATGTCGCGCCTACGCTGCCGCCCCTCAAGTTCTGGCGCCCTAAGCCCGGGCCTAGCCGGCCTATTGGTCAATCCGGCGCTGATTATATATAAATATATACGTATACTTATACCGGGAGGTTATGTGGAAATGAAAGGCTCCAAGCGCGCGAACTTTGATTTACCTAAATCTCATTGGCCAGCAGAATAGCGCCAGGGACTCCACTCACTTCTCAGTAATATCCCTAGTTCTGTCGTCTGCTAGATTCACACAAACATAACCTATTCCTGCAACGGTCTGCCGCCATTTGTATTTGACAACAATCAGAAACAAATAGCAGACGGACTCTAGGGATATTCGTGGCGAGTCTGAAATTGGTGACCCTCGAAATATTCGAATAAATCAGCGCCTGCGCGCTTGGAGCCTTTCATTTCCACATAATCTCCCGGTATAAGGCACAAAAAAAATAGAAATTAATACATGCGTTACAAAAAATATGGTGTCCGCTAAGGGCTAAGTGGGCTTTTTGACCTCGTGTGGTTGCAGTACTTGTCTTCAGCTCGCGGATGCACTCGTCTTTGACTCGTACTGCAGACTACACACTCGGTCTAAAAAATCCCACTTTATACAATAGACTATTAATAGTTCATTATACAACGTGGGAATAAAGTGAAAGATTATTCCCGAGGGCGAGTTTACTGCCTGAGCGAAGCGAGGGCAGTAATCACCCAAGGGAATTTTCGCAAGGGCAGTAAGCCCGAGGGAATGATGCACTTTATTCCCATGTTGCATACTAGGGATGGCAAAGTCGACTTCGACTTTAGTCGAAAATCGATTTTTCCCTCAAAAAAGTCGATTTTTCAAAATCGAACTCCCCGAATCGAAGTCGATTGATAATCGACTTTCAATTTCCGACTTTTGTGCGATTTAGCGGATTTAGCGCAAAACCCGCGAGTGTTCATTATCCAAAGTTTAAACTGCCGTAATATATAAAGAGTATATTTATTTTTTGTGGTATATTATAAATGTAATTTAGTTATAAAGAATGGCTCCGAGCATAGTTTGGACCTATTTCAAGAAAATTTCAAATGGTGAAAAGGTTATATGTACTATATGTGATAAAGATTTCAAATTTAACAACAGTACGTCAACTTTTCGGAGTCATTTGGAATCAATTCATAAAATTCAAATACCACAAGTAAATTCTTCACGTAAAAGATCATTCAGTGGCACTGAGAAAAATCCAGAATGTGACGATTTGGTTCCACTGAAAAAAAAGGTAAATATCTTCTATTTATTATTTTATAAAATTAAAACGATTGCAGTACCAAGTGATTCTTAGCTGTATAATAATTTTTCAGCTTTTAATATCTGTAACTATTATTTCTAGGCTATATCATATCAATCAAGTGCATCGTCATCTGTTGTTCCTGTCCGAGAGTCATCACTTAGAGGTCCTCTTGATAAATGCTTCGCAAATACGACATCTTTCTTAGCTGGTGGTCAGAGACATAAAGAAGCGACAACAAGTCTCATGTATATGATTGTTAAAGATAATTTATCATTATCTACACCAGAAAAAAAAGGATTTAGATTATTCGTCAAAAAACTACAACCATTATATCATCCCCCATGTGAGCCAACACTTACTAAATCTTTGGAATCCAAATACGAAGAGCTTAAAATAAAAGTAAAAAATGAAATGGCGGCTGCTGACTCTGTATGTTTGACAAGTGACATTTGGACTCATAAATATACAATGCGAGGCTATCTTGGCATGACAGCTCATTATTTAAAAGGAACTCAGATGGTATCCATTGAACTTGGTGCTTATCTGATGGAAGATCGCAAAAATATAACCAACATGAGGAAACAATTGAGGAAGATTTGTGATGAATGGAATATAACGGATGATAAAATATCAGCAATTGTAACAGATAGTGGAGCAAATATTAAAGGCGCTGTAAAGCAAGAATTTGGTGAATTAAAACATATATCTTGTTTTGGACACGTAATCAATAACATTGGGCAACGTATCATAGAAATTAATATCACTTTACCACCGTCAGAATCTAATGGTATATCGACTGAATTGCCTGAGAATGTAGATGATTTAGATGATAGTGATGATGGTGATGGAAATGATGATGTCAATAATAATCCTTCATCTTCTAATACTAAGAATTCACTATTACGTGAACTTTTACGTAAAGTTAAACGTATCGTACGATTTTTTCGTACAAGCGAAATAGCTTCTACAGAATTAAAAAATTTACAAACAAAAGAGCGACCTGGACCAACATTAAAGCTTATCAATGAAGTAAAAACCAGATGGAACTCATGTTTTGACATGCTGGAACGTTTTCTCAAGCTAGCTGATCCTGTCAGTGGGGTTCTTTTCCAGCTTCGGAGAGATAAAAGTTCGCGTTCCAAACCTCCGAGTATGGTGACTGCTGAAGAACTTGAAGCATTAACTGAAGTCAGAGATATTTTAAAACCGTTGTGGCGAGTTACACAAGAGATCAGCGCTGAGAAATCTGTAACGCTCAGTAAGTGTATTCCTGCTATTGGAGGCCTTTTACGCAAGACAAATGAATTCATTGCTTATACAGCTATCGGACTCAACTTAAGAGAAAAACTAATTTCAGAAATCAATAAAAAGTTTTCAAACATCGAAGCAGTTAAATTATATTCATCGGCGACTCTTCTTGATCCAAGATACAAAAAACATGGATTTCAAAATACTAGAGAAGTGGCTCGAGCAATAACGAACATCAGTAGTCTGACAAGAGATGAAATTTTATTGTCAAAAACTTCATCTGAAAATGACTTGGCCATTGCATGTATTGATCAGGGATTGAATATGACAGTAGTGAATGAAGACAAAGACAGTATTTGGAGTTACCTAGATGATGCAGTGCGTGATGGTAATCGTGAATCGGATACTGATGAAGCTGGAGGTCTTCCTATTCAACTGCGTCAATATTTGACACGTCCAGCTGTTGATCGTATAACAAATCCGAATCCTTTCGTTGTTTGGCAAAGCATGAAAGCCGAATATCCATACATTTGGAGTGTGGCTAGGAAATTTTTACCGATTATGGCTACGTCAGTTCCATGTGAGAGGTTATTCTCTCATGCAGGTATTATTGCCAGTCAAAAAAGGAGTCGTATATCTCCAAAACATTTAAATATGTTAGTGTTTTTACGATCTATAGACGATAAACTATGGTTTCTATAATTAACAGTAGATTAGATTCAACATATAATTAACAGGTTACCAACATTAAATTATAATTTTTATTTATTGATTATTAACAATAAAAATAGTTGGATATGTTTATTGATATAAATATAATTAATAAGCACAGAATAATATATTATATATGAATATATATAAATTATAATATAAACATATCATAACAATAAAATGGTTAAACGTGTTTCTCCTTCAATATTTTATGTATCTCTTAGTATTCGGAAGATTATTATAAATAAATAATACATCAAAAAAACCTTGCAATATATTTATGAACATCGAAAGTATCCCAGTAAACACAAAACTAAAAGTCGTCTTAAAGTCGTGGATAGACGTCCAATGTCTCACTTTTTGACGTCTAAATTTTAGACGTCAAAAAGTGAGACATTAGACGTCTATACCACGACTTTAAGACGACTTTTATTTATGTGTTTACTGGGATCCAACATTTACTTTTTATTTTTTATTCTTGAATGAATAATTTTGTTTACAATATAATTTCTTGCAGATATCTCGAGTAATAAAAAAATTCGCGACCAATCGATTAAAATCGACTTGAGATAACGATTAATCGACTTCAATGATCGAAGCAATTATAGTTAATCGAAAAGTCGAAAGTCGACTTTTCAAGTTTTGTTTCCATCCCTATTGCATACAATGTTTTATTCACTCCTCAACTGTAACCACTTTATCAATCTTTATAAATTTTGCGGGAATAATGTACATTATGTCCGCAAATCTGCGGGAATAATGTAGATTATTTCCCGCAAAATCCAGATTTGCGGGAAATAATGTACATTATTTCCCGCAAAAGTATAAGAGGGAATAATATGCTACTTTATGCCCGCTTTTCAGATCAATAAAGTGGCGATTACAGTTGAGAAGTGAGTAAAAGATATAATTGTTCATAACAGATAGAAAATCGTTTACTCGTCAAATTCAAAATCGATAGCATGAAAGTGCAATTCAAGAGCTTCTAAATGAGTTTTTGCTGTTGTCTGTACGATGAAGGGAACCAGAGATATTAATGTTCAAAAGAGAGCGCGATTTTCATTTTTTGTGGTTTCTCGGAGAATTCAACCCCTCGTAGCTTCTAAGCCCTTAGAGTTGAAAAAACAAAAAAGTTTCATGCATTTATTTCACCCAGAGAATGAGGAAAAAAAATTACGACGATTTTCAAGAACATACGGTCAAAAAGGTGTCCCGCTTGGCGTGGATGACTCATATATATTGTTGCACAAACGGGTTGTGCGATAAAATGAATGTGGGTACTTGAGAGTCATAAAGTGAGTCTGAATGCGAAATCAAGTAAATCAATGAAAATAGCGATATATTCAAAGAAACGGCTACACGTCTCGAATAGTTTGAAGCTAGGACTAGACTGACTTGTTTTGACAATAGGCCTCTTGGATAACATACAGACCCGCTACTAGTGTGCGTGGGAGCTGTGTACATATATGAAGTATTCTTTCTCAACCGGGCCACTTCTGTTTTTCAACCCCTGCAATTTTTTTCAAAATCTGCCAGTTTGAAATATTAGTCAAAAGGAACGTCTGTGATCTTTTTCAGATTTTTTCAGGTGTCCGTTGAGGATTATCAATCTTTCATTACGAACACTGTATCTCAAATAATATTCATCAACAAAAAAAAACGTGAGACTAAAAACTTTTATTTTTTCCACTTTATTGAAAAAAATCAAAATCATAATTTTTCTGCATTGAGAAAATTGACATTGGGCACAAAAATGAGAAAAAACTTTTTAAACCTGATAACCCTGATAACACACTTTCAATTTCGGTACAAATTTTACAGGATGTCAATGGTACCTGCAATGGTTAAGATAAAAAAAAATTCCATTGCGGATACCATTCCGAAAATCTGCAATGGTTACGATGAAAAAAAATACCATTGCAGGTACCATTCTGAAATTTTTTGTCAATGGGTGAAGAGTCTGCGAAAAAAATTTCAGAATGGTACCTGCAATGGTATTTTTTTTCATCGTAACCATTGCAGATTTTCGGAATGGTATCCGCAATGGAATTTTTTTTTATCTTAACCATTGCAGGTACCATTCTGAAATTTTTTTCGCAGACTCTTCACCCAATGACAGACATCCTGTAGAATTTGTACCGAAATCGAAAGTGTGTTATCAGGGTTATCAGGTTTAAAAAGTTTTTTCTCATTTTTGTGCCAAATGTCAATTTTCTCAATGCAGAAATATTATGATTTTGATTTTTTTCGATAAAGTGGAAAAAATAAAAGTTTTTAGTCTCATGTTTTTTTTTGTTGATGAATATTTTTTGAGATACAGCGTTCGTAATGAAAAATTGAAAATCCTGAACAGACCCCTGGTGAAAATCTCTACTTCTACGAATTTTTAGGGAAATTCGGACATTTCATAGTTTTTCATAAAAAATTGTAGATGTGCGTCGTTTCTCATAAAAAATTGTAGATTTTCTCAGCATTTCATGAAAAATTATAGATTTCGGTGGATCATCATAAAAAATTGTAGATTCTCGTACCTTTTCAGAAAAATTCGTCGTTTTTGTCATTCACTTTAAGGGCGTTGACTAGGCCTCGCCGAGCACGCGTAAATAGACCCTCGGCATTTACCTTCTCATTTCCTCATTTTTGAAGATAACGTACACGGAGAGAACAAAAACGCACTGGCTGCACCATCGATAGTGGCGCTGCTGTTCCTCGCGTTTGGTAATAGTGGAGCGCGTTTTTCGCACGGCGGCTATGCTAAAATAATGTGTAGCTGCTGTCACAATCGCATGGCTTGCTCGGTGTATCATGAGAAAGATATCGACTATACTGAATAGAAATTCATTCTGCGTAAATCGTTCTTCTATCTTTTTTTTTGTACGATGGTGATGCTATCACGGCACGCACCTTGCGTTATATCAAGGAGTAACAGCCGTATCTTTGATTGTGACGACTCCTGTCAACCGTGGGATACTCAGTGCGTTTTTGTTTTCTCCGTGTAGTTGTCGATGAAAATTCCTACAGATAAATGATGTATCCGTGTCATGGCTTTGGCCGAATTTGCGATTTCACCTTAAACTTTGCAAAAAATAATCTTGAAAGTAAGCCATCTTTGCGATGATGTACAACGAGGAGCGATTTTTTCTTAAATATTCGGCGAAAGCCATAACATAGCTACATCATTTACCTTCTAATCAAGATCATGATCGATACTATCGGATCAATAACTAACGAATGATCAGGAAAGACCTGAAGCATTGAACAATGATTTTTGGCGCAAAAATAGGCGATTTCTAGCGCAGCCGAGGAGTAGGGAGCCTACCGTCCTCAGCCTAGCCAACCACAGTGCAGTTACGATGCTCCGTCCTTCTTAAGTTTGTCTACTGTCTCGCTCGTCACAGTTCACGCGGGAAGCGGAGTAGCCCGCTCTTTTCACCTAGTCAACGCCCTTAAGAAAAAACTACAATTTCTTATGAAATGCTACGAAATGTCCGAATTTCCCTAATTGATCTTAAATATTCGTAGAATCATTTTCACCAGGGACACCTGAAAAAATCTGAAAAAAATCACAGACGTTCCTTTTGACTAATATTTCAAACTGGCAGATTTTGAAAAAAATTGGAGGGGTTGAATAACAAAAGTGGCCTAGTTGAGAAAGAATACTTGATATACGGCTGACAGCGCCGATTAACTTGGACGCCTGGCGCAACTTGGGCGTCAATTTTATGTATGTATACCCCACACAAGCTTAGCTTACTTTGTCTGTATGTTATCCAAGAGGCCTATAATATGTGTTGATACAGCAACCGAGATTCTTATATTTTAGAAGATATCTTTTACAGTGCCGGATTTACCCTAAGTGCCGCCCTGGGGCACCGTGAAAAATGCCGCCCCCCTACCTTAAGCGTACATAAAATGGGTACAATTTTCAAATAAATGGAATAATATATTCATAGTCGAAAATATTTTTGAAAAAAAAAATTCTCACGTTCCAAGTTTTGCCGCCCCTGAAAATTTGCCGCCCTGGGCACTGGCCCCTGTGGCCCCTAGTGTAAATCCAGCGCTGATCTTTTATCATGTGGCCTACTAGATATCAATCTTAAAGAATAAATAGGGTAAGGGAGATTTTTATCCAATGTAACAATATTCTCGATACCATGCACCTTACTTATACAATATTTATTCATAACTTGTGAACCATTGTCTTGCATGAACTGGGTGGAAATGAAATAAAATTATTATTTTTTCATGATACAGGCAAGATCATCACCAGCCAAGGCCCGTCAACTGCTTACTTATTCGGATTGGCTATAGTTGAAAACTTGATTGGCAAACCAGAGGCAACAACGGTGGCTAACGCCATGCTATGTGATGAATATAAATAACTGTGTATTACATGGGTTAGTAATTTCACATATACTGTAATCAAAGTCTTAGGATGACAAATAATTTGCTTCTACAAATAATACTCCAATAATAATTCTACCCTGTTTATTTATTGATTGATGTTTTCACTGGTTGAGGTCGTCCCACTATCTTCACACGGGTGCACACGCGTGACAAATGATCACTCGGATTTTTGAAGAACTCGTTTACTATTTGATTTTTTACTTAAACTTCGTATCGAATTTCATGCATCAGGCATTCCACCCCAAATCACCCAGCGCGTGACCCTGACCAATTTTGATTTCGTCCAATTTTTTTTTTATCATTTATTACAGTAATGTTCATCGATCGTGTCCCTGTGGCTCACTATTTTTCCTAGCTTTTTCTCAAATCAAATTTCCCTTCTACAAATATTTTATTTGCCAATGACCAGTGGCTTACTTCGTGACTCTGCTCCACCTCGCAGCTGTCATATTCCTAACAACCTGAAGGTTCCACTGGTCACGGGCAAATAAAATATTCGTAGACGTAAAACTCGATTCTGGAAAAAATAGTGAGCCACGGAGACACCATCGATGAACATTACTGTACCTATTGAAAGAAATTGTCATCCGAATTTTCGGATTTATTCTCAACCCCTTAAGTATCATTCACAATCGGCTTAGTGCAGTCGTAGCATGGAGGTATAATATGGAGGGCCAGCTTTCCCCCGTTCGACCGTAATTTTGGATCCCCATTCGCGGTCGCCGAAATAGTTCGGCAGGCCGCCACTGGAGTGCGTCAAGGGCGGCATGGCTATACTTTTGAATGAAAAGCGTAGCAATTCAATGGCAATTGCACGGGGTGTAACAAATAATAACTGCATAAAAGTGATCTATCGTGCTCGTGCTCGATTTGAAGAGTTGTCATATCCTTCAATACGTAACAGGTAATGTTCTGGTAATGTACTGCGTAAGATCGAGAGTTAATTCTGGTTAATGCGGGAAAAACACGTCGTAGCATGACATCTACTCAAAGGAGGGGTAAAACACTTATAATCTGGACTTTAGTGATGGAACATGTATTCGAGACAATTCTTGTGTACAATTCTTCCTGAAGATTTGAAGTGAGGGTGCTGATAAAAGGTGATGAGTGTATAGTTTCTAGTAAGGTTATTTCCGAAGCGCACTCTCTAAACATAAATCAGTGAAATTCTCACTAATTGAAATATAGTCCAGTTGACAGACCTGCCCATACAAACAATTTTGCCATAACAGTTTGCGGTAGCATTTTGCTTACAGTTTTCGACGTCCTGAATTCAATGATGCAAGAATTTTTGCGCCAAGTCTTGCGGGAGGGGTTCAAAATAATTTTTGAGAGTTGAAATTGCAATATAGCGATAACGACGGAGAAATTAAAACAAAGTTTCATACAAGAGTTGTAGAAAAAAAAAAAATCCACGTTAAAAACGATGCAACTTTTTTTCTCTGCTATCAATAGGCCCCCATGGAAAAATATATATTAATTTATGTGTGAGGCAATATATCATGATATATGAGATATATCTGATATAAAGCCAATGTAAAAAAAATATATAAAATATATAAAAATACAATATGTGAATGATGTATTTTTAACATTTATATATTTCATATATTAATAATATATACATGAAAATATCAATAATATATGTGAAAATATATGATTCAAATATATATATCTACTTATATCACATTTATAACACTTATATAAATTCCGGTATATGGTATTATATAGTAAGCGTATACACGGAAGTTATATATGGCTGATGTATGATTCGTGTATGGAGAAAATAATCAATATGTAAGTGAACAAATCTCCACAGATATGAGAGGTTTATATGATGCTCAGACAAATGTTCATATATTTTGGATATATACGTTTATATTATATTTATATGAACTATATAAAATCATTTATAATGGGCATGCATGAGATGACATTACATCATTATATATGGTCGATGTATACTGAAATGTATCTTGGATATAGGGTTCCGTATATTTAGGAATACGGAAATTTTAGGTCACAAATAAAGGCGGGCATATATGAGAAACATAAGTGTGCTTATATGAAATGTGTATAAATTATATAAAGCGTTACATGAGACATACTATTTGGTTATATATATATCGAACGCATACATGGGTGATCCATGCCAAATATATTTAACATACAAGCAAGCATATATTTATTGATGTAACAGTGTGTCGCTAATATTGGGCTTCGTATACCAGAGTGGTATGTACATTTCGATGACATTTATATGAATTTTATACAACCAATTACATTGGGTACAGATCGGGTGATATATCATGTTCGCATGAGACTGATATAAGTCAAATATATTTCAGATATATATGTGACATATCTGTCATATATGTATCACATACATGACATATGTGCGATAGGTCCGTGTCACGTATATGTGTCTAATTTTTTTTTTATGGACGTAGTTCAACCCATATCCAGCTTCTTATATTTCCATCATAATTATGATATTTTTTATATAAAATAAATTTATCTGAAGATATTATACTCGTACATATGATACATATGTTCTTATACAAAATTCATATGACTAATGTACAAAATGTTAAATCTTACGTATATAGAAAAATATATGAAACCTCCATTTTACTGATATATGTATCATATGTACAAGTATATATCTTCAGATATGTTTATTTACATACCTAAAACAGATCATGATTATGATGGAAATATAAGAAGTCGGATGTGGACTGATATACACAATGTCCATATACGTGCATGATATAATATCAGCCAATACATGCCGAATATATGAGATATATACCATCGTTATAAATTACATACATCTTCGATATATGAGCGCTCATGTGAGAGGCATATAGAAACGGTACATAGCTGGTAAATATACTTTTGCTTATATCTGAAATATATTCCGTATTTATTAACACCATATGAGTTTCATATATTATCCGATAATTTGACTCATGTGATCCCGGGGAAAAAAAATTTATTCAATTATATAAAATTATATATAAATGACTATATGAAATTAGATATGAGTTTTGGCGGTATATAGTTTTATAAAATTTTATATAATTTTATATGATTTTATATAGTTTTATATAATTTTATATAGTTTTATATAATTTTATAAAACTATATATAATCATATATACACGTCAGATGTAAAATTTTGTCTAATGAGAATTTGAATGTATGAAATTTGTATACATAATATTCATTTGAGCATCTATTGTCAAATACAGATAGTAGGCGAGTCGGTAGCGTGCCGAGTTGAGGAGCGCGAGGTTCACGGATCGATCCCCAGTCGGGACGAATTTTTTTTTTTTTTTTCCCCGGCCCGTACAAGTATATAAAACTATATAAAACTATATAAAATCATATAAAACTATATAAAATTAATCATATATAATCGATATATAATCTATATATAATATGTATACTATATATATATTGGTGCAAAAACCTTCCGCCAAGTCCATTAATGTGTAGATCACTCCACCAAAAAATAATCAAAGGTTGTGCTCGCTCACTCGATTGGTTGATGATTATCAACATACAAAAGCATTGAAATCAGATACAACTGCCAAGTACCTGTAGAATGATAAAAGTTTGGAATTGAAAAATTTGTTCAAACTAAATAACGTTGTACTCATTCGCTCGCTGCGCTCGCTCACTCTATTGGCTTATGATTATGGGTTGAAAAAACAATTCGGATGAAGAGATTGAAGATGTCAACATTTATCTAAAAATATTCATAACGAAAAAAAAATTAAAAAAAAATTAAAAAAAAAAATTTGGAGGTAGTGGTACGTTGGCGGGCCAATGTTTGAATATCTATCATATGACATTGACATGGTTCGTGATCGATATTTTATATTTCTTTTTCTACAAAAGGCCCCCCAAGTACCACTACCTCCAAATTTTTTTTTTTAATTTTTTTTTAATTTTTTTTTCGTTATGAATATTTTTAGATAAATGTTGACATCTTCAATCTCTTCATCCGAATTGTTTTTTCAACCCATAATCATAAGCCAATAGAGTGAGCGAGCGCAGCGAGCGAATGAGTACAACGTTATTTAGTTTGAACAAATTTTTCAAATCCAAACTTTTATCATTCTACAGGTACTTGGCAGTTGTATCTGATTTCAATGCTTTTGTATGTTGATAATCATCAACCAATCGAGTGAGCGAGCACAACCTTTGATTATTTTTTGGTGGAGTGATCTACACATTAATGGACTTGGCGGAAGGTTTTTGCACCAAAGGTGCTTTTTGGGGTTGATTTCACTACTTTTTGTAAAATTTTGCTTGACCACCTAATAATTGTGCTCGCTCGCTACGCTCGCTCGGTTGTTTTGTGCTATTTCATACCGCCCGAAGTCCCTCGATAAGCAGGAACGTCAACAGCAACGAGCACGCGTGTGCTCATAATTTTCCCCAAGTCTCAAATTTGTAGAGTGACGCGTAATGTACTTTCATAGCGTTTACAAATTGTTCCACTACAATAATTTTTTATACGTACAACATCTAACCCTGCGTGCAGCCCTCCTCCTGTCTCATCTGGGCCTGGGACCGGCAATGACGGAGTTACTTGCACGCAGGGTTATAGTTGCTGCTCATAACTAAATATATATGGATATCAGATATATGTATTGCAATTCGTAGGTAGTTTTTTTTTTAATGCAACTAGGTCCTCTGCAAAAAGAACATGTACGCATCCCGTACTTATAACGTCAACTTCCAATTCGGGTCTGAACAGAAGGTATCAAAATATTTAGAATTGAGCCTATTCATGCAAGACTAGCGTAGAGCATAAAATAGAAATTTATGAAGTCAAACACCCGCATTCTGCTCTCTTCGTCTGACTTTTGCCGTTTCTCGTATCAAATAACACTATCCTGATACTTTGCAACCCAAGCGTTTTCTCTCATCATCCTCTCGTCTTATATGGCGACCCGCTACAAAATTAAATAATCCATAAATAAGTAATTTCATTCCATTTGTCGTGATAGCACTAATCTTAATTTGGAGAAAGCTTAATAGAGTCGAACATATAGACACAGGTTGCATACCAAAATGTAACAAATTTATTGAAATTTGACATTAAATTATTAATATACATTATGGATTAAAAAATTATCTCCACCGAAGGTCAAGGCACTACGTTGACGTGGAGTGTAGAATAAAGCCTATCGGAGTCCAACAAACAACATTGACTGAAAATCTCATTTTGACTAGATGATACGGAGTTAGATTATAGGACTCGTCGGAATCCTACGTATAACGTTGACTCACAATTTGAGTCTCAGCAGACGAGCCTTCGGAGATAAGCTTAACATGCAGCTTGAAGTAAAATTCGTTGCAATTCAACGCTTGAACTCGGCTTTATTGGTCTGGCTCCTTGCCGTTCCCTATATCGAATAATGCTATCCTCATATTTTTCTACCTCAACATTTTCTCTTGATTTTCTCTTGTCAGACTTCCTCAGGCGATAACTTGCTAAACAATTGAACCGAAAAAACCGTTTCTTCTGATAATTGCATTCATAAATCAGTTAATATTCATCTGACAGTCTTGTCCGTTTATAATTGTTATTTTATTTATCACCATTCGCATAACCTCAAAAGCTCGAGATCGTAGGATTTAAGATTAACCCATCGAAACATTTTTATTGGTGACTATCACATTAATGTACTTGGCGTAAGGTTTTGGCACCCGAGGGGCTTGCGGTGGGTATTCACTAGTTTTTGTACGTTCAAATTTTGTATTAAGCATTGCTCGTATTTCTCTTATTTCCTTTATTATTGGGATTTAAAAACATGAAATGACAATACGCGTCTGCTAGTGTAGGAGACCATAGACATAGAGCATGGACTGCGCATTCGGGCCGAAAATCGCTCGGTCGGTAGAAAGAGACAGCATATACACGCGGCCAAATCTGTTTCTTTCTAACCAACAACGTCAAATGCATAGAAAGAGACAGATTTGGCCGCGTGTGTTACCCTTCTCTCTCACTTTCGGCGTTATCATAGGCTGTATAGGGAATGCGCAGTCCATGCTCTATGTCTATGTCGGAGACGGTTTCTGTCTGCGATACTGGCGCTATCTACGTCGTAACTATCTCGTACTGACGTCACTCTATACAACTTTTGTGTGGTTTCCCGTCTAGTGATTTTATATGGGAATGGTTTGAATTGGCTGAATCTTGGTCTGAAGAAGACGAAAGACAAATATTGTACGAGGAAACGGGGTATCAGAATCTGAAGTTAATCATATCTCAGTACTCCGGACACCGATTTAATCGATCTAGGGCTCAAATGAAAGCTTTTCATGCCCACATCCTAGATTAAATCAGTTTTAATTCGTGTATGTTGTGAGGTGAAAGAAAACGAAGATACTAGTTCGCGTTATAGGTTAGGGTAGTTGCCTCTCGGGTATATAGACTCGTTGAGTCTCGCGCTTGAAAAAAAATTTTTTTTAATGTACTTGGCGCGAGACTCTACCGAGTCTCTTGATATATATAATAAATAATATCGTATATTCCATATATATGGAATATATAATATATATATATATTTAATATACTCGGATGGGCCAATTTGACATATGGGATATATTTATATTTATATTATTTTTTTACCAAAAATATATTTTCTTACATTCTTTTATAGTTGAGGGATATATTTTTCTTCTGTGCAGTGATATATCAAGAAATATATATTTTTGCGTGGGGGGGTAAGCCAGTGTAATTAATTTAAGATTTTCAATAGCTTGTAACATTGCATGTTACGACAGGCTCCTTACCCCTTGGGCGACCTGAGCGGAGTGGCTGATAATGAGTGACTGAATATAGTGACCCCGAGGTCTGACAGTAATTCCGAGAGGCGACCGTGACCGACCAAAATCTATAGAACATATTATTTATTCTTTTGTTTTGTTTTACGACTTTTCTCTAACATGTGGGAGACGAGGCCCATCCGACGGTTAAAAAACTTCAACTGCGACACGCCACGACTAACGCACGACGCCAAATATCAACCGTTGGAATACCTTCGACGAACGCCACCTGAAAGCTCCAGAGGGTAGTACTGGCCAGGCTACCCCCAACATCGGAAGTGAGGACACGGGGGAGTGCCTAGAGCACTCTGCATCGTGGGATATCGGTGGTGGAAGAGATTCCTGCCACCAAGAAGAACCTGCAATCCGTGGCCTCCGACTTAGCGAGCTACAAAAACCGTGGCGAACTTCGAATTTAGCGTGCCGTGAAGATAGCGCGCCATATTTAAGGATCTCGCAGTAGATTTGCGAAATCGATAATCAATCGCCTAATGAGGGCGCTAAGTACCGGCGCCATGCGGTCTACACGGGGAGAACTCCGGGCAGTATATGTTTCCGCCGGTATAACAGACTCCCCGTACGAAAGAGGCTTTTTTGACCGTAAATTCGGGCGCAAAATCTGCCCGCGCGAGAAGGCAAACGTCTCGTCTTGTATTTTCGGTGACGCCACCTTCCCCGTATACGGTGAACTATTGGTCCTGTCAAGACTTCCCGCAAGTGCGGGAAGTTAGAGCGCCCGGAGCGGACCTGAAAAGGCCCCGAAAACGTGGGGAGATGAGGTTCCCGCGCGGAGGCGCCACAGTACCCGGAGATCTCCCCGTGTAGGCACTCTGCGTTAGACTAGCGTCTAGATCACTCGGGTGGTATTGTTTGCGATTCGTTTTAGTCCATTCATTTCTCGTGTATTTATCGAGATCCCACTCTGAAAATTACGTGGTCCATGTAAAATCTTCTCAGCTTTTCTAAGAAAATATTGAAAAATTTTTCAAAATTTGGGCAACGGCAAGAAAACACCTTTTTTGATTTCAAACTCAATTTTAAGAGCTTTTTACAAGCGTGAATGGAAGAAAAATATTTTTTCTGGAAAGCTGAGACTTTTTCACACGAAAAACCTAGTCTGTCAAAAAAGTTCTATAACGGCGAAAGAACTAAAAAAAAGATGAATAAAACAAGAAGTATAAAACTATACGAAATACCCCATATAATAACTTCTGAAATAAAAGGGATAAAAATCTGAAAAAAATTGGGTAGTTGTTTTTCGATGAGGATTTTCAGCACACAGAGTTTCGAAAAGACCGGAGGGGGTGAGGCCGGATCCGACGTCCAGAATTGGTGGACTTGCTCATATATGTATTATATATGATATCATACGACGCGCCTCTACTGGTAGCGACAAACCATAGAACTTATATTCCTGGAAGGGGAATAGCCCATTTGCGCAATGAGCGGCAGACTGACGCCAACATGTTGAGACAGAGATATATCTCTCTCTCCTTTTCTAACGTGCAGTCCCCTCTCCGCGCATACCCCTCGCCGGAATAGTACCACTCGAAGATTGATAGGTTAGGGTTAGCGTAAAGTTGTAATTCATTATGTATCACAGAAATAGTTTAGTTATACATTTACTGACAACGGTTATAAATTAATATGCTATTCACAATTATCATCCAAGCAAACAATCTGACAATGGTTATTCGTGGTTAACGTTATAGGTTAGGAATGACTACGACTAGGGCGGTGCGCGCCTGCGTGGAAAGGAAAGACGCCGCGTTAGGAAAGGAGAAGCGATATATCTCTGTCTCAACATGTTGGCGTCAGCCCGACAGGTCCTATTCCCCTTCCAGTAATATAAGTTCTATGCGACAAACACTAAATATACTATGCTCAACCCGCGGTTCCCATGGTGACCAAGGCTTTTGTTTAGCGCCACTAGAGGCGCGTCGAATGATATCATACATTTCGCTATAGTCATACGACAGTTACTATAGCTCGATTAGCGCAATAAACGGGGACGTTTTTCTGGGGAGAGGAGGACTCAGTTCGTTCTCCTAACATATAGTCTCCATAGTGGTAGTGCAGAACTTGGTGCAGTGTAGAAGATTGATACGTTGGATTCCATTGAATGGTTCACAATAAATTAGTATAGGTGGCAGTGGTAGTTAGTAATAGCAGAAGCTTGCAATTTCCAAACTTCTGCACCGCACGGCGTTGATATCCAATTGCAACGGCCAATCTCCTCAATCCTCAATCAGGTTTTCAAAAACCGCCGGTAAAATTATAAAAAAGACCTCGATAGACTCTAAATTAGCAGAGTTGTTACAAAATTATCCAGCGAATTGGGATCGAACATCGCCATCATTCAAGGACACGAATAAAACGGAGAATTCTTTCAAGGAATTGGCAACGAAATTGCATGTGTGGGGTAAGTTATTTCATAGGTTATGTTTCCACAAATATTATGTAGTACGAGAGCCAGTGACTAAGATTTTTGTCACATAGCAATGTAGCTAAAACCATGTGGGATCGATAGATTATATGCCCCTGTACCTAAAAACGCGATTTTCAGACAACTTGCAGGTAGCGTCTGACCCGAGCGCATTTTCAAAAATGTCAGAAAATCTGAAATAATGCCCGGTTGCATAATAGTATATTGTGCACCGAGAGCGGAAACGGGCGATTGCGCGCTTACAGAGGCCCCGAAGTGGAGCCGAGGCGAAGCCGAGGCAAAGCCGAGGGGTTCTCAACTTTGTACAAGGCGCGAGCGCCCGTTTTTATCGAGGTCCACATACGATTTTCTTCACAGCGGAGCGAAACCGAGCGTTTTCGCTCCGCTGTTGAAGAATAGTATATTGTTCACCGAGCGAGAAAACAGTCGATTGCGCCAGCGACTGTTTTCTCCGAGGTGAACATACTATTTTCTTCAATAGCGGAGCGGAATCAGCGAGTTTCCATCCGCAAACGAGGACCGGCAATCGACTGGTTTCCATCCTCGTTTGAGGATGGAAACTCGCTGGTTTCCCTCCGCTGTCGAAGAAACGTAGGTTACCCAAAGGTTTGAGTAACCCGTAGGTTACCCCGCAGATACTACCCATTCAACCTTCATGGACTGTTGGAAGTTGACAGTGATTCATGACAGCCGTCAGATTAAAAAACGGTTGAACGGGTAGTATCTGCGGGGTAACCTACGGGTTATTTAAACCTTCGGGTAACCCACGTTTACGCAACCGGGCATAAGTGACTCATAGCAATATGTCTGATTTTCGGTATGTAGTTACTTGATGGTAGTGAGATACCGAAAACACAGTTGTCAGACGTTAAAAAAAATAAAAAATGAGACAAAAAAAACTTACAGCAATATGTCCGAAAATCACTCTTATGGGTAAGTTTGAGTCAGTCAATGCGGAAAAATCAATTCGCAGACAAAAATAGTGTCGCCTTACATTTTTATAGCATTTAGAATGTGTCAAACAATTTGACCTAACTGGAGTAGGGTAGACGTACCGGTTTTGGCCACCTTAGTACCGTTTGTGGTCACTACTTGCTCCATTTGTGGCCATACCCATTACCATGTAAATCAAGGCCTGGCCACAAACGGCACAATACTATTTTAACAGCTTCAGTAATTGGAAACTTTACTTCGATGGCCTGAGTCTCAAATGTCGTCACCCACAAAATTTGGGAAATTGACTTCTTTACTGCAATCAGTTCTTTATTACATCTTACGTCTAATTTATAACTATTTTGAGTTAAAGAAATTTCCAAGTATTTTTAAAATGCGTTCAACCAAATGTCATATCCAACATGTGATCAATCTTTTTCATTCTTAAATGTCGTAACCCACAGTACAGATCTTCTCGTGCTTTCACACATGACTTCAAGTCAATGCATGTTAAGGGAAGACCCTAGTGGAACTGAAAACTTTTACATCTTTCTTATGATCGTAATGTAGAAATATTATTGACCGTGTTGTATGTAGTTTAGGAAAGAAATATATCGGGTGTAGACGGTCAGATTATCAAAAGCCTTGTTTATTTGACGTTTCGGTCGCAGCATGGTCGACCATTCTCAGAACTGTGAAACAGTGTTTTAACATAAGTAAATGCTTAAATAATTAACATAGTGGATAAATACCTATATGTTCAACAGAATTAATTTAATAACATAGAGCAACAGAACTGTGTTACTGCGCTTAAAATTGACTAGGAATGATAACGACATGGTTTGACTATTCAGTACCACGAATCAACAACGTGGTGTTAGGCACCAGCGAGGTTTTATAGGTTAAGTTATATATAAAGATCTAACTATACTAAAATCCTGAAAAAACAGGCTAATAATAATCAATAAATTTAGTGAAGCTACTCCCAGAATAAAGGATTGAAAAATGAACGTTGGATAACGTGATTGAAGGATTTCTTACCGAAAAGGACTTCTTCTCGCACCTAAGGTGTTAATTGACAGGCGCTCCGTGGAGAAGTGAGGTGGCACGGAAGCTAACCGAACGATCTAAAATCAATATGAACGCTACCAATCGATAATCGTTGCGTCAAGCGCGGTAAGAATTTGAAAACCCCCCGAAGAAAAATCCCACCGAAGAAAAATCCCAAAAACAAGTTTTCCAACATCACACAAACAAAGGAGCATAGAGATTACTTGAGTTGTCTATATCTGATGTTCGATTAACAGTCACATTTCTCCGAATATGGATCATTTCTTTTAAGGGCGTTGACTAGGCCTCGCCGAGCACGCGTAAATAGACCCTCGGCATTTACCTTCTCATTTCCTCATTTGTGAAGATAACGTAGTTGTCGATGAAAATTCCTACAGATAAATGATGTATCCGTGTCATGGCTTTGGCCGAATTTGCGATTTCACCTTAAACTTTGCAAAAAATAATCTTGAAAGTAAGCCATCTTTGCGATGATGTACAACGAGGAGCGATTTTTTCTTAAATATTCGGCGAAAGCCATAACATAGCTACATCATTTACCTTCTAATCAAGATCATGATCGATACTATCGGATCAATAACTAAGGAATGATCAGGAAAGACCTGAAGCATTGAACAGTGATTTTTGGCGCAAAAATAGGCGATTTCTAGCGCAGCCGAGGAGTAGGGAGCCTACCATCCTCAGCCTAGCCAACCACAGTGCAGTTACGATGCTCCGTCCTTCTTAAGTTTGTCTACTGTCTCGCTCGTCACAGTTCACGCGGGAAGCGGAGTAGCCCGCGCTTTTCAGCTAGTCAACGCCCTTAACGTACGATGGTACACATTAGATTCATTTGTAAGAATTTTAACGTTATCAAAATCAAACTTATGGTTCAGGGATAAGCTATGACTAACCAGCGCTGATTTATCCACGTCCTTACATTTGAGGTTATATTTATGTCCATACAGACGTTTGTAAAGGTGTTGCGACGTTTGCCCTATATAGCTCCTATCACAACCAAGGCATGGAATTCGGTAGACGACCCCTGATTTATCCAAAAGTGGTATCCGATCTTGCTGCGACCGAAACGTCAAATAAACAAGGCTTTTGATAATCTGACCGTCATACAGACACCCGTCATACAGACGTCATATAGACACCCGATATATTTCTTTCCTAAACTTTCTTATGATCGAAATTATTTATAGGTCATGTGAAACTGTATTCCAAAACTAAGAAAATCACACCTCAAGCTGTAAGATTACTTGAGAAATGTAGAAGCTACGCAACATTCAATGGTAAAAATGTACTGAACTTCAAAATGCTTCTTGCGTCTTAGTTTTCATCGCATCATATTCCTCTTCGTTTGAGGTCTTCAGCACACTGAGGCGAAGAAAGTGACGGATCGGATTTGAGATTGGATTACTCGTTTCATTTTGAGAGAATTTATTATTGTTGATTTCAAATTTTGAGCATTTTTCCTTTTATATAAGACCAAAAAAAAATGTTCCTTTTGCAATGGATTGAAACCGATCCCTCATTTTGTGCATAAGGTCTGTGTAAATCTTCACTGCGAAGGTGAAGTTGATCGGAGCAAAACTCAGACGCAAGAAGCATTTAGCGTAACTGAAAACCCAGCGAACACAGTTATGTAAACGTAAGGTAACTTACATCTAACTCAATATAACATGTTACATAGCTGGTTAGTTGCCTGCTACCGCTGGGTTAGTGGTAATTTCCCGCTCAGTTCAAGGTGGCAGGTACATAACATACATGTAACCGTGTAATATTTCCAATACCTGACAGTAGCATTATAGTTAGGTAGCAGATGGTAACACGCTATATAGCGTTGTGATAAATATGTTAGTACGCGCCATATAGGCTTCAAATCTCAACTCGAATCCATTTCGAAGAATCCACGCACGAAAGAACAGTGAATATGCCAAAAGATTCGATATATTCACTGAACTTTTGTACACGGATTCTTCTCAATAGATTCAAGTTGAGATTTCATTAAATAGCCATAATATATTTCCATATGTTTATTAGAAGCTTACGACTTTATTTCGCCATTCAGGTATTCGATATGTTTATTACCACTATATCTATTTTACAATAAATACCGAATATCTTTAGGCATTTTCAATCACTTGTGAGCAAGATTACAACAAGGGCGTGAAGATGTATGAAAATAATTTGTATTGTGAGGCACACGTGTATAAGCACAACCAAAAGTAAGGTTAGAATTTCATTATTCGTCCATTAACTAATATTTCGTATACTACTAGTTCGGACGCTATTATTGATAATTTGTACGTATAATATATAACCTACAATTTTTGAGTATTGTTTTTCAGACTGACCACGACGGCACAAATTTCACTCTCTTCGCTACGAAAACTCTCTCTACCACGCCGAGACGCGGTACCAAGAGCAACTGCTACGAACCGCCGCGCTCATATAAACTTAGAATTGCATTAGCAGCAAATGTTATTTTACATTATTGTTGATGCAACGTAACCGATGTCATGTTATTTAGTGGGGCTCTGGGTACATTACAGTTACATTGCATTCGTTAGTTGAGAGATACTAACAAATGTTACATTACAATAACATTGCAGCAACGTTACCGACGTTAGGTTGCTTTGTGGGACTCATGTTATATAACCAGATGGTTATGTGTTTGCTGGGAAGATGTGCCTGAAGTTCCGGACGTTCATTGAATGAAGATTCATCGAGGGGAAAACTAATACATGTAAACTCATCTGTGTAATAGCTATGTTCAGGTTCCACAGTGACAAAGTTCAGATGTCAACGAAAACTAACACATGTGAACACATCTGTGTAATCGGTAGTGACTGTAGAGAATTTTATTCGGTTCAGTTTTCACAGTAAGAATAAATGCGAATTATTGAGACCAGTCAAAATCATCCCCGAACACCGGAACCCACTCCCACAGCCACCCCCAATCTAGAAAATTCGAAACACTACCCATGACCCTGCTAAATTCGATTTTTGAAAAACCTTTCGAATACATGCGGAAATTAGAGACCGGTTGGGATCATTCCCGTTCACCGCCAACCACCCCCACAGCCACCCCCGATCTAGAAAAGTCTGAAGTCGACCTGAGACCCCGCTAGTTTTCATTTTATGAATACCCCTCTAATATATGCGGAATTTAGAGACCGGTCCGGATTATCCCGGACCACCGTCAACCACCCCTGCAGCCACCCCCAATCTAGAAAGTTCGAAAGTCTACCGAAGACCCCGTTAGTTTCGATTTTTGGAATACCTCTCGAATACATACGGAAATTAGAGACCGGTTGGGATCATTCCCGTTCACCGCCAACCACACCCACAGCAACCCCCGATCCAAAAAAGTTTGAAGTCGACCTAAGACCCCGCTAGTTTCGATTTTTGGAATACCTTTCGAATACGTGCGGAAATTAGAGACCGGTTGGGATCATTCCCGTTCACCGCCAACCACCCCCACAGCTACCCCCAATCCAAAAAAGTCTAAAGTCGACCGAAGACCCCGCTAGTTTTCATTTTACAAATGAAGGGTGGCACGGCAAAACGGTGTAAGTGCCAAAATATCGAAAATACGTTCTATTTTTGATAAAATTCTTAAAATCCATACGCATGTCCTCGCCAAATGATATGGCTGACAAAAATTTATTTGCGAAGATATAAAAAGTTGGCATGGCAAAACGGTGTAAAATTTCATGATTTCATATGAAAATTATGTTCATTTTGGCACTTACACCGTTTCCGATCCCTCCCTCGTCCGCCATTTTGCCCCGTAATGGTTGAAAATTTGTTCAAATTTGGAAATCTATAAGCAAATCTCATTCATTACGGTTCAAGCTTTCGATGTATATTTGTTTTGATAATTTTAGCATCGTATTTGCGTTCGTAAACAGTAATCAGCATCCAAAGTAGAAAAAAAAGGTGGCATAAAACGTGGCACTTACGCTGGCACGAAAAAAATTGACTTTCGCGAACGATTTTCTCGAAGGTAGATAGCTGTATTGAATCGGGGTTTGCGCCATTTCAAAGAGCTCGAAAAACTCTACAAAGTACTTTCTCATTTTTTTTTTAAATCAGTTTTTAGAATTTTGGGACAGTTTTTTTGCTCTACTGAAAAGTCATCACGGTGGTACTTACACCGTTTTGCCGTGCCACCCTTCATATGTAGGTATTCAGAAATAAATTAAGACTAACGGACGAAATCTCTGACAGAAGCAGACTAATTATTTCTGCATTCTCTAAGTCGAGATTATTCATTTTCTGTGCAATAGAATAATTATATATAATATTGAAAACATGAAAAAAAATATTATTACTCTTATCATTATTACTATTATCATATTATTAATCATTATTATTATATATTATTCATTACCTATATATTGCAACGTTTGGGGTGATTTTATTAATTATGTATCAATCAAATTTATAGTTCGGGAGTTGACGTATCAATATTTATTTGAACCAGGTTTACAAACCAGCTGTTTCATAATACAGTACTTACACTACATTCAATATTAGAAAAAACAAAATAATAGTAGATAACATTAAATATTAAAATAGTGGGCGCACAAGGGATTAATTATTATCTATTTTTTATTTTCAATTGCCAAGTACGTGTCTTCTGTATAATAAAAGTTTACAACAGAAGAACAAAAAATTGAATAGTCTTGTTCTCGTTGACTCGCTAAGCTCGCTCACTCGATTGGTTTTTGCTAATTACAGGAAAAAAATCATTAAAAAAAAGTTTAGGTTGTGGTACTAGCGGGCCAGGTAAGAGTAAGTAAAAGAGTATTTACTTAGGTCTATATATCATTTGTTCGATGCATATTGCTATAATGGCCCGTCAAGTACCACTTCCTAAATATTTTTTTTTATGACTTTTTACCTGTATTTATCAAAAACCAATCGAGTGAGCGAGCTTAGCGAGTCAACGAGTACAAGACTATCCAATTTTCTGTCGTTCTGTTGTAAACTTTTATTATACAGAAGACACGTACTTGGCAATTGTATCAGATTTCAATCCTTTTGTAAGTAGACATTTTTTTAGTACCACTTTTGTTAACCGGGTACATACACATTTAAAATCATCTTTTTTAAATTACTGCTACCCTCTGAGAGAACATTCTAGTGACTCAGTGTTTCCATAGTTGATTAGTGCTATTTTGATACATAGTTCATCATTTTTACAGATTTTATGTCCTCCGCTAAACATAACATTCAGTCCATCGAAGAAAAAGCAGTCGTCGTAGGATGCAGGTTGCTGCGTTGGATGAAATTTCTTTCATTTTGGAGGTAATATTCTTTATGAATGTAATTTCTGACCAAACCAATAATATTTGATGAATTGAGGTTTTAGACATATCAATTTTTGATTGTAAGAATTTTTAAAAAATTTTAAAAAGAAAAATTTCTATGTCTAAAAATTACATTCATCAAATATTATTGGCTTGATCCGAAATTACATTCATAAAGAATATTTCCTCAAAAGTGGAAGGAATTTAATCCAACGCAGCAACCTGCATCCTACGACAACTGCTCTTTCTTCGATGGACTGAATTTATGTTCAGCGGAGGACATAAAATCTGTAAAAATCATGAACTATGTATCAAAATAGCACCAATCAACTGTAGAAAAAATGAGTCACTAGAATGTTCTCTCAGAGCGTAGCAGTAATTTAAAAAAAAATTATTTTAAAGGTGTATGTGCCCCCTTAAGGAGGAATTTTCATGGGTGGATTTTTTTGAGGGGGTAGTGACCATATTATTGTACTTGGCGAAAGGTTTTTGCACCAGAGATGCTCTTGTGGGTTGATATCACTACTTTTTGTGCAATTTTGCTTGACTGCCTGATGATTGTGCTCGCTCGCTACGCTCGCTACGCTTGCTCGATTGGGTTTTCCTATATCCTCGCTCGGTTGTCAGCATTCCGCCAATTGGTCCTATGCACATCTCAATGCATGTACGGTGATGTATTTCATACCATCTGAATCCCTTGATAAGCAGTAATGTTAGATGTGGTAGTATAATATAAATACTTTTTCTAAAATTTTGCTCGATTACATAATAATTGTGATCGCTCGCTACGCTCGCTCGATTGGGTTTTTCTAAATTCTGGCTCCGTAGGCTCGCTTAGTTGTCAGCATTCTTCCAATTCTTTCTATAAGTATCCCAATGCGTGTACGATGATGCATTTTATATCATCTACATGTCTCGGTAAGTAGTAATGTTGAATGGTAGTACAATATAAATACAGTAGAACCTCGATTATCCGAACTTCCGTTATGCGAACTATGATTCATTTTATCTGAACTTCTACTATATGAACTACTATTTGCTCTATATGGACTTTTTACTTTTCGCATTTTCGAATCTTATCATCGAGCGCTACAGTGTGACGAGTAAAGTCTGTGTTCAAGCATGCACAACCTTATATCGCCTGTCACGACATCAATTCGCTCGCATATTTACACGTAATCTCTATTAGACCTCGGTGTCCACCAGTTACGTTTGAAATATTTCTTTACAATGTAACATCGTTTCATCCAATATTACTGTTCCATTATCCGAATTTTCGATTATCCGAACTAGGCCCGGTCCAAATTGATTCGGATAATCGAGGTTCTACTGTATGTTGAAAGGACAGAGGCCTGAAAAAATAACACACACTATCATTCGTTGCTTCCAAAGCCCACTTCTTCTTCTTAATCCTTATACACAACCCATAATCAGAGGTAGCGAGATATATTTGACCCATAGAATATACGAAAATATTTGGAAATTGATATTAATATATTGAAGACCTGTCACGTTGAATGAAAGCTTTGACACTTATTAATTCATGTTGTAGACTGAACTTCATGCGATTCAATAACCGTACCTATAACCTAGCTTCAAAATTGCGCGCTTCGTGATTTCATGATAGATTGTTATAATTTCGCACTTGAGTTCAAATTTGAATTTTATGATGATAAGTAAGTATAGGAAGCATAAAGGAGAATGACATTTGCAAAATGTTCAGATATACGAATATGAACAGAACTGATCGCTCTGTCTCGGAAGCCCGTCTGTCTGTACTTCGTGGTCTAAGGTGGGCAATGGATTTGCGATCATACGTCAACAGCGTCGACAAGAGCGCCACCTGGCAGCTGATCCCGAGTACTTAGTATATCTCTGCCTTAGAGCATTTATACCTGGAGGGAGTAGGGATGGGCGATGTTCAAAATAAAAATCGATTTTTAAATAATCGATGTTTAAAAAGCATCGATGTTTAAAATCGATGTTTGAAAAATAAATCGGAACATCGATTATTCATTTTTTCTTTTTTTTTTTGGTGGAAGGCACTATGTTGCATGATAAATTCTTCAATAAAAAATTCGACACAATTCGTGCTAGTTAATATTGTAAAAATTTACTTTGAAAATTGAAGAAAATTGGTGAAACGGACGTTCTGGTATGATTTTGTTCTCAGATTGTTGATCAAAATCGGTCCGAAATTGACGATATTTAAAAAATCCGTTTTCGCGCCTTTTTATCGATGTTCGGTGAAATACATCGAACATCGATGAATCGGACCTCAAAAACATCAGTCGAAAATAATCGATTGTTAAAAAAAAATAATCGAGCTATTCGATTAATCGGTGAACATCGCCCATCCCTAGGAGGGAGCATGTCATATCTTTTCCCATAAGTGGCGAATGCAGCAGAGACAGACATATGACGCTGAGAGCCTCTCTTTGTCGCGCACTTAGACCATATAGAATGGACTGGGCATTGGAGTGGTGGGGGTGCTGCCGAGTAAGAAGAAAAGGATAGCCATAGCGATATACCGTGAAGTTTTGAGGAAGCGGAACGATGGGCGTGCTATAGTTCGACCAGCGCACGCTCGCGTTGCGTACGTGAGCTTCTACTCGCAGTCACTGGCAGCTCACGTACGCAACGCGAGCGTGTGTTGGTCGAACTATAGCACGCCCATCGTTCCGCTTCCTCATAACTTCACGGTATATACCGAGAAGATTCGGTGAGAGTAGACAACCCCCTTCCCATGCCAAAACTAACACAGGCGCGCACCGCGTGCGTGAGGCTCGGCGGGCGGGGCTAAACGACCAGTGGTGCTTCTACCGAATCTTCCGCGCTAGGCCGAATCCGTATAGCCCATCCATGCTAACTCGATAAATACTATAGCCCATCCGCGCTAACTCGATAAATACTTGACTTAAAAAGCAATCATCACACTGAACACGGAAAAGAATGAGCGCGAATAAAATGAATTCGCCTGACGTGAACATTTATTTTAAGATTTATCAACTAATAACAACTAAATATCAATTAATTGAATTCAAGTATTGATTATCAGTGTTTAGGAGCGATATTTGAGACAAAGTGGAACAGGTAAGTGGAGGGTGAATCATTGAAGACAACATGGTCAAAAATTGGTTTATCTATCGATTTATTTATTGATTCATTTATTTTCAGATCTAGATTTTATTCAAAACATCTGTTCGGAATACTAGTATTCAATCTAATGAAAATTAAGAATTCGTGAGAAAGTTGTCGGTGTTTGTGTCAACTTAAGTTTAATAATAACATAATGAATCATTTGATCAGAGTACAATGCAGAGAATGAAGTCATCGAGGATAAGGCTGCCACCCACAGGCCACGTCCTTAGGTCTGAAACAGAAAAACGAAATTTATCAACGATTATTGGTTAATCGAGGGATCCATTGCTGTTGAATTATGGTGTACGCACAAACTTATCAGAGATTGAATGCTTGGGAATCGAAGAAAGGCTACCGATGAGCCACTGTCGAACGTAGTATACTTTCACTGAAACCATTTTCGTCTCTCAACGACTACTTCTATCGGAGACCTGAGTGCTGACATGTACCTCAGCGAGGCTTCATAGCTTACGGAGGGGCTTTGTCGCAGGAGTTTGTAGTTAGTCGTAAATCAGGTGTCTGAGAAGAATACTCATACTCGTTGAAGAAGATGTTGCCATCCCAGGACATCGTTACTTCCTCTGAAACAGCAAGGTGAGAGTATAACTGACTATCATGAGAATTTATAAGTCTTGTAAGTCTTTTGATGTCCGTCAACTTTGTATCCTACGTACCCAATGACTGATCGCCCGCTAACTCTTGAGGAGAAATATCGCCGGCGTTGTTGTTCACACTGACCTCAGACAACAGACTGCGAAGAGGAGGACAAGCAGGGATCGAAGAAGCGAGAGCTAGCAACAGCGTCGGCGAGGCTTGGCAGCGTACGGAGTAGCTTCGTTGCAAGGGTTCGTAGCCCGTCGACGATATTCATCGAACATTTCTTACTCGTCTGACGACCATTGAACGTTCATGTCTCGTAGCAGGCGAAGAAGCCTCGTCGCAGATGTTCCCAGTACGACGAGGCAGCGTACGAGGAGCTTTGTTGCAAGGGTTCGTCGCACATCGACGATATTCATCGAACATTTCTTACTTGTCCAACGAGCATTCGACGTTCATGTCTTGTCGCAGGCGGAGGAGATTCGTCGCAGATGTTCGCAGTGCGATGAGGCAGCGTACAAGGAGCTTCGCAGCCAGAGTTCGCAGTGCGTCAACGAGCATTTTCTATCAAATTTTTGTGCGGCAAGGCTTGGCCAGAGTCCAGAGAAGGACTGCATATCGTCGACGTGCTATGAACCCTTGCAACAAAGCTCCTCGTACACTGCCTCATCGCACGACGAACATCTGAGACGGAGCTTCTCCGCCTGCTACGAGACATGAACGTTGAATGCTCATTGGACGAGCAAGAAATGTTCGATGAATATCGTGGACGTGCTACAAACGCTTGCAACGAAGCTCCTCGAAAGCTACCTCATCGCACTACAAACTCCTGCGACAAAGCCCCTCCGCACGCTATGAAGCCTCGCTGAGGTACATGCCAGCACTCCAGTCTTCGATAGAAGTAGTCGTTGAGAAACAAAAATGGTTTGAGTAAAAGTCTACTACGTTCGACAGTGGCTCATCGGTAGCCTCTCTTCGATTCCCAAGCATTCAATCTCCGATAACTTTGGACGTACGCCATAATTCAACAGCAATGGATCCCTCGATTAACCAATAATCGTTGATGAATTTCATTTTTCTGTTAATAAATAAATAAATCAATAAATCAATAAATCAATAAATAAACCAATCCTTGACCATGCTGTCTTCGATGATTTACCCTCCACTTACCTGTTCCATTTCGTCTCAAATATCGATCCTAAACACTGATAATCAATACTTAAATCCAATTAATTGATATTTGATTTTAAATTCGTTCATAAATTTCGAAAATAAATGTTCACATCAGGCAAATTCATTTTATTCGCGTTCATTCTTTTCCGTGTTCAGTGCGATGATTGCTTTTTAGGTTAAGTATCAAGGTGGGCTATGCGGACTCGGCCTAGCGCGGAAGATTGGGTAGAAGCACCACTGGTCGCTTAGCCCCGCCCGCCGAGCCTCACGCACGCGGTGCGCGCCTGTGTTAGTCGTGGCGTAGGAAGGGGGCTGTCTACTCTCACCGAATCTTCTCGGTATATGCGCACGAATAAGCCTTGTTCATGCTAACTCTCGAAATCGAGTAGGCACTGAAATTAAGCTGAAAACTTATTACACATAGGGTCTAGCATACTAACGTGGCAACGCTGCTGTTCAATGTGGCAACGTTTACTCTGTGAACAGAGCACTTCGTCTCTCTCTTAACAACGGCGTAGTGTCTTCCGTCTCTTTCGCTTTACTCGGCAGCAGACCGTACAATGCTTCAGCATAGGCAATGCCCAGTCCATTCTATATGGTCTAAGGTCGCGCAGGATCTGATTGGTCGTCACATTTTAGTCACGTGACTAGCTACACCCGTAAGTAAAGAGTCGTGGTGCCCCGTGCATTTATTTTCACTAGTTCCATCCGATCTGTTAAGTATGATATGTGTGTTTGGGGGTTATACCAATTGATTATTTAATCAGATAGTGATTTCAAATCATTTTAGAAACGACTTGTAACCTGTAAATATTTCATGTCATGATTTCTTGTTCACTATAGCGCGGGTACCCGGCTTGTCATGTTACGCTCCTGGCGTAGAAAGAGAGAGGTTATCTGCGAGTTGTTTCCCTCTCTGTCTGCATGCTTTTCGACCGAGATGCTCCCTCCAGGTATAAATGCTCTAAGATCTCTGCTATTCATGGTGCCGTCCCATGTAGGCCCGGAACGTAATGTATTGCGTGTATGTATACACTCACACATACAACGTTCCGTTCCGTGATTCCGGATTCCGGCGATTCGGGCCTACATGGGACGGCACCATCAGTGGTGGCCGCTCTTTCCTTATTGTCAGACACATAGGTTTAAGGATTATTTGTCTGAAGGAGAAGGATACGAAATTCTAGCTAGATGCGATTACGCGAAAAGCTATTAAGATATAAAAAAAAAAGAAGGATACGAAACATTATTTTTACCTACATGCGATTACGCGAAAAGCTATTAGGATATAAAAAAAAAAAGAAGGATACGAATTCTGTCTCCTGCGACTACGCGATAAGCTAATAGGATTAAAAAAAAAGAAGGATATGAAAAATTTTCAGACGAAACGGGTACTCGGAAACTTAAGTCGTTGACTGAATAATATAAAGACAGCTCACCCTGGGTTAATTTGTGAGCCGACCAAGTGGGCTTGAAGTGGGCTTGGCGTTGAAAACGGTATCTATAATACCGACTGAAATTTACCGTTCCAAGCAACTACGAGCTGACTCGTGGGGTACATTCTGATCGATAACAGTAGGGATCTTAGATACTATCAGACACACTGTTTTACTGCCCGTATTTTTTCTCCGCCTTATCGACTATGCCGAAAACCTGCTCGTAGCAGCTGTGATGTTTTCGGATAATGTTCTGATTCGTACAAATTTCCTGTTTTCTATTATAAGGGGATTCCAATATTTTTTTTTCACAGAAACTGTTATTATTTCAATGTCATGATTACCAAATGTATTCTGGCGTTCGAAAATAAATATTCATGATAATAATATAAACACATGGATCATCATAGGTATACCTAGAGCGAAAACAAGGCCCGCCATATTATGGGAAACGGGGTGTGAAAGTGGAATTCGCCATAATTGCACCGCTAGATCGTAGAAAAACCGAAGAGCGTATGAAACTATTTCGCTGCTTCAAGGTGGCCCCTGGCTACTTTGAAATAAACAAATTTTAGTTCGAATTCTTTAAACGTACATCCTTATGGAAACTTTGATTTTTTTTTCTTGTTCTTATTTTTTTTTTCGTTCCGTTTGAAGACCGAGATATACATATGGAAGCTATTTCGAATAAGAGCTTTTTTTAATTTACGGATTTCTGAAGATTTGCTGGTTTTACAAATGTGAAAATTAAAATATTTTTTTTTCTATGAAGTTTATTCTAGGAAACAAATATATGGGACTTGAAATGTCCGGTTTGAACTGTACTTTTCAAGGCAATTGTTATTGAATTTTTTGTGTCAACGGATTTGAAGTGTTTGAGAAAATAAATATAAAATTTCGATTTTTGAAAAAAGTACAACTCCGATTTTGTTTTTTTTTCTTCACAAGAACTGTCCGAAATGATGGAATTTTGCGGACCAGAATCATAGTGGGCGGACAAGTCTACAATATTTGAAATTTTAAAAATTTCATGTCTTTGTTATAAATAAACTAATGAAATCCTGATTCGATCTTATTTTCATTATTTTGAGCTGTCAGATCATTTTTCGATGATAAATGTTTCGCGAATCGTGATATGATTTTATTTATATTCTCAAGATTTCACAGTCATCTGATTCTGTGGCAAATGAATATCGTTCCTTTCGAATATCGACGTTCTAATTAGCAAATTGTCTAACTCCATTTTTGAAAATTTTTCAGGAGAGCCAAAAAACGTATGAAGAATGATATTTCTCAACATGACGTACAAAAAAATGCCTTTTGAAAAAAAGTGGAGTTAGACACTTTTCTACCGAGAGCATCGATATGTATTATTATCCCCGTTCGATATGATACAATGTAATTGGAGAGCCTGGGTCAACGGCCTGGGGTACAGATTTGGTATTGTTAAAGCGTTCGGTTGAAAAAAAAATCACACCCGCACTAACTTGAATTCCGACGTTTCACGTAAAGAAATATAATTCATAAAATTTGAAACAGTTTTTATTTTGACAGAGAATGCCCAGGTATATTTGCTCGCCAATCATGGCCCAACAAACTATTTAGTATTCCATATCGCTTTACTAATACCATAAGGTCTTAAACGCCAAAAATGCGATTTTAGTGCCAGAAGGTTGTACAATTTTTTTTCTGCATCTACTTTAGCGTCGACAATAATTACGTGTGAATCAATTGAAATCGGAAAATCGGAAAATAAAAAGCAGAAGGTCGTATACAATGCCGAACACATACGACCCTCTGGCTTTATTTTCAGGGCAAAATCGAGAAAATTAAAGTCAGAAGGTCGTATGCGCCTTTTTTCTTGGATTCGCCATGAAATCTGACAAACAGCGAGTTCGTCCTCCTTATCTCTACCCTCGATAATGAAATCGATGGAAACGCGTATTTCCATTGAAATTCCCGGAAAACAAATTCTTTGGCGATTATTACGACCTTCTAGCTTTGGTTTTCGTGATGTTTTCCGCAGTGCTTTGCCCAGAGCCCGTAATAGACCAATCATTTTACGTTTTTAAACGACACTAATTGTGAAAAGCATGAAACAAATACTACGACGTATAGTGATAGACGTAGATACTACACCGTACCGTTTATGACATCTGTTTCGTAGGTGCGTTTTCGTAGGTGCGTTTTGCATCGCCTCAAACGCATCGGATATCAACTATAGATACATGCCGTCGCGGACTTTTCTGTAGAGAATTCAATGCTCTACAAAAAAGGTCCAATTAATCTTCGGTCTATCTTCCTTCGTTTGAGCAGCGTTCGACGCGAAGGGTACAGAAACGTGTTTCTTTCGAGATTTTTTCGGGTTTTCAATTGTTTTTTTCAAAAGCAAGTAAAAACTAGGCGTCACAAATAGTACGGTGTATTATTTATGTCTGTCGCTACATCGTAGTATTTTTTTAATGCTTTCCACATCATTAGTGTCATTTGAGGCCCTAAAATTGCATAAAGTGACTGGCCTATAAACGCCAGTCAGCCACTAGGCCGAGTCAGCTGTCAATGTGGGAGTCTGCGAGAAAGCTGCGAGCTTGCGAATAGAAACGAGAAGCGTTCAGTCGTTGCCAGAGCGCGCGTCCAACTCGATACATCTTCGTGTGTATGCAAAGAGTTTGTTAACTGAGGGATATATAAAACCACGGACGTATATGGGAGGACTGGCAACTTGTGGAAATATAGCGCCCCTTTAGTGTCCGCTAGTAAGCGCCCCTACCGTTGTGGCGCTGATAGTATTAGTGGGATAACCAATGTGAAGTGGGCAATGAATAACACAAAATGAGTATCTTGAAAACTGTTTTAATCAGAACTAAAGAACATGACAAAGAATAACTGCTCAGAACGTAATACTCGTCCTTGACAACCATGAGCAAAAAAAAAAATTCCGAAATTACACTCAACTTTGACGGATGCCCTAGCACAAGACATTTAATACTTTGTGAATTTTGCTAATTTTTTTTTATCGCGGTTTTCTTTTTTCGCGTCAGCTATATGTTTCCTGCTGTATTGCCGCATTCGCATATTAATGTAATATCTGATTACGTACGCCATAATGTCCTCAGCATGCTTGAAACACGGAAAAGAGAGAATGTCTTGTGCTAGGACATCCGTCAAAGTTAATTCGAGGACATTCGGCGAATTGCAGTGTTTCGTAAATATATTTTCAATCGATCTGATTAGATGATAGAAATTCATGTTCGGGTGCAAGAGTTTGTCATGTGTCTTGGCATTCACAAGTCTAGCTACTGGCTGATCCGAAATTGAATTTGTCGTAACAAACGCAGACCGACAGATATCACATTTAGTGTGTTTGAGTATTTGGCGACAAAGGTATCCGCATACGTAGTATTGTACACAATCTATAACTTCTGGTAGGTTGTGATTGTGCTCAATAGCTACAACCTCTTCGAAGTCCCAGTCATCGTGACTAATAGCAAAGTCTAGCTTACATTTAATGTCACTTAGAACAGTGTCAGTATCATCTTGTTTGTAAATGTCTCTTAGTTTGGAAATAGAAATGAGAGGCTCAGCCGGTCGATCATCATGAACAGTGCAGTTCCCTGATTTCGGAGGCTTCAAAATACTGTAGACCGTAAGTATCTTGTATATTTGTAGGAATGTTGGTGTTGCGGGATGATCATTTGAGCCCCCAGCAAGTCTGACAGTGCCAAAAAATTTCTGAAAATATTCAGAAATCAATTAAATATGAACAATTAGCTGAGTTATTATTATACTATGCCCATATTGGGTGGAATAAATAGTATATCATGTGGCATGCCCGTAAACCAAGTGTTTTTCAGCGAGTGTTTTTCCATGTCCATATGCTGTAAGTAACTGATAGTAAAGGAATGTTATAGTTTTTATGCAGGTATATCACATAAGGAACTCTTACTTCCAAAGCATCCTGGTTCAGCTTTCCAGTTAAAACATACCGGAAGCCATGATTCGCGATTAGATATTGGGTCAAGTTGATCGTAGAGTTTAAAGTTACTCTCAGTCCATCCGCAGTATTTTTCGTCAGGAAATAACGCTCATCTAAAAACCCATCGTGAACTTTTTTCTCCCAGTTATTCAACCATTCCAAAGAGTCCTGAAGAACCTGTACAGATTACAAATGCGGAGCTATTTGTCGCGTTTGAGGTTGAAACGCTCACTTTGAAGTCGGCAGATTCTAGATGCACCCCTTCACGCGGTAATTTTCTGTTGAGAGCATCGAACATTGAATTTAGTTTCTCACAGAACGCAGCTGTAGCTTCGCAATTTTGCAATCCCTCTATGTAATCGCGGTAGTAGCGAAGCCCTTGTGCCATTGATTCACTTAATACCTGATAGCACCGGTTTAGTATCATAAATTATTAAGCCGTGTACCGATATAATTATGTTTTCAGACATCATAGATTATGAATATTTTGTTACTGATGGGAATTACATTTCACCTCTGAATAACGAAGGTACTAATATTGTTTCCAAATCGACATCACATACCTGAACCGCCAATCGAACACGCATCTTTGCAGAAGAAGATGTCAAATTCAGATGAGCATCAGTAATTTTCGGACAAACTCGCAACCCTCCTGGAAGGAGCTTATCATGACGATGCAATATGCGAAAATATTCCCACTTTATATCACTTCCTGATGGGTCAGTCTTGAACAAGACACATTAGAATGTTCCTCATTTTTTTTTCTGTCAACTTTATATCGATTCTATGTTTAATAATGGGACAAACCTTCAAGGTTGAATTTTTGTGAAACCGATTTCGAACGGTTTTCATCAGGTGCGGTGTGTCTGAAAATACAAATACCCTGCGGCCTTCTTCTGTTGGATGGTCGAAGTGCGTACGCAAATTGTTTCTGTCGGCACAAATACCCATTTCAGACCAGAACTTCCTATTCGGAGCAGCACCATCACTAATCACGCCGTGTATTCTTGCCCCAGAACTTTCGAGTTGAGCAATTGCTCTAATAATCAGTTTTGCCAGAACTGTTCCAGTTGCTGGTCCTTTTGAGGCGAACACAGCAATAGGTTGCGTATATGTATCTGCCAGTGGCTGAAACATGAAGACCAATCCATGGTTCGCTTTTTCGGACAGGTCAGTTGGCTGTTTTTCTCCTGTACCGAAGTCCACAAGTCGCTTGTACTCTAAGCGCCTTGAATCCACTGCCACACTCTCTCGAGTGGACATTTCATCGACTAAAAGTACGCCATGGCGCTGCAGCTCTGTCTTCTTTTCCAGATGAAGCCGAAAAACCTCGAAAAATTTAGGATCCAAGCCACATGGCGAATCAATGATTGACAGATACCTTGAAATGAACATGGGTATCATTTATCATCTTCAAATAAATGATAAATGATGGACATACCTCCGAATAGATCGTACACATGGCAAGGGTAGAATGGCATTGCTCCGAATAAAATTGTAACCACTGGGTGAACGCATATGTAGCAGCATGCAAAGTAGCATCCAGTTATCAGAATACCTTCGACCTCTACTATTTCCATGTTTCGATGCAGCCACGATTTCCAAAATAGCAGTACGTTGGTTGGAAGAGATGTTATGTGCCGCTAACTGGTTCTCTAAAGAGTTCTGACTTAATTCCGCAATATTAGTTTGATATTTCTTCATGGATGTTCTCAAACACTTAGTCACGGCTTGAGCGTGTCGCTTTGATCGCCCAACATTTTTGGCTTTTCTTCGAAGAAGTTCTAATTTCTGTTTTTTCTGGGGACTCAACTGCAGACGAATACGCTGCATATTAGTCATAGTCGCTACCCGCCGCCGTTTCCTTTGCAAAGTACTTCGTGCTCTTGTACAGTGGAGACATGTCTTATCAGTACTTAACAGCATGGGGCAATTTTTGTGTCGCACCTGACCTGTGCTATCCTTGAACGTAAATTCATTCTCTATCTGGAGATTATCATTTTCGAATACGCACCCAGAACAGACTTTAAATTCATCGACTTTATTCACAATGTTTGCCAAGTCGGTGGCGCAAGATAGTAGTTCAGTCGATACATTAAATTTCTCCAGTTCCAGAGAATGGCCCATCACGAATAAATTTACTATCAAACTTTGTCCTATTACTATTTCTTTGAGACACGTGGTTTTCATAATATTGCCTTCCTTTCGACACGTCCATTGTGAAATTTGAACCACCTGGTCAGTGCGAGATGTAATGTTTCTACGAGACCACGATAATGGTAAATCTATAATTTGATCGTCATTAAAAATCATGTCGAACGAAAATCCACATTCAGGCGGAGGAAATAATATATCCGGAGGGCTTGTGACTTTTGCAGGAGGCATGGGAATTTCAGTGCTTGACACAGCGGGCTCTGGTTTCATGGTGGTGGCTTGTTCTAGGCGTTGTAGGGATGGCAGATTCTCTACTGCATCCTTCACAACATCTATGTGTATTGTTTTTGTAGGTGCAAGGGACGGGCAGCCAATAAATTGTGTAGGTATGGCCCCCTCTTTCAGTCGTGGAACTTTGTACTCACTCTTCGATAAAGGTTCAAAAAGAGAATCATGTATTATATCACCAGATGTGTTTAAAAGACAGATATACCTACACTGATAGAATAATACCTATATCCGATACAATAATACGACTTGCAGTTCATTATAATACTCTAATTTCTTCAAAAATTGGTAATAAAACTTACCACTCCAACAACATTGCCGTCTGCACCAAAATGTTCACGCTTCCATAAAATTTCTTCTTCTCGGAAGTGTTTCTCACACACCACCTGCCCCGGCTTCACAGTAAAATTTTTCCTCGGAATCGCTTTCTGCCACAGCGTGACCGAATTTTTCGGAACGGAAAATAAGTGATACTTCTTTTTATCAGATTCACAGCCTGATGTACAATTTGGAGCGATGCACCGGCGGCCACCCATTTTTACCTTATATGACAGCTGTCTGTTTACATTAATGTTGAATTTGTTTTTGAAAATTTGTTTTTGCGCGAAAAAACTGCCAGCGCACCACAGTTAAAACGACGGTATAACGGGGAACTAGCGGACACTAAGGGGGAACGAATTTAACGGCTGGTATGGGGCAGTTGCCAGTCCTCCCATATACGTCCGTGTATAAAACAATACCTATATAAAAAAAAAAAAGAGTTTGTTGTTGTCCGACGCGTGGTTGTGTTCATTACGTGTATTCCGAAACGGATATTTCACAGGCGCTGGCTAACTACAGGCAAGGAATTTTTGATTCGTAACTTATCCACATTAATTACGGATCATGGCTAAGCCTAAATTACCGCATAGTTTTACCTGCGCGTATTCGAAATGTGCCAATCGTAGCAGAGATAATGTTCTTGGTTTACGATTCTTTGGTCTGCCAACAACTACAGACCCTGCGCTCGCGGTACAATGGCTTGTCAATAGTGGTCTTGCCCACATTGCCGGAGAAACCGAAAAAGAGTTAGGCCGGATACGAATATGTAGTCAACATTTTTCCCGCGACCATATTACTCCGAAGGGTCGCTTACTGCGTGCTGCAGTCCCTTTCGCTTATGATAGAAAGCCGATTATCACCGAAGTGGCTCCGCTTCCGGGTGTTCATCATGCGTGCGATCTTGAAAAAAAAGCTTTAAAAAGGCGAATCAAAATTAGAGACAACGAGATCATTCGTCTACAGCAATGCAATGCGAAGCTTCAACAGTCACTGAAAAATACAAAGTTGTCGTATTCGCGACAAACAACTAAGATTCGAGCTGGCGTATTTTCGGACGACAGCCTTGCTAAGGCAGTGGCCCGCAAGGTCACTGGGTTTTTGTATACTTTCGTAATAATGCAATTATTTCATAAGAAGCATCCAGAGTACCGTCCAGACGAAAAAGAAATAGCCATGAAGATGCACTACACCAGGGGTCCGCACACTCATTAGGCCAAGGAGCCAAAGCCGTAAATCCACTCAACCCATTCACCGGCACTAATCCGTTTAACGCCGTTTCTGGGAATTTGGCAGGTATGGGTGGGATATGCAGGTATGAAAAGACTTGGACGGTCAGACGCAGTTTTTGCCGTCTCAAATAGACTGCACACCCCTTAGTTACTTTTATTTCTCCTGAACGCTGCCCCTACCATCGAACTTTCAGGTAAGGACAACTGACCGTTCTCAGGTAGACTGAGGGGGCTTACGGCCGTAGTAATTGACACTTAGAGCCAGGCTGGCGCATTGCGCCAAGCGTGCCGACCTCTGCACTACACGTCGCCAAGCCTGTACACCAAACTGCGAGAACATTTTGGGTTCACGCTTCCCTCGTTGTCAGCATTAAAACGTTGGTTCGGGAATATCAATCTGTGGCCAGGAATCTGTCCGGCGATATTCGATTGCTTGAAAGCCAAGGTATCGTGCATGGATAAAAATGAACGGCAATGCATTCTTCTTTTTGACGAGGTCAAATTGAAGAAAGGCTTCGAGTTCAATGAGAGTCGTCAAAAAATTGAAGGCTTTCAGGATCTTGGCAGTCTAGGTTCTTCGACCGGCGTGGCTACGAGTGCTCTCGTGTTCATGGTCCGCGGATTGTTGAACAATTGGAAGCAGCCGGTTGCATATTTTCTGACAGCTAGCAGTGTGCATTCCGGAACGCTGTCAAAACTCATCGACGTAGTACTTGATGGCGTTATTGCTACAGGATTAGAAGTACGAGGAATGGTCTGCGATCAAGGCACTAATAATCAGAGTGTTATCAGTAAACGCTTGTCGCCAGACGGTCCCTATTTCTTTTACCAGGAAAAGAAAATATATTGCTTTTTTGACGTTCCCCACTTGTGGAAGAATTTTAGGAATCAGATTTTGATGTACGACATGACATTTGATAATCCTAGAAAAGCATCATGGAATGATGTGCGTGAGCTATGGAGGCTCGAGCAACATCAAATGACGAGAGCTGCGGTCAAACTATCGACCAAACATGTGTACCCAGGTATTTTCCAAAAAATGAATTGTCGCCTGGCGTTGCAAGTCTTCAGTCGCAGGGTTGCTGCAGCATTAATGACCGCTGGAACTACGGATTGTATCAAAAGTAATACCGTTATGGACACCGCATGGTTCTTCAGGGAGTTGAATGACTCGTTCGACAATTTGAACAGCCGATGTCCTAATGACGCGAATCCGAACCGATGTGCTCTCTCTGATCTGCGTCCACAAGTTCAGGAAAATTTGGAAGAAGTTTTAAGACGTTCTGCCGAGTGGTGTACAGTCACTGATAGGGGTCTGAAGGTTCCTCCGTGCTTCAAAGGTGTCCAACAAACCATCCAAGCTGTTTTATCGCTGTGGGAGGATCTCAAAACGGAGGATGTTAAATTTTTAATGACGTCAAGATTAAATCAGGACCCGTTGGAAAATTTGTTCTCAATGATACGCTGCCATGGAGGAACCTACAATCAGAACCCTACAGCAATTCAATTCAGGCTCATCTTCCAGAAAAACATCGTCCTCAATTTAATGAAACCAGCGCAATCTGCGAATTGCTTGGACGACGAAGATGACACGCTGTTGCATGCCGATGTGCAGGCAGCAGCGAATAACCGGACAAAAAACGTAGCTGAGCCCAGCACAGAGGCCGGCCAGAGCAATGCTTTGCAATACCAACTTGACGAGGAGCCCGATATCGACAGCGAAGACGAAGAAGAACCAATCGATATCGAAGAGATTCTCGCCGAGGTTGGAAGATCACGTAAAGCGGAGGCAACGCTGGCAAAATCCGCAGTAGAATACCTAGCAGGTTACATTGCCAAAAAATCCGTAGACAAGACAGGATGCGAGCGATGTCGACAAACGCTCATCCATCCTGATCCGAAGCTCGGTGATAGACATCTGTTGACCTACTTCCGAGCATATGAAACAAGGGACGAAAAAGAATTTGGGCATATGTGCGTAGCAACCGATGGTTTTTCATTTGTCTTTGATTTGATAAATGCAATTTTCGACGCCGGTTACCCGCTATTCAGGGCCCAGTATGACATCCAAGACAAGCTCTTCCGGCTGATGAAATCAGCTGTAAACCGTACACCCGGAAATACTGGTTGGTTTGATGAAGAAATCTGTGGCCAACATCGTTGTGAACTTGCATATAACTTTATGCGTGTGAAAATCAACAAAGATGTGAAGTGGATGGGCGAGTTATTGAGAGCTCAATCCACCCGTAACTCGCATTCGAAGACTCCGCAAAAATTGACAAATCTACGAAGTGCATAGAAAAAAAAAAAAAATTTAGTTTGCAACTCTTTGAGGTTGAACCAACTGATATCGCAACTTCTCATCTTTTTACAGAGCTGATCGAGTTGAACGAATCGAAGTCGCAACGTCGCATCTCCTTGCAGATGACCGAGTTGATCTACGAAAATGAAAATAGTTTGCAACTCTTTGAGGTTGAACCAACTGATATCGCAACTTTGCCTCTATTTACAGAGCTGATCGAGTTGAACGAATCGAACTCGCAACGTCGCATCTTCTTGGAGATGATCGAGTTGATCGACAAAAATGACAATAATTCGCAATTCTTCGGGGCTGAACGAATCAAAGTTGCAGTTTCACATTTCCTTGCAGAGTTGATCGAACTGAACAACGTGGGAGATATTATCAATTAGCCTCCTCGTGGCGTCTCCTGGAAATGCTCGCGATACCTGAGCAGCTAATAATTGATAAATTGACACTTATAAGGGAGGGTGGGGCAAAATGGACCCCTTGGGGCAAAAAAGTTCATATTCATACTCAAGTTTTTTAATCGTCAATCGTTTTTTTTAGTGGTCCATTTTGCCTCACCCTCCCCTATACAGTGTGTAAATTCTCGAGGGTCTGATCTGGGAGGAGTTTCGACGTGCTGTGAGTAGACTGTATTTCCGAGGCGTGCTATACGTGTGGATGTAAACAAATTTGGAGATAAGGGTATCTGCTTCATAATCAGACACTATTATTCTGAAGCGAACGAGTATGAATAGAAAGGCGGAGCTTCGACACGTCGAAGCTCCTTCCAGATGAGACCCCGGAGAATTGACACCCTGTATATAATATGTATTTCAAAAACTAGAATAATCAATATTTTTTTTATTAACGTGGAATTTTCGGCGAATACAGTCATTCATGGCTCTGGAATATATCTATTACGCTTGTTTCGAAAAAAAATGTGAATCATATTCGACGGAACTTGTGTAGTAGGTACTTATAGTAATGGTAATTGTCACTTGTCAGGCACTTTTTAAGGTCTCGCTACAATCGGTATTAGATTAATTCTTGATTATGCCATAGAGGCGTGAGGCTAAAAAAAAAAAAATTTGCGGAAATGCCCATGAGATTCTCCATTGCATGAACAAGATCTTGCCACTATAAAAACGAATTTTCGTTTTTTTGCCGCTTACGCCCGTTTGGCATTAGTCCATCAATATAATATTAGTTCATGTGATGAACTTTTATGTAACCCAAAGTATTTGGTATACCTTATCGAAGATTGCAAGGAATAATCTCACGTCGAAAATGGAAAAATTAACTCTGCTTCTTATGGGAAAATTGTTCCGCCAACATTGTGATTGCCGAATTCATCCCTCTATCGATGAGATAACGTTAATAATGAAGTTGCTACTTGTAAATTAGATTCTGAAGATTCCAACGTGACCATAAAAGTATAATATGGTCATCGAATAATTCGAAGACAACTATTGAGAGAATCTCGATTAATCTTATAAATAACAGAAAATCGAACGCCATGAAGTAGTTGATCGTAATCTGCTGATCATAACCGCATCAAATCAGCAGTTCTAAATTATTTATAATCATGAATCATAAAATTTGAATTTGTATCCGTGAAGTTTAAATCGACCAAAAATCTATGCAATACAGAAAACCTTTCTTACATTCTGTTTTATTTCGACGATTAATAAGCTGTCATTTGACCACAGCGTAGCGAGACTACTACCTTAAGGACGCGAATTGTAACTAGGAAACAGTAATTTTAGAATCAATACTCTTAAAATTCGAAGATGAATACAATTAATTCCTGACTAATCACAAAACAGAATTAATTAGGATAGACAACTTGATAATTCAAAATAGTATCGATTGAAGACTGAAACACGTCAATATTTCCATACGGTCATGGTTCTGATAAAAAAAAAATCGTGACAGTATCGCAATAGTCATCGTAGTTTCGAGTAAATATGGTCTGCGAAGTAAAATAAAATATATTAAGAAAAAAAAACTGAAAATGTAATGAAAAGAATTTTTTCAATATTATATTTAATGTTAAGGTGGCTCCGTCATGAAAACGTTATGAACAGAAAAAAATAATTTTTAAATATATTATACATAAAGTACCCATCTTCAGGTATGTAAAATTTCAGACCAGGTTAACGACCAAATAAGCAAGAAAGAAATAGTTTAAATTCGGATTTTTAACACTGGGCTTATGGACGGATCACTATTGGCAAACTTATATCAAGTAATATCTCTACAAGTACGCAACAGATGTAAAAAAAAAACTATAATAATGTTGATTAGGTCATGAGAATTCAAAATAGAACAACAAGATACGGGGTCAACGACTTGAGTAAAAAGATATTCAACGTTGAAGTCTCGAGAAATTTGCAGTTGACAGGGGTATCGTGACCATGTAGAGATTCGACAGCGTCGCAGCAGTCACGTGGTCTCTGTGACGCAAAAGCGCATGCGCGGAAATTGAATCTTCCGCTATACTCCCAGTCTTACATTCGTTTGTGATTGCCACGTGTAGGGAAGGATTTCATTCATCGTAATTAAATAAGAAATTTAATCGATTATTGAAATAAGTAATTCACTCCCCTCCAAAAATTCCAATGAAGAATACTTCTTTATTTGTATAAGATTAAATAAAACATGCCATATACAGAAGCTCCGACATAAATCGTAATGAATTCGCGAACACATACACTTTAGTGTATAGTACTGTATAATTAGTTATTTCTTAGATGCTGAACTATTTTATCAATGATTTTTTTACTTTTGGTAACCCTTGGTGTACCTCCAATATCTTCTGCTAATAAAATACGTACGCCTTCGTCACCACCAGCTGCAAAAGCTTTTTTCAACAATGTTTCGTCAATGCCGGCCTTGGATATCTTAGTTTTCATATGGTCTGAGATTTCAGTAAGCTTATCCAAAGAGGCTTTATTGTCTGCAGTTTTTTGTGCAGTATCTTTTGATTTTAATATATTTAATACGCTTTTAGTATGTTTGCTAATGAGCGATCTATCAAGACCGACTTTTTCTATTAATTTTTGCAATATTTGCACATCGTTAACAGCGTTGTGCGCTTCTTGTATGTCACTCGGGTCAATGTAATCTGCCGCAAGAGCTTCCTGAGTGAATTTTTTTTTGTCTAGTTTTCGATCTGGAAGTTTTTCTTTGAAGGCGTGCAATGTGTCAGCAAATCCTCTTACAACCGATGTAAATTCGTTCATCAAACCTAAATCTGACGCCAACTGTAAAATCCTCGGTGCATCAAATCTGCCGATTATTAATACAATTGAAGAATAAGTATATTTTTTTTTACTCATAAAATTGTACCGCAACAATAATCACCGGAAGGCGTTGTGTGCTATAAGAACGAGTGGTTGGCCTTCAGATTGTAAAAATTTCAAAAAGTCTGTAAATGCAGTTCTCGCTGGCACTGTATTCAATCTTACATCTCCCAGATACATTTCGCCATTTGAAGCTCGCAATCCAGTAACTTGCGCTGCTCCTGGTGCCATGCCTCTGGTTGGTATAATGTAAGAATTGAACAGACTCTTTTCGCTACATGCAGCTATCTATGAGTAAATATCCAAGTAACAGTTTCATAAGTTTCGTTACGAAACGGCGAAATGAATTAATATATTTTTTATTCATCTGTACCTGACAAATTTCTGATGTTTTGTGCAGTCCAGTGGTTTCCAAATCGAATATAACGGCAGAGCAATTATCAAAATCTACGTTTTCTAATCACATAAAAGTTATTACAATTCGGCTAACACTGTGATTCTCGAAAACAACTGATTTACGAATTGCTTACCAATACACGTGTTTTTCAATAAGTCCGAAACATTGCTCAATCCTGCTTCCGTTTGATACGTAATGCCTTCCCGTTTTGATTCACCAGCAGTTTTCGCAGATCTCTCTTTTTTCGCAAAAAGCCTTCTCCTTTTATATTCGACAGAGCTTCTGTAACTTGCCTGTATTGCTCTTTTCTTATCTTTCCATTCTCGATATTTTTGCGTTTCTTTGCCAGGCGAAAGATTTGCTGACTCATTCACAGTCACAACATATTTAGTACCAATGTTTTTTTGGCCTACTGCAGCCGCAACTCTGGTATCCAAAGATTCCGATCCTGCATAAAATCTGGATTTGGGGTGTTTACTAGCAACAATGCTGTTGAAACTTTCATTAGGTTGGCTTGACGCGCAGGGTGCTAGTTTATTGGCATTGGCAGCAAAACGGTCGAATAATTTGGTAATAGCAACTCTGAGGCTCACATCGGTAAGAGGTTTTCCATGTGGAAGATTTGTATGAATAAATTCATCTCCCATGGACTTATAGCCGCACCATTGCCCACAATTAATGTGATCGCCAAACGCATGGGGCACTACATTTTTCAGTGCAGCCTCAACATCTGTGGGTTTTCCTTTGTTCTGCTTAACGGCACAAGAAAAGCAATTGGAGAAATATTGAATTAACTTCGGCTGCAGTTTCATCGAGTACATTGCATTTTTTAAAGCCTTGTGCGCATGATTGAAGTCCGACCACTTCTCTATTTCTGCCCCAGCCTCTCTACGAACTGCTGCTATTGTGCACGAATCATCATCGCCAATGAGAACCGAGATTTTGGTATTCTCATTTTTCAGAATGTCATTTTTGTTGACCAATTCTATAGCCATATCAGGCTCCATGGCCTTTGCAGATCCCGAAAAGTTGAGTCTGCAATCGTGACTCTCTTTCTTCTGACCTGAATCACACTTCCTACATCTTTTGCTGCGAGTGCAATAGGACAAGACCTTCCCCGTGTGGTAGCCAATTAATGAACTATGACCTGCATGATAGATTACTTATTGTCAGAGAAATGAACGTGCAGTATTCTTCACTTTTGGATCATGAATATAATGCACATATAGGATACAATAGAAGTTATTTTCAAGCATAATGTATAATAACCCGATAAACTGTTGTAAGCATGACCCGTGCCTCGCTTCTGCCACCCAGCATCAAATGAAGCAATCAAATTAGTTTTTGAGTTTGACGTATGCAAATTATATCACCATTTCGACCAAGGCAGTATTGTTCTGTTGAGTGTGAATCATCGTTTTTGTTGCTGCGAATGAAAATCAGCACATCATTCCTACATAAGTTAACGCATATAATCTACTAAAAAAAGGAATTTGGAGGGTAGAGTGGGAGGGGTATCTAGATATGTATATACATGCATACGTAAGTATGCTTATCCATATCTAATATAAAATGCAGTTCTACAGATCAATAGGAGATAATCGTTATATTTATTGTTGTTATCCAAATCATTACAATTTGAGTAATAAAGATCCCTCCTCGAAATACATGAATAAATGAAAATAAAAATAATAAAATGAATAGTAAAATAAAATAGATATATACTAATAATAATAAATAATAATAATAATATTAATAAATAAATTATAATAATAATAAATAATAAATAAATAATAAAATAAATATTTGTAGAATATTAGAAGTAGTACAGATTCTATTTTTGGTTTTTGGTACGTTCTCTAGACTGCAACATAGCTTGCCACAACTGTGATTTGTGAATATACGTTAATTAACTTACTTTTCAATTCTATCGCTATTCATGGAGAGTTTCTTTTCTAGTTTCACACTGTCTTCGCAGCTTTCTTTGGCCACTGCTTCGATCGCAGGACCCACAGCTCTTTCGTGCCGCTTGAGCAAATTTGATGATATACTAGGTATGTTCATTGACGAACAGATAGTATTCATCTGAGTCTCGCCTATGCCAGCATCAATGATTGCTGTAAAAAAAAGTGTGGAGAATAGTTTATATATAATTCATATAATATCCCTTACTCTTTATTTCATATGTATACCAATTGCTGCTTTCAAATTAACGTCATGGCATCTTTGGTGTTCATTCAATTTATTCGTATGAACGACAGTAATTTTGCGACATTTAGTGCAAACGACTTTTAAAATACTGGCAAATCCAGACCTTCGCTCATTTATAACGTCCCTCAGTGACAATGCCTGGTCACAATTTTTGCACCACAACTGCTTTCCCAGGGTATTCAGTTCGACAATTCTGCGCCCTCCGAGGTCATATTCGTTCGCAGACTTTTCATGCTGGAAGATTGCGAAAGGATGAAAATACATTTATCCGACGAGATTTCTTGTTTTCATTTTCTAATGACACTTTAAGTACGGTAGCATATAATACATGAATGTAACAAACCTGGTTCCCGGGATGTTGTAGTAATCTCTGTTTGGCAGCTTCTATTGCTTGTTTAACTTTTAATTTCACAAATTTCCCTTTTTTTTTGCCAATAACAGCATGCACATTATAAGGCATTTTCTAACCGAAAACAATTTCTTGGAGCTTTTCAGACTCTGAATATTGCTCTGAATAAATGAATAAACGACGGAGAAATCGGAGGAGAGAGTGGGATGGAGATTCAATGTTGCCGTACTTCTCTATGCAGTACCGTCACGTAAAATTGTACCAATTTAACGGTTTTTATTTGTCGATGGAAAATTGCTAATACTTAGATGAAATTATTAATAATACGTTTACGAGTGACTGTATTGTGACGAACGTACATATAGCGAAAAACATCGGGGGCCTCGCTCAGACACCCATGAGATTCGCCCCTTCGTGACGGAGCCACCTTAAATGCCAGAAAAAATCATTGAATAAAAATTTTTCTTCGTAAAACAATATATGAGACTTGAAATACCAAATCTTCACAAGCTGGAAATAAGCTTCGTTCCCCATCTTGAAATTAGCTAAGTTGCCAATGTTTATGCACGCTAAAACGGTAAGCTTGACGTTAGCGAGTTGGAGCGTTACCGATCAACCTTGCATCAAGGTTCGTTAGTAAGCTAGTTCTTAGCTAACACTTACAAAACTAGCTAGGTGCAAGCTTATTTCAATGTTCACTTTCTATCTGGGGTAGCGAGATTACAACCTTAAGGACGCGAATTGTAACTAGGGAACAGTAATTTTAGAATCAATACTCTTAAAATCGAAGATGAATACATTATTACTGACTAATCACAAAACAGAATTAATGAGGATAGACAACTTGATAATTCCAAATAGTATCGATTGAAGACTGAAACACGTCAATATTTCCATACGGCCATGGTTCTGATAAAACAAAAATCGTGACAGTATCGCAATAGTCATCGTAGTTTCGAGTGAATATGATATGCGAAGTTTCGAATGATGAAAATGTTGTTCACAAAAAGGAAAAATTGGGGTTTGTTTGATATATTTTTATTTTATTTTATATACAAATATTTTTTTTTATATATAGGGTAATTCCGGGTGAGATGGCCATAGGGGAGAGATGGCCTTCGATGATATTTTTCATGCTATTCGATATATGACACTTCCTGTACACAGTAGATCGCTTCGTACAGAGTAGCACTACCGATCTACTCTAACCCCAAAAAGCACCTTTGGTGCAAAAACCTTCCGCCAAGTCCATTAATGTGTAGATCACTCCACCAAAAAATAATCAAAGGTTGTGCTCGCTCACTCGATTGGTTGATGATTATCAACCTACAAAAGCATTGAAATCAGATACAACTGCCAAGTACCTGTAGAATGATAAAAGTTTGGAATTGAAAAATTTGTTCAAACTAAATAACGTTGTACTCGTTCGCTCGCTGCGCTCGCTCACTCTATTGGCTTATGATTATGGGTTGAAAAAACAATTCGGATGAAGAGATTGAAGATGTCAACATTTATCTAAAAATATTCATAACGAAAAAATAATTTAAAAAAAATTGAAAAAAAAAATTTGGAGTCCGTGGTACGTTGGCGGGCCAATGTTTGAATATCTATCAGATGACATTGACATGGTTCGTGATCGATATTTTATATTTCTTTTTCTACAAAAGGCCCCCCAAGTACCACTACCTCCAAATTTTTTTTTTTAATTTTTTTTAAATTATTTTTTCGTTATGAATATTTTTAGATAAATGTTGACATCTTCAATCTCTTCATCCGAATTGTTTTTTCAACCCATAATCATCAGCCAATAGAGTGAGCGAGCGCAGCGAGCGAACGAGTACAACGTTATTTAGTTTGAACAAATTTTTCAATTCCAAACTTTTATCATTCTACAGGTACTTGGCAGTTGTATCTGATTTCAATGCTTTTGTAGGTTGATAATCATCAACCAATCGAGTGAGCGAGCACAACCTTTGATTATTTTTTGGTGGAGTGATCTACACATTAATGGACTTGGCGGAAGGTTTTTGCACCAAAGGTGCTTTTTGGGGTTGATTTCACTAGTTTTTGTAAAATTTTGCTCGACCACCTAATAATTGTGCTCGCTCGCTACGCTCGCTCGGTTGTTTTGTGCTATTTCATACCGCCCGAAGTCCCTCGATAAGCAGAAACGTCAACAGCAACGAGCACGCGTGTGCTCATAATTTTCCCCAAGTCTCAAATTTGTAGAGTGACGCGTAATGTACTTTCATAGCGTTTACAAATTGTTCCACTACAATAATTTTTTATACGTACAACATCTAACCCTGCGTGCAGCCCTCCTCCTGTCTCATCTGGGCCTGGGACCGGCAATGACGGAGTTACTTCCCTACTAAAAATTTCCAGGTAGAAATCCATGGACGAATCCACCCAGAATTCCACCTGGAAATCTATATGGAGAATCCATGTGAATCCGTAGGTTTTCTACCGGGATTTGGAACTGGGAATCTATGGAATTCCATGTGGTTGTAGTCATGTGCAGAAACATGTAATCTATGCGTAATGATGTATGGAATCCTATGTGTAATATTATATCAAGTCCCATGGATTGTCCGTAGTAGTTGTTACGGAAATCGCCATGAACCAGGGACTTTCCACAATGACTCGTCTGGTCGTTCCCGAATTCAGATGTTCTTTTTTTCCCGAAATCCGATGGATTTTGTATATCATTTTCCATGGATGACGAAATGATGTAACAGTGAAATTTCCACGAGATCGTATGATTTCCTGGAGACTTCCTGCAACAATCTATGAGATTATACACAGATTGGTATGTTCATTTTCTCAAGATTCCATGCAGGATCTGAAGGATTTGACACAATGTTTCACGTCAAGTGTATACCAATACACATGGATTCACATGTTGAAGTTTCAGGAATTTCAGGTAACAGCCGGTAGATTATTCATGGTATTTCCCATGGATTAGGTCAGGACATTACCGTTATCTTTCTATAAAAATCTATATATTCTGTACGGTTTCACCATAAAAAACCATAATATATCTGAATGGAAATCTATATACCCATTCACATGGATTTCTACTATTGCATGAAATTGAAAAACCATAGAATATTCATGTGAATACTACTGGATCGACTATAGGAGAACCATAGATCAGCAACATGGATATTCCATGTTTCTGAATGTCTGGTGGATTATTATAGAATTTCATGGAATGCCATTCGCGTCCATACTTTTCCACATGGATTTCCACCTGGAAATTTTCAGTAGGGTTGCACGCATTTTTAGTTTTTTTTTTAATGCAACTAGGTCCTCTGCAAAAAGAACATGTACGCGTCCCGTACTCATAACGTCAACTTCCAATTCGGGTCTGAACAGAAGGTATCAAAATATTTAGAATTAAGCCTATTCATGCAAGACTAGCGTAGAGCATAAAATGGAAATTTATGAAGTCAAACACCCGCATTCTGCTCTCTTCGTCTGACTTTTGCCGTTTCTCGTATCAAATAACACTATCCTGATACTTTGCAACCCAAGCGTTTTCTCTCATCATCCTCTTGTCTTATATGGCGACCCGCTACAAAATTAAATAATCCATAAATAAGTAATTTGATTCCATTTGTCGTGATAGCACTAATCTTAATTTGGAGAAAGCTTAATAGAGTCGAACATATAGACACAGGTTGCATACCAAAATGTAACAAATTTATTGAAATTTGACATTAAATTATTAATATACATTATGGATTAAAAAATTATCTCCACCGAAGGTCAAGGCACTACGTTGACGTGGAGTGTAGAATAAAGCCTATCGGAGTCCAACAAACTGAAAATCTCATTTTGACTAGATGATACGGAGTTAGATTATAGGACTCGTCGGAATCCTACGTATAACGTTGACTCACAATTTGAGTCTCAGCAGACAAGCCTTCGGAGATAAGCTTAACATGGAGCTTGAAGTAAAATTCGTTGCAATCCAACGCTTGAACTCGGCTTTATTGGTCTGGCTCCTTGCCGTTCCCTATATCGAATAATGCTATCCTCATATTTTTCTACTTCAACATTTTCTCTTGATTTTCTCTTGTCAGACTTCCTCAGGCGATAACTTGCTAAACAATTGAACCGAAAAAACCGTTTCTTCTGATAATTGCATTCATAAATCAGTTAATATTCATCTGACAGTCTTGTCCGTTTATAATTGTTATTTTATTTATCACCATGAATTTTACACATCAGCCGATTCGCATAACCTCAAAAGCTCGAGATCGTAGGATTTAAGATTAACCCATCGAAACATTTTTATTGGTGACTATCACATTAATGTACTTGGCGTAAGGTTTTGGCACCCGAGGGGCTTGCGATGGGTATTCACTAGTTTTTGTACGTTCAAATTTTGTATTAAGGCCCATCCTTAGTCGCCCACCTCCTTTTACCCCTTCCACCTCCGCCCACCTCTTTTTTGCCGAAAAAGGGGGGGAGGGGAAAACATATCGATTATTATCCGAGCCCAGGCGTCGAAACTGCAAAAAAGAGATGCTTAGCGTAACTTCTATTTCAATTCCGAACACATACGTCCAAAAACATGTTCGTTTCATGCGAAAATAGAGCGTGAATATCGATTTTACTTTTTTCGTTGTCAATTTTCTCGACTGGCATGATTATCAGTATCCTTCACCATGTTCACTCTATGGAATGACGTCGACTCGTCGGACGAGTTCAGTCACGTGGTTAGACGGTGCGTGATCTACCGGGTACACCGATCGAAATAGTCAGCTGTCAGTGATAAAGACACGCGAGACACCCGAGTCCTTGGAAATGGTTACGGAATATTGTTAGTGCGTTCAAGAAGTGCGGAATACTAATAAAACCAGAACATTTCATCGGTAAGTGTATGGACAAAATATATAATATAATATAATACAGTTGTAGTGTAAATTACCTTGGTTAGGTTAGGTTTTCTTCGTTTGTTTACGATAAATTATTTCGCTAAAAATTCGTTGAGAACGCGTGTATATGGGTATGTATGTATTGTACACATACAAACCCGAGTGATATACGCAGAGAATACTCGTGACATAGAATATTTTTCATCCCGCAGGTTTGCAATTCAGCCAGACCTACCCCAATCACGATCGAAGATCCGTCAATATTTTCAAGACCTGAAAATGAGAAGCTTGCACTCCGGCCAATTTTAACGAGCATACGAAGCACGTCCAGTTCTCCGTGGTGAATCAGTCCGAGGAACATACAACGTCAACCTTTGTGGCAGACAGGTATTCATGCACTTGGCGGAGCATGACAGTTATCAATAGCACCTACAAGATGAACATGTATACATTAGGGAGGTCGTTAAAAAAAAATTTATCTCGGATGGTCTTCAATCGGTTCCAAATGTGGAAAAAATAATTCTCCAATTCTTGCAGATTTTTATTTTGACACCCTATGGGCCCGATTTTCACATGAACTTTTTCTAATTCGTAAAAATCCTAAGTTGAGTTGGGTCTAATTTAAATCAGCAAGATTGCATCGGATACGTTTTATTATTGTATATTACACACAGCTCGAGTGAGAAAATGAAATTATTATATTCGTAATTTATTATTTTCCATTGATTTTTCTTTCAGATATAATTTTTCATTTTATCATTTTTTGATACAGCTCATTTTCTTGTATTAGTAAACTTGATGTTACATTGGGCCTCCGTTTCAGGTCTTAAATTCGGGATAAATATGCTAAATTTAACAGACCGCAAACGAGATTGTATGCGAAATTATTTAACATTGTGATAAAATAGATATTCGAAGTGGTGATAGAGTGGAATGTAGGGATTTGCAGAAAAATCGAGTGAAAAAAAAATTCGGAACAGTTACGATGATTAAATATACATAAAAATATAAATGACAATGTCTTTGTAAAAGTCGACTTATATTCGGTTTCTGAAAAAATGTCTCCCAATCAGACCTTAGATTCGGAGGTCGACTTATGCTCGGAACAATACGGTAAGTATAATATAATTGTTGATTTTTGATGTGGGAAATTAAAAAAAAAAAAAAGCTTTTTCTGGCACACCCTAGTAATTACATTATAATATAATTACGCTACAGATGGTAGATCCTCTATCGCCGTGGTACGTCAATTTATGTGAATTGAATAAACTCGCATTTTTATTGACAAGAAAAATTATCAAGCAGACCGGGAATCGAACCCGGATCTCACCTAGCCGCCCAACGAATGTTACCTTTCTACTTCTCTTGTCATTTATGCGCTTGTTTACTTTTCCTGTGTCGTGTGATATTAGATAGATCAATTTCGGGCCTGCAACACGTACATACTGTTTCTGAAAACTCGATTCCCGGTCAGCCTGATAATTTTCTTTTCAATTAAAATTTGAGATTGTTTTGCAGATTATGCACGTATGCTAACATAATCTATAAATGGCTGGAAGAATGTTGTTGTCGGATCCTCTGTAGCCATTTCATAAATTTCTCCGAAGTCTTCCCTTGAGAGACTCCGCAGCCCGAAGATGGAATTCAGGTCCCTCGGAAGCGATTGTAACGAGGTTGGCCATTCTCGCTGGGCTCGTCGTCTCTTGTTCCATGAAAGACCTGAAACGGAGGCCCAATGTAACATCAAGTTTACTAATACAAGAAAATGAGCTGTATCAAAAAATAATAAAATGAAAAATTATATCTGAAAGAAAAATCAATGGAAAATAATAAATTACGAATATAATAATTTCATTTTCTCACTAGAGCTGTGTGTAATATACAATAATAAAACGTATCCGATGCAATCTTGCTGATTTAAATTAGACCCAACTCAACTTAGGATTTTTACGAATTAGAAAAAGTTCATGTGAAAATCGGGCCCATAGGGTGTCAAAATAAAAATCTGCAAGAATTGGAGAATTATTTTTTCCACATTTGGAACCGATTGAAGACCATCCGAGATAAATTTTTTTTTAACGACCTCCCTAATGTATACATGTTCATCTTGTAGGTGCTATTGATAACTGTCATGCTCCGCCAAGTGCATGAATACCTGTCTGCCACAAAGGTTGACGTTGTATGTTCCTCGGACTGATTCACCACGGAGAACTGGACGTGCTTCGTATGCTCGTTAAAATTGGCCGGAGTGCAAGCTTCTAATTTTCAGGACTTGAAAATATTGACGGATCTTCGATCGTGATTGGGGTATGTCTGGCTGAATTGCAAACCTGCGGGATGAAAAATATTCTATGTCACGAGTATTCTCTGCGTATATCACTCGGGTTTGTATGTGTACAATACATACATACCCTTATACACGCGTTTTCAACGAATTTTTAGCGAAATAATTTATCGTAAACAAACGAAGAAAACCCAACCTAACCAAGGTAATTTACACTACAACTGTATTATATTATATTATATATTTTGTCCATACACTTACCGATGAAATGTTCTGGTTTTATTAGTATTCCGCACTTCTTGAACGCACTAACAATATTCCGTAACCATTTCCAAGGACTCGGGCGTCTCGCGTGTCTTTATCACTGACAGCTGACTATTTCGATCGGTGTACCCGGTAGATCACGCACCGCCTAACCACGTGACTGAACTCGTCCGACGAGTCGACGTCATTCCATAGAGTGAACATGGTGAAGGATACTGATAACCATGCCAGTCGAGAAAATTGACAGCGAAAAAAGTAAAATCGATATTCACGCTCTATTTTCGCATGAAACGAACATGTTTTTGGACGTATGTGTTCGGAATTGAAATAGAAGTTGCGCTAAGCATCTCTTTTTTGCAGTTTCGACGCCTGGGCTCGGATAATAATCGATATGTTTTCCCCTCCCCCCCTTTTTCGGCAAAAAAGAGGTGGGCGGAGGTGGAAGGGGTAAAAGGAGGTGGGCGACTAAGGATGGGCCTTAAGCATTGCTCGTATTTCTCTTATCTCCTTTATTATTGGGATTTAAAAACATGAAATGACAATACGCGTCTGCTAGTGTAGGAGACCATAGACATAGAGCATGGACTGCGCATTCGGGCCGAAAATCGCTCGGTCGGTAGAAAGAGACAGCATATACACGCGGCCAAATCTGTTTCTTTCTAACCAACAACGTCAAATGCATAGAAAGAGACAGATTTGGCCGCGTGTGTTACCCTTCTCTCTCACTTTCGGCGTTACCATAGGCTGTATAGGGAATGCGCAGTCCATGCTCTATGTCTATGCTTAGAGCATATACACATGGAGGAAGCATGAGATAGCCTACAGCGTAAGTGGGAAACGGGCATGAGACAAACTACGGGACAGTATATGCCTTCTTTGTCTTGCAGACTCTGATTGGCCCTCACTATTCTCTGATTGGCCCTATGATCGAATAGAAAGAGAGAGCATGTACGGTCCCGACGTCCCTCTCTCTCGCTGCTCGACTCGGTTTCTCAGCGGCTATGCTTCCTCCATGTCTATATGCTCTAAGGTCTACCGGGAGATTATGTGGAAATGAAAGGCTCCAAGCGCGCGAACTTTGATTTACCTAAATCTCATTGGCCAGCAGAATAGCGCCAGGGACTCCACTCACTTCTCAGTAATATCCCTAGTTCTGTCGTCTGCTAGATTCACACAAACATAACCTATTCCTGCAACAGTCTGCCGCCATTTGTATTTGACAACAATCAGAAACAAATAGCAGACGGACTCTAGGGATATTCGTGGCGAGTCTGAAATTGGTGACCCTCGAAATATTCGAATAAATCAGCGCCTGCGCGCTTGAAGCCTTTCATTTCCACATAATCTCCCGGGATGTAGGAGACGGTTTCTGTCTGCGACACTGGCGCTATCTACGTCGGAACTATCTCGTACTGACGTCACTCTACAACTTTTGTGTGGATTTTCCCGTCTAGTGATTGCATGGGAATGGTTTGAATGTGAATCTTGGTCTGAAGAACACTACAGAAAAACATTGGACGAGGAAACGGGGTATCAGAATCTGAAGTTCATTATATCTCAGCACTCCGGACACCGATTTAATCGATCTAGGGCTCAAATGAAAGCTTTTCATGCCCACATCCTAGATTAAATCAGTTTTAATTCGTGTATGTTGTGAGGTGAAAGAAAACGAAGATACTAGTTCGCGTTATAGGTTAGGGTAGTTGCCTCTCGGGTATATATACTCGTTGAGTCTCGCGCTTGAAAAAAATTTTTTTTTAATGTACTTGGCGCGAGACTCTACCGAGTCTCTTGATACAGAAAGTGTAATATATCGAGTAGCATGAGAAATATCATCGAAGGCCATCTCTCCCCGATGGCCATCTCACCCGGAATTGCCCTATTCATGCATATACATTTTCAACGCGTACCTAAGTCGTATATGAGGCTTACGCGTTGAAAATGTATATCTTGCCGCGTTGTCGGCTACCCCGACCTCGTCCGCCGCCGCGATCACCTCCGCCGCCGCGATCAGCTCCGCCGCCCCATTTACGGCGATTAGACTATTTATACCTAAAAAGACGCCATATTATTGGTTGATTATATAACAAACTCCGGCGCTGCATAGTATAGCTTTGATACGCTTCATTGGCACTGACATGAGTATGTGTTTTTTTTAATCATTGTTGTATGCTCTAGAATCACTCAATAGTATATTGTGTACCAAGGACCTAAAGTGGGCTTTTTTAGACCGAGTGTGGAGTTTGCAGTACGAGTCGGAGGCGAGGGTGCACGAGTCGAAGACGAGTACTGCAACCACACGAGGTAAAAAAGCCCTCTTAGCCCTTGGTGCACACCATATTTTTTGTGACGCATGTCTTGATGTCTGCGTTTTAGTGTCTTAAATGTATATGAGTATATATATATACTTATATATACACGTATATATGTATACAATATATACGTATAGTATATATGTATATATATGTGTGTATATATGTATAAATATACACATACGGTCGTTTTTGATAACTTTTAAACAAGCGGTCTAAAAAGAATTCTTTTTGTACCGCTCTTTTCAAGTGGTCAATAAACGGCTACTTTAGGCCCTATTTTTAGGTCAAAAAAACGAAAAAATCGTGCATGTGTTACAAAAAATACAATTTATTCGTAAATATGTACACTAACTTTTCATTTCGCGCCTGCTTTTTTTCTGAAAGCATCTTCTGCCCCTCCTTCTTTTTCCCCCCCTCCCTCTAATCGTCACTTCTTCCATCAGGGCTCCGTCCCCTTTTCCTCGCGTTCTCAGTCGGCTAAGACGATCATACAAATATTCATAGAAGCGATTAAAAGTACAAATTACGTAACATAGTAAAACGTAAAGCCGGTGGCTCATGGACTAGGCGAAATGAGTAGATAGTTATGAAAAGTTTGATATTGACGAGGTCAACGAAAGAATTTTATATTTCCACAATAACAACACCCACTAACCGTTCTAACTTTTGAGAAATAATTAACAATCTACGAGGTAACCTCGAATTTACTTTCAAATCAACGGTGTCAAACTCAATGATAATCAAAATAAAGCATTTCGGACTGTTTTTCGTAAAAATCGTTGCATTTTTCAAAGTTAACTTTTTTTTCCTCCTAGTTGCAGCTGACTATCGGCCCCTTTGAAGCCCCCCACTCCTTACCCTTAAATTCAACTGAGGACCCTCCCTAAGAAGGAAGTATCTCGTGATAAAAATTACCTTCGCAGATAAAAAGTTTGTTTGTCATTGGTTTTGCAGAATATAAATACATGACAAACGTGTGTTGCCTGGGTCCCTATATCTTTGTCTCATTTACCCTCTTTTTCTCCGCTGTCTTTTCCTTCTCCGTTCTCTTTTCTTTCTCTGCTGTTTTTTCCTTCTCCGTTGTCTTTTTTTTCTCCGCTGTCTTTTCCTTCACCGCTGTCTTTTCCTTCACCGCTGTCTTTTCCTTCTCCGTTGTCTTTCCTTTCTCCGCTGTCTTTTCCTTCTCCGCTGTCTTTTCTTTCTCTGTTGTCTTTTCTTTCTGCGCTGTCTTCTCTTTCTCCTTCTTTTCCCCCTCCAGCTCAGCCCGAATTTCTTTCACCTTCCGCACCTCCTCTGCCCATTCTTCTCTGACCTTCTTCACCTCCTCCCACTCCGCCGCCAACCTAGCCTTTTCTTCTCCCATATTCTGGTTTGAAAAAATTATATCATAACGATTGATAAATAAGTAATTAGTTAAAAGAGTGAATTATGGAAGGATGGAGCCGAATTAGCAATTGACAAATGCTCTCAGTTAGGCACTTACAAAATATGTGTTTTCAATTAAAATCTTCTTCGCCTATTCAATTATGTGCTAGTTATACAGGGTAATTCAGAATTCGTGATGAATCTGTTGAGGGGTTAATCCTTGTCAACATTGGGATCAAAAATTCCTCAAATCCTCAGGGCGGTATTCATGAACGTCCGTTAAACAATTACGAGCGTAAAAGTTACGGCCGTTATATATATATAACAGCCGATTTCATCAAAAAACAGACGAATAATCGCCGGTTATTTACCTTTTACGCTCGTAATTGGTTGACGGGCGTTCATGAATGCCGCCCTCAGCCTGTTTTCCGACAAACGATTTTTATACAACATTTTTTTTTGTTGATATCATTTGTTAATGAGTTTTTTTCTTCAATATTAGAGATTTCTCGGCGAAAGTTTTTCATTTGGTGGAAGATGTTAAAAAGGTGTCATGGTTCCAAGGAAAAAAATCATTTGTCGGAAAAATGGCTGAGAAACTTTCGATCCCAATTTTGACAAGGATTAACCCGTCAAGAGATTCGTCACAAATTTTGAATCATCCTGTATATTAAATAAGGCAGAAAGCAGGGGTTATAATTTCAGAAAATTGTTTGAATGCATCTTGTGTAAAATCAATAAAATCGTCTTAAATCATCTGATTTCTGTATCCTGAAATTACGCTCCGAAATCACAAGAAATCACTCAAATCATGCGAATTTAGAAATCACGTGAAGTCACTTTATACCGAATACTAATAATGTAGCCTAATATAAAGTATACCGATGTCCAAGCGTGTTTGATTCTGACCGGTATGAAGTTGGCCTCACAGTATTCTGTCTCTTTCTTAATTGATGATAACATTTATTGAAAGAAACTCATTTATTCTGATTACTTTTCCTGCTTTTAAATATTTCAACCAAATTCCTGAATATCCTGATTTTATTATCACTCACTATTTTACTGCCAGATGTGATAATTGGAGCGATTCGAATCGTATGAAATTATTCACTGATATTCTACGAAATCAATATTCTGAAATTCGTCAAGAAATCCCAAGAGAACGATTTTATTTAAAATCATTCGTGCATTATATAGGGTAAGTGTGGGTATTACTGCGGTTTTTTTTGTAGGTTCTACTTCGAAAGCATTTTCATTAAATTTTTCCAAAATAACAATAGTTTCTTTTCTTTAAACCAAAGTTTGACTCATTGTTAACTCAAAAAAAAAATCAACAATGCGATAAACAATCATTTTATTTAAATAATAAGCATTTTAAAAAAAGTCAATATGCATGTATTACTGCGGGTCTTGAAGTGGCTTGCCCCTATTACTGCGTGCCAATTACTGCGAATGATCCAATTACCGTGTGCCTATTACTGCGGATAACCCCGCGACTTTTTTTTGAACCTTTGGCTTATCTTCTATAAAGAACGGTAGCCTAACCCCGCGATTACTATATACTGTAGGATCTAGTTAAAAGGTAATTAACACTCATTAGAAAGATAATTTATTCAATGTAACAACTTTAATTTTTGACAATATGAACGATTAGGTACAATGGTGTAACACGGCAATCTTAGAATACTAGTAATCGACTAGAATCTTCATATATCTTTTAATAATATAAACGATAAGGTACAATGGTGTGACACAGCAATCTTAGAATACTAGTAATCGACTAGAATCTTCATATATCTTAAAAAAATCTTCATATGTCTTCTAATAATATAAACGATAAGGTACGATGGTGTGACACAGCAATCTTAGAATACTAGTAATCGACTAGAATCTTCATATATCTTAATATAGTATATTTTACAGTCTACTGGTTATTGCCTTCTTGTAATTCTGTTTCTTCTTTTTGAAGCTCAGCTATTTTTTTTTTATTTCCATAGTCTTCAATTTTTTTTGTAAAAAATCTTCCTTACATTTTTGTTTAGCCTCACTGTCTTTCAGTCTTTTTTGTTGTTTGATAAACTTTTCTTTTTCTTTTTCAAGTCGTATTTGCTCTTTCTTCAGTCTTTCATCTTCCTTCCGAGCACGTTCTTTTTCTCTTTCTTGCTTTTTCAACTCCTGTTGCTCAGCTTTAATTTTTCTCTTGAAAATTAATTCTTCTACTTTGAGAAGTTTCTGGTTTTCCTTCGTTTCCTGAATTTGTTGCCATTGAGAGCTAGACAAAACAGATGGGACTTGAGATGATCTATTAGTCCGTTTCTTATTTTTTTTGGTCAAGTCAGAATTTGGCCAATAACATAGTTTTTTAAATGGTTCTAAACATTTACCCATGAGTGGGTCAGTATTAACTAAATTGTTCAGTATGTCTTGACGTGGCTCTGCGTGTGATTCTGGAGCAAGTACATCCGATTCAACAGTTGAGGAAGAAAAATTCGGAATCTGCTCCAGAAAAGAAGGTTCTTTAATATCAATATCAGAAGAACAAAGTGTTTGTGGAGTTATTTGACAAATACGGTCCGTTTGGTCAGATATTTCAGAAAAAATCATAATGTCTTTCTGAACTGTAGAATTGGAGATGTTGACAGCAGCAGGAGAAGGTGGAATGAGAATCAGGTCAGAGGCTCGAACATGCATTTCAGATGTTATTATATCAGTGGATATGTCTTTATGGACAGGATTTCGAGTGTTTGTAGAAACAATTACAACCGGTTCTATATTTTGTTCCGAAATTGCCATCCAATCATCATGGTCATCGACCACATAATCCATTAGACAATTATCTTGAATGTTTTCACTCCGATCACCCTGAAAATGCAGAAGAAAAAAAATTCAACATCGTATAAAAGAAAACAAAATAATTTTTGTTACAACAAATTTATTAATAAACGTAATTTCTCAAATGTAGATTAAATGTAGCTGAAAAGTGTAAAAATGTCATTGGCTTCAACTAATCTTTGAAAAAAATATTAACTATTTATAGTATATATTGTTACGTTTTGGTTCTTGAGCGATACCACCGGTATCGCGAACCGAGTGTAATTGTGAGTTCTTTGCTCGATTTTATATGTTCTAGACCTTTATATCAAATATTTAATTTTCCCTATTACGGACTTGAGTCGCCGTGCAACTAAAGCCGCCTCCCCACAGACCTGAACACGTAAACGCGCTAAGGCTGCACTTTACCCACCTAACCTTTTGATTTTAGTTTTATTTAAGTTAGTTTATTCCCAATTATTCTAAACAATACAACCTGCTGTGCCAGACCTGAGTATGTCAGAGACACACTAAGGCTGTATCTAGCGTTGGTTCGTTATATCAATGAAGAAGACCTGGACGTGGCGGATAAGGGATCTGCATAGACTTACTTTTATATAATCTAGAAATTCGATTTATTTTATCTTTAACGATTTGCGGTTGCAACCAATTCTTATTTTATATTTACAGTTGTTGCTTACTTACTAAGTTATGACTATCGAAGCTGATTTGATTTCCGTTATATTCTATTTGAATTTTGACAGTTTTGTATGATTGTGATTTTATTGTCTAAATAATATTCTTGTTTCCAAATTTAATATCTTTATTTATATCTTTGATAATATTTTTTGAAATTAGTTAATTTTCTTTTTGTTGATTCTCGCGAAAGTAATTGAGTATAATTTATATTGAAATGAAGCTAAGAGTTCACAAGGCGCTCTGCCTATTGTGACTGCCGAGAGAATAGTGTTGCGAGTCAACCCGGTGCTATACCGTGGAATTGCTGCTAATGAGAGCTGTGTCTCGACTTTTATACTGGCTATGACGTCACTTGACATGTCGCTCTCGTCGAACGTTCTCGATCGTTCGACGTTCGCAACGGCTGATGTTTGAACTGCTAACGGTCAGGCCTATGTTGTCTGATCCGTTACAATATATAATATAAATTGATTATTAAAAATCCAATATTTTATGAAATTTCCAATTCATCAGTAATAATAAATTGTTCAACTATAATCGTTAATGTTACTTTAAGTATGTGAACTATAGTAAAATCAGAAATCTAAACATATAGAATAATTAAAGTACTATTGCATTATCCAGGTAATTGATTGATGACATTGTATGTAGGTCGTCAGTAGTTGAAATGTCGATCGTTTCGCCCAGAAGCTGCACAGTTTCGTCATTAATAGAAAAGTTTTGCTATAAAAAATGAAGATTAATAGATCAAAATATGTGTAAGACAAGAATGAAGATAGCGTCAAATACTTAAATGTACACTACTTACTTCTTTAGCGACGCCTGTTGGTTTTGCCAACTTGAACCAAATTTTAAAGAGACTTTCGTCTTCTTTTCTTCCTGTCCACATGGAGCTATTATGAACTCTGAACAATCTTAACGTATCTTCGTCTATTAAGTTCTCTAGAACTTGCAAAGATTTAGTTTGATTGGATACTTCTGTTGTATCTTCAGAAGTTGAAGAGCTTTGTACTTCATCATAAGAAGTTACAAGCTTTTGGAAAACTTTACTGTAATCGATAGCGTTACAGTCCAGAGGATGTAATCCACAAGTTTTGAAGCCATTCTCTAAATTTTTTTTTAAATTTAAACTCTCGAATGTTTTTTTTAATACGAGAGCAACTTGGCTTTTTTTATGCTGATTGTTCCAGAATCTTCACATAATGCTTGAAACGATCTTTGGTAAGCTGCTCTGAATGTGCGAAAAAGAGCTACATCTAACGGTTGCAAGATATGAGTAGCGTTAGGATGTAAAGCAACAAGAATAATTTTATTGTCGCTACAAAATTTACTCAAAGGTAAAGTTACGTGTGAACAATGCCCATCAATAAACAATATAATTGGTAATTTAATATTGGTTTGGACAACCCATGGGAAAAAAACATTTGTTACATATTCGTAAAAGTTTTTAGCTGTCATCCAACCGTTATCTGAGTGACCAAAACTAAAGTTTGGAGGTGCTACCTTTATAACGTCTTTAGGTACGCTCTGACCTGCGAAAAGTACCAAAGTTGGTGCTACGTTACCTGCTGCATTAGCAGTGACGAGGACAGTGACGTTTTCTTTTTCATTATTACTGACAATACTGTACACATTTTTAGTACCTCTTGGCGCAAGCACTGATGACGGTTTAGGGTTCATAGAAACGCCAATTTCATCTCCATTAAAAACCCTCGAAGGATCAATAGTCAAAAGATTTTCCTCATCTATTGAAATTTCAGTTAAATGATCAACAACTCCTTTAAACCATCCACGTATCCCTAGTTCCGTCACTTTTGCCCGGGTTACAGACAAATTTTCTGAAACCCTTTCAGACACGTTTGGATGACGTTTTACAAAAGCTTCAAACCAAGACCGTCCTGGTTTATTATTCACAAATCGGGTTTTTCGTTTATCGTTATCGCATAACAGTTTTACACTTTCTATCAACTTTTGTTTGGTTACAGGAAACCCCTGCCTGCAACAGTTAAAGATCCATTCAACTACCTCATTTTCTTCTTGATTACTTAAAACTGTTGATGGTCCTGGTGGTTTGTCATTATATTTATTTAGTTTTCTTGCTCTAATTGTAGACTCTGGAATATTATATTTTCTGGAAACCTCGGCTACTTTCATTCCACCAAGAACTTCTGCGACTGCTAATTTCACGTTAGCTTTATTATAATGATACCTAGTTTTTTTGATTACTTTTGACTTTTTATTTTTTTCTTTACTAACTTTCGATTTTTTATTAGTTTTATCCATTGTTAACACCTAGGTAGGCTATTTTCCTTCAAAATAACTGTACTCACGCCACTCACGCACTTTTTTTTATAGGTTAGAATAGTGGTGTTGACGTTCGCAGTAATGGGTACAGATACATATAACTGGAGGCGCTTCTATCACTGCGGTCGATTGGATAAATCGCAGTAATACACACACATTCGGTTTATTGGTACCAATTACTGCGTCCTCAAATAAATAATATTGATTGATCAAAATTCAATTGTTATTGAATTTTTGATAAGTCAAAAGGGTTATCGTACTTCTGTATGCATTAAATATTGAAATTGAACCATTTATTTGAATGAAAAACACCTTTTGGTACCACCGCTTTTCGCACAGAAACTCACAAAGAAGCTATAATTTTCCACCTATATAGACAGTTAATTTTAATAAATTAATAACAAATTGAATAACTGATGTACGTGTATAACAACTCTGCAGTTATTCTCTAAAAGGTTTCAATTACTAGCAATAATTTTTGTTAATTTAAAAAGCTCATATACCATTTATCTATGATTAAAACAAAAAAGTCCGCAGTAATACCTACAGCCGCAGTAATACCCACACTTACCCTAATACTTGGAATCACTGACTCCTCGGTAGAAAGCCTACTTGAACCGCCGGATCGTAGAAGGGCGTAGAAAATTATTTTGCCATGTCGAGCTGGCCCCTGATGATCTCGAGAGAAAATTTCGAATTTAGATTGTTAAACCCCATATCCTGATGGGAAATTTGATCGCGCATCTTTTGTTCCTTTTCAAAAAAGTTATGCCGTTTTTTCGAAATAATTGGAAAAAAAACAATTTTTCAAAAACGAAAATGTTCATCTTCTTTTACTTCAACTCGCTCTAAATCCTGCCCTTCTATCATCCGGCGGTTCACTTGTAGCAGCATTGTATATCTACGATATCTATATGTATATGTAAATAATCCTTCATACAGTGCTATTCTGTATGAGAAATCACGCGCCTAAGAATAGGCTAATGGGAAACGCTTGAATTGAGCAGATCAAACATCGACAATTGGTTTTTATTTCTCACGAAATGAATTAAACCCCAATCGTCGATGTTTGATCTGCTCAATTCAGGCGTTTCCCGTTAGCCTACCTTTTAGACGCGTGATTTTCCACAGAATCGCACTGTATAAATTTATATTAGGTGAAAATTTATGTTTCCCTGTACTCGACATGTGTGAACTGAATCTGGGTATCTCTCAGATTAAATACAGATTTTTATATCTATGTGCCCTTTTATCGTGAAAAGTGGCCAATAATACAATGTCATTAATAAATAATTTCAATCAATTATAACATAATACAATTTGAAATCTTCTGTTATGTTTAAACTAATACTCCCTACAGTCTCTTTCTCTCTTGCTTATTCCCTCTCTGAGAAGGGATGGGCATTTACTAATAAATTCTATTCTATTACATCTCTTACTGCTTATGTGAGAATACGAATACGTGATATAAATTAACTAAAATCGGGACACGCGGGTTTAAACTCCGATATCGCTTCGTGAAAACTTCTTAAAGGAGTCTCACTCGGGACGTCGTACCGATAGGACCTCTAAGCCACGTGTAAGAATATTTACGTACAAGTGAAAACCTCGCCCCCCCAAACAAATTGACGCATCAAACTAACCAAAAGCCCAAGGGCCACTACCACAAAACCAAAAAACGTACAAACATGACACTCGACTACTATAAAAGTGACTGTTCCCACTGTAACACAAAAAACACGATTCTGTTAAACACCGACAAACCCACAACACCAATAGAAATAGCACAACAGTGCCATATCAGAACCTACCTATGCGAAAACTGCGAAGGACATAATAAAGTGTTCATCAACAAACCAGAGCTACACAAGCTGAAAGAAAAAAGACACCGGGTACGCACCCAACAACATCTAAGCATAACACCCAGTCTACAATCCGGCAATGAATCCGGCACTAGCGAAAATAGGCCAGCTCTCACTGCAAAAAGATACTCAACAACTCAACTACCAAATACACCAACCAAAAAATCCTCCCCCTCCCGCGCTGCGGAAGCAGAAAAGCAGAACCCTGAAACTATCACCATGTACAGAGGCGACTATGCCACGGAAATGGAACTAGACCCAGCGGTAACAAATGACGAAAACACAAACACCTCAAGCAATACCCCAATAACCGAACAGTGGAAAAAGTCGAGAAAGCAAAACCCCGGGCGAAACCTGTAACTCACCCTGAGTACGAGTACTACAGAGCCACGCCGATCATCGTACAAGACAACAAGCTCGGGAATAAAGACAACATAAAGAAGCTGCGAACTTACTGCAAACTAAATAATATAAATATAACCCACAACGGCCAAAACTCTGCCCTACTTAAACCCCCGAATAGACAAGCACATACGAACACTCTGTCCTACCTCAAGGCGCACAGCGTGCAACACATCGAACAGCCAACCACACCCAAGGTCAAAAAAGTAATAATCAAAGGAATCTTCCTCGGCGACGTCGATCTAGACACACCAGACGGAAAACACAACTATGCCCAATCAAAAGACATGATAATGCAGGAATTCCTGGATGACCATAAGATTAACATAACCTGGATGACAATCTTCAAATCAGGCAGAACAGCAGTACTCCAACTAGCACCAGAGACAGACATGAAACAAGTCTACGACATCAAAAGAGTTATTGCACAGAAAGTTAGCATTAAAAAATACAAACCAAACAACCCAAGACCAACACAGTGCACCAACTGCCTACAATTCGGACATAAAGCTGACCTCTGCCACAAAGATCAAGCAATGCCCACTACCAGAGACCCTACTGACATAGCTAGCTTATGCTCTAAATGCCTTGAAGAAGGACACTCTGCGATAGATAAGGTCTGCCCCAAGTACACAGAAGCTGTCCGAAAACTAAAAGAAAAACACTCGGCAGGACGAAAAACCACGAACTCAGAACCTACTCCAACACCAGAAGACAAACAAACACGAGCGCCACCAGCTGAACAAACCACCCCCGATCCAACATACAGTCAAACTACCAAGGCTAACCCCGCTTCCAGACCTCCCCCGAAAGAGACCAACCATCAAGACCAACAACAACTGCCCCCAAGAACCCAACAAAAACAAGGACAAAAATCAAACCCTAAAGCAGTAAGTACACCCACAACACCTAAGACACGCGACAATAATACTGATATGATTAACGGCTCCGAACTCATAACCGAACTATCAAAATTCATCAGAATCACAGGATACTCAAAATCGCTCATCGAAGTGATCCAAACAGTCAATGAGATACTAGAACAAACAGATACCAAACTAGCTATGGAGGTACTACTAAAATTTATAAATGGAGCATAAACTTACCATAATCCATATCAATATCAACAGCATCAAACACAAATTCAATGACCTAAAACATCTTGCCACGAAATACAGCCCAGACATTCTTATCGTTAACGAAATCAATGCAACAGGAAAATATAACATTCAGGGGTTCACCAAAATCCAACACTCAATACACAAAAGACTAGGCACATTGGTCTACATCTCTAAAGAGCTAGAGTGGATCCAACTACCTAATCTAACACACCTCGAATCATGCCTAATCAAACTAAACACCCTAACCGGCTCGATCTACTTAGCAGGGATATACGCCAAGAACAACAATAGACTCAACGTAGACCTAGACATAGAAACACTGCTAAACAATAACAACATACTCGCTATAGGGGACTGGAACGCGCACCATCCCACTCTCGGTACCAGTCAGCCCGACAGAAGAGGTAACATTATAGCTAACCTACTAACAGCCACACACACATACATCGGCCCACCACAAGGGAAAACCAGCAGACCCAACAACAGGGGCAACAACACCCTTGACTTCGGCATAACAAATATCCCAAACCTCACATACACCTGCAAAACCATAGAGCAAATCAGCGACCACTCCACGCTACGCTACAAAGTCAGCATAAAGCCTATAAAACACACACACCACTCCAGAAACCTTCTCAAAGTAGACTGGGAAAAGTTCCACAACTCAACACAACTGACAGAAACTGAAATCTCCACACCCCTAAACACCAATGAAGACATAGACGACTGCATCCAGATAGTCACAAACCGAATTAAAGTGGCGCTGGACAAACAGGCCCCACTAAAACCAACGAAAATAAAGAACAGAATCCCCCGGGAACTAACACAACTAATCAAGAAGAGACAGTACTGGAGAAACAAAATGTCCCGAACAACAGATAAAGTCATTTCCAGCAACTACCATAAAGCTAAAGAAGAAGTCTCCAAAAAATTCAGCGAGCTCCAATCCTCACAATGGCACAAAATCCTCGAAAACAACGATAACAACTACAAAAAACTATGGCAAATTCAAAAGTCGCTCAAAAAACCAGAATCAGTCAACCCAATCATATCTAACTCACAAAACCCGACCGACACGGCAAACACACTAACCAACACAGCAATAATCCAAGAATCCCCGGTCGCGAAAAATCTACAACATTCCCTCAAAAACGCCGACCCGAAACCCATCGATCCCTGCAATATGAAAGAGTACAAACAAGCCCTGATGAAATGTAAAAACAACAAAGCCCCAGGCCCAGACCAAATCACAGGCAAACCATTTAAATCAGCCCACTCAACTATCCACGAAAAACTCGTTGACATTTTCAACTACTGCCTCCAAAACAACTACTATCCCAAAGACTGGAAAACCGGAATATGCATCTTTATACATAAACCAGATAAACCCCCGTCAGAACCATCATCCTACAGACCAATCACCCTGCTAAACACTCTGGGAAAAATCCTTGAAAGAATAATACTTAATCGCCTAAAACCATACCTCAAACTCATACCAGAATCACAACACGGATTCATGGCCCAAAAAGGCACACACTCACAGCTACTAAGGCTAACACACTTCGTAGAAAACAGCATCGATAAAGGCAAATCTGTATGCATGATCACTACAGACCTCTCTAAAGCATTCGACAGTATCAACCACAAGGGCCTCATCCATAAACTAAATCAAGCCAAAGTGGATACAGGCATCATTAAAATAATAGAAAGCTACCTCGAAAACCGAACCATCAGGGGAAAATTTCAAAACACGTTAACAAACAACATCCACGTCCCCCACGGCGTACCCCAAGGATCAGTACTTGGTCCAGTGCTGTTCAATCTCTATATACACGACATCCCAGAACCAGGGTTCCAAGCGCAATACGCAGACGACCTGGCAATACTAGTGCCCGCACACAACCCCGAAATCGCAATGCACGCAGCCGCCGCAGCTGCAGAAGACCTGATCGACTACTATAAAACCTGGGGACTTAAATGCAACCCATCAAAAACCCAAATGATCGTATTCACCAAAAAACGTAAGTTCGACGACTCCATCTCGCTCGGCGGAGTCAACATAACCAGATCCAGCGAAATCAAATACCTGGGGGTCACCTTCAACACTAACTTTAAACTCACCAAACACGTACAAAATGTGATTGAAAAAACCAACAGAATAGCTGCATCTCTCTCGTCAATAATCGGATACTACAGCGAAGTAGACGTCTCGATAAAATACAAAATCATCCGAGCCTGCATCCTACCCATACTGGACTACGGCATAACCACCCTCCTACCATACATCAGCAAAACGAACCTCCACAAGCTCGAGGTCACGTACAAGAAAATCCTCAAAAGAGCAGCAGTTCTACCCTCCAGCTTCCCAACTGCTGACCTATATGAAATGACACAAGAACAACCTTTCACCCCAAGAATAAAACAACTGCACACCGATACCCTCAGTAAACTAAACAACCACATTGACCCCTACCTAAAAAACCCGAACCATAGACAAACTATATTCACCGGCCATAACAGATTCAACCCTCTAAGGCCGACCAACAGAATCCACAGCACTTAGTCAGCGACGAACAACGCACCCCACCACCATCATCCACTATTTATTCCACCTCCACAAAAAACGACGTGAAAATCACACACAATAACAAGTCAATAGACACATCACCAGCCCGAACAGCGACCAAATCAAAAAACAGTAAAGAAAGACTCCAATACACACCGTGACTTACATTACAAGCCTTGTATTACATGTAAGGCTGGAGAGCCAACCACTCCACAATATAAAATAAATACCATTTAAAAAAAAAAAAAAACTTCTTAAAGTATCGTGCAATAGAGTTTCCGAAACTATGGAGTCTGTCACGTCGAGGTGTCATTTGCATATTTGTTGTAAAAAATTTCGAAGCAGGGTTGTCCCTATATCTAAAGGACCGAAAACGTAAGTTTGGCGTATTTATATCCGTAGCTCTACTTCAACTCGTCGCCATTTCTAATATAATATTAGTAAAAATGTTGGATAATTTGCACATAATCTTTAGACTTTTATACGTACGTCGCCGCTTTGAAATTCGAAAAATGTTGAAAATTATGACGGCTACAAGTCATAATCGGTGGCGTGGTCATTTCGGACACTGGTACAGTCAGCCGCAAGTTTCGAGATTTGAAATTTCACAAATAAAAATCGCTATCCACTAATTCAGTTGCGTAAAAATCGCTCGCAATTACGATTACCTAGTAAATAAAGTTATTTATTATTCATCCATATTCATATAATTTCCTTGTGGGAGTGGGGCGCGCTTTGCGACCACGACAATGTATGGAAAGAGGGGTAGTGGTCGTTAAGCGCCCCGCGCACTCCCACAAGGAAATTATGAAAAGAATGAATAATAAATAAATTTATTTACTAGGTAATCGTAATTGCGAGCGATTTTTACGCAACCAAAGTGCATAGCGATTTTTATTAGTGAAATTTGAAATCTCGAAACTTGCGGCTGAATGTATACTAGTGTCCGAGATGACCACGCCACTGATTATGACTTGTAGCCGTCATAATTTTCAACATTTTTCAAATTTCAAAGCGGCGACTTACGTATGAAAGTCTAAAGATTATGTGTAAACTATTCGAAATTTTTAATAATATTATCAAAGAAATGGCGACGAGTTGAAGTAGAGCTACGGATGTAAATACGCCAAACTTACGTTTTCGGTCCTTTACATATAGGGATATCCCTGCTTCGAAATTCTTTACAACAGTTATTCAAGTGACACCTCGACGTGACAGATTCCATAGTTTCAGAAACTCTATTGCACGATACTCTAAGAGTTTTTCACGAAGAGATATCGGAGTTTGAACCCGCGTGTACCGGTTTTACGGCCCGATACTAGAGTCGTAATTATATCAATCCCAAACTTTTATCATTCTACAGGTACTTGGCAGTTGTATCTGATTTCAATGCTTTTGTATGTTGATAATCATCAACCAATCGAGTAAGCGAGCACAACCTTTGATTATTTTTTGGTGGAGTGATCTACACATTAATGGACTTGGCGGAAGGTTTTTGCACCGAAGGTGCTTTTTGGGGTTGATTTCACTACTTTTTGTAAAATTTTGCTTGACCACCTAATAGTTGTGCTCGCTCGCTACGCTCGCTCGGTTGTTTTGTGCTATTTCATACCGCTCGAAGTCCCTCGATCAGCAGGAACGTCAACAGCAACGATCACGCGTGTGCTCATACATTTCCCCAAGTCTCAAATTTGTAGAGTGACGCGTCATGTACTTTCATAGCGTTTACAAATTGTTCCACTACAATAATTTTTTATACCTACAACATCTAACCCTGCGTGCAGCCCTCCTCCTGTCTCATCTGGGCCTGGGACCGGCAATGGCGGAGTTACTTGCACACAGGGTTATAGTTGCTGCTCATGACTAAATATATATAAATATCAGATATATGTATTGCAACCTCTGCAAAAAGAACATGTACGCGTCCCGGACTCATAACGTCAACTTCCAATTCGGGTCTGAACAGAAGGTATCAAAATATTTGGAATTGAGCCTATTCATGCAAGACCAGCGTAGAGCATAAAATGGAAGTTTATGAAGTCAAACACTCGCATTCTGCACTCTTCGTCTGACTCTTGCCGTTTCTCCTATCGAATCATACTATACCGATACTTTGCAACCCAAGCGTTTTCTTTCATCATCCTTACGTCTTATACGGCAACCCGCTACAAAATTAAACAATCCATACGAAAGATTTTTCTTCAATAATTCCATTCATGAATGATTATACGCTGAGTCTACAAATAATAAATAAATATCAATCAGAATCTCTATCATCTGAGAAAGAGGAAGTCGATCGATCATTTCTTTAATATTGAATAAGTATTTTTATTCTCACCATTTGTCGTGATAGCACTAATCTGAATTTGATTGAGCTTCTGAGCGAAGAATCTAAGCTAATTGTAAAACATGGATTAAAAAATTATCTTCACCGAAGGTCATGGCATTACGTTGACGTGGAGTGTAGAATAAAGCCTATCGTAGTCCAACACACAACGTCGACTTACAGTCTCGTTTGGACTAGAGGATACCGAGATAAAATATAGAATTCGTTGAAATCCTACACATAACGGTGGCTCGCAGTTTACGTCCGAGCAGACGAGCCTCTAGAAATGAGCCTAACATCGAGCTTGAAGTGGAATTTATTGCAATCCAACGCTTGAACTCGGCTTCGTTGGTCTGGCTCCTTGCCGTTCCTTATATCAAATCATGCTATCCTGATATTTTTCAACTTCAACATTTTTTCTTGATTTTCTATTGTCAGACTTTCTCAGGCGGTGACTTGCTAGAAAATTGAATCCCCAAAACACCGTTTCCTCCGATAATTGCATTCATGAATGGAAATAAGCCAAATCTACAATATATAAGTGAATAAAATTTAGAGGTAATAGTCAGTTAATAGTCATCTAACAGTCTTGTGTCATACAAGGCAAGCCTAATCGTAAAATTATCCGTTCACAATTATTATTCTATTCATCACTATGAATTTTACACGTCAGTCGATTCGCATAACCTCAACAGCTCAAGATCGTAGGATTTAAGATAATTAACCTATCGAAACATTTTTGTTGGTGGCTATCACTTGAATGTACTTGGTGTGAGGTTTTCGCACCTAAGTGGCTTTTGGGAGGTATTCGCTAGTTTTTGTACGTTCAAATTTTGCATTAAGCATTGCTCGTACTTTCTTTTATTTCCTTTATTTGGATTTAAAAATATGAAATGACAACACGCGTCTGCTAGTGTAGAAGACGGTTTCTGTCTGCGATACTGGCGCTATCTACGTCGGAACTATCTCGTATACTGACGTCACTCTATACAATTTTTGTGTGGTTTCCCGTCTAGTGATTTTATATAGGAATGGTTTGAATGTGAATCTTGGTCTGAAGACGACGACGACGACTAAAGAGAAAAATTGTACGATGAAACGGGGTATCAGAATTTGTAGTTAATCATATCTCAGCACTCCGGACACCGATTTAATCGATCTAAGGCTTAAATGAAAGCTTTTCATACCCACATCCTAGATTAAATTAGTTTCAATTCGTGTATATTGTGAGGTGACAGAAAACGAAGATACTAGTTCGCGGTATAGGTTAGGGTAGCTGCCTCTCGGGTATATAGACTCGTTGAGTCTCGCGCTTGAAAAAAATTTTTTTTAATGTACTTGGCGCGAGACTCTACCGAGTCTCTTGATTATACATATGAAGTGACTGTGACTGAAAGGGTTAATATGAGCTACGTTTTGAATGAAACTGTTACTTACCCAAACTCAAAATGTGTGGCACGAAAAAAAAAAAAAAGAAAACCGTCCAACTGTGCGTCTCGCGGGCGACTGGAGCCTAGGTTGGCCCGCTACGCTGCCGTGCTATTACGGCTATAGCGCGAGGTGCGACTTAATAACTATTCAATAACTATTAAATAACTATGAATTATTATTATTATTATTATTTTATTTTATTACTTTAATAACCATTTTCTCAACTACAATGTTAACTTTTTCGTATCAGTCGATCTTTGGTGCACTATTAAAGAATGACTATTTGTACTCACATGAATTTTCGGCTTGATAAATAATCATGTCGTTGTCTGAATATTTGACATAATCTTTTCTCCAAAGTCCATTTGACAACAAACAATTTGCCTACCAAACTTTCGTCGATGCAGTTAGCTGTTTCGAAGATATATCTACAGAGAGGTTTCGGTAAATAAATTGAATTAATTTGATAAAATAATTAAAACCATTTGATTTATTTACTAACAACGTTAATTAGATGAATGATTTTCACTTACCTACTTAGCTTTTTGCGAACATCAATTCGACCAGAAATAAATAAAAAAGCGGGTGGCCATATATCACGTGGATTGAGAATTTCAAACGAACTTATTTGGAAACTGTATAATTATGTTAGGACGTATGAATCATTTTCATTCGAACTTTATCTTCTTACTTTGTATTTTTTATACAAACCTAGGTATAACAAGTGAAATGGCTTGCCATATAATACCTATATAAATGCATTGAGAAATTTGCATAATTCGGAGAAATGCATAATTTCAATTAACTGCAGAATTGGCAGGGGTCGTGAAACGTATAAAAATGAAGAAAGACGCGTGTTCTTTTTATTTTAAATTTATAAAAACGAAGAGAGAAACTCGGTCATGGTGAGGGTCGGAGAATGAAGAGTTCACTTGGTTTACCCTAAGTATATTCGTATTGTGAAAACTTCGAAGAATAATAATAACTCGAATTATTCGGTGTAAGTCGGAATATGCAGAAGCACAAGCACTCAAAGCTGCATGCGCTAAAGTGTGGCGGCCGGTAGGCAACTATAATAAAAAGCGTTCAAGAGCTGTGTGATGTGACTTTGTGAAGAATAAAAGTATAATCTTTCGTTGGTCTCATCAAGCAATCGGAAAATTCAAAGCGCTTTCCATATTGATCACCAATTTGCGGTGTTCTGTTAATTAATTGAAAATAAGTGTTATCTAGAAAACGAAAAGAATGTTTCGATCGCGTATGTCGGCAATGCCAAAAATATGGAAATTTCTCGATTCCAGAAACAGCCGTATATAGGGAATTCTCCGTCACAACGTACGGGACTAATAATTCGAATTTATGTTTGTTCAATTTTTTTTTTAAGGATAATTGAAAACAAAACTAAAGAAAAAAACAAAACACCTCATTTGATCAATTTTTCAAGAAGTTGTGAATTCTCTGAATTGCGACTCAATTTTTTTGATTCCTGCGTTACGACCTTCTTGTTAGGGAACAGCGAATTATATCTTTTTCGGTCATATGCATGATTGTCATTTGCTTCAAATGTGTTTCATACAGTGCAAAACATATTTAGGTATTTAAACCAAGGCATTTAATCTTATCGTGTTATGCAATTGCCGCGAAGTCTAACGAGTTCGATCTAATACCCCGTCTGGACATGCACTTTATGATCGGATATATTTAGGGTCTTAGCCAATCACTGAATTTCCACGACAGAAGTGACCAATCAGTCGACAAATTTCTTAAATATACCTGAGCATAAAGTGCGTGTGTAGACGGGGCATAATGTACACTTACGCCTCAGTGACTTTTTTTGGAGCCAATTCGTCATAATACCAAAATGTCTAAGTAGGAAGGCGCGGGGTTACGTGAAAAAGTGTTTTCAATTTGCATTATTTATCAATTAAAATGAAGTCATCATCAATCATCTTTATTTTATTTGCTCAGTAACGATTTGCTTTATTTTTATGAGTTACAACGAAGTCGGTAAAAACACGCGCGTGGGGTCGGGGATACTCGCGATTCCTATAATTACCTACTCCAACCGCTCTGACGTATCATCACGAAAACCGTTCATTCCAGTCGGTAATCGCAACACAGATCCAGCAAGTTTCAATATTTTTCACTCGCTTCCTAAATACGCCGCCAGAATTACCGAGGGGGCGCCAGCTCGCTACGAATTTTAGTCGGCTCACAAAGTCCCATAAGGGGAGCTGTCTTTATATTATTCAGTCAACGCTTAAGTTCATCATATGATTCAATTGCAGTTGGTCTCAAATGAAGGGCTATTTGTGCCTACATTCTGAGATAATTATTTCAATCCGCGAGATATCGCGAAGAGGAAGATACGTTATATGATATATTTTTTTTTTAATTGTACTTGGCGCGGGGCTCTACCGAGTCTCTTGATTTCAGTGCTGGCAACGCTGGCAGGGGTGCCAACTTGCAAGAAATAAAGAAAGAGCCGTCAAGCTATTGAAGAATTAAATCTCGAATCAAATATGAAAGGTATTTATTAAAGGTAAATTATTAAGTGGCAGTCTCTACAAACTGAGGCAGGTAAGTGAAAATATTCTTCATTCACATGAAGTATCAAATAAATGGATTGTTTAAACTAAGTAGAATAAAGAAAAGAGTATATTCCCGTTTAATGGTAATGTACTTGATTATAAATTAGTTGAATATAAAATCATCAATTTATAAACAACCGGCTAATTGCCGACCGTATAGAAAGTTTAATATGAACCGAAGTTAAATCGTAATAATATTATATGAAAAATATAAAAGATAAGGGTTTTCGTGATAATTTCGACAAAATTTTGATTAATAACAATTCACACTTGTCGAATAATTGCAAGTTCTGTCAATTGGTTCGATGCAGTATTCTATACAATTTCTCCAAATGGAATATAATCCTTTTAAATCTACAGTGCTGCCTTCAGTTTTTCTTATCATATTCCTAAACTCATAAATTGGAGATAATATGTCAAATTCGCTTAGCTGAAACTTAGCTACCCTCAGTTTTTCGCATCGTGTTCTTAAACCCATCAATAGTGAGATCGTTCGTCTCACTCTCTGGCCATTGGCTGACGGTAGATAGATAATAGATGGACAACTTTTCGTTGTTCCCGATTTCGCGCCTGTCATTTTTTATAGCATTGTTATTAACATTGGAGCATCGGCCACCGCATCATTCGACGGTTGGCTTCCCAAGGAGTAAGATGAGTAAGTACGAATTAATTATTTTTCTCCCAACATTTTATCAGACTGATTAACCGATACCTACATATTAAATGTGAAATCGTATGAGGGCATTCATCTACTTCTCACTTTTATACTCCAAAATAGAGTTTAATAATTTTTAGCGCGTGAGTCTTTTTTTCTAAAATGAATTGTGTCGCGTTCTCAAGAGCTTTTATCTTGGATCTGATCGTCTTTCTTGTTTGGTTCGGCAGTATACAGTTTGGAGTAAATTTAGAAACGCGCAGTTTGAATTAGAGTAAATTTCGATGCGTTACAAATTTATTTTGTAAATTAATTCATGTTATGAGTTAAATAAGTAGCTCAGATCGTCCATATTTCGTGAGAAAAATGTAGTCACTATATTTTATCTTTGATCAGTCGAAAGGCCCTTATACTTTCATCGTCTATCAATTATGTATAAACTGGAAATTAGTTCTTGATGCAGTATGCCTACAATTCGATTTCACGCCTTGTTTTGCTGGTGTAAAATGCAATTTCAAGCATACGTGTGCGTAAAATTAATAAAAATAAATGGAATAAAAGATATACGTAATATACGTCTACTTTTGTTTCAAATGAATTGAGGATGCCGCGTGCCACTGTGTGCCGTTAGGGGCGCTACTGAGGCAGAGCCATGACGAACGGCGCCGAATTCAAATATCGTGCGTGTTTACGTATGACATTTTAAAGCTTCGATATTTTACTTTTTTTTTCGCAAAGTTATGTGAGATTATTATTATTGTTATTCGTATACATGACAACATTTTTTAACGAGTTTTACGCACACTGCATCATATAATATCGCATGAAATACTATTATTTGATACGGGGCTGTCCATGTCAACTCGACACGGTTGCAGACCTCATCATCTCCGATTTGATTTTTAATTTTATATGTTATCATTTGATATTTGTGAAATCTTCAAAATTTTTTAAAAAATTTCTTCATCCTTAATAAAGGACTCTCTTTAAAATTCCGAAAAAAATTACAAAAATCCTGATGATGATATATAACAACCTCCCACCCACAGAAACGTGGGCAGAATTTTTATTATATTTTTTTATCCATTTAACATTCCATGCCGAAAAATGCTTTACTAATGATTTTTATGCTACCACTGATTCACCTACGACAATTTTTTTTATTTGGAGGTTCCAGGCAAATACAATGTGAAAATCAAAGATTTTAAAAAATGGGATGGTGTAAGTTTGCAAGATTTTTGGTAGCATAAATGTAATTAGGGAAGCATTATTCAGAATAGATTTTTTTTAAATTGACACAAAAAATATAAGAAAAATTCTGCCCACGTTTCTGCGAGTTGGAGGTTGTTCTATAGGGGACGGTGGGGCAAAGCCGGCAGTGGGGGCAAAACCGGCACCAAAAAAAAAAATGAGCTAATGGTATTTTCGAAATAAGGCGAGTGAAACAAAACGCCATACCGAGTGTCTCCGCTGGAAGCGATAAAAAATTTTGAGGGTGGGGCAAAACCGGCACCGAAAAAAAAGGCTAAATCTTGTATTTTCGCGTTGAGACGAGTAAGAAGAAGCTGTATCTAACGTATCTCTGCTGAAAACGATAAAATGCCGGGAAATAGGGGAAAACCGGCCACTAAACAAGAAAAAATACGATTCAGCCTTTTTACTTTTTGGTGCCGGTTTTGCCCCACCCTCTAAAATTTTTATCGCTTCCAGCGGAGATACTCGGTATGGTGTTTTGTTTTACTCGCCTTAATTCGAAAATACCATTAGGTCATTTTTTTTTTTGCTGCCGGTTTTGCCCCCACTGCCGGCTTTGCCCCACCGTCCCTTATATCATCAGGATTTTTGTAATTTTTCTCGTAATTTCAAAAAAGGTCCTTTATTTGAGGATGAAAAATTCATAGCTCTGAAGCTTTTGATTAGAAAAATCAGATTCTCCATACATCAAATGATAACATATAGAATAAAAAATCAAATTGGAGATGATGAGATCTGGAGCCGTGTCGAGTTGACGTGGGCAGCCCCCATATATATATAGCATAAAATACTACCATTTCATTTGAAAAATCTTTCAAAATTGACTAGCTGCAATAATTGATATATTTTGATAATAGTTGATACAGAAATGGAAGAAGAAACTCCTATGACTTCTGATGAACCACCTCCAACCTCCGACAAAACAGAATCACCTCCTCAACATCCTCAGCCGACTTTAGCTGTTGTGCCGCTAAGGCAAATGGTACGTACCCACGACACTGTTGTATTCAATCTTTTTTTAAATTCATCATTTGAATTATTCTGCGGTTGTTATAAGAAATCATTTTCTTGTGGACTATTCAGAGCTGATGTGCTCTATGTTTAGACTGTGTTTGAAGAATTTATATACATTTTATTATCAATGTTGTAAATAAAATGTGTCAATTTCTTGTAGATGGAAGCGGTAAAAATGGCCATGATGGAACACATTGAGGGTGCCGTCATACGTCTACAGGGCGAGCATGGCCAGGGCCGGGGGGGCCAGGGCCAGGGCCAGGGTGGCTGGGTCCAGGGTGGCCGGGGCCAGGGAGGCCAGGGCGAAGGTGGCTGGGTCCAGGGTGGCCGGGGCCAGGGAGGCCAGGGTGGCCGGGGTCAGGGCCAGGGTGGCTGGGGCCAGCGTGGCCGGGGCCAGGGAGGCGGCTGTGGCCAGGGAGGAGGCTGGGGCCAGGGCAGCTGGGGCCAGAGAGGCCAGGGTATCTGGGGCCAGAGAGGCCAGGGAAGCTGGGGCCAGGAAGGCCAAAGTAGCTGGGGCCAGAGAGGCCAGGGCAGCTGGGGCCAGGGAGGCCAGGGCGGCTGGGGCCAGAGGGGCCGGGGCCAAAGGGGCCGAGGCCAGGGCGGCAAAGAACACACCAAGGCCATGTACCTCAAATTCAATTTATAATATAAATAAAAAATATAAAAAAAAGCTATTATAAAAATATGAAAGTTAATTATGTAACAAATTTAATACAATAAAAATAATAAAGTTAATATGATTTCGTTTCATTAATATAAAAACAATTCATAATATAAATAAAGTTGATTAACAATATATATTACCTTTGTCTATCTGCTTTGCCATGTCACTATACTAAATTATTCAAATCACATCTCGTAATTATATATTTCTTGTTTATAATTAATTTATACTCATACTATGAGATATGCTTCCTCCAACTGGCAAGTTTTCTTGATATCTGACAAAATATTTTGGTATCTCTACTCGTTTTTTCATATTTCTAGACTAACAAGGTTTCGGACCTCTTGGGTCATGGAATTAATTAGATTAATCAAGCATGTATTTTGATGAGCTCTTATTCTCCTCTTGATCTCAAAGTTCTGGTATTACCGAGCCATTAGTTAAATTAGATGTGAATAATAAAAAATCAAATCGGAGCACACAAAAAGGGCAGTATGTAAGTTTTCCAAAGTTGTCTAAATATTTTTTAACTGATAAAATTAATTTAAATTAAAAGAATGTTACAAAAGTATCTACGAAACCAAATTTTAATAAACCAAATGAGAAAAGATTACAGACAATTCTAAACATTTTGTGTAGTGGATAATAGTGCAGTAGATTATTGGTGTACTAAGCTGATTTATTCAAACAAACTTTGTTATTATGCTGAACATAGAATTCATGAATTATATATCAATTTTATGCAATGATATATTACAATCAAATAGCTCTGTTTCTCAGTGAAGCGCAGCAGACACATACAATTTATTACACAAATCTTAATTCTATTTCTATACACATTATGGATACGTTTCATTATGTAGATGAAATTATAATCTATGATATTATATTTTATTAAAGTCATTAAATGGATAAGATCAATATTACATTTATTAATTATTGAATTTCTATAGATATCCATTTGGTATATATTCAATTAAAAGAATAATTTATAATCATTTAAAAAATAGTAAGAAAGCTTTCCATTTAATTAATATTATGTTAATTTGATAAAGTTCATCTATAGGATGAATCAAAACTTATATGAAAAATTACAATAAAGACATCTAATAACTCATAAAAATAGGATAATATAGGTATGTATTAATTATTATGATAACTTATAGATTAAATATTAAAATAAAATTTTATTACAATAATATTATTATATTTATAAATATATTATAAGATAATATAATATAATATAATACACGCGAGTATAAAATTTTACGCACGTGTTGCGAACGATATTTTTCGATGCAGTTGGCGTGAAATTCGATTTTATCTGAGCAGAAGAAGTTGTAAAATCGGATTTGACCCCCACTGCAACGAAAAGGGTTTATAATTGCAGGTCTCAATATTACACATTAAATTCAAAAAGTCGTAACTACGTCGGTAGCGATACAGATATTCGGAGAGATCAGTGCACAGGATAGTTAGACATACCGGGAAGAAATCTTGATAGTATTCAGTCAATTGCGCATGCGCCAAATAATTTATTTTCATTGGTCGGTAAGGTCGTCCCGCGGCAGTATTATGACGTAGTCGGACGTAGTTATATATATATATATATATATATATATATATATATATATAAGTTCATTATTACGTAAGTATGCGGAAGCATAATGTATATGAACAATAATTAAATTTTAGCATTTGTGCTCATCTGACCAAATTTCGTACCAATTTTTAAAACTAAAAAAATCAAATAATTCGCCGAGATATATACATTAGCGGTAGTTGACCACATATTTCATGAAAATTATACAATATCTGACATACTTGGAATTATAATCCGTCACAAACATCTTTACTATGCGTAACATTGTGTAGTAGGATAACTGACATTCGCCCGAATTTTGCGCAGTCTCACCAACTTGTTGGTATTCAATTTGAAGTAAGAACCGGTGTCCATATGAGTCGAGGTGTTAAGGCCGAAGCACATAAAACTGCAGAAGCCATAAGCAGAATGCAGAAGCATAGAGCATGCGCACAGAACTCTGGACTTTCGCGAGGGCGCATGCGCTATGCTTCTGCATTCTGCTTACGGCTTCTGGAATTCAAACCCACATGAAAATCAGAAAGCATAATAGCGTTATGTATAGGCAGGTACCGTCAAACGTGCCACACCGCAAGCGGAAAAATAATCGCGTATCAAATGATGGAATAATTAATTGAATGATCAATTCATTAATTGATATTGGTATTAATGAAGCAAATGACCCATTAATGCGTATTAATGGTTTTGCTACCAAAAACATGGTCCAGCAGATTTTGAAGGTTAGACGGATTGTCAAACGCGGAGAGAGCAGCGCAGTATTTACTGAATTCTTGACGAAAAAGAATATAATAATTAAATAAGTCGCAAACGAATTATTTAATTCAGCGGATGCGATCAAAATGCGATAAACCTGATATTTCATTTCATAAATCAATACCTACCGACGAGTTGATGACTCCTACGTTTCGATCTACTTATCCTAGTAATATAATGTAATCCTATTTAAGTGTATTTGGGACCTCAGCTATTCTGAGATACCTGTGGAAAAAAAAAAAAAATAATCCTATCATAGTACTTAGCAGGCAAGAACATTTTTACAATTATTAAACGGGTTTTGCTTTATTAACAATTCACCAGCGAGAGTATGCACTTAAAGTGATGTGAAAAGAAATGGTAATGCGTAATTCAAACATATAACAACATATTTTTTATTAGACTACAAACTGAAAAGTAAAGACTGATGGTATCATAATAATATAATATAATCCCACCATAGTACTTAGCACGCAAAAACATTTTTACAATTAATCAACAGATTTTTTTTATTCGCACGAACCAACGATAGAAATATATTACAATGGATAATAGATAATATATAAAATATATAATAAATATAATATATAATACATCTATTATATAATATACAACAGATTTTTTCACATAATATGTAACAATATTCGAGGGAGCCCCGAGAATGAATTTGAAAAAAAAAAAATCATCAGTGAACACAAAGAGGAAAAGAGTAGTTCTTCGCGAGTTTCGGAAAAAAAGCGTATCTCACCAGTGTCGATCAGAAAATCGTGTCGTTCGGCGTCGGGAAATGAAAAGTACCTAACTCCGTGACTGAGTTACATACTTTATAGTGGAGAGCGGGGCAAAGTGGGCACCGTGACCAAATTTTCGTAATTAGGTTAAAAACAAAAACAGAAATTTTTCGGGAAACAGTTTTTATTGAAAAAAAAAGTAGAAACTTTTTCAAGAATTTTTTTTTTTTGGCCGAGGTGCCCACTTTGCCCCGCTCTCCCCTATATGTTGCATGTTCATTATTCATCTCGATTTTGCCCCCTTGTTACATATTCATGCTGCCAATCTATCATTCCATTCCGAGACGCGAAATAGTCGCTTAAAATTTCTCTAATATTGGCCGCATAAGCTACGCCGCTGTTTCGGTCTTCGACCACTTGATGTTGATTTGGAAATTGAAATTATTTCCTTCTACAGTTCGTAGATAATTGTGTAAACAAACTATAGCAAAAACATATTTTTTAATATTTTCGGGATTCGCAGCGATTGGCCTTCTGTACATCCCCCATTTATTAGATATGATTCCGAATGTGTTTTCAATGATACTTGCCCGAGAAAGTCGATAGTTGAAAATGTTCTTGCGTTCGCCTAGATATCGTCCTGGGTAAGGCCGCATCATATTTACACCAAGAGGGAATGCTTCATCACCCACAAAGAAATAAGGAATCTGAACATCGGTTCCGCTTAGTGCACTTGATCCTCGTGGGATATCTAACATTCCGTTTTCTACGTTCAAAGGGCTGTTCGAAAAAATCCCCCCATCGCTGTTTTTACCAATAGAGCCAATGTCCACCAGCGTAAATTTGTAATTGTGGTTACACACGGCCATTAGTACAATGCTGTAGCGCTTGTGATAGTTAAAATAAGTCGAACCCGAATTCGGCGGGCATTGTGCATCAACGTGCTTTCCATCAATCGCGCCAATGCAATGTGGGAAATTCCATAGTTTCCAGAAACCCTCCGCTATTCGAAGATAATCTTCACGTGACGGAGCTTTAACATATTGTAACTTATTGCATATGTTTCACCAGCAGAATGCTGGTGAAATTATGCTAGTTCGCGTGAGTACTTTGTCACGGGTTATGAAATTTGGAGCTCCTCTGGGAAAAGTTGAAAAAACCCTTAAATTACCCTAATACAGACTCGGATAGATTTTTCACTACCAGAGCTGCCTCCCTACGGATCTGGGATATGTCAAATTCGCTAGACAGCGATAGGTGCTATAGAGCTATCGTGCTGTTGAACTTGACTCACCGATACCGTTTTGATCAGATCTGGGATATGTATCACTCACCAGACTAGGGTAGATGCTATAGAGCTACCGTGCTGGATGAGATCAACGCACCGATACTGATATCTAGCTATGAATGATTCTATGTTAACTGAAAGATAAAGAAATTAATAAAACAAAATCAATTAATAAGAAAATAGAAACAAAGATCAGATTCCTGATAATTTGGATGATTATTAAATCATTTCCTTTTTATTTTAACATAAAAATATTTGTTTTTCTAAGGAATTTACTATTTTACAAAAATAATACAAAAAAATGCATAATGAAAGGAATTTTATAATGATGAAAAAGAGTAAAACTCTTTGAGAATATAATTTCTGATTACTTAACCTAATTTCTTAATTTCTACGCGCGCAGGCACAATGTGCCGGACTTTGTGTGTTATTTGAAATGTTTTTCTCTTATTTGAAATCTTTGATTTTATAGAAATACCGCTTTGGCTAAGACTATATTATTCTTTGCTTGAATTTAATGGTATAGTTGCCGCTTTGGCAACTATCCGAATTTATTGAATCTATTAAAACAACGTGGCCGCTTTGGCTCTTGCTATGCTCGAAATTTGAGGTTATGAATTGAGAAGCTAAGTGAACAGACGAGACGGTAGGCCGCTATGGCACGAATCCGCTCTAGCTATCGAAATGATTTTGAGTCGCACGGCCGCTTTGGCTCGAATACGCTCACGAGCCGTGAGACGCTCGCCTTTTATATTTGCGGTGACGTCATACCTGATGTTCTGATATGCGTGTGTTAGCTTGCGCGCTACGACGCTGCTCTATACCATGACATGTGAACGTATAGGTGTATCGCCTATACCATGTACGGTTCGGCTATTTGGCTATAAGCCGAACACGTTGCAATATACAGGACCAAGGATTCTTCCCAGAACATCACACGTCTCTTTGATTATTTGATGCGCGGTTGATTGCCCGATCCGGTAAGCAAACGCTACCGTTGGGACCTTATCTCCTCTAAGAAAACTGTGACATAATGATCTTATGATAATCTTGATGATAAGACTTGTTACAAGTGTGCCAATAATATTTGAAATTTGACAAATGTTTACCGTAATGTCAAAGCAACCCGTTGCTCCGGCTCCAACGCACGAGGACTTCTTTTAATTAACTGTGGATGAACCATGTTCATCAAGTTATTGAATGATGTCAGGTTCATGCGTGTATAATTTTTAAACATTTTAGAATCAGTTTTAATTTCTTGAAATAGATTATAATACGCCCCGTGTTCTTTTCTTCGCATATTGATAGGTCTAACCCAAACACGCTTTCGCATCTTGGCATTCTCTCTCGATCTGCGGCGTTTTACCAGGATTGCTCCCAAATTAACGAGGGCAATTAGAATCATGTCAAATTCGTCCATTTCAATAGCTTACATAATTATTTGTCTGACCTGAAATTTGCAGAATTGTCTTTCGTTTCATTGCGGCATCCCTTGTTTTCGTTGCATCAATAGTATATTGTGTAACAAGGGATGAAACAGTGTGAATGCAGGCCAGGGTGAAGTTGTCAGCCCGAAGCCGAAGGTGAGGGCTGACATCACCCGTGCCTGCATTCATGTTTCATCCCGTGTCACACACTATGTTTTTCATAACATCTGCAAAAAACTTCAGGTTTGAAATGAGGGACGAAAGCAGTTGCTTTCTGCCCACAGGGATGAAAGCAGTTGCTTTCTTCCCTGTGGGACGAAAGCAACGCAGCTTTCAGACCGCTAAAACATTGAAGTCGCGATTGCAGCGTACGTCACAGCTTTTCACGGCATTCGCATGAAATTAGCTTGTTTCGACTCGCTAAACAGGCACTGAAAGCTGCACTGAGAGAATTTTATAGGAGAGATTCCCATACTAGTATAGTAATTTTGTGACATACTTCCAATATGCCGATCGTTCCTATACTTTATACCAAATGTCACCATGAACATACATAATTTTCCATGAATATAAGAAAGTCATTCCTATATTTATGGTGACATTTGGTATACAGTATAGGAACGATCGGCATATTGGAAGTATGTCACAAAATTACTATACAAGTATGGGAATCTCTCCCATAAAATTCTCTCAGTGTGACGTTTCAGAGCAGATGTTATGAAAATGTTTAATTGTTCAATGAAAAGTGCTCGTTTGATAAACTTTCACCATTCAATAAGATATTTGTGAAAAATAATTCAGTGCAAGGTAATTTAGTAAGTATAATTATCCAAGCTATAAATTCAAAATAGAAGACCGACGAATCTGTGTATTTAATTTAAAAAAAATTATATTCAACTAAAATTTTGTGGGGTTAAAAGGTTTGTCTTCTGGTGACCACGTGTACAACCATCCGATGATGCACGAGGATGAGGGTTCGGATAACGTATATCATGGAGTACCTTTGAACGAAGAGAGAAATTTTGACGATCTCTTGATCAATATAGTGAAGAGCTATCCTCACCTTTACGACACCGCATCGAAAGATTATAGAGATGCAATTAAAAAAGAAAATTCGTGGGTAGAAATCTCAAAAATTTTGAACACGACTCGTAAGTACGGTCGAACCTTGCTAACTCGAAAACCTCCATATGAGATTCAGTCTGTTCACATGCGAAAACCTCTGTAATTCAAAGAAAAAACAGAAAATAACTCGAAATTTTCCGAATGTATAAAGGACCATTATTCTGACTCTGTGACTCGAGTTTAAAAATACCCGATACATATCAATATTTCATAAGTCCATGCGACGATCGACTTGCATATAATCTAAGCCTAACGTACGTAACGTTCAGCTCGACTTATAATGAATTTAATTATAGCGGAGGCTTGTTTCAATCGCTGGACTCGTCTGAGAGAGTCTTTCTCAAAAGAAAAAAAAAAGAGACAAGTGGAAACTAGAAGCGGGTGTGGCGCCTCCAATCGTAGAGGATTTCCATATTATAACTCGATGATGTACATCGAAAAATTTGTGAAGAATAGAAGGTGAGGGTCTGTTGATTCATGCTTTAAATGACAAGGTGTGGCTTATGAAACTGATTATTGTACTGATATGAATCATGGAATATGAATTGTGAAATTAAAGAAGAAGTTCAATTTTCAGCCACTAATTACGATGATATTTATGGAATAACTGTACTGGTTCAAAAAAAAAAAAAAAAAACAGAAAATTTTTCAACTTCATTACACTGAGAGAATTTATAGGAGAGATTCCCATACTAGTATAGTAATTTTGTGACATACTTCCAATATGCCGATCGTTCCTATACTTTATACCAAATGTCACCATGAACATACATAATTTTCCATGAATATAAGAAAGTCATTCCTATATTTATGGTGACATTTGGTATACAGTATAGGAACGATCGGCATATTGGAAGTATTTCACAAAATTACTATACAAGTATGGGAATCTCTCCCATAAAATTCTCTCAGTGTATTTATGAAATAATTGAATACAATATTTCAGCCCCATCACTAACATCAAAATTGAAAAAAAAAACAAATTCTTCCACTTGTTCTCCACGCGATCCTGAGAATCGGCTTGACTTTTCTAAAGTCCCGCAGAAAAGCGAGGAAATTTTAAATAAAAAAAGGATTTCGGTGGAAAATATTGAAAAGTGTTACGAAGATCAATCACCTTGTGCATCACCAACACAAAACGATTGTGATGATCAAATTGCGTCATCATCGAGAACACCTCCGGAACGTACCGATCTCTTCAAAACGCCGAATAAACCAAAAGGAAAATTCAACCCAAATTCACGCATCAACAAAGGACAGAAGCGAGGGGTTATTCACTCTCGAAATCAGCTGTACACCATGGTTCGAAATCAATTCGAAGTCTCTCGAAATCAAAATTAATTTATCGACACTTTACATGAAATCACTCGAAATCAGCTGAATTCAGCTGAAATCAGTTGATTTTGCCCCGAAATCAGCCGAAATCAGGCGAAATCAGCCGAAATCAGCTGAAATCAGCCTAAATCAGCCGCAACCGCTACGGAATCAGCTGAAATCACTACAAAACCGCTATACAATCACCTGAAATCACTACAAAACCGCTACGAAATCAACTGAAATCACTACAAAATCGCTACGAAATCAACTGAAATCACTACAAAATCGCTGCGAAATCAGCTGAAATCACTACGAAATCAGTCCGTAGTCTTCCGAAATCACCTTAAAATGATCCGAAATTAATTCCAAAATAACATGAAATCATAAGCAGTCAAACGTTTTAGAATTCGAGTCGTACAACGCTTCCGCATTACACTCTGCGCTGCATCGGTATTTTCGCAGGCACAGGCGCGAACCTAACGACTCGAGAACCGACGCGAGAGCTCGACGAAGTGACAAGTCAAACCGAGAGTCAAACGAAATCAAGACGAGGAATAACGAACATAAGACCACGAAAGCCATAAGGTAAGTTATTTTTAATAATCTTAATAAACGAATAAAATGCGAGTGCGAGAGTCTCGAGGAGGTTCCCCCTCGCCCCCTCGAGGTGCCCGCCTTCGTCTGGGCCGGTCTCAGCGGGAATAATCTTAGTGTTTCACGGACGCACGTGACATTGTTGTGGTTTGCAACAAAAATTCCATATCTTATCTAATAGTAAGGTAATAAGTTTTAAACAATTCGGGATACTACTACTGTTATTGAGTTTGGTGTTCTGTAATTGGTCTTTCTTTTGGGTTTTTTGAAAATGAATAAACAAAGAACAATCAAATAAAAACTCAATCACCTCGCAAATTATTACATCTACCTACATTTTCACTGAAGATCAATGGTCATAGAATGAAGACAGTGAACCTCGGAGTGAACATCTCGTTTAACGCGTCTTCTAAGCACTTGAATTTTTAAATTTGTTCAAATAATTGTTGTATCACAAAACCTATCCGTAAAAGTTTGAGAAAGGTGATTTTGCAATCAGTAAATAATCGTCGAGTCGGAAGATTCATTTTTGAGCTGGTTGAAGCACATTTATAATGGAAAAAAAAATCGATTTTTGCTTTAAAACAACTTCACCACTTTGTGTGCATGATCAGTGTAATAAACTTGAATTTCTACTTTTTCTATGAAATTTTGTCATGAAGTTGGTGCAGATTGACGTAGACTGATGTTTATTGAAGTGAAATAAATTTATTTAGATAATCCGTATAGTCGGTGGTTCTAATAGTTGGTATTGAGAGTTGGTTGGTCGCTTATTAGGTTACGAGATAGGTAGTGTGAAATGGGAATAAGTAGTTACGAAGTGAGTGGTTTTAGATTGGAATTGGTAGTGAGTAGTGGAGATGAGGCGTGGAAAAGGTAGACTCGGTTTTGAGAGGGGGTTTTGGGCGAGTTGCACATCCGGTGTCCGTGTGCAACTCGCGTGATTCTGGCGAAAAGCGAGGATCAGGTAATTTGATGATCAGGCGAAAGGAGTGATGGATCGGGTGGATGTTGGGGAAACGGAGTTGCGACGTAACACCCCCCCCCATTAGAGGGAACATAGGGGTGCAATAGCTATGTTACCATATGCGTAACATAAAGAAATATGTGTGATTGTACATAGTTTTGAATGTAATAAACTTAGTACTAGGTATGATCGTGTGAATAGTCAGTATAACATATTGCATTCTTATTTGGTATGATGTATGATAGTGGACCAAGCAATGTGGTATAAACCTTTATTTTAGTCCGATGGTACATATATGTATTATGTGTTGACTATGGCAGGATATGTATTATTTTTAAATTTATGGTTGCATCTTGATAATATTGGTAGTGAGATAGAGTGAGCTTATGGTCTAGGAGACATATAACAAAATGCTCAAGCGTAATGTAATGAGATAACAATGCGTATAAAGGTAATATTAATAGTGAAGAGTGTTGTAATTCTACTAATTCTACTCTCTTTTTACTATATAGTTACGTTAGATATAATCCTACTAATTATATTTCCTTCTTTTTACTATGCTTTATATATTTCATACATTTTTTTTTTTTTATTTTTTTTTTTTTTTATTTATTATTTATTTTTTATTTTTTTATTTCCCAATTTTTATCTACTTCTTATTCCATAGTATATCATTATCCTAATTTCATAGCTTATCATCTATAGATCTGTTTAGATCCACTTTCTAACACTAAACAATGCTGACATACGTATCGTTTATTCATTATATTTAGGCAATACCATTGACTTGTTTTGGATTTACTTAGAAACAATCTGTAATTTCCCTGATTTCCAGGGGATGTGTCTCAGTGTGTTCTATGGATAGAGTTTGCGGTTTAAATATTTTTATGTGTCTACTCAACGTTAATCGTTATCATCCCGTATATGTGCTAGTTTCAGTTTGTTGAGGTGGACAATTTTAGTTTTACTAGGTGTCAAGTAGATTTCAGCGTTTATTCCGTCAATTATTCTCTTAATTACATACGGGCCTTTATATTGGTCTTCGAATTTTGTGCGATTCTCATTTATTAAAAATACTTTCTGTCCGGCCTCAAAGAGGTGTTCATTGATTCTTTTATCATAATATGCCTTTGATTTCGATTTTGCGTCTTTCAAATTTTGTGCTGCCCTTTTACGAATTTCGGTTAGATTTGTTAGTAGGTCGAGGATAAATGTGTTGTATGAGTTTGTGATCGCGACGGTTGCTCGTAGGTCCGATGGCAGTCGAGCTTCTTTACCAAAAATTAGTTGGTGCGGTGTGAAATTCGTACCTTCGTGTATCGCGGTGTTATAACAGAAAATTGCGAAACGTACGTATTTGTCCCAGTCTTTGCCTGTTCTTGTGTAATGTTTAATGTGTTCGATGAGTACAAGATGGCTACGTTCGAGGGAGCCGTTGGATTGCGGTCGGTATGCGGTAGTCCTTACTTGTTTAATTTTAAATAATTTGCAAATCTGTTTAATCGTTGTACTCATGAAATTTTGGCCTTGATCTGTTAGTATTATTCGCGGTGCTCCGTAACGTGTAATGTATTCTTTTGTAAATGCCGTGCCGACTGTCTGGGCAGTCGCGTTAGGGAGGGGAATAGCATCTAGAAATTTTGTTAGGTTGCATTGAATTGTCAATAAGTATTGGTTATTTGATTCCGTCACGGGAAGTGGTCCTACTATGTCGAGCGCAACTTTATCAAACGCATCTGCCGGAGTATCCGTAATTATCATGGGCAGTCGTGTTTTGACTCGAACTAACTTCTTCCTTTGGCAACTGTCGCAGGATTTGATGAAATTTTGAATTTTAGTCTTTAGATTCGGCCAGTAGTACCTTTCCCTAATTTTGTTGTAAATTTTCGTTACACCTTGGTGGCCACCTAGCAGTGATTCGTGATATTCTTTAATGATCTCCCCGCGTACCGATACGTCGGGTATAATAGTTTCATTTGCACAAAGTGTGATTCTTACATTCGTGTCTCCGAAAATGTAATAAAATAGTTTCTTGACGATATTCCATTGGAGGACTTCTAATCCTGGGTTTGTTTTGGGAAAAGAAAATGCTTCAATTTTATACGTGTGCAACAGCTGTTTTAGTCTGATTAGAGTATCATAGAGTTCTTTTACGTCTATTCTGTCTGAGTGTTGGCTTTTGACTACGAGAGTCATAATGTACTTGTTTCTGAATTTTGATAAAGCTATTCCGCGTTTGCTGAGATTGTTGATAGTGAACGTCTCTTTTCGTAACATGTCTCTGTCTATTAGTTGTTTTGTCAGCTCGTCGTTCCACGCGCAGTCAGCTGGTACGCACACGGAGAGAAAAATCATGCTATTTCTACTCGTTAAAATACCGAGCCTTCTTAGCACGCCATCTTTTGATTTCAATACTCGTATACAGAGTATTAAATTCTTCTAGAGGTATAAGAAGGCAAAGCACGGCCTTTGTCAGTTTATCACTTCAGTTCTATGCTTCCATAGCAGAAGAAGCATGAGATATGGACTTCAAATACACCACGACGCTTTTCCTCTTGTCTTAAGGAATCCGGCGTTAAGGCTCTTGTGTCTGATTGGTCCAAAATTTCGCTTTATAATATAACCTCAAGAGCTCTAACGGCCAATTCCTTGGGCTCTATGTATTTGCCTCGTGGTGTGGAACCGAGAAACAAAAACACAGAGGTGCTGCTAGAACATCTTGCGGCTTATGAAGCAAACACGTAAACGCCGGGATTTTTCTCCACAGTACGTTACCAAGAGGTAATGAGAGGGGATGCGAGATGTTATGCCTTGCGTTCGCTAGACTTCGCAGCTCGTTGAAATAACAAGCTCTTATTCCAGATGGCGCGAGGAGCTATATCTTAATTTTTCTCTCCGTGCAGTGGGCAATATTTGCGCTTTTCATGAATATTCCGTCTTTGGATTCCGTCACGTTAGCCGTTGGTATTATATTATTTATATTGTCTATAAATTCATCGAAGCTAAGCGTATCTTTGTTTTGCTGCTGTGGGGGGGCCGGGGCACACTGCGGTCTTTGTTCGTACACCTGAATCATAAAAGGAGCTATGAATATTTTTTTTATCATCTCTTTGACTCTATTCCAGTCTAAGTTGTCTACTTCGGTGTCTAATTTCGTCATTGCTAGGTTATATATACCGGGAATATTCGGTGAAAGTTAACGATCCCCTTCCTACGGCCTAACCAACACAGGCGCGCACCGCGTACTTGAGACTCGACGGGCGGGGCTAGGCAGCCAGTGGTGCTTCTACCGAATCTTCCGCGTTCGGCCGAGTCCGCATAGCCCATCCGCACTAACTCGATAAATACTATAGCCCATCCGCGCTAACTCGATAAATACTTAATTTAAAAAGCAATTATCACACTGAACACGGAAAAGAATGAACTCGAATAAAATGAATTCGCCTGATATGAACATTTATTTTCAAAATTTATCAACGAATTTAAAATCAAATATCAATTAATTGGATTTAGGTATTGATTATCAGTGTTGAGGATCGATATTTGAGACCAAGTGGAACAGGTAAGTGGAGGGTAAATCATTGAAGAAAACATCGTCAAAAATTGGTTTATTTATTGATTTATTTATTTATTCATTTATTTTCAGAACTCGATTTTATTCAAAACATCTGTTAGGAATACTAGCTAGTATTCAATCTAATAAAAATTAAGAATTCGTGAGAAAGTTTTCAGTATTTGTGTCAACTTTAGTTTAATAATAACGTAATGAATCATTTGATCAGAGTACAATGCAGAGAATAAATCCATCGCGGATAAGGCTGCCACCCACAGGCCACGTCCTCAGGTCTGGAACAGAAAAACGAAATTTATCAACGATTACTGGTTAATCGAGGGATCCATTGCTGTTGAATTATGGTGTACGCACAAACTTATCAGAGATTGAATGCTTGGGAATCGAAGAAAGGCTACCGATGAGCCACTGTCGAACGTAGTATACTTTCACTCAAACCATTTTTGTCTCTCAACGACTACTTCTATCGGAGACCTGAGTGCTGACATGTACCTCAGCGAGGCTTCATAGCGTACGGAGGGGCTTTGTCGCAGGAGTTTGTAGTTCGTCGTGAATCAGGTGTCTGAGAAGAATAAACTCATACTCGTTGAAGAAGATGTTGCCATCCCAGGACATCGTTACTTCCTCTGAAACAGCAAGGCGAGAGTATAACTGACTATCATGAGAATTTATAAGTCTTGTAAGTCTTTTGATGTCCGTTAACTTTGTATCCTACGTACCCAATGACTGATCGCCCGCTAACTCTTGAGGAGAAATATCGCCGGCGTCGTTGTCCAAGCTGACCTCAGGCAACAGACTGCGAAGAGTGATCGAGAACCAAGCAGGGATCGAAGAAGCGAGAGCTAGCAACAGCGTCAGCGAGGCTTGGCAGCGTACGGAGTAGCTTCGTTGCAAGGGTTCGTAGCCCGTCAACGATATTCATCGAACATTTCTTACTCGTCTGACGACCATTCATCGTTCATGTCTCATAGCAGGCGAAGAAACCTCGTCGCAGATTTTCCCAGTGCGACGAGGCAGCGTACGAGGAGCTTCGTTGCCAGGGTTCGTAGCCCATTGACGATATTCATCGAACATTTCTTACTTGTCAGACGAGCATTCAACGTTCATGTCTTGTCGCAGGCAGAGGAGCTTCGTCGCAGATGTTCCTAGTGCGACGAGGCAGCGTACGAGGAGCTTCGTTGCCAGGGTTCGTAGCCCGTCGACGATATTCATCAAACATTTCTTACTCGTCTGGCGACCATTCAACGTTCATGTCTTGTCGCAGGCAGAGGAGCTTCGTCGCAGATGTTCCCAGTGCGACGAGGCAGCGTACGAGGAGCTTCGTTGCCAGAGTTCGCAGTGCGTCGGTGAGCATTTTATATCAAATTTTTATGCGGCAAGGCTTCGCCAGAGTCCAGAGAAGGACTGCATATCGTCGACGTGCTACAAACGCTTGCAACGAAGCTCCTCGTACGCTACCTCATCGCACTACAAACTCCTGCGACAAAAGCCCCTCTGCACGTTATGAAGCCTCGCTGAGGTACATGTCAGCACTCGGTCTCCGATAGAGGTAGTCGTTGAGAAATAAAAATGGTTCGAGTAAAAGTCTACTACGTTCGACAGTGGCTCATCGGTAGCCGCTCTTCGATTCCCAAGCATTCAATCTCCGATAAGTTTGGACGTACGCCATAATTCAACAGCAATGGATCCCTCGATTAACCAATAATCGTTGATAAATTTCATTTTTCTGTTAATAAATAAATAAATCAATAAATAAAACAATTTTTGACCATGTTGTCTTCAATGATTTACCCTTCACTTACCTGTTCCTCTTCGTCTCAAATATCGATCCTAAACACTGATAATCAATACTTAAATCCAATTGATTGATATTTGATTTTAAATTCGTTCATAAATTTCGAAAATGAATGTTCACATCAGGCAAATCCATTTTATTCGCGTTCATTCTTTTCCGTGTTCAGTGCGATGATTGCTTTTTAGGTTAAGTATCGAGGTGGGCTATGTGGACTCGGCCTAGCGCGGAAGATTCGGTAGAAGCACCACTGGCTGCCTAGCCCCGCCCGTCGAGTCTCACGTACGCGGTGCGCGCCTGTGTTGGTTAGGCCGTAGGAAGGGGATCGTTAACTTTCACCGAATATTCCCGGTATGTTCGTCCCCGCAAATGCTTCGTAGCGTTTTAAAACATGCTTCTAGTGTCTCGTAAGTTGTCTTATCTCCGTCTTCCTCTCTTGTTATTAAATAAAACACGAATCGATCTTCATGACTTAGGGCTCCTACTCCGCCTACCTGCGTATTAAAGCTTCTCAATCTATCTATTTGACCGAATCTTAGTTTAAATTGTTTTCCCAGTCCTTTTCCCATTACATAGTCCTGTGCTGCACAGTGCACCAATGAATATGTTACGGGTGCTCTAAATATGTCATCGGCGATTTCTTGTATACCGACTGATTTGGGGGACTGCTTAGTTCTTTGATATGTACTTTCGTAATCGGTGGTACTGGCATTATCTGTACTGTCTGAGACCGTCGGGTCTTCTGCTGATGACTCTATTAATTTCTTTTCAGAGTTTGAGATTGCCTTAGAGTCTGTGGGGTTTTGTATGTCCAGCTTCGATACAGGGTTACGTTCGTGAACTTGTGGTGCTAGTGTATCCGAATCGTTATCTGTCGATGTGAGGATAGCTGAGGGAGTGTCTGATATCGGAGCGATCGGGGGTCCCGTAGGAGATCGGGTGAAGCTTTTTGTCGTGGGTTTACATGATTTGTCTCTGATTCGTACGTAAGGTAATTCGTGTGTCATTGAGTTATTAATTTTGCAGATGTTGATTTTGATGTCGGAATCCTTGAATACATAGTGAATCATACGGCTCACCATATCCCAGTCAAGCTTATCTAAACCGCAACCGAGTTTCGGTATCGAGAGTGATTTCTTTTTATCTCTAATTAACGCCGTCTTCAACTTCACTAAAGTGTTGTACATTATTTCGTTTGTTGGTTTGTCGAAGTGTCGTTCTTTTGTAACTAAATTGTAAATTGTGCATCGGGGGTACTGAACTATAATGATGTCTGTTACTTGTGGATTCATTGATTGCAACCTTTTGCGCTGTATGAGTCCGTTCCTTACCATCTGGGCCGCGATGTTTCGTGACGTTTTACAGTCAGCTGAGATACAGTGGGCTAAATTGTATTTTTGCTTTAGTAGATCTCCGTCTATTTCTCTGATATTCCTATTCTGTGTCAGGGAAAGGAAATCTAAGTCTTTAAGGAACTGCCTGTACGATGGTGTGGAACCTGGGGATTTGTTAGTAGATGTACCGGCTTGCGGCTCGCGGGTTGAATCTTGTAACTTGACTCCGCGTTTCTTATCTATTTCTGCGTTGTGCGGGTCTTGTGTAGAGTCTGTAGTAGATTCGCTGTTTGACTTGGACAATTTCCTATATATTATTTTACGTTTATATACCGAGGTTGTTGCCGTTTTATTTGATTGGTCTTCAGTCTGATTGTCAGTACAACTGTTCTGGTTGGTAAAATCGGTTTTCACTCGGTTCTTTCTTTGTGTTCGGATAGTAGACGAGTCCGTGTGTCTTTTTCGTTTAGGTAGTCTCACTTTAACTGGAATAGTTTCCACGTCCGACTCATCTGTCGAGTCAGGGTAGTCTAGTTGTTTCGTCAATTTCTTTCGTCGCGCGGGGTTACCTGAGGATTCAGTCATTCGGGATCGTCTGAGCGGTTTTATTGTTTCATGTTTTCTACCGTGAGTTATTTCTGTATCCGAGTCTTCTGATGACCACAGGATTTCCTGTGAGGGAAATCCCATTGATGTTCCCTGTGTCTTTGGCATTTTGATTGGTGCGGGATTTGTCGAATTGTCGGTATCTTGTCTAGGACGCCGTGGGAATTGATGTGCTATTTTTCTGCGTTTATTTATTTCGGTTTCCGCGGTACCTGACTCTGACCGAAGGCGTTTGCCGTCTATGGGTAAGGCTTGGATTACCTCGGGAGGAGGGTTCCTTGATAGTGCGTCTGCGTTTGCATTTGTTCTTCCTTTTCTGTAAACTACAGTGTACGTATATTCGTCAAGTATTAATCTCCATCGCAGTAGACGCGATGTCGGGTCCTTGGTGTTACTTAACCACAGTAGCGGTTTATGGTCTGTTACGAGTGTAAATTGCCTTCCGTATAAATATGGTCTGAAATGTTTTACAGCGGCAATGATAGCTAATAGTTCTTTGTCAGTTATTGAGTAATTAATCTCCGCCTTTTGAAGGGCTCTTGATGCATAGGCTATTGGTAAGTCCTCACCAACTTTACCTTGGCTAAGAACCGCACCGATGGCAAAATTTGATGCGTCCGTTGTCAGTACGAAGGGTTTTGTAAAATTCGGATATTGTAAAATGGGTTCCTTGCAAAGACTGTCCCGTAAGGTTTCGAATGCCGCTTGGTGTTCGGATGTCCAAAGAAAAGAAATATTTTTCTTCAACAGGTTATTTATAGGTTTCGCGATTCTAGCTAGATTAGGGATGAACCTACGATAGTATCCGATTAGTCCCAGGAATTGTTTGATTTGTTTAGCATTCCTAGGGATCGGGTAATTCTTGATGGCTACTATTTTATCAGGATTTGGTTTCACTCCATCCTGAGCAATGATATGGCCTAGATATGCTACCTCCGTTCGTAGGAACTCACATTTTTCTGGTTGAAGGGTTAGTCCTGCGTTTGATAGCCTTTCCATTAACTTTCTGAATCTTACCGCGTGTTCTTCCAATGACCTTGCGTAAATAACTATGTCATCTAAATGTACGAAAATCTCGTTGCCTTGCAATCCTGTGAGCACCTGGTCCATAAGGCGTTGGAAAAAGGAGGGCGCGTTTTTCTGGCCAAAAGGCATTCGGGCGTACTCAAAGTGTCCATGCGGTGTTGAAAAGGCTGTTTTAAGTGTGTGATCGGAATGCATAGGTATTTGGTGAAACCCCGAGGCCAAATCAAGTGTTGTGAAATATTTCGCGGATCCTAGTTGGTCCAGAATGTCTATAATGTTTGGTAGGGGGTATGCATCTCCTATGGTTTTTTCATTCAATTTACGGAAATCAATTACCATGCGCCATTTTTTATTACCTTGTGCGTCTGGTTTTTTCGGTACGACCCAGACAGGTGAATTGTAAGGAGACGTGGAATGTCGGATAATGCCCTGATCGAGGAGTTTAGTCACTTGTTTTTTAATTTCGTCTTTGTGAACCTGTGGGTGTCGGTATTGTTTCGTGTGTATTGGTATGTCATCTGTAGTTGGTATAATGTGACTGACTACTTGGGTGTGCCCTAGTTTATCACCCGGTAAGAAAAATAGGTGATTATATTCAGTTTTGAGATCGATTATTGACTGTTTTTCCTCTTCGTTTAGGTGATCTAGTCTTAGGTTTTCTCTAAGGGTGTCCAGGCGTTTCGCATCATGATTAGTTGAGGTTTGAAGTATCTGTAGGTTTTTATCAATGTTAGTGCCGCGATGGTCACGTGTAACCCGATTTGCTTCGCTGTAAGCTATGTGTGAATCTGTGTTTGCTGCAGGTTCGTCTACCTCTTCTAGAGTTACTACAGGTCGTCCTATGTCTACAGCTGTTTCGCTGCAATTTATGGCATAAGCATATGCCAAACCTCGTCTATTCGTCACGAGAGCATTGCCTAGTAGGATATTTGGGCCTAAGTCTAATTTGTTAATTATTCCTGCTTTTGGTGACAATTTTGTTACTTTCAACGCTATTACTACCGCAGTTCGGGCAGGAATTGATATGATATCCTCATTAAAAATTCTTAGTATTCTGTTGTTGGGAGAGGTCACCGTATTCGTTGGAAAAGAAATTGTAGCGTCTTCGTTACGTAAAAATGTCATGCCTAATATCCCTGCCTCTTTAATGGGAAATGAATCATCTACTATATGGAACTCGTGGGTATTGTTCCCGACTTGGACATCCATTGCTCCCAAAGTCTCTGTTGTGTCATCTGTAATGCCTATTATTTTGATTTTGTCGGGTCGCATACGTGTATCATCTTTTACCGCGCCGCGCTTTATTATGTTTATATCGGCTCCAGTGTCAAGAAGGAATGTAGTGGTTTCGTTCATGAGTTGCGCAGTTGATACCTGAGTCTTGGGCGTGTGCAGAGAGGACGTTGTTAATACTCGACAAGTGTCGACATGAGCACCGTGATTTCGATAAGATAACGGAATTCTACCTGTGTTTTGTGAGAACATTTGATTGGTTTCAAAACATATAGTCATATTTTCGGATCGTAAAAAGCCTGCGCTTAAAATTCCGTCTTCTTTAATCGGGAATGAATTATCTACCAAATGGAACTCATGCCGTGTTCCGAAAAATTCCAGATCGATACTTCCTAGAGTTTTTACAAATCCTTCACCTATTCCCCAAATGTTTCGCGTGTCCGTTGGTGTAAAACGAGTGTCTAGTGAGATGACTCCGACTTTAATTACGTTAATATTCGCACCCGTATCTACTAAAAGTGAGGCAGTTTTTCCCCGAATTTGCTTTGATTCAATGACAATTACTGGTGAACCGAGAAGTGATCTTCCATCATGCCCGGACGCTCTTCGTCGACTCGGGATGTCGCGGCGTCCGTGCGAAATTCCCGCTGCTCGTTTAAATCGTCATTAGTTTGTACTGCGTTACCGCCTACCGCAACATTTATCTGCGCGTTTCTTTGCTGATTGGATACGTGCTGTCCATAATTTCGGCTATTATAGTTACGATTGCTGCCATTAAATCGGTTGTCCGGTCGTCCGCGTGGATTATCATTCCATTGTCGGTTATATGGTTGCGCGTTACCTGGTCCGCGGTTGTTCTGTTCGCGTTGATTGTATTGTATATTCTGAGGATTGATACTGGGAATGGTGGATGGGGGATTTCTTTGATTCTGTGGTTTCCGCACGCGGCATTCGTCAAATGTGTGACCAATTATTTTGCAAAACGTGCAGTACTTGCCGGCACGTTCTCTGGGTCCACAGATGTCAATGGTATGGCCTGACCTTTTACAATAATTACAGTAGGGCCTATCTTGAGACTCTGGCCTCGGATTGCGTTTTGGATAATGTTTGCTGACATAGTCTGGCATCAGGTTGACCTCGTGAGACGGTCTTAAGGTTTTTCTTTCGTCTACGAACTTTTCAAATCGTATTGCTAGATCTATAGCTTCGCGTAATGTGCCCGGCTTTTCGTAAGTTACTCTTATGTCGAGCTCGTCTCTCAAACCTTTCATGAATGATCGACCAGCTAGATCTTTTATGAATTTATTTGTCATAACGACGAGCTCTGGATTATCTGAATTTCCGGAGATTTCTAATGCCGTCTCGACGAGTCTTTCCATCCGCATGCCGTATTCTAATACACTCTCGCCCCGGTTCTGCACTGCTCGCGTGATTTGCGCCTGTACGTCCGGTAATAACTCCTTCGGCTTATATGCCCGCTTTAAGTCTTTTAATAGGTCATCCAGCGATGTTAAACTCGTTTTTTGTATATACTTTTCTGCGGCGCCTTCGATTTTTAGGAATACGAGATTTGTAAATAGTGGCAAATCTCGCGCCTGAATTGATTGTTTAATTCTTTCGACTTTTTGAATAAATGAATTTACTGGCATGTTAGTGCCATTGAAATTTGGTATTAGACTTATCACCGCTTGCAGTGACAGATACGGGTAGTTAGTGTTCCCGGCGTTAGACTCTTCACCTTGAGACATTTTTACTATAATTCCTACGCTTATAATAACATATCTAAGACTTACAGAATGGTGAGCACTACAAACGTTGATCCGCTTAGCTGCATCCCCAGGTTGCAGTTGAGGAATATGATGAATCCGGAATGGGTCTGCGCAGGGTGAGACGTGTCCAGGGGTCGCAGAGTCGACACTTCGCTGAGCCTTCGTAGATTCGTAGATTATTTCTTCGTAGAGATTCGTAGATTAGTAGATTCGTAGATTATTTTCTTTGTAGAGATTCGTAGATTATCGAAACAAGGGTGCAGAACGAACGGTAAGAGGAAATTTTAAGATGTGCACGATATCAGTGTAACTCGATAACTATAGAACTGTTCACTTTTTAAACCGTCTATACGTCTTGTGTATGATTCACTGATTTGGGCGATAGATACATAGTCCTTGAGAAGTTGTAATTTTCACTTCAAGAAGAAAGGTTTCTGCTTCTACCAGCTGTGACGTAAATCAGGAGTTTCGCTAGGATTGTAGCTTTGTTGAGTTCTATGAGTTCGTACCTCGTTTTTACATCCAAGGATAACCGGTTTTAAGTGGTAGACGATTTTTGCACTATAATAGACCGGTAAACGAGGGGTTCCGCTGCCACCAATTTGTAATGTCACAGTGGAGGTAGGTGGTGGAAGTTGGTGGAAGTTGGTGTAGATTGACGTAGACTGATGTTTATTGAAGTGAAATAGATTTATTTAGATAATCCGTATAGTCGGTGGTTCTAATAGTTGGTATTGAGAGTTGGTTGGTCGCTTATTAGGTTACGAGATAGGTAGTGTGAAATGGGAATAAGTAGTTACGAAGTGAGTGGTTTTAGATTGGAATTGGTAGTGAGTAGTGGAGATGAGGCGTGGAAAAGGTAGACTCGGTTTTGAGAGGGGGTTTTGGGCGAGTTGCACATCCGGTGTCCGTGTGCAACTCGCGTGATTCTGGCGGAAAGCGAGGATCAGGTAATTTGATGATCAGGCGAAAGGAAGTAATGGATCGGGTGGATGTTGGGGAAACGGAGTTGCGACGTAACAGAATCATGAAATTATCTTTTCAGAGAGAAATCATATTTTTTGAAATTCTGTATAATTTTAGAGAATGTTATCAACAAAAAAGTGCATAAAAAGGTGCTTTTATCAAGACGAGTTGAGAGTTAATTTCAAATACAAAAATTTGTATCAGCAATATTATAATCAAGATTGAAGTTCCTTTGAAAATAGCTAGAACTTGGAAAAATATTTCTTAAAGAATATTATGGCGCGGGTTGTACTTTATTATTATACGAGATAGTACAGAAAAAATAAACAAAACACATGCTGAAATTCCGCGAATTTGTCTTAGAATTATTATTTTTTTTAATCCATTTTAAAAATGTGTTTCTCTCCATATCTCTCTTTGATCTCAGTCTACGAGTCTCGAATACAAAAAAAGGCTTCACAGCACCATTCTACATGCAATTCTGAAAAAAAACATACCAACATATTTTTGTTGCACATAAAATTAAGGAAATGACTTGAAAACTACGAAATCGCAGTAGATGTGTAAATAAAATAATACAATTCTTCACTATCGTGATCATACTTGGATATACCTGTATAAATTGTTAGTTAGTTTTTCAGTCTCAACACGAAAATCAAGGATCAACTTCGATTGTAGATCTCTCGAATGGGGTGAAGAAGATGGAGTCTCGAGAAAACGAAAACTTTCTGCAGCAAAACTTCTGGGAAAAGCTGGAAAATGAATTGGGAATATTCATACCCATGTATTTGAAGAACATCTTACGCTTGAACAATTTGGCCAATGTCTTATCGTTTAGACATATCACGGAGGACACATTTCCGTTACTGGAAACGTTCGCACGCGATACAATGCATCTCTTGCTTGAACCGAACTGCGACAAAAAGGACTACTATGGGGTATTTCATCTCATCCCGGATAAATTCCAGTTCCTTCTTGGAGACAAGGTTTTAATACAAGAATTGGTAGAGTACGTGAAATCGCGTCCTTTGGATTACTTTAAACTCAAGTCGGACAGTGCTCACAATCAGTCCTCAACTCAGTTGAAGAAATCCACCCGACCAAGTAAACCACGCATAAGGACCTCTAAAGAACAAGTATCGGATACGGAGCACTCGTCGATCGAAATTAATTCGGAAAAAGGGAAGTTAGCAAAGCTTGTCGAGGGGTTCTTAAAGTCTTTGAGAGCGGACGAAAATATTAGTGAAGACATCAAAACAGGATTATCAGCCGACAATAAGCCATCTATCGAGGTATCAGTAGTCGAAGAATACGATGGCGAGAATCTTCCAGCAAGCTTTACCTATATTGCGAAGATTCAATGTCCACTTTGTCAAAGTCATCATGTTCAACTCACAAAATGTAGTACCGATGATAGTCAGGCGAAGAGATGGATCATCTCGAACTACAAGAGACACGTGACAAGTCATTTCCAGTCACGATCTACGAATAAAAAGCGAACGACTCCCCGTGGGATTCCCTTGGCCAAAAAATTGTGTACCGTTCCAAATCGCAATACTGTTCATGACATGTTAACGGCTGCAGCGAATCGAAATAGTACATCAAAGATTGGCGCGGTCTTACCTTCTACAAGTTCTACCTTGAGTTCCTCACTCGGTTCTCCAGTTGATTCAAACGTATTGAGGACCCACAAGGATAATGAATATCAACTGATATACGATGATTTCGTTGACGTTGACTCTTCTAATACGGAGGTCTCGACGGAGACTCTCGCCGAAACCAATACGATTGAGCTCGGGACTGAGATCACAGACGCGGTACTCGTCACAGTAGAATCCACGGTCGGTTCCGATAAGTGTACAGAAGATCAGCAGCAGGGGGAAGATCAACACGGGATGATTGCAGAGCGAATTGTTCCAGAGAAAGTTCGAATGAACCTATGACAGCTCTAACTTCTACACAAGCTTCCAGCCAAGCTTCTACCGTAACCAGAAAACCAAAAACAGCTTTTTCTACGACAACTTCTGATGTTTCAAAAGACAGCCGCCTAGCTCGCAGAAAATGAAGACGCTTCAATTCTGTAAGCAAAAATCAAACGCGCATCACCAACTATTTTCCCTTATTGAATCAAATTGAAATGCAGTTGAAACGAATGGACGATTTGAAGAATACATTGAGCAGCTCGATTTTCTCCCGAGATCAAACATTCCCTTTACAGACTGCGAAAGACTCGAAGTTACACGACGGATTTGTTGATCTCCAATCCAATACAGCCTTGGATAAATCGGTTAGAAAACCGAGCAATTTCTTGAAAACAATGATGGAAACTGCTGTTACACAAACCAATAAAAGCGAAAACACGAGTAACCGAGGAAATAGGTACGATGCTTCTGTGAAACTATTTTGCACTTATTTATTTATGATTGGTGGCCGCATGCTGTACGAAACGTTGTGTGCGAATTTACCGCTACCAAGCCTCAGTACGGTTAGCCGAATAATGAAAAGTACTGGGTGTGTCATTTTAGAAGGAGAATGTCGTGCCAGAGAGTTGAAAATGTTTTTGGAAGCTAGAAATTTTCCCGCACACGTATGGTTGAGTGAAGATGCAACGCGGATCACTGGACGAATCCAGTATGATCCAGATTCCAATCAACTTGTCGGCTTTGTTTTGCCTTTGAACGATGATGGCATGCCTACGCAATTCAAGTTTATGGCTACCTCTGCAAAGGCAATACAAGACCACTTCAATAACGGAAAAGTTAGTAGTCTAGTGTATGTAATAATTGCACAACCCATAGCCGACAATGCGCCCTCTTTTTGTTTGTGTTTGTACGGCACAAATAACAAATTCACTGCAGTCGATGTGATTAAACGCTGGCGTTATGTCACACAAGAACTTCAAAACTGCCGTATAAAAGTAATGGGCATATCATCTGATGGTGATCCTTGACTATTAAAAGCCATGCGCGCCAAATCCAAAATGGGAGAATGCAATAAACAAATTCAATCGGAGCCAAGGATATCTGAAAATCAGCTATCGATGAAATCATTTCATGCGGAATTTCTACCAGAAGTGATTCTCATTCAAGATACAGTTCATATCGGTACCAAGCTTAGAACAAGGCTCCTCAAGCCATCAATCGTATTGCCAATAGGAAATCACGTAATTTCGTTGAGTCATTTAAAAATAATTATGAATACCATTTGAAAAGACAAGCATTGCTTGAATCAAAAAGATCTTTCTCCTAAAGATAAAATGAATTTCTTGTCTGTCGAAAAGATCAGTGATCCAAAAGTATCAGTTTTATTGAAGCAGCACGTGCCCGGTAGTGAAGGAACTGCAGCATATTTGAAAATGATGCATTTGTCAATTGATGCATTTCTCAACAAAAATATAGGTCCATTAGAGAGGATCTACAACATTTGGTTCCCCGTTTTCTTTCTACGATTGTGGCGATCTTGGTTGGTAAATTCTCCAAATTATTCTGTCACTGAAAACTTTATTACATTGAACGTCTATCTGTGTATAGAATTGAATGCACATGGCCTATTGAATGTGATAGCTTCTTTGAAGCAGACAAGTGATCCTGAACTTTTTTTGCCATGGTTGTTCAGCAGCCAGCCTTGTGAAAGTTTTTTTCGTTCTTTGAGATCATTGAGCTCCACCTTCTCAACTGTGGTAAACTGTACTCTTTTGGATACAATTCAGAGAGTACAGAAGATTCAGTTACAAAACGATATAGCGAATAACGAACAATCAAATTTTGATTTCCCGCGAGTCAAAAAAGCACGATCCTCTACCGGGGTTGTCGACGGTAATAATATTGACATAGATTATTCCAGAATTCTTCCAGGATGTACTGCTATAGAAGAAACTATAGAAAAAGCCAAAAATGACGCGTTCACGCTAGGTACTGATCTTGGAATGAAGTTAAATTTGTCTGACTGTGATACCCTTGCCGTTAAAAATGTAGATATTGGTTTGGAGAATGAGGAACAGGATGACGAAGAACCAGATGTTGAATTAATTGGTGATGAATCGTCTGAGGACGCTGCAGCGAGTATGGAATTAATTCAAGATCTAACCAAACTCAGTGGTATCGACGGGGGCCTGGAGTTTCGAGATTATACCCAATATGCCGAAAAGCTAAATCCTAAAAGTTCATTTACTATTGTAACTGATGCCAGCGGCAAAGAAATGATTGTGAGAAAATCGTCGCTATGCTGGCTGTTCAATAAGAATGCAACTTCCTTGAGCAGTGACAGGCTTCAACGAGTCCGCGAGTCAGAGTTCAACAAATATGACAAAAATTTGAGCCGAAATTCTGATGTACATTTTGCTAAAAAATGTGACGAAATCAGCATTGGGGATTGGTGTTTATTCCGAAAACTCAATAATGATGGAAATCTTATTGGACTCGTTCTAAGTTTTGTTTACATTGAAGGTAAAACATGGAAATCGAGTGAATACTCAAATGATTTCGCACAAATTAAGGGAAATAAAAAAAAGATAGGAGTGCTTTGTGATTGGTACAATTTTAGTTCGGAGGGATACCTTCGTAATGAGCTGGTGGGAGTACATGGTTATATCGATATTACAAACTACATATTGACTCTTTCCGCTCCCACTATCAAGGCAAACGGATTTCAGTTGAGCCCTGAAGTTTTGGATACACTGAAAACACAGATTTAGAGGAGGAGGGCCCTTGTTTTCGATTTATGTGGCAGCCTCATAGAATTTTTATTGTTCTTTTTTCATTTTTATAATTTTTTTTTATGTGAATACTAACCCCCGAATTCATCTGTATTATTCTCATTGGCTGAATTCGCATTTCATAATTTATTTACTGGAAACCGTTGTGAAAAGTATTAGAATTATTTCGTTTCGTTTTGTTAGCATAGGTATATTTCTCATTAGTCCACACATTGTTTGTGTACTGCGTACTCAAATATCATTGGTTCGTTTAATAAAGAACTATGAAAAAGTAAGATCATAAATTGACACTAAACAATATACTGATCTCATCAATAAAAAGTACAATTATCTTTATGTTATCTATAAATATGTATATTATTCTACTTCATGAGTACCTATATTACCTACTGCATTTTTTTCCTATATATTATATTATTTCTTTAGATATTGATATTAAACGTGCAATACAAATATAAACATAAATATACTACAAATATAATTCAAAGTGATAATTACAATAATCCGTGTTTTTTTTTTGCCTACTCCCTCGCTCCTTTTTGTCTGGAATTTTTTCGCGCCCTTGCATGTATCTTTACTGTTTGGTTAGTTTTGAAATTTGGAATAAGTGTTATACTGGATATAGTCTGATAGTGTAACTCGGACGACAAAAACTAACATAATGTGAGCATGAATCGCATTATTTGAGACATTATTTTACCTTTTATTCTTTTGAATAAAATTGTGAAATTCCATGAAATTAGTTGAAATCTCTGAGTCTGAAATCAACTTATCTCACTTTCAAGCAGCCGGAAATCATATTGAATTCACTAAAAGTACCACGACATCATATTGTAATCAGTATAATATTTCAGGATATCAATTTGAAGTCACGCGAAATCACTTAAAATCTGAGAAATCGTGCGTAATCAGCTGAAATCAACCGAAATCATCCGAAATCATATTAAATCACTAAAAACCACTGGAAATCAACCGAAATCGGTCGAAATCGTCTGAAATCGTCCGAAATCGTCCGAAATCATCCGAAATCGAACGAAATCGCCCGAAATCATCCGTATTCATCCGAAATCATTAAATCACCTGTACACCCAAAATCGGAGTGAATAGCCCCTCGGACAGAAGCGGGTGAATTCTGATACGGATCTGTTCGAAGAATCGTTTATGAAGCTGACTAATACCGTAACAGAACATTTGTTATCAAAGCAGACTCCTGAAAAATCTACGAATGATCAGGACGATTCATTCTGCGATTTAATTCGTGCTGAATTTAAACGAATGGACGATAACGTTAAACAGATAAAAAAAGGGAAATAATGGGAATCCTGTGGAGAAAAGAAATAGGAGAATGAACATTAAACATATATATAATTATGTAGTAACTCAGTTACCAAGTTAGGTACTATCTGTTTCACGTTATCGCCCATTCATTTTAATTTAGCATGAATTAGAAAAATTTGAAATGGGTCGCTGCGAGAGCATTTTCATTTTTTTTTTAAATTTTCAATCTTCTAATTTCCCGCGCCGTCTGAAAGGATTCTTACATTTATCCTAGAAGCAAAGATTCTAGTCGAGAAAATAATAAAAAATAAATAATAATAAATAATAATAATAGTAAATCGAGATGAATTATTATGATACCATCAGTCTTTACTTTTCAGTTTGTAGTCTAATAAAAAATATGTTGTTATATGTTTGAATTACGCATTACCATTTCTTTTCACATCACTTTAAGTGCATACTCTCGCTGGTGAATTGTTAATAAAGCAAAACCCGTTTAATAATTGTAAAAATGTTCTTGCCTGCTAAGTACTATGATAGGATTATTTATTTTTTTTTTCCACAGGTATCTCAGCATAGCTGAGGTCCCAAATACACTTAAATAGGATTACATTATATTACTAGGATAAGTAGATCGAAACGTAGGAGTCATCAACTCGTCGGTAGGTATTGATTTATGAAATGAAATATCAGGTTTATCGCATTTTGATCGCATCCGCTGAATTAAATAATTCGTTTGCGACTTATTTAATTATTGTATTCTTTTTCGTCAAGAATTCAGTAAATACTGCGCTGCTCTCTCCGCGTTTGACAATCCGTCTAACCTTCAAAATCTGCTGGACCATGTTTTTGGTAGCAAAACCATTAATACGCATTAATGGGTCATTTGCTTCATTATTACCAATATCAATTAATGAATTGATCATTCAATTAATTATTCCATCATTTGATACGCGATTATTTTTCCGCTTGCGGTGTGGCACGTTTGACGGTACCTACATATACATAACGCTATTATGCTTTCTGATTTTCATGTGGGTTTGAATTCCAGAAGCCGTAAGCAGAATGCAGAAGCATAGCGCATGCCCTGTCGCGAAAGTCCAGAGTTCTGTGCGCATGCTCTATGCGTCTGCATTCTGCTTATGGCTTCTGCAGTTTTATGTGCTTCGGCCTTTACAGTTCAAACTACACATGCCCAGTAATGATGACAATTCACACTGCTGGCTAGGATGTTATCGGAAGCCTGAGGTTTCTGTAGTAGGCTCATTTGTAGATTTTGTTCCACACAGGACCAACAAGCTTGATGGGTAGACCAATGTTTCTGGATTTTTACTTTCACAAGCCTATAGAATAATCCGATGAATTAGTTATATGAAAGAATGTTGTCATGTAGCGGCGAAATCAACTGACAACAAATAGTTTATATGATGATGAAATTCTCAATGCCTACCTGTACAATGCAGTCTACGACTCCGGACACAACGTTTATGAAAATGATCACATTTTGCCATTTTTACCACAGCATGAGTATCCATTCGGCACAAATAACCCTTCTTTTTGACATCTAGACAAATAAATAATAATAATGTTGAATACTCGTTACGAATATCAGATTAGCGATAATGACAGACTCCTACAAATATGAGTTATCAATTATTCTACTAATTATCAACAATTCGGAGCAAGTGAATGTAAATTTGGAATGAACTTACCCATATCGTGACTGCTTTCTGCATATCCGATTATTGTCTCTAAGTGGCGCAAGATGGATGATCGGCGTACGGCAACAAGCTAATAGTGGTATCACAACTTTTGATACGATCTCGATCCATCTTCATACCGGTCTCCGCCGATGCAACGTTCGTTTTATTCTACTCGTTTACATGATTCGTATTATATAAACGAACTATCGTCAGATTTGTGAAATCGTACAACCCTTACGGCTTGCTCATGACCGCAATTATTCGCTGTATACAATCACATTGAAATTCGATGTAACTTACCAGTATAATCTCGGCTTTTGAAATATAATCTTTACGAAATGATTCTCTGATTCTATATAATACAATAACTTACAGCTTTGAAATAGTTCTTTAACAAGATTAACATAGAGTCGGATCATGTCAAGTGGACCCCCCATTTTCCACTTGATCATGGAATACTTGCTAAAATATATCAATCGAAAGTAGTCATCACTAATAATCATCCCTTAAAATAGTTTTTGAAAATTTTGAAATTAACAACAATTTTTTTTACAATAAAAATTTTGGGTACTTTGAATAAAAAAATCAATTGTAAAAAACTGTTGAAGATAACTTAACAAAATTTTCAGAGCATATAGTAAAATATTTATAATTTCATAAAAAAATAAAAAAATAAAATTATTTGTTTATTATCATACTTTTTATCAACTTTTAAATAAACAAATAAAAATTTCAATGACTTCTCAGTACGATAATCGAATTTTTTTTTTAGTCATGCGCGTTATACATTCAAGTTCCATATTCCGGAAGAAAATATCACTGCCCGGCATTAGTTTCAATAATATATATTTTTATATTACGTACACTGAAAAAAATTTGGGCGACCTACCAATATAGGCCTAGTGGCGCTGCACTCTCTTGCCTTGAGACGCTACTTACTCAGATTTCGGGATCATAGGTACACTTCGTCGGGTGACTTTCTCACCCACGAACGCGGTGAGCTATCACTGGGATTGTAGCCTGCCCGGCTTGGTGTACTGAGTCACCCTAGTAGAGCGTGTAGCAGATCCAAAACCAGGTTCGCAGCGCATATCTGTTTAACGCTGCCTCGTCACTCCATAGTAACGCTAGTCGCCCAAATTTCTTTCAGTGTAGCGACGAGCGGTGTCAGTGCCGCGCGCTGCCGAGCTTGGCTGTTCAGGCTATAGATCGCTCCATGGTACACAATTTTATAAAAAATTTTACAATCAAAATTATTTCACAGAATTTTTTTCTTTTTTTAGTTATATCTAAAATAATATTTTTAACAAATAATTAAAATAATTATACATTTATTATTTAATAAATTCAGTTGAATGAACTAAACATTTTTTAATACAAATAAAATCAATAAATAAATTGACATTTCAAATTATTTTTTACATTTTTTTTGTTGTTTTTTGAATGCAATGTTTGTTGTAATTTTTTAATCTTCAGAAAAAATTTTGCATTTTAAGGATTTTTTATTGATACCTTGGAAATGATGAAACTGACGCGTATTTTTTATTGTTATGGCTTGTTCATACCGCGGTTTGTATTCAGCTTCATGGGAATTATGTTCTTCTTGAGAACAAAAACCGAAATTAATATTTTTGAAAAAATTTTCAGCCCATTCAAATAGTGACTGTGCTGTAGTGATGTGTTGGTCATTGTCACGTTGAACACTAGTGCGATATGCGTGTCTTTTGACAGTTCCTCCCAAGCCATCACATGCACCTTTGCCATGAGATGTGGCAAAAAAATTCCATTCCGCATCAATATTAAAATCAGCTTGATGGTAAATCAAATTTACAAAATTATATTTATGGGCCATTCCACGTGAACCGGATCAGTCAACTCTCGGATATTTTTTTAATTTTGCATGTCGATTGTCCTTGGGGAGTTAGATTTTTGTGCCGAAGGATTTTTCAATTAGTGCAAAATTCGTTGAGTTATTTGCATAAACAAATTCGTGCAAGGTTTTTTTCAAAAATTCATAACTCCGCCAAAAATGACACTAGACTCAATTTTTTTTTTTTCAGTTTACGCGGAAGGATTCATAGAATGTATAAAAAAATATGTACTTCGAAAAAAGTTTGTTTATCCATTGTTTATTTAACAATTAAGTTTTCAAAGATTTTTAAAACACACAGTGACACGATCAAAAATTTTTTTAAAAATACTGACATATACTTTGTATTATACTACAGCCTGTGAATTAATTTTAAGGACGTGTTATTTTTTGTTTTCGAGTAAAAAATCATTGAATTTGGCGGCGCGTGCCAATTCCGGGTCGACCGACGCCGCGCCGCGTGGAACGTATAATGGCGTGCGTTAGACTGCTGTTCGCCGCTACTCGACGGACGCGTAGCAGCGGTATTCAAAAGTCACTTTCACAATGAAGGACACGATTTAAAAATCTGAAAAAAATACTGTAGCTTCCCAATGGCAACTTTAAGCAACACGTTAAGTTTTGAGAACGTGTTCTTTTTCGTTCTTGAAATATTGCAGCTTGAAATTTTAGCATACATGCTTAGCATACATATTAAGATTTTAAACTGCAATATTTCGGAAACGGAAAGGAACACGTTCTTGAAACTAAACGTGTCGCTTATAGTTGCCATTAGGAAACTACAGTATTTTTTTCAGATTTTTAAATCGTGTCCTTCATTGTGAAAATGACTCTTGAATACCGCTGCTACGCGTTCGTCGAGTATATGTATGCTAAGCATACATGCTAAAATTTCAAGCTGCAATATTTCAAGAATGAAAAAGAACACGTTCTCAAAACTTAACGTGTCGCTTATAGTTGCCATTGGGAAGCTACAGTATTTTTTTCAGATTTTTAAATCGTGTCCTTTATTGTGAAAATGACTTTTGAATACCGCTGCTACGCGTCCGTCGAGTAGCGGCGAACAGCAGTCTAACGCACGCCATTATACGTTCCACGCGGCGCGGCGTCGGTCGACCCGGAATTGGCACGCGCCGCCAACTTCAATGATTTTTTACTCGAAAACAAAAAATAACACGTCCTTAAAATTAATTCACAGGCTGTAGTATAATACAAAGTATATGTCAGTATTTTTAAAAAAATTTTTGATCGTGTCACTGTGTGTTTTAAAAATCTTTGAAAACTTAATTGTTAAATAAACAATGGATAAACAAACTTTTTTCGAAGTACATATTTTTTTATACATTCTATGAATCTTTCCGCGTAAACTGAAAAAAAAAAATTGAGTCTAGTGTCATTTTTGGCGGAGTTATGAATTTTTGAAAAAAACCTTGCACGAATTTGTTTATGCAAATAACTCAACGAATTTTGCACTAATTGAAAAATCCTTTGGCACAAAAATCTAACTCCCCAAGGACAATCGACATGCAAAATTAAAAAAATATCCGAGAGTTGACTGATCCGGTTCACGTGGAATGGCCCTTATTTTTATATTGGGACGCTGCTCCGTCAGAAAAATATAAATTTTTTTTAATGTTACTTACTCCAAATTTTTCTTTTAAAAACTCAACTACTTTAAAATTAAAAAGGTGGACTGAGCTTGAGTCATGAGTGACTTTTTCAGAAATCATGACGTAGTTTTCATGTTGAAGTTTTTCGTTATTTCTATAATAGATCACGTAAGGATGAAGTGTAGCCTGACTATTCGACCAGTGATGCGATTGAATTGCGTTCTGGACAACGAAAAGAATAATTTTCGGCGAAATCCAGACTTACTACAAATTCTCCAGCGTCAATCGATTCTTTTTTTTTCGCAAAATAAGAAGCTCGAGATTTTGCCAGAAAGTCATGTCTCAGTAGTTCCTGCCACTTTTGCTCCAAGTCATTTAAAAATTCTTCTTTCTTATTTTTTTTTTTCAATAATGTCACACCTGTACAATTCGAAAAAACTTCATGAATACAATGCCCGTAAAAAAAATTTTCAATTTTCTTAGCGGAAAGTTAAAAATTTAGGAAGTTAAACTACAAACTAATTAGAAAATTTTATCTATGAATCGATTAGTACCTAAGCTAAGTGCATTAGTGAATCAACAAATAATTTTTTTAAATATTTAATTAATTTCTTTTATTGGTAAAGTTAATTTGACAAAACAAATAATTGAATTGAAACACAATATAAGTAACTCTATTGTGAACTTCATTTTTTTCTTACCTATTAGTGCTTATCCATCGACTATACGTTATTTCAATTATTTGATGTTCGTCAAGTAATAATTTTAATTTTTCAATAATATAATTAACACCTGGACAGTTAGAACAAGCAGAGAAAAAACAAGATGATGTTGATTTATCGCAACCGGAGCTGTTTATCAAGTCAGTATAGCTTTCAGAAAAAACGCACCCTTTTTTTTTAAGTTCATTTTTAAGTCCAGTTAATTGGAGTTTCATATTCTGGTGGATCTTACATACGCACACATTATGTGTTCCACTTGGGCCAGATGAAATACACTCACGTGGTCTTAGACCTTGAAATTTAGTAAGTCCAATTTTTTTATCGGGAAAAGCTTCTTGAAATTTTGTGTGTAGATCACGTATATTAAATAATAACAGTCTTTTCTGTTTGTGATGTTTTTCACCATTTTCAACAACAGAGACATAATCTTTCATCCCAGGCATCACGCGACTGACATCATCGGATAAATAAAAATTTTGAACTCTTTCCCGCGTTGAAGTATGTAGGCGTTTTCCTTTTTTTACAGGAGGTTGAGATGCAAACCCTGATTGCTATCTGATTTTTTTTGCAGAACGCACCATCCTCCGAGACACCTGAAATTCCCGTCTTATCATTTTTGTTGACCAATCAAGAGGAAGTGTCGTTAAAACTTGAATTTTATCACATCTACTGATTTTTTGATCAAAAGCAGTTTTAAAATGATTGATCAGATGTTTAGTGTGATTAATGCCATCATTGGGAGAATCATTTTTGTCTCTGAATTTACTAACAGCAGCTCTAACAACTTTCTTGCATTCAATCTCACTTGATATCCGTCTCAATTTTATTGGCGGTTCACCCACTTCCAATAAAAGTTTATTAATTTTGTTGATTTTAAATTGATTATCTACAACTTTGCATTGATAAGAAGGATCTGTATTTTCATTATCTTCAACATCGTCATTCAATAACTCAGGCTCATTAACATTGGAACATTCATTTTCACGTAACTCAGTAAGTGCTGCAGATTTTTTACCTTCATAAATAGCTCTCCCACATGAATTACACATAAAACAACCGATAAACTTTTCAAATTGACTACCTCTTTTGGCAGTAATCAAAATGAGATTCTTCTGTTTATTTTTATGTTTATTTTTATTTAATGGATTGCAACATTTATTTACCGGACCCATTTCTATGAGTGTCTAATATTTTAATTATCATTTAAAACTGCGTCACTAATTAAATATAATGAAACACAGCGTTCACGAAAAAAGCTAATCTCCGTTAGTACAACATACATTTATGCTAATAAACAAATAAAAAAATGAATCTCGCTACCTGGTGAAATTCATTTGTTAGAAGATGCCTGTTAAAAGCGGAGCCTGAGCAGCCAAGCTCGGCAGCGCGCGGCACTGACACCGCTCGTCGCTACGTAATATAAAAATATATATTATTTAAACTAATGCCGGGCAGTGAAATTTTCTTTCGGAATATGGAACTTGAATGTATAACGCGCATGACTAAAAAAAAAATTCGATTATCGTACTGAGAAGTCATTGAAATTTTCATTTGTTTATTTAAAAGTTAATAAAAAGTATGATAATAAACAAATAATTTTATTTTTTTATTTTTTTATGAAATTATAAATATTTTACTAGTAGTAGTAGTAGTATAGTTTTTATTGCATATCTTTCGATTTTACAATTTTTGTACAATGCTTTCCTGTCTTCTACATTTCCTTTTCTTCAGCTGTCTTTGCCTGTCTCTTTGTCTGTTTATTTACCTCCTATCTTTTACTTTATGTTTATGCTTATCTTATTCTACTCTGTGTCTTAGTTATAATCATAATATGGGTTGAAAAAACAATTCGGATGAAGAGATTGAAGATGTCAACATTTATCTAAAAATATTCATAACGAAAAAATAATTAAAAAAAAAATTAAAAAAAAAAATTTGGAGTCCGTGGTACGTTGGCGGGCCAATGTTTGAATATCTATCAGATGACATTGACATGGTTCGTGATCGATATTTTATATTTCTTTTTCTACAAAAGGCCCCCCAAGTACCACTACCTCCAAATTTTTTTTTTTAATTTTTTTTTAAATTATTTTTTCGTTATGAATATTTTTAGATAAATGTTGACATCTTCAATCTCTTCATCCGAATTGTTTTTTCAACCCATAATCATAAGCCAATAGAGTGAGCGAGCGCAGCGAGCGAACGAGTACAACGTTATTTAGTTTGAACAAATTTTTCAATTCCAAACTTTTATCATTCTACAGGTACTTGGCAGTTGTATCTGATTTCAATGCTTTTGTATGTTGATAATCATCAACCATTCGAGTGAGCGAGCACAACCTTTGATTATTTTTTGGTGGAGTGATCTACACATTAATGGACTTGGCGGAAGGTTTTTGCACCAAAGGTGCTTTTTGGGGTTGGTTTCACTACTTTTTGTAAAATTTTGCTTGACCACCTAATAATTGTGCTCGCTCGCTACGCTCGCTCGGTTGTTTTGTGCTATTTCATACCGCCCGAAGTCCCTCGATAAGCAGGAACGTCAACAGCAACGAGCACGCGTGTGCTCATAATTTTCCCCAAGTCTCAAATTTGTAGAGTGACGCGTAATGTACTTTCATAGCGTTTACAAATTGTTCCACTACAATAATTTTTTATACGTACAACATCTAACCCTGCGTGCAGCCCTCCTCCTGTCTCATCTGGGCCTGGGACCGGCAATGACGGAGTTACTTGCACGCAGGGTTATAGTTGCTGCTCATAACTAAATATATATGGATATCAGATATATGTATTGCAATTCGTAGGTAGTTTTTTTTTTCAATGCAACTAGGTCCTCTGCAAAAAGAACATGTACGCATCCCGTACTTATAACGTCAACTTCCAATTCGGGTCTGAACAGAAGGTATCAAAATATTTAGAATTGAGCCTATTCATGCAAGACTAGCGTAGAGCATAAAATAGAAATTTATGAAGTCAAACACCCGCATTCTGCTCTCTTCGTCTGACTTTTGCCGTTTCTCGTATCAAATAACACTATCCTGATACTTTGCAACCCAAGCGTTTTCTCTCATCATCCTCTCGTCTTATATGGCGACCCGCTACAAAATTAAATAATCCATAAATAAGTAATTTCATTCCATTTGTCGTGATAGCACTAATCTTAATTTGGAGAAAGCTTAATAGAGTCGAACATATAGACACAGGTTGCATACCAAAATGTAACAAATTTATTGAAATTTGACATTAAATTATTAATATACATTATGGATTAAAAAATTATCTCCACCGAAGGTCAAGGCACTACGTTGACGTGGAGTGTAGAATAAAGCCTATCGGAGTCCAACAAACAACATTGACTGAAAATCTCATTTTGACTAGATGATACGGAGTTAGATTATAGGACTCGTCGGAATCCTACGTATAACGTTGACTCACAATTTGAGTCTCAGCAGACGAGCCTTCGGAGATAAGTTTAACATGGAGCTTGAAGTAAAATTCGTTGCAATCCAACGCTTGAACTCGGCTTTATTGGTCTGGCTCCTTGCCGTTCCCTATATCGAATAATGCTATCCTCATATTTTTCTACTTCAACATTTTCTCTTGATTTTCTCTTGTCAGACTTCCTCAGGTGATAACTTGCTAAACAATTGAACCGAAAAAACCGTTTCTTCTGATAATTGCATTCATAAATCAGTTAATATTCATCTGACAGTCTTGTCCGTTTATAATTGTTATTTTATTTATCACCATGAATTTTACACGTCAGCCGATTCGCATAACCTCAAAAGCTCGAGATCGTAGGATTTAAGATTAACCCATCGAAACATTTTTATTGGTGACTATCACATTTATGTACTTGGCGTAAGGTTTTGGCACCCGAGGGGCTTGCGGTGGGTATTTACTAGTTTTTGTACGTTCAAATTTTGTATTAAGCATTGCTCGTATTTCTCTTATTTCCTTTATTATTGGGATTTAAAAACATGAAATGACAATACGCGTCTGCTAGTGTAGGAGACCATAGACATAGAGCATGGACTGCGCATTCGGGCCGAAAATCGCTCGGTCGGTAGAAAGAGACAGCATATACACCCGGCCAAATCTGTTTCTTTCTAACCAACAACGTCAATGCATAGAAAGAGACAGACTTCTCTCTCACTTTCGGCGTTACCATAGGCTGTATAGGGAATGCGCAGTCCATGCTCTATGTCTATGTAGGAGACGGTTTCTGTCTGCGATACTGGCGCTATCTACGTCGGAACTATCTCGTACTGACGTCACTCTACAACTTTTGTGTGGATTTTCCCGTCTAGTGATTGCATGGGAATGGTTTGAATGTGAATCTTGGTCTGAAGAACACTAAAGAGAAACATTGAACGAGGAAACGGGGTATCAGAATCTGAAGTTAATCATATCTCAGCACTCCGGACACCGATTTAATCGATCTAGGGCTCAAATGATAGCTTTTCATGCCCCCATCCTAGATTAAATCAGTTTTAATTCGTGTATGTTGTGAGGTGAAAGAAAACGAAGATACTAGTTCGCGTTATAGGTTAGGGTAGTTGCCTCTCGGGTATATAGACTCGTTGAGTCTCGCGCTTGAAAAAAAAATTTTTTTAATGTACTTGGCGCGAGACTCTACCGAGTCTCTTGATAAATCATGTGTTTACATTTTATGTGTATATCTTTCTCTTTACACTCTATTGCCTTCTTTCTTGTTGCTTTTCGCACTGCCTTTGTTTCCTTTCTTACTTCTGTCTTTTCTTCCATCAGTCTTCTTTCTTCTCTGTTGTTCTTTTCTCTTGTTCCTCCTCCCCTCCGTCTGCTTTTAGCTCGTTCAGGACGTCCGTTAGTTTATCAATTAGCTCGTTCTTTCTTTTCCGTTCATTCTCTCTGCTTGTGCCTGCGTTTTTCTCTTCCTTTTCTTTTGTGTCTGCTTCCGTCTGTTTGCTTTCATCCGCCATCTCTTGGATGGGTTTGTTTTTCTCTCTTTCTAAGGCCTCTCTCGTTGCGCAGTTGCGTTTGTATCTGTCTTCTGCCATTTGCGCTTTGATTTTCCATCTTCTCTCTCTTTCTTGGAACGTTAGGTACTCTTCAACTTTTATGTCTTCTCTTATCTCCATTCTTGTCTTTCCTTTTATTACTTCTCTTCTTTCGGCCTTGCTCCATAGCTCGGCTATTGCCGTTCCTTTATCCTTTGTCAGGTCGATACCTCCGCACTCCACTTCCTTTACCACTTGTACCGTTTTTCCTGCTGCCTCGTTTACTATTCTTTTTACTTCATCCCTCCACTTGTTCATGCCTCCTATTCCTTTTATCACAATGCATCTTCCTCTTCTTTCTTTTTCGCGTCTTTCTATTTCCTCTTCTATCTCTCCTTCCGTTGTTTTGCTGCTGCTTGCGTCTCCTTTGTCGTTGCTGCGGCGGCCGGTCTCACTTCCTCCTGCCTTTTCTTCTTTCTTTTTCTCCATTTCTTTTATGATTTCCTTCATTTCTTCTACTTCTTTTCTTAGCTTGCCTATTTCCTCCATTGCCTCTCTTTTTATTTCTCTTGCTTCCTTTATTACCTGTTCAATCACTACGTCCTGCAGTTCTACCTGGCCTTTTAGATCTTCTAGCTCGGTCGCCTGCATCTTTTCTGTTGGCTTCTTTCCTTTTTGTTTTTGGTGCCGCCTGTACTATTACTTGCTGCCGCCTGTGCCTGTTGCTTACTGCCGACTGCGTGTCGCTCTCGCTGCCCTCCTCTCCCTACCCTCACTTTTCCCCCTTCTACTGCCGCTGCTCTGCTGTCTCTCTCTTGTTGCTTCTTCTTTCCTATTGCTGGTATGCGTCGGTAATTTATCTTACGCATTGAGCGGGCTGTTCACTTCTGTTGGTTGCTGCCGCTTTCTCTGCCTTTTTTTCCTCCTATCTGCTTTGTTTTCGGCTCTGTTGCCTTCTTTCGTCGTTGCCCTTGCTGCATTGCTGGTTGGCTGCCTTTCTTTCTTTTTCTCTGTGTTTGTTGTGTCTGCACCTCCCCGGCCTGCTGAGTGGGGGGGTCAACCCCTCGGCCCCACTCTGCAGTTGCGGTGCCTTCTTATATTTCTTCCTACTCGCCTTCTCTGTCTCTTTTTGCTTCTTCTCTAATTTCTTCTATTTCTCTCATCCATGTTGTGCCGCTTTCATCGTCTTTTAGTATTTCTTTTATTCTGTCCATGTCTCCTTGTCTTCCTCCTCCAGTGCATCTTTCCAGAACGTGCTCCCAGTTCTCATCTTCTGCGTCGCATACTCTGCGCAGTCGCAGACTACGAAACAACCTCTATACAGCTGCCAAAAGATCGGGGTCAGCGGCTATCTTCACACAATTTCGCGACCTGCGACGTGCTCTTAAGCAGGAGATTAAGAATGCTAAGTATGCTTTTTTCCGGGAACGGCTGGACAGTCTCACGGACGTGGCGAGTATTTGGGCTGAGCTGAAACGGTTAGGTCTTGTTGCTTCTCCTAATTCCATTACCTCTCCTCTTCACCATTTCTCGAGCCAGCAGCTTAATATCTACTACACGTCGGTCACCAGTGCGCATCCACCGTGTTCTCTGGAGGATCTGGCTGATGTTCTTACTGCACAGCAGCCTCCCGCTTCACCGCGTTTCTCCTTTGAGTCCATCCAGAGTCGCCAAGTCGGTGAGATCCTTTCCTCCTATATCTCCAAGTCACGCGGGCGGAGCCCGGATGGTATTCAGCTTGCGTATATCAGGGAGCACCTTCATGTGCTTGTGCCGTACATTACGGACCTTTTCAATCTATCCTTGCGGAGTTGTAAGTTTCCTGAAATTTGGAAGACAGCGTATGTCGTTCCGCTTAGTAAGGTGAATCCTCCGGGTTCCGAATCAGACACGAGACCGGTTGCTAATCTTTGTCACTTGTCCAAGGTATTCGAAAGGATTATTGCTAACCAAGTTACTTCCTTCTTAGAGTCTAATAATATTCTGGATAGTGCGCAGTCTGGCTTTCGCAAGTTCTATAGCACCCAGTCGGCACTGCTCAGAGTGCTTGACGATGTGAGGCAGGCTGTTGACAACAGAGCAGTTACCATCTTGCTTCTGTTTGACTTTAGTAGGGCCTTTGATAGTATCAATCACTTGCATCTCCTTACGAAACTTAGGCGGCTCGGCTTCTCGGACGAGGCAATTAGATGGTTTCACTCGTATTTGTCTGGTCGGTCACAGGCTGTATCGGATCTCTTTGGAGGGCAATCCGACTTTCTGGGTAACTGCTCGGGGGTCCCGCAGGGCTCCGTTCTTGGACCACTTCTTTTCCTTATTTTTATTAACGACCTAGGATCGGTGCTAAGTAACACACGCCACATGGTCTTTGCAGATGACCTCCAAATCTATTTACATGTCTCGCCGGGTGAAATCTTAGGTGCTATTGCGCAGATAAATTGCGATGCAGAGGCAGTTTCGGGCTGGGCAGCTGATAATGGTTTACACTTAAACGTGGGTAAGACAAAAGCCATCATTCTGGGCAGTTCTGCTTATGTCGAGCAGCTGCGAGAGCGAAATCTGCCACCTATCACCATCGGAGGTAAACCTGTACCCTATGTGGACTCAGTGCGAAACCTAGGTGTGATACTGTCAGCGGATTTGACCCGGAATCTTCACGTCTCACAAGTCTCCAGGAGGGTGTATGCGACCCTTCATAGATTGAAGCATCACGCTGACGCACTTAGCCCACAGTTGAAATCGATGCTGGTTTCGTCACTAATCTTACCTCACATGGATTATTGTTGTCTTGTCTACCACGACGCAACCGACTACCTGAATCTAAAGCTGCAGAGGCTGGCTAACAGCGGAATCAGATTCGTGTTCGGGTTGAGACGGGATATGCACATTACGCCCTATCGCCGGAGACTCAAATGGCTGTCGGCCGTAGGTCGTCGATTATATTTCCTTGGCACAGTCTTCTACCGGATACTCCAAACCTCCTCGCCGTCATACCTGCGTCAACTTTTTGTGCAGGTCGACCCTGATGCTCGTCGGTCAGCGCGGATAGCTGCCTCCGACCAGGCCCCGGCTTTTGTCATTCCTGTACACAGGACCGCGGCTTACCACAATTCTTTCGCGCTATCGGCCATTTATTTCTGGAGCAGTCTTCCACCGGTGGTTAAGTCGGCATCCTCGGTTGACGTCTTCAAGGCGAAACTGATGGCGCATCTGCTGTCTTTGGAGTCGGACGCGGGCCCAGTAGTGTTACGGTCCAGACTTTAATTCTAAACCCAATCTCTGGTTACTTCATGTAACGCAAGCTGCCATTATATTATTAGCTCTGATGCGACCTTCGTTGCGTCTTGCGTCTTCACCTGTCACTATCTGTTACACTTAATCTGCTTTAGCTCATATTCTACTTAATTTAGTGTGTAAGTATAGTAAGTAAGTAACCCATATTTTACTTAATTTTAGTGTGTAAGTAGCGTAGTCTCCATTTCACAGTGTTAATTATCTTTTCTCTTGGTTTTTCTCTATTGTCCTATATTCTCTACTGTACCATGTATTCTTACCTGACGTGTGTTTTCTTCTGCTGTACCAGTTGATCACTTTATCACCTAGCTCTTGGCTTTGTCACTATATATTGTATACTTACTCAATGTATTATGTTACCATTATCTTGCCCATTAACCCTACTAGGGTCACGGCATAATAAACTTCTCTCTACTCTACTCTTTTTGCTTCTTCTCTAATTTCTTCTATTTCTCTCATCCATGTTGTGCCGCTTTCATCGTCTTTTAGTATTTCTTTTATTCTGTCCATGTCTCCTTGTCTTCCTCCTCCAGTGCATCTTTCCAGAACGTGCTCCCAGTTCTCTTCTTCTGCGTCGCATACTCTGCACCTCCTTTTTTCTTCTTCCTCCCAGTATCTTTCTCCTCTCATTTCATTACCCAGTCTGAATCTGGCTATTCTTATCATTTCTTTCTCGTTTCCTTTTTCGCTCAGGTATTTGGGCATTTCATACGTCGCTATTTCTTTGTATACTCTGTTGTACTTTGATTTTCTTATCTTTTCGTATCTCTGCTGTATTTGCACTTCTCTGTCTCTTTCTTCAATTTCTGCTTTTACGTCTTCTCCTCTTTCTCGTTTCCTCTCTATTTCTTCTGCGCTGTATCCTCTTTCTTCGTAGAATTTTCTTCTCTCTTCCTCCCATTTTGATCTCACCTCTTTTTTGCTTGTCTTGATTTCTTCCCAGCACCCTCTTGCTAGCTCGTTTCCTCCTCCTGCTTGTAGTTTTTCTTCGTATTCAAGTGCCCTCCTTCCTGCTTTTGTTCTGATTTTGTCTCTCTTCGTTTCCTCTCTTATCATGTAGCATGGCGTTCTCGAATCCAGGTTGAGAGTCCATCTTATGAATTTCTCCTGCACTCTCTCTATCTGCGATCTTTCTTGCCATCCCCATATTTCTGCTCCGTACATCATGATGCTCTCTGTTAGCGCTTCGAACATCTTTATTCTTCTTTTCCAGTCTCCTGGCATTTTTCTTTTCCCTATTCCCCATACCTGCCCCATGGCTAGAGCAGCTTTTCTTGCTCTGTCTTTTACGTGCTCTTCCATCCCGCCGTTTTTCTGCACTATGTAGCCTAGGTATTTCAATTTCTTTACCTCCTCAATCTGTCTTCCTTTCCATTCCCATTTTTCATTTGTCTCTCTTCCTCCTCCTTTTCTGAATCTTATTATCTTTGTCTTTTCTGTATTTAGTTCGAGTTCTTTTCTGTTCAGGTATTTCTCTGATCTTTTCAGCATCTGTTTTAGTTCTTTCCCTTCCTTCGCTAGCAGCACTACGTCATCTGCGTATGCCAGGGTCCATATCTTCCTCTTCGCTACCACGATCCCTCCGTCCTGTCCGTTGCGCAGCGTTTCCTCCCAGTCTGCTAAGTACGCGTTGAATAGGTAAGAGCTTAGCGGGCACCCCTGTCTTACCCCCTTTACTGTCCAGAATGTTTCACCTGTCTTCTCACCTGCTCTCACTACGTTTTTTGTCTCACTGTATATCTCTTTTATCCTTTCGATCAGGTTCTTGCTTATTCGTTGCCTTCTCATCATTTCCCACAGCTTTTCCCTGTTGAGCGAGTCGAATGCCGCTTTCAGGTCTATGAAGGCTGCGATTACTTTGCCTTTTTCCTTTTTTAGCTGTATTCCTATCAGGTGGTTCAGCACGTACATGTTTTCTGTGGTTCCTCTGCCTTTTCTAAATCCCACCTGGTTGTCCGGTATTGCGTTCTTTTCCTCTTGTTCCTTTCCTAGTCTGTTTGCTAGCACTGTTGCATATATCTTGTACGCTGTCGGCATCAGTGTTACCCCCCTGTAGTTACTGACTTCGCTTTCCTTTCCTTTTTTGTGTATGGGTATTACTGTTCCCTCTTTCCATGCATCTGGTAGACCTTCTCCCATCCATATCTTGTCTATGAGTTTGAGAATAGCGTTCGTGGTGTTTCTTCCTCCGTGTTTCCATGCTTCATTTGCTATTCCGTCTGCGCCTGTCGCTTTTTTGTCTTTTAGCTTTTTTATTATTGTTTCGATTTCTTCTAATTCTATGTGATCTATCTTTTCATTTTCTTCCGCTCTTCCTTCTCTCTCATGTTCTGCTTCTCTTTGTCTTGGAATTCTCTTCTTTTCGTTCTGCCCTGTTTTCACGCCTTGCAGCAGTTTCATGAAGTGCTCCTCCCACTGTTCCATTGTTATTTCTTCACATATTCCTTTTCTTTTTTTTCTGTCTTTGTTTATTATCTTCCACATTTCTGCTTCCGTTTTCGCCTTTCTCATTTCTTCTATTGCTCTTTCTGCCTCCTGTTCTCTTTTCTTTCCGCACGTGTTTCTAAATTTCTTCTTTTTCTCTCTGAATGCTTCAATTTTCCCTGTGCCTTCTTTCCATTTCCTTAGGGCTGACTTTGCTCTATTTTTCGCTTCTGCGCACTCCTCATCCCACCAGGTGTTCCTTCTTCTACTGCTATTTTCTTTTCTTGTTTTTTTCCATTTCGCAGCTTCTTTTATTGCGGTTTCCATGTTTTTCATTATTTCGTTTGTGTCTTCGCCTTCTATTACCTTGTCTTTTATCCTTTCTTTGTAGTGTCTCGTGCCTTCTTCCGACCAGTCTATTCTCATCTCCGGTTTTTCTTCTCTTGTATCCTTTTTTCTTGTTGTGTCCTCGCTCTCTGCTTTTATTTTTACCGAAATTGGGAGGTGGTCTGATTCCACTCTGTCGCCGATCTTTACTTCTTTTATTCGTTCCCATGCTTCTATGTTTGCTATCACGTAATCTATTACCGATTCTCCTGCTGGTCCTATGTATGTGATTTCTCCCTCTTCGTCTCCTTCGCACGCTCCGTTTAGTATTCCGAGTCCTTCTTCTTCCACCCATTCTAGTAGGGCCTTTCCTTCTTTGTTTAACGTTTTATCTTTCGACTTTCTTGTGTCGCATGCTTTCTCTTTTTCTTCCTCTTCTGTTACTGGTCCTCCTTCATTCGCTGTTCTCGCGTTTAGGTCGCCTCCTATAAGAATTGGGCCGTCTCTTCCTCCGCTTTTCAGTTTTTCGCTTATCGCTTTCGTCACTTCCTTTATTCTCTGATTTGAGTATACCGTGAAGATTCTCCATTCTACTCCTCCTATGGTCACTCTTCTTTCCATTACTCCTTCCGTTTCTCTTTCGTGTTCTTTCTCGTTTTTCTGCTCTGTTAGACTTGCTCTTACCCCTGTTGCGATTCCTCCACATGCTCTGCCCTTCTTGTGCTTTCTTGTTGCTTTTTGTGTTTCCCATCTGTGTTTCTTTGGTAACAGATTTTTTGTTTTTTCTTTCGTCTTTTCTTCGCTCCATGTTTCTACGATTCCGGCGATGTCCCAACTTTCTACTTCGTCCCAGAATTCCTGTGATTTGTTCCATAATCCTGCTGCGTTCCAGAATCCTATTACTGTTTCTTCTGGGTCCTTTGCTGCTTCTTTGTCTTCTTCTTGTTCGGTTCAATCGCTGTGGCCTCTGCCCCTGCTGCTTCTTCCTCTTCTGCTGCTTCCTCTCCTCCATCTTTCTCTGGGTTCGAGGTCTCCGTTGTCTTCGACTTCTTCTTCCCAGCGTTCCTCTTCTTCGTTCCACTTGCTGCACCTTCCGTCTATTTCAATTTTCTGGTACATGATTTTTACTCTCTTCCCTGCTTCTTTTTCTCTCCTTGCTCTGTCTGCTATTCTTCTCTGTATTTCTCTTTCTTTCCACGTTCTGTCGTTGTCTATGTATATTCTTCTTTCTCCAAGTGTACTTTTGTTGTTCATTACTTTCATTTTTTCTTCCCAGGTTCCTATTTCCGCTATTATCATTGCTCTGTCCCCTCTTCCTTCTGCCCATGCGTTAGCAATTGTTATGTCATCTCCGGTTATGTCTTTGCATATTTGTATGGCCTGCTCCTTTTCGTTGCCTCTGGTTTCTCCTAGGCCTTTTATCACGATTCTGTTCTTCCATTCTAGCCTCTCTTTTCTTTCTACTTTGCTTTGGACTTCTTTCAGTTCTACTTTCATTTTCTCTTCCATCTCTCTCATCTTTCTCTTTATTTCTTCCTCCCTGACTTTCTCTTCTTCTGCTTTTCTCCAGTTCTCTTCTTTTTGTGCCTCAGCGGCGTTTCTTGCTATTTTCTCTTTTTCTTCTTCTATTCTGCGCTCCCATTTTATTTTCTCGTCCATTTCTTTATTGGCTCTGTCTCTTTCGATTCTTTCTATTCTTTCTTTTATTTTACTCATTTCGTTCTCATGTCTTTTTTCTGTCTCTCTTGTCCACCCCTCGCCTTTTCCTTGTTCTATTTTCTCCAGCCTGTCTGCCAGCTCTCTTCTCTCCTCTCTCCCTTGCCTTCTTATTTCTTCCAGTTCTTGCTTCATTTTTGCTTTCTCTTCTCTTTCTTCTTCTCTTCTGTGCTCCGCCTCTTCCCTTGTCCTCTTCATCTCCTCCGTTATGCTCTTCATGCCGGACATTAGGTTTTCTAAGGCACGTTTCATCCATGTTGAGTCCTCGCTCTGTGTCTTCTCTTTCTCTGTATTCTCTCTTTTTTCCTCTTTGTTTCCTACGCCGTCGTTTCTTGTGTTGTCTGTGGCTCCTCTCATCTTTTCGGGCATTCTTACCATCATACTGCTTCTTTTGTAATCTCTTTCTGGCTCGCTGTCTGTATCTTCACTGTCTTCGTTATCCCCTCTGTCTTCGACTGATTCTTCCTTCTCTTCTCTATCTGCTCTCTTTCTCTTCCAGCTCTCTGGGAGTGCTCCGTCTGACGCTGACCTTTCCCTCGCCCACGAGTCAGCTTTTCTGGGCCTCCCTACTTTGCTCTGTTTGCGTTGTTCTTTTGGTCCTTTCGGTGTTTTCCACTCTCCTTTTTCTTCTTCGATGCCTTTCCTTTCCTTTGTTTCCTTATTTCTTATTTGCGTTTCGCCCGCCTCTTCCTCCATGCGCCTCCTTTTCGGCTGCCGCTCGTGGCGCCTTCCTTGCGACGTTGCCGCTTGTGTCTAACTATGTTGTTTGCCGGCTCTTTCGTCTATCTGTTTTCTGTCTCTGTTGACTGCCGACGGCTTTCGTCTAACTGTTCTCTGTCTATCTATAACTATTGCGTCTGTTGCGTTTCCGCCTTTCTGTTCGTTGGTCACGTGGTCTTTCTTGTTTACTCTTCTTTGTTTCTTCTTTACTGCACTTTTTCACCGCTTCTCTCTTTTTCTCGCTCACGCGTTTGCGCACTGGCACTTCACGCACCACTGTTGCACTTTTTGTCCACTACTTCTTTTTCTGACTCGACTTTTTTGGGAATTTTTCACGTCGCTTTAACTGTCGCTTACACTCAGTCCGCCATCAAAATCCCTTGTCATAAATATTTTACTATATGCTCTGAAAATTTCGTTAAGTTATCTTCAACAGTTTTTCTACAATTGATTTTTTAATTCAAAGTACCCAAAATTTTTATTGTAAAAAAAATTGTTGTTAATTTCAAAATTTTCAAAAACTATTTTAAGGGATGATTATTAGTGATAACTACTGTCGATTAATATATTTTAGCAAGTATTCCATGATCAAGTGGAAAATGGGGGTCCACTTGACATGATCCGACTCATAGCAAATAATAATTTTTTGCGACAGAATGATACCAAGACTTGAAATTAAATTATAACCTACGCAGCGTACAATGTAGATAATGAAAGAGTTGGAACTTGAAGGGAATCCATGGAAAAATATCTCTTTAAATGATATGAATTAATATTTGAAAATTAACGGGTGTCCTCCTTCTTCCAACCCTTACATCTGAAATAAAAATAAATTCCTAAAATCATGGCAATAAGAATACGAGAAAACAAATTGTACTTAATCAAGTTATTATCAAGTATTCTTACAACGTCTGACTTCAACGATGACTTAATAGCTATTGTTATAGGTAAATGTTCGCCTTGCCCAGTGTTCGGCCGACTCATTCATCCCAGTAAATCAACACGGATTAAAATGAAATGAGTATGTCCAAAAACGAAATTAACACGAATTATATAAAATTCAAAAAAATGGTGTGCCAATTCTTTCGAATGACAAAGCATTGACACACACGTCTTTTTAATTCAATCTAATTCGTAGTAATTCCGTTTTCCATATACCGCGTGATTCCTCCATTGCACCTCAGTGATTTGGGTAGCAGACCGTCAGGTATAGTCGGCATGAAAAAATTATCCGTGATCGTAGCGGCCAGTTCTTGTTTGTTTTATTGAGTTTTGACGGGTACGGTGAAGTGGTGTCATATTATTACGGAAAAGAATTATTACACGCTCAAAATATTCTTTGTGCACCGAATGATCGTTATCCAGGGGATTGCGACTGATTAGCGTGTCGATGGATGAGTAAGTAAAACTATTTTTCATAATTACGAGTGCATCTGTAAGAGCGTAACCTCAAAACGGCAAGTAATCTCAAGGACAAGTGACCGTTCTCAGGTAGGCCGAGGGGCTTTACGGTCCTAGTAATTGACACTTAGAGTCCGCGGGGCTCTGCGAGCCCGAGCGTATCGACCTGGCACTACATGACCCAGAACTGGCCAAAGTCAAAAGTTAGTGCAATCTGTCGTCATGATTATGAGCATTAGGTTGAATCTGTTCTTGTGGTTACTTACGTATTTTATCAGGGTATACAAAAATGATAATAACTCAAAATTCATGTTTTTTGACTTGTCCTAGTTTAGATCTAGGTGTGCGATATGTTTAACGAGAAGGACATCCAACTGGGACGTTGGTTGCACAATGCTGAAGAGTTGGGGCATTTTCCACCGCATACCAATTGACACGAGTAACATGCTAAGCTAGCATATTCATAATCAAAAAACAAGGCGGATTAATTAGGTATGAAGAGAAACATCAACGGGGGTATACCCACCTTGAAGATAATTTTTTCAAATCACTGCTACGCTCTGATAATAAATTTTAGTCACTCAGTTTTTTTATAGTTGATTAGTGCTGTTTTGATACAGAGTTTATGATTTTTTTCAGATTTGGTGTTCTTCGCTGAACATAAATTCAGTCCATCGAAGAAAAAGTAGTTATCGTAGGGTACAGGCTGCTGCGTTGCATGAAATTTCTTCAACTTTGGAGGATATATTCCGTATGAATGTAATTTAGGGCCAAACCAATAATATTTCATGAATTTGAATTTTAGACATCGAAATTTTTGCTGGTAAGACTTTTTTCCATCGTTTTGGAAAAAATGATTTGAAATCAAAAATTTCCATGTCTTAAAATTAAACTCATGAAATATTATTGGTTTGCCCCCAAATTACATTTATACAGAATATTTCTTCCATAGTTGAAGAAATTTTATGCAACGCAGCAACCTGTACCATACGACAACTACTCGTTCTTCGATGGACTGACTTAGTTTAGCGGAGGACACGAAATCTGAGTAGAATAAAAACTATGTGACAGAATAGCACTAATCAACTGTAAAAAAATTGAGTCACCAAAATGTTTCCTCAGAGCATGGCAGTGATTTAAGGAAAAATATTTTCAAGGTGGGTATATCCCTTAATCCAGCGAGGGGCATATGTGTGTATTTGATAGTTATTGGATATGTATTCTATTTCAAGCAATATATTAGGTATGTATTCTATTTCAAGCAATATTTTACTCACAAAACCTGTAATTGGATGTTACGTCGATGTAGTTATTCCGAATAAATATATTTGAAGAAACCAATATCTTACCAAATATTGAATACTATCTACAGGAAATTGAAAGTTGAGAATGTTATGGCTGATTACAGCAACTACGGAACGATTGATTTTCCGTGATAATATCAGGGGAACAAACAAGAATTCGGAACACAGCTGTTGATGGCTTTAATATGATTTAATTGCAGACTGCACGAGGCTTCATTAATACAAAGATAATACATGACCTTTTGCAGAATCTTAAAACTATGACCAGTTCTGTTAGACCAAGCTAGCTCTATTGTACTGTATCGGTGGCCTGAATCGCAGCTTGGAGTTTCACCGCTGATCAGAATTAAAGTTTAGGGGAGCCATCTGTATCGTGTGTAGGTGAATATATATTTTTTTATTGAACATAACTTACAGGTACTGTGCATCTCTGCAGTATACAGGATTATAGTGTATCGTATTAAATTGTCACCGCATGACCTGATTAGATAAATCGTTTATAATGGTATATATACCATTATACAAGTATAGAATTATTATATCTACTACGAACTCCAATCCCAATCCTTGCACCTTCCGACGCAGTCATGGTTGACTTAACCATTGTGAGCATTGAGAACTGTGTCTGCATCAATATTAAACTCATTATTTATGTTCAGCGAAGGACACAAAATCTGAAAAAATCATAAACTCTGTATCAAAACAGCGCTTATCAACTATAAAGAAACTGAGTGACTAAAATCTATTATCAGAGCGTAGCAGTGATTTGAAAAAATTATCTTCAAGGTGGGTATACCCCCGTTGATGTTTCTCTTCATACCTAATTAATCCGCCTTGTTTTTTGATTATGAACATGCTAGCTTAGCATGTTACTCGTGTCAATTGGTATGCAGTGGAAAATGCCCCTACTCTTCAGCATTGTGTAACCGACGTCCCAGTTTGATGTCCTTCTCGTTAAACATAGTGTTCCAGCTGCTCCTGCACACGCTCCGTAGAATGATTTGGCAGCAGTAAACACCTTCACAACCTGTGTTAGTACGAGTCGAGCTATGAAGATGCCAGGTCACAGGAAATCCGAGGCTGATGCATGCTCTCTGAAATAATAACTACTAAAGATGCAAAAGCTTGTACAAAGTATGAACTGATACAGGAATGCGAATTGATGTGCGACACTAAACCCTGCGTGTGTTCACAGGTTAAACTTTTGACTTTGGCCAGTTCTGGGTCATGTAGTGCCAGGTCGGCACGCCCGGGCTCGCAGAGCCCCGCGGACTCTAAGTGTCAATTACTAGGACCGTAAAGCCCCTCGGCCCACCTGAAAACGGTCACTTGTCCTTGAGGTTACTTGACTCGACACCACTTCACCGTACCCGTCAAAACACAATAAAACACACAAGAACTGGCCGCTACGATCACGGATAATTTTTTCATGCCGACTATACCTGACGGTCTGCTACCCAAATCACTGAGGTGCAATCGAGGAATCACGCGGTACTCGATTCGTTTTGGTTTACTAGGATACCCTGGCGGAAATATTTTTACGAATTTTTATGAATATTTTCAATAATTTCTACGAATCAAACTATGACGTTTTACGGAATTGACTACGAATTTTCAATGCATTTCGGACAAATATTAGTTTTTTCGTAGTAAGCTGTCGTCGAAAATCTTAGAATTTCGTAATTTCTGGTTGAATAACGTACTTCCCTAGTTAAAATAATTTCTATGATAAACTACGAATAATTATGAATAACCATGGCCCGATGACCTGATCATTATATTTTTGTTTATTTTCGATATTATCCGGATGAAAAATATTTTTTTCACCAGTTGATTCTTTTTCGAGCGGTAGAGCACGCAGTTAATATTTCCTGGATGTTAGAAATCATCTCTTCGACGACTAATTATTATTATTTTTTTTTTAATTCATGTGGGTCACCCATCCAAATTCTGGCCGCAGTCGATGGTGCTTAACTTCGTTGATCGGCTGACGTCCGGTGTTCATCTAGAGCTAATCGGCGCCTGTGACAATACGTAACACTTTTTGACTCGATAGGTAAACTTTGATTTGTGAGAATTTACATCAATGGTATGTAGGGGAGACCGGGGCTAAAAGTTCCGGCGGGGAAGTTGTTCCGATAGCTGTAGCTCCAAGATGCAAAGAGAATCTGATATTTTTTAAGCGTGGCTGGATTCGTCACTCTGGTGACTTATGAATGCGCGCTTGAAAAATATTGATTCGAACTATCGATCCGAAATATCGATCATCGGAACAACTTACCCGCGGAACTTTTAGCCCCGGGCTCCCCTACTTGAAAAAAATAAATGATAGCAAAATTTCACGGTCAATTCGAAGATTTCTGATGATTAAATAGTATATTATAATTTCATTCGATTGCATAGAATAGTATATTGTGTATCAAGGAGGCTAAGTTGGTCTTGATACGCCGAGCGTGATGTTTGCAGTATGAGTCGTAAACGTCGCGCGCCAAAGGCGCGCGAACGTCGAAGACGAATACTGCAAACACGCGAGGTGTATGAAGACCATAGCCTCCGTGGTACACACCATATTTTATGTAACGCGGCGCGATTTACAAGCGAAGGTGTTCGCCTCGTTCTGAAAACATCGCGTTCATTGAACTAATGCCAACCACCTTCAAGTTGATATGCTGCGAAGATAATGCAGAATAAGTCTCGACAGTCGTGTTCATTATTTACCTGCAGAGAGGCATCTAATGACTCTATTATGTTCCTAGGACAATAAAATAAGCGAAAATGACTCGCACCACTATCTTTTTTTTCACTGATCAATAAGCGCCTACTTTATGTTCGCCGAACAAAGCTCATAAAGCGCGTAAATCGCGCCTGTGTTACATAAACATTCTTTTTCGGGTAAATTCCGTGAAAGTGGTAGAAATACTGCAGTCAGCAGAAAAGCTTATAGGGGCGAGCGGTTCAAAGAGGGCACATCGGCCAAAAAACAAAAAATTCTTGGAAAATTGTCGATTTTTTTTTTCAATAAAAATTGTTTTCCGAAGAAATCAGTATAACCACGAATCGGGATGGCCTCCACGTCATAAAATACCGCGCTCTGATTGGCCAGAATCCGGATGCTAAAAATAATCAGTATAATAACGAATCGGGATATAGGTACTTCACGTCGTCAAATACCGCGCTCTGATTGCCAGACTAGCACCCGGTCAGTCCCCAGTCAGGCACTTTGTCAAAAATACTACCCGGCTAGCGCCTGGTCAGAAACCTTGTTGTAGCCGGGACAGACCGGGAAATTTTCACACGGCATGTTACAGTAGGAAAATCGAATTATTTGTAAATTGTTGTAGAAATTCGTAAATTTCTATGAAAATCGATTGAGAACTACAAAAACAAATTTACATATTTTAGGGTCGTGAATTTCCGTAATAGATTGTTGAATGTTTTAATCATTTGTAAATTGTTGTAAAAATCCGTAAATTTCTATGAAAATCGATTGAGAACTACAAAAACAAATTTACATATTTTAGGGTCGTGAATTTCCGTAATAGATTGTTGAATGTTTTAATCATTTGTAAATTGTTGTAAAAATTCGTAAATTTCTATGAAAATCGATTGAGAACTACAAAAAAAAATGACAAATTATTTTGAGGTCGTAAATTTCTGAAATAGATTATAAAAAGTTTTGGTTATTTGTAAATTGTTGTAAATATTCGTAACTTTTCATAAAAATGGATGACAAACTACAACAAAAAAATTTACATACTTTGGGGTCGTAATTTTCCGTAATAGATTGTAGAAAGTTTTAATTATTTGTAAATTATTGTAGAAATTCGTAAATTTTTATGAAAATCGATTGAGAAGTACGAAAAAAGAATTTACATATTTTAGGGTTGTGAATTTCCGTAATAGATTGTGGAAAGTATTAATTATTTGTAAATTGTTGTAGAAATTCGTGAATTTCTATGAAAATCGATTGAGAATTACAAAACAAATGACATATTTTGTTATCGGTAATCTCCGTAATAGTTTGTTGAAAGTTTTAATTATTTTTAAATTGTTATAAAAATCCGTAAATTTCTATGAAAATCGATTGAGAACTATAAAAAAAATGTACATATTTTAGGGTCGTAAATTTATGTGATAGATTGTAGAAAGTTTTAATTATTTGTAAATTGTTGTAGAAATTCGTAAATTTCTATGAAAATCGATTAGGTACTACGAACAAAAATTGGGATATTTTGGGGTCGTGAATTTCCGTAATAGATTGTAGAAAGTTTCAATTATTTGTAAATTGTTGTAGTAATTCATAAATTTCTAAGAAAATCGATTACAAACTACAAAAAAAAATACGTCTATTTTGGGGTCGTACATTTTCGTAATTGGGTGTAGAAAGTTTTTATAATTCGTCAGCTTTTGTTAAAAATGGTAGGATTTCCTAATTATTCATTACACGTAATAAATTTTCATAGTAATTCGTTAATTTCTATGGCAAACTATTACGAAATCTACTATTTTTTACGAATTTTAACGGAATTGTAATTTTTATAAAACGTAGTAGTTTGTCGTACAAAAAATTTCCGCCAGGGTATTCATTTGTAAATATTCCTAGATAGCTATTTCAGTCGTCTGCCATAATATGGTTGCGATTCCGGCAACAAGGCTCGTCTAAAAGTTCGGGTCCATACGTCCTTTTTAACTCTAGGAGTACACACATATTTTTCGCTACTTAGTTACACACACCTGGGTCCATGAGACCCAGCCAACTTTCGTATAGGGTAATTTCACTTATACTACGTCTATTTGAATGATTTTTTTTTCAAATGAAGGAGCAGACTGTCAAGAAAGCACCAGTGCCCGTGTAGAAATTTGTCGTGGCTAGCCCTAATACTGACATGGGCCATATCGGGCAGATTTGTGGCATGCCCAGACTTGCACCACTGACCGGGTCCTGCAGTGGCACTGTCGTGGCGTGCCCCAAAATTGAGATGAGCTATTTTAGGGCAAGTTTGGGGCTTGCCAAATTTGCATCACTGGACGGGTCCTGAAGTGGTGCCACTGTTACGATGCGAAACATCCCACATCGATTATTCGATTTGAAATCCTATAAACTGTCCCTTTTTCGCCAGCTAGGCCCACGCGTGGCGCTGCAGTTGAAGCCATAGGGTTATAGCAGACGAAAATTAAATGCAACGAACACCCATAGTGATATATTGTGGCCTGCAGCAGACGTAAATAATTGCAATGACGGTTGTTGTGTGATAGCTGCGTAAACTGTTTTTTTAATCAGAATCATACAATAATTACGTCTATACAGAGGACTTGTACGTACCTACGTAATACTTAAACGTAGAGCCAGCTTAACTTACAATATTATAAAAAAAAGCGTACCGAAAACCCACATAATAGTATTTTTCAGTTTAAAAAAGATTACTAAGTACCCATGTACCTAATATTTTATCGGTATAAATATGATTAGAAATATCGTTATATCTGACTATTTATTTCTAAAACCAAAATTATTTGAGATCCTCACATCATAAATACCCTTTAAACAAAATATCTGCAGTCCGGGCTCGAAGCTGGAAGGGATCGTGGTGAAAGTAGGGTGCGATAATTGCTAGCCTGATTAGTCCCCGGCCGGGCACAGTATCTAAAACCGAGACATCTGGCTAGGGCCCTAACAGGCTGCCACAGCGCAGCCAGGCATGGGCCCCATCTATAGTCTGGCCAACTATTCAGAACCCGGCCACTGCCACAATTCAATTTCTACACGGGTGAAGACGGATTATGTGTTTGACTCATATTTTGTCTGAGAACGCTGTTTGAGCAGATAGAAATGTTTCGCGCAAATAGGAAAAATGCGAGTTTTGCACTTCTGGCCGGGTCTGTGAGACCCGAGGGTGTACTCCTAGGGTTAAACGGGCAAAGATATTTTACGGGCTAAGGGATCATCGCTGTCGGATGACAATTTTAATATTATATTATTATTATTTTAATTTTATATTCCAGTCAATCTGAAAGTATTTTTTCTTTCTTAAGTTGACCGCTAATTATTTAAATAGTGAAGAACTAAAAATAATTCGGGCTTCAACGCCGAAATCACGCACAGTTTTAATTCTACTTTTAAAAAAAATACCCTCTTGTAGCGGTGGAAATTCTCTACAAAATTACAGTGAGAACTCATGTTCTAGGATTCATAGTTGTTGCAAAATCAATTGCTTGAGTTTTTAATACGCCAAGTACGCCAAACGATCAGCTGTGTGCCGATCGATGCGCGGTGAGGACTGAGCGCTACAAGAGGGTATTTTTTTTATTGGAATCGATTGATACCTTTTTCAATGCCGGGGGATTAATTCGATGTTATATTCTAGATTGACTGGCCTACTAATGCAAAGTTATTAACAATAATAAATAGCCTTTTATTCATACTAATTTATGATCTACCTATGTTAGAGCTAAATGAATGTGTGCACGGAGAGAAGAACTATAGGAAGCGTTGTCATACTGGTATAGGTCGATTGACTTATCGCGGACTTATGAGGTCTCGTACTATAAGTATGGTAACCGTTCTCACAAGTGAGGTAATGGTGATACCATACTTCTATAAGTATTTATAACCATTGCCTTACTTGTGAGAACGGTTACCATACTTATAGTACGAGACCTCAGAAGTCCGCGATAAGTCAATCGACCTATACCAGTATGACAACGCTTCCCATAGTTCTTCTCTCCGTGTGTTTATTCGTTCTGCATTACCAATAACACGAATGCGAGCATCACGTACGCGCACTTGTATCGTATACTACTTTATTCAACTTAGTGTGCGAATTTAGATTCAGAAAATAAATATAATAAATTACTTCACTTTATGAAGTAGAATTTTGTATTATACTCGACGGAAAAACTTATTCTGATCTCTTGTAATTGTAACACTCGCCTTATGCTCGTGCCGCAACCTCACACTTGTCAGAAAAAGTTTTACCGCACTCATATCGTAATGTACTATTACACACTTCCCGGCATAGTGCGTTAATCGGGCACTTCTCACACTATAACAATAGGCATTTGAAATCGAATTTCGCACACTGCGTTCAAAAAAAAAAATTTAACGGCAGGCCGAGATTATGATCCTGTAAGAAAATGATTGATTAATATTTTTGCCTCTCCATGCGTATATATTGTTTGTCTTGATACATGCGTAAAATGCAAATATTGAATTAAGTGTTATAAAGCTGTAACTTAACAAATTGAAGTGAATATAGCATGTTATTTCTTGTTGAGAAATGATGTGATTCTGTAAACCGTTTATATGCATGAAGAGGTAAAAGATGATAGATAGAGAAGTACGTGAAACATGTGGTAGAGTTTTGTCAAATGTGCAAGGATTGGTATTGCTGATGAGCAATTAAATTTGGCAACTTATAACTTCCGGTTAATTTTTTTGATTTTATCAGCCTTTGAAGCAGGTGCATGTATGTATTTTGTTGTTGGATAGTAATCCAAGTCAACTGTGATAGATCATAGTATACCGCCATAACGAATAGTTACATTACAGGATTAACCTGTCGTATAAGACAATTTTATCAATAGGTAGCATGTGTACTTGGTATACATGTATGCTTGGTATATGAAATGGTTCACTGTTCATTAGTATTGCCTGATTATCAATTGTATTCAGTTCAATATATTTGAGTTGCCTCCATTTCTACAATATCTTAAAATGCATCACATTAGAAGTATTGCACCGGAAGTTTTTACGTATAATAATGGTATGGAATATATACGTTATACCAATTGTACGGATGAATTTTTACAATCCGTTTCAGATTATCTAGGCAAGTCTTTAATAGATTTCTCAAATACCATATCTTTTGTTATTTAGGCAGGCATTTAGACATAATTTGCATACAGTATTCATATCACAGTGATTTCTTTACAAACTTTAAATAATGTTCACTGTTCATTTATAGTATTGCCTGATTATCAATTGTATTCAGTTGGATATATTTGAGTTAATGATTATTGATTATTTGAGTTTTTTACAATCCGTATCAGATTATCTAGGCAGGCATTTATATGTAATTTGCATACGGTATTCATATCACAGTCATTTCTTTACAAACTTTAAATAGTCATTATATTATGTTATTGTTCAAATTATGGGTATACAGGGTGTCACAGAAATTTTTTACTCGATATAATTGGTTAAGAATCGAATGTAACAGTATTAAGCTGCAGACTTGTTTGTAAAGTGAATATCACAATCGCAATGCAAAAAATTTAATTTTGAAATCATGTATAACACATCACATGGTGATTCGACGAATTACCGTTTATAGCTTGACTCCAGGTGGTCGGATAATTCACCGACTCGATTGTTTTTTGGAAAATGTTACACTACTATGTACAGAAACAAGTACTTAGATCAGATTCTTTTGCATTATTGTATATCACTTTACATCAACGGGCGAATCGCACACAGATTATAAGCTAACGATATTCTTGTAATTATTGTTTTGTATCATGTTTTTATGACAGGTTTTCCTGTAATGCAACTATTCGTTGAAACGGTATACTCATGATCTATCACTGACTATTATGCCTGCTCGAAATTTCAACACGTTACGGATTCTGAACCAATAATGAACTGTGATTTGAAACCGATGTCAATGAATCGTTTCGATTCGTTTCTGTTTCTGTTTGTTCTTTTAGTGCACTTTAATGAATATTAACTCATTACCAACATGTATGACTTACCAAATTTTATATCGATTCAATAAAATATCATTTTGTGTATAACATTGTTCAATGCAATATCATATACGTTTTATGTGTTGGTATATTACTGGAACGTATCGATTCAAAATAGTGTTATTTGATGACTTACCCTTTATTTATGGGACATGTTCATATCAACATACGTTATTGTTAGCTGATGTGTTGGGATGCATTTACATATATTGATGCACCGAGCATTGAGTGTATCCGTATGCATTATACACGCATACCTCGACGCTAAGAGTAGAAGCTAAGTGTATGCGGTAATAATGTTTTTTCACGACGCCAGTAAAATGGCTTCATTTTTTACCTGTAGGCTGTAATGCAGGAGCGAAACCGCTCATTCTTAAACACAACACGTGCGCATGCGCTGTACTCCATTCTTCCCCCCGGGAGTAATACAGTACTACCTCGTTATAAGCGCCTGTTAGGGCGGTTCTGGGAATAGGATTCCAAGAAATTCGTCGCCGAAGCGTTACCCCACTACTGGGGAATCGCACATGTGTCAGTGTGTCAGTGTGTCAGTGAGCATCACCACTGGGAGTACCTTACGTATACAGGTAGAGTGGGTGAAGCTATAAAACTCGCTCAAGCGAAACGAAGGAGAAATTCGCTTATAACGAGGGCGCTTCTCTCTCTCTCTCTCTCTCTCTCTCTCTTATAGCGAGGTAGTACTGTACAGTTGACACGAGGGGAGAATGAACCCAAGCGCGCGCGAACTACGATCGGTGCAATCTGTTGTTATTCTAGATTTTTATCTAGAATAATGATAGTGCTCGAGGTTATAAACGAAGGCACATTTTGATAATTGTGGGCATACAACAGTGGCGTGTTTTTGGTGCGAATTAATTTGTTAAAGTCAGTTTTTATAGTTAAATTATATGTATTCAACTTGCTAGTTCTTTTGATTGACCATTTTACTTGATTTTGGATCAACATGTTTTCAAAAATAATAATAATTCTTTCAACTAATCATGCTTCAAATGAGTTAAAACTTTTTTTGGTCGAAAGGGGGGTTTCGTCCCCCCGCCGGGAGCTTCGCTCCTGGACCTCGCCCCGTATTCCTCTTCTTACGGTAGCTATTGCTTGTAACAATTGCTCAGTTGCACGCATGCGAATATGGTCATTTTAACAAATTCTTAACAAACATATCGTATGCTACGCTGGACGTAGCTCATTTTCACTATTTAAAAATCGCACACTTTCTTATTTGGGGACGGAATTTTTTTTTACCCCTTTTTAAATACGTGTGTAAAATCTGCAGTTAATTGACTCAACGGTTCTATAGCAATACGATGCAAATTCGATAGATTATTCATTTTTCATATTGAGATACTTGTGTAAAGTTTGCAGTTGATTGACTTAACGGTTCTATAGCATCATGTTTCTGCATTTCGGGACTTAATTTTGTTTTTCATATTCAAATACGTGTGTAAAGTCTGCAGGTGATTGACTCAACTGTTCTATAGCATCATATATTTCTGCATATCGATGGACTAATTCCATAGGGGCGTAAGGAACAAAAAAAAAATTTTTTTGCGGATATGCCCATAAGATTCTCCATTGCATGAAAAAGATTTTGCCACTATAAAAACGAATTTTTTTTTTTGCCGCTTACACCCGTTTGGCGTTAGTCCATCGATATAAACGATTTATTATATATATATATATTTTTTATTTTTCATAAATAATTATATATCTTACGCCTTTTCAATTATCGTTTGATGACTACTATACATTAAATATGTCTCGGAGTGATATAAAAATCCAAAGATTTCACCATCTGTTAAGGGTGCCGTAATGCGCGGAAAGATTATTGTTTAAGATTTGTTAGTCAAATATCTTTTACACAGTCTGCATGTATACTTCAGGCTTATGTTATTGCTACGATTCACTGTGTCTTTTATACTGATAGCTGTTGCACGTCGTTGTCTACCGAATTTTGTCATGTCTTCTATTTCTTCATCTTCCGTAGTCAAATTGTTTCTTTCGGCGCAATTACTATGAAACGAGCTGTGGCACAAGGTGCACACAAGTGTCTCAGTATTTGAATATAATTCCTTGAAACAATGCCTACACCCAGAAAAATTTATAGTTAACGTAACAATAATTTAACAATAAAAATGGGTAAAATAAAGGCACAACAATAGGATTTTAGCTATGGTAACACATATAATTATTGTTCAGTTAACTATAAAAAATGATGCTCTTAGCAATATGGTTTACTATACGGATATTGTGACCGTTACATTTCGCATTTTACAACAGAATCTGAGTTGGAGATACTATATTGCCTTTGTTCGTGCAAATGAAATCTCTTGTTCGTTGAACGATTCTTTATGTTGGAAATGATCATCTGGATAGTTGACGTAATCTATTTTTATAGTTATGGCTACTGAACCTTCTAGTACACTGAGAAAAAAATATGGTTGATATAACCACAATTCTACCATAAAACAGGTTGTGTAGAGGTGATATCAATTACGAAGAAAACCATTCAAGGTAAAAATAAAAAATTGTTTCATATCGGCGGGGCGGGGGGGTTTGATTAATCTGTTAGGCCTGGATAGTTCACGGTGTCCTGCACATTATTTTTCTGAATATCGTACCTCAATTGTATCTGAAAATTACATCAATTACCATAGGATCAGTGCTGTAGGGGGAGAAACATACATAGTCACATACATATTCATAACACATTATCAATACAAGAATCAAGCGACGCTTATTGATGAGATCTTCCGCCTCTATATATACACGGAGAAAAATACTAGCAATAATATAGTCAAGTCAACAATAATTTATTGTACTATTTCAACATACAAAGTTTTATTGTTGTATTGACATTGTCAATATTGCAGATTGGTAAAACAATATGAGAATTGCTCCATGACTCTACAATAATATGATGCTGGCATTCACAGCCATAAAAATATTGTAAATGCATATTACATATATTATTGCAATGGGATTCAGTGAATTGATTTAGCTAGAACAGCAAATGATCATGCTATTCGCAGTAAGCAATGAAAATTGTTAGCATTGCTATACAATGCATATCTCTATAGGAATATAATATAGCAATGCACATTTTCCCGATATAGTTAGATTTAATATTTTATCGTTGTATTCCACAGAAAATTGACATTGCTAGGTCGGCGAATAGTTTTACAGTCCTTAACAGCAAATACATGTTGTTGCATTTGCTTAGACTATACATTGCTGTAGAGCAACGTATTATGGCCACGCACACTTCAAGTTTTGGTTGAATTCAATATATTATTGTTAAGCGCCAGAACAAATTGACATCGCTGTCGGCAAATAGTTTTACAGTTCATGAGAGCTATTTAAATTAGTAGAATAAGCATCTAGTATTGTTGTTCAAACCCTGTAATATTAAATTGCCTCATAGCATTAAATATTGTTATGTATAATACATATTGTAGTTCGTATCTGACGATACGAGTTGCTCCAGGTGCATTCAATTCCGTATTTCATTTCCACATTTTTGTTCAATTTTAGACAGGATTGATAACACTCAGTTGTATATTATATTTTGTTTTATTGAAAACATGTGATATGGATACGGGTATGCTAGGTAGTACATTTTCATCATATTATGCAGTCAGACTTGAGACATTTTCCAGCTTACACAACTATAATCATATACGTGAGTACTTAAATTATACTATATATGCTATAACATGATAGGTAATGACTATGCATTACTGCAATTTATACTCATGAATAATGACGATATAGACCTGCTATATATCTGAGACTTACAGGTTTCTTATATTTACTCAATCTTTTTTTCATGCTTATAATCAACTTACACTTATACTTAAATTTAATGAGGATTAATCCAGGTTGGAACTTATATATCGTTCAGAGTGATGGGGATGCAAAGAAAGAACATTTCTCGATTTGTTTTACACACCCAACACAGCTTTTCACAAGACTCATGCGAAATTACTATGATATTTTTCACTTAAATTTAAAAATAAAAACATTCACTTAGGAACTTATAAATAGCTGACGTTATTGCAACGCCCTTTGTACTGATAGATATTCACTCGGGTCCACTATATATTTTGATATTTATGATTTATGGGCTCCACTTTTTTTTGCCCCTACTAAAAAAATTCATGTGATAAATCACAAAATGTTATGGAAGAAATTGGTATGTATTTTATTATGTAATTTAACATATGACTACGACTTAATACATGCGTCACATGATAAATCATAAAATACAGATTTTAAGATAAAATACATAACAAATCATATGACAAATCATAAGTTTCGGTATGTAATAATGTATTTTACCTTATGAGTTGTATTTTATAATTTATCATGTGACTTGTTATGTATTAAGTCGTAGTCACATGTTGAATTACATGATAAAATACATACCAATTTCTTTCATAACATTCTGTGTTTATCACACGAATTTTTTCAATAGGGGTATGAAGACTTATCTTAGAATACTATTTAGAAAACTCATATTCAGAATATATTCATAAAAAACATAACGGTTCTACTATGTACTGGTAGCACATATATTTCTGATGTATATTTCTTATTATTAAACTTATGACTATGAATATTTATATGAATCATGGAACGTCAAGTCTTCTCAGAGTGAACTTTTCATAACGAAAATAATCAAACCGAAGATAAAATATGAGAACGTTGATACGCTATTATAATACTAGACTATTTGTAAATGCTTTATACTTGTATAATACTTATCAAACAATAAAATGTTCCGACTGCAGAACTGATTTATAATTTGGAGTTATAGTGCCGAACGTGGCGCAAAGTAAGATTTTCCATTAGATGTTGGTACTATGGAAACTGGAATATCATTTGTTAATTCTTCGAAAACAACGAATATAGACTCGTTTTGTTGTTCTACTTCATAGGCATGCATATGCACATCGTATGAAATTGTGACATATTTTTGTAACATGAAACAAACACCCTGGTTTTTATTGACTATTATACGGCGAATGACAGCAACTGTTGGCTCGGAATCTATAATTAATGCTAAGTGCGGTTTGTAGACGATTCCCTGAATTGAAATCCACTTTGTAGTGAATGAATTTTCGCGAAATGGAAGAGGAAGTTGGCTGATATCAATTTCAATTGGCCGAGTTATGCTAGGTCCTATCTCTACATGATCCGAAAAACCTTTATTTGCTAAGAAGCGCTGGCAGAGTTGGACTTGCTCCCTGATCGCGATTGTGTGTATGATGTTAAGTCGCGAGGTAGTCATAGATGCAGTGGTCTTTCCATTATGATGCTTAGCTTCGAATCGCATTGACCATAAGTGAACTAAAGGTCCAGCAAGTTTGAAAATTGTAGGGTAATGAATCAGATGATGATGTTTCGGTCTCAAATTTTTGTTCGAAAGTTGTGCGTATAATTCGTTATGCTCTTGGACCAAAGTTTTGAGTAAACCGGCACATTCTTTGTGAAGAGACGGAGCAGTAATAATATCCAAGAGTTCCCTTAATTTCAAGTACAACTGCCAATAAGAGTCTTCTATAGGAACCAAATCGCCAATAATAAACGACAAATGACGTACGAAACAGAGCATTTCTGAGGCAGACATTTTAATGTTGTTCAGATTTTTTATTTGAGGCGGTTTGTTCCTCCTTTCTATCAGACCATAATTCAAGCATCTCATTCTAAAATTCAATGTTTCTAAGCTGAATAATTTCGAATCAAGTATGAAGTGTTTCAATATTAATGACATATCAAATCTACAGATACCTTCTAAAACATCATGCATAATATCCACGATATTATTAGAGATAGCATGAAAGTTTTTCACCATATTCCAAACACACTCTTCTTTTATGCCCGATTCATATACATTTATACATTCCAAGTCAGCGGTATAGGTCTCTAGTGTTCGCAAATTAACACTCTCCTCATTGAAGCTTTTAGTTGACAGGTTCGCTTTTGTAATATCACAAAAGCGACAAGGCCGATTGGCAGAAAAACTCTCCACAAATCCAAGGACCGAATGTAAACCCAAGTTATCACCAGTAATCGAACTGAAAACAAAGTATACTCGCCTCATTCCCGTGGGTGTCCGAATTAAAACTCCTTCACTTTGTAAAAAATTGAGTTCATCTATTACCTTTCGAAAAACTGCTGCATTTCCATATCGGATTCTATCGCGAGCATAGAATAGAAGAACCAAAAAAATATTTTCCAATTTCGACTGATACTGCGGTGGCAAACATGGAACAGTACAGTATACGGCTCCTAACTTTTTCAAGCCTGCTCTGGAGCCCAGAGGATTGTTAACTTCGTACTCATCAAAATATAAAAAAAGTGGTAGAACCAACTTGTTGCCATACCACTTGACTTTAGCTTTCCACGCATCTCCTTGTATGTAATTACTTATAATTTCACTACCACATGAAAGGGAGTTCATGTAATCTATGGTCGCTTGTAGAACGTTTGGTAACTCGAAAAATAATTTTAGAACTTTTCGAAGCGGAATAAATTTCATCGTTACGTTACATGTCTGTACTCGAACACTACCATTTACCACTGAGTCTTGTAAAGTTTGCCCCACAATAACATCCTCTGGACGAATGAAGTATTGTAAATTTGTAAAGTATTTGAACCTCAGGTACTCAGTGGACATATTTTTGAAAGGATCTCTCATGGACTTGAATATACAAGAAACAGCGTGAATATTTGATTCTAAGTCCCCTAAGTTTCTCAAATGATTACAGATGTTCTTTTCTAATGCAACTGAAAGTGTTCGACTCATTAATGAAGTTATATTATCCACGATTTTTTGAATTACAATTCTAGGCAGTATCCGGATCATGTACAATCCAGATATAAATGATATGACCGTAGTTTCTAAAATATTTTTGACTGATTGAAAATTGATTCCCACAGAATCATTGACTGACTGACTCTCTTTATTACCCTCTCCTATTCCATTGAAATTCGAGTCAGTGGCATCATAATGATCATCGTGATTAGGAACTAAAATGCTATCGTCTGAAACTGTACAAGTCAAATTACCTTCACTTGCATTTTGTTGAACTATCGGGTTACCCACGGGATTGCAATAATGTTGGTTTCTAAGGTGTCTTGTGAATACATAGACATTGTTGAATTCGGTCATACAAGAGTTTTCCATGCAACGCAGTAAACTGTTTTTTTTTTGTACATCATGAAATGTCCTCAGATGAAGCACTAATGCTCTAATGAATACAAAATCACTCAAACAAACATAGCACTTCGGCATGGTGAGGCAAAAAAATCTGAATAGATCTGAGAAGACTTGACGTTGTGATGAATTTTTACTCCTGATCTAAATCATGAAGCAAGGTGTTGAGCCCTACTGATAATCTTTTGTTACGATTCGAGGGAGTCTTAATATCATATAGAGCTCTCTCAAGAAATAGCCACACTTGTTCTGATTCAAGAGGGTATAATATATCTAAAGCGTGCATTGCTTTGAAACAAATGTCTATTGCTTTTAGTGGTGTGTCTAAAAGATAAGTGGTACCTTCAATTGAAATATAGCTTGCTTCGATTTTTTGAAGGCTGGCTCCAACGATTATCACCACAGCTTGCATTGTTATACCTTTCTTTTCCATTTTCTGTGTGCGTCCTTCGATCGTAGGTTGCAAATCACTGACATCCTATAAAATGATTCATACATAAGATATCTCAAACGTGATATAAGTGAATACCTAAGTAAATAGCTAATTTCAGTGGAACTAACCATAATACCACACAAATTTTATAATATCATCGTCGAGTTATAACTCACATTCTTGATTGTAAGTGTGAAGTGTGCGTAACGCAGTACTTCAACCGCATGATTTCAGGAATGAAGTTATATAACGATAAGTTGTACGAAAAATGTAACGAAACTCACTTTAATATGCGTTATAAACCCATTCTGGACTTCAGGTTTCGAAGGGCGCCAGCATGCCTTCTTTTTTGTCTGGACTGTGATGACTGGTAGTAGCAAGGGTAACAATCTCAGTGCAACAATTGCTTGTACCTCTGGAAACATGCACATGTATATTATATACATCATTAATGTCCTAACTTCGTTTTCTTTTCACTTGTATTTCATATTTTCATCACATACAGCTGATTATATAAAGATATGAAATGAAATTGAGTACTAAATCTTCAATTTCCCATTGAAATGAATTGATGAATGCAAATCCATCGTACGCCTCATTATAGCTTATTTCAAACTCACCATCAGTATCATTCACAGTCAGAACGTCGAGATAATTTTTGTAAGCTGGTTTATCAGAGCGCTTTGCGTAGTTCAATATTTTTTTGCAATATGCCGGCCAATTGCTGAATAAATTTAGCTCTTTACCTGAGTGCTTTGCAGTGAAGTCAATTTCCAGCTATAACAATAACAGTCCGTAAAGTAAGATGACACATAATCAAAAAAACGTACTCTCAGTCATAATAGTAGTTATTACGTACTAAAGTGTATCCCAGATTTTGTTTCAAAACTGGAAATGACCCGATATAGTTCTTGATCGAGTTCTGAAATTCGAGAACTCTGGCCCTACAAGTATATTGCCAGTACTCGACAACCAAGTTCCATGGCTCTTGCGAATTCTTTAACCATTCTACCTTTTCCGTTTCATCAGGTGATGGGGTATAGTCTGCAAGATACATGAAAAATTACATGTAAGTGTGTAAATTTCATAAACATGTATTGAAATTATAGATCTCTGAGCACTCCAGGTATCCAATTGAATGAAAAATAAGAGATATTTGTCCAAATAGGAGACGACCACAGAGTTTACACATGAAGGTTTCACGATTTTGAGTCCTATTTCTGCATATTTGGTATTATAGAAAGTATTGTGTTTGTTAACCAGAAACTTGATTTCCCCAAAGCTAGTGCGAGGCAACGTATATTTGTTATCATCAATCAAACTTCAGTTTTCATTCTTTCAATTCCAGAATTTAAATAAAAACAAACTTCAACTCGACATGGTATAATTGTTTAGTTATTCTCAAGATCTCGAAAAAATTTCACTCAACATTTTCTGGCCTGATGAGTAATCAAGTTTTAAAAACTCCTTGTTGACATGATACAATTATAAAGATAGATGAAAGAATCAATGAAAAGAACATCACAAACTACTGAAACGCAAGTGGCTTCTGAATGTACTACTTTTTTTATAATATATGAGAATTTATCGGACGAGACGAACCAAATTTTTTAAATCAAGTCTTCAACCTGAGGAAAGATTCTTCCTCGGCATAGAGCGTGCAATACCCAGAAATTCTCATATAGTATGAATTAATAGGCATACGAACGATAGAGTCACTACTCAATGGTACTACTTTTTTGTTGTATATTGATGAAAGGCCTTCAAAATTTAGTGTGCTCTCAGAGGAATAGTTGAGGGACTGTGAAGTTATCATTTTTATATCAGACTTTTGTCAAAAATGTGCAAAGGTCGATAGTTATAAGTTTACAAAAGTGATCTTACCTGCAGATACTGATTCGACAGTGTCATTCGGATTGTCTTGTGCCACTGCATGTATCAGTGCACCTGCACTGCGTAAGGATCGTCTGGTGTTATAATATTTTGACCAAAGCTTCCCTTTTGCTTGGGAAATTACCTTACCAGCTTTGACGTAAGGTATGTAATAAGTTGCCTGTAAAACAATGTCAGATGATACTCAAATTAAGTGAGGGATGCAATATTGCATATATAGCAGCAGAAACTTGTTACTTTACTTTTTCCTCTGTTGGAAACAGCTCCGTTATTTCGGTTCGCAGTTTCAGAAAGCGATCAGTACTTATGCTGTAATAAGTTAGCGTTATATTTGAATTGAATCATGTCTTCATGATAATTTTTGTTCATGCACCGACATGCAGAAAAAAAAATTCAAACTCTTACTGATGATCGGTTGAAAGTTGTAATTCAGCGTTGACTATTACTTCTGAAAGTTTGGATCTCAAGCGATCGTTCAAAACTTTTGAGCTTTCATAGTATGCCAAGATCTCTTGGCCCGTAACATTATCTGTTAGAAGTTGTTTGAGATTGTGACGGGGCCTAACAATTCTAGTAGCCGGTGCTGATAAATCAGACGAGTCTGAACCTTCAAAATAAGGTCCAAAACATTGATTTTGATTCTTCAATCACAAAAATAAACAAATAATTATAACCCTCTTGTGCAATATATTTTACTTACACACTGAAGGAGTATCTGCTTCAGATGTTGAGGCTACAGCCTCCTGGAAAAGGGATATTCAATTACACACAGAATATTTAAAAAAGGAATTAGAATCGCAATTTTGATATTCTCCCACCGCACCTCTTTATTTGGTTGAATGAATTCACTATATTTTTTCCAAAACTTGATCCGTAGTCCCAACTTCGGAATTAATTCCTTAACGGAATTTAGGTCAAGAGCCCTGAATGCATCTTCGTCAATTTCTTCAGCTAATGTAACGAAAAATGTATAAAATTTTACAAATGTACTCTCTCTGAGCTACGTCAATTAATGTTTTTTCATTCGATTTTTCGACAAACAATTTTTTTTACATAATTAGGAAGCTTTCAGAACTTTTGACAATTTGCAAGGGATAAAAATAAAAATTATTCATCAGAAGTGAAAAAAATGAAAATCTTGCTACAGATTTATTCATACGGAATTAATGTGTCTTACGCTTACATTCAAATTTTTCTCGCAAATCGGCCATTTCCCACGAAGCCAACATATTCGCAACAAAATCGTTCGCCATTGTGAGATTCAATAAATACGGTACTACACGCTGAGGTAGACACGGCACACACCTCTTCTATAAAACAGATGCAATGCAATTACTGGCCCTATGTCATCTAAGCGGAATTTATAATATTATATATAGACTCCACAATTCTCAAAGCAGTTAATTTGAGGGAAAATAGGAAAAATTTACAGGGTATCACGATAATTCTACGCATATAGTATCATTATTGTGAAACAAAAAAAAAATAGATTTCAACAAAATTTGATATTTTCATACTTGTTGCAGCAGCGCATAAACGCGATTCGGTTATATAACCACGGTATGGAACGAAATAAATGAATAACTAAAGAAGCGTAGGAATTAACTACGGAAAATAGACCAGCTTCCAGGACAAATCATTCTACTGACCGTTGATGTATTTAGAGGGAGAAGACGGAAAAAATTATGTACTTTTGACGGATTGCGCACTAGGAAAAAGAAAGATCGGTGACATCAAAAGATGAGTCAAGACTGTACGAAAACTACCAGAAAAATCTGTGTGCCATAACCACGTGGTCGGACGAATAAAGAAGTCTTGGACTAGTCGTATCTCGTTGTATGATCTGGGTTCTGGACTTATTATTGCATACCGTATCAAGGTTATTAATAAGCTATTATTAATATAAGATATTATTATTAGGCTGTTATAAAAACCTTAAAATATCCGATCGAAGAAGAATGCCCGGCTAATTGAAACTTACAACCAAGACTAGGAAACACGCTGAAAATACTTAATTGTCATACTTACATGTGTGGGTATGATGCGAAGATTGAGCTTCACTAATATATTAAAAACACTCCTCACTGATCCTCGTTGCTCGCTGGCCGTAGAAATGGACCGTAAATATGGGCTGCATGGGCACCTCAGAGACGCTCGCAATGTGTTTCTGCCTAACGACGCCTTAGATACAAGCTCGTGCTTGCCGGTCGGCCACGGTATAAGAATAAGAGGTGGGTTAACTGCCCTATACTCCCCGTGTAGAGCTCTGTGATTATTTTGAGGCAGTACGGTGAAAATCCGCCAGGTGCCTCATGCGTCGGAAAGGGTGGAAGCTGGAACGCTATTCGTTGTTGATCACGTGGTTGCAGGTGTTGATCACGTGGTCCGTGCAACCACGTGATCAACAACGAATAGCGTTCCAGCTTCCACCCTTTCCGACGCATGAGGCCCCTGCGGATTTTCGCCGTACTGCCGCAAACTAATCACAGAAATTTGAGCCAGTTGACCCACCTCTTATTCTTAAGGTGCTATTTCATGGGCAGTTAACTGCAGCAGCAGCTAGTAATTTCTCAGATGTTTTGAGTAAAATCACTAGAAATCACTAGATTTTTAGTGATTTTACTAGGGAAATCTAGTAAGTTACTAAACTGCTGCTGCAGTTAACTGCCCATGAAATAGCACCTTCACACCGTGCGCTCTGCCCGCGCAATTTCTCCCCACGAGTCACGAGTTCTAATAGCGCACCAATGAAAGACTTCCTACATCGCGCGATCGCGGCTTTTTGTTTTGCGGACGAACAGCAGCGTCGCCATCAGTAACGTAACTAGGTCAATACAATGGGGCCCTTACCTGAGAAAACCCTTAAATTGTGCACTGACAATGAGACATAAATTTGCATGACTTCTCCAACGCTACATATTGGAACAAAAATTGTTACAGTACTTTCATCAAAATTTTATGCGTACATATATGTATATTCCTATATTTGTAAATAATCTCAGCCACAGCTGCGATGTATGCTCATTACATAATAATGACATGAACTGAATATTAAATTGTTTAAGGGCAATATTATACACTAGTAATAAACATCGTTTTTTTTTGTCATTTTTGATGTTAGTATTGTGTATAGGCAACGGGAGGTTTCTATTGAAGGGAAATTACCATCTTTTTGAAAAACTGACATGTATTAGAACTATATATTTACGATTATGCTGAAAAATTCGAAAATTATTTACCACATAGTTTTTCAGATATTGATAATAATCGAGTAAATGAGTCGGATATAGTCATGAGTGAAAGCAAGTAAGCGATAGTGAGTGAGAGAGGAAACGATAGCGAGTGAGTGAGTAAGCAATAGCACAAACTATATACATGATACCTGTGCGGTATACGTATACGTATCCAGAATAAATCTTTAACTTGAAAAAATGATTAGCAGAGGTTATTTCAATGCAGGTTATAATAAAAATAATTATACAACTATCCTGCGGTAGTCACGATTCGTGTTACACCTCATAAATTGCCTAAGAACGAAAAATGACTCTAAGCATGGTTAGCGGTGCTGGCTGACGTAAGTTGGGTATACGAAATGACACAACATTGTATTGTATGTTATAGATTTTCCACCATATGCGTATGAAATGTAGTATACAATGTGTTTATATATAATTGTGTTGACCAAGTAATGCAGACTTTGGTAGACTAAGCGTTCAGAGTCTTGTATAATGCATTTTTCTCTAATTTTTTGTATTGGGATAAGACAATTCGGGAAAACGTCTGGATTGTATTTCTACGCGTTGTAGTCCAAATGACTCGAGAAATTACCCGTTTGGACAAGGTATCATCAAACTAACATTCGAATAAAAGGCAAGGGGGTAATTGGGTTGCGATAGATTTCCCTATTGAAAATGTCGACGTCGTCACGATGTCGTTCCGACGTCGCGTCTATGTCGTGAATGACGTCAGAAACGACGTAGGAAATGACGTATGAAACGATGTAGAAAACGACGTATGAATTTGGGACCGGAAAATGACGTCCCTTACTACGCCCTTTACGACGTCTTTTATGACGTATTGTCGACGTCATCGTAGATAAATTTAGATAGAAAAAAAAAATTTCCCGTGCTGCAGGATTTGAACTCGGGACCTCCAGCCTTGTAAGCTGTTACCTTGCCATCGCGCTACGATATTGCTTATGAAATGCAAATTTTTTTACGTATATGATTTCATTTCGAGTCCATGTTCGTAGTCACTCAATATACTTACGTGAAAGAATCTTTGCCCAATAAGTAATGTCGTGGCGCAGTGGTAAGGTAAGAGCCTGCGGAATTGGAGGTTCTGAGTTCAAATCCTGCAGCACGGGATATTTTTTTTTTTCCATATATATAAACTTATCTACGATGACGTCGACAATACGTCATAGAAGACGTCGTGAAGGACGTCGTAAGAGACGTCATCTTCCGGTCCCAAATTCATACGTCGTTTTCTACATCGTTTCATACGTCATTTCCTACGTCATTTCTGACGTCATTTACGACATAGACGCGACGTCAAAACGACATAGTGACGACGTCGACATTTTCAATAGGGTTGTTAAGTTTGTATAAGTATTATTTGTATAAGCGTGAAACATAATATACAATGTTAAAGGCGTAACCGTTGAAAATGCATGTAAGATACAACAAAGCATAACACTCTTATAAAGGAACTGACGGAACAAACTCTCACGACGCGCGGTAGTGGGGGAATTGTAATTCTCAGAAAAACTTCCCCTACAGCCCCTAGACCACTCTTATAAGGGGATGTCTACTGTAGTATAATTAGAGTGATATTAATTCTTATGCAGAACCTATTTCTATCGACTTGTGCACTCTGGAAATTGCATGCCCTGTAGGAAAAATTTGGAGCAATCAAATACAATATTTACATTTCATAAAAATAAATATCTATATAGTGTGGTATTTATTTTGCGGAACATCAAACAATTCAGCAATAGTTTTGAATTTTGTCTTGTATCACCGTCAGAGTTCATTGTTGCCCCTGCAATATCTGGTCCGCCATACTAATTATTTTAGGACTATTTATCTTTAGCAATAATAGTGTTGCACTTGACACTTTCATGCAATGCATCAAGAACGAACCATATTGCTGCTCTTGCAATATTGAAAAGGTAACATTTCATTGCTGAATTCCACATAAAGTTATCGTTGTGGGTGCATTGAATGATATTGTTGCAATAGCAATTAAATTTCAACAACAATGGCGTTGCACTTAACACTTTACCGGAATGTACCAAGAACGAAGCATATTGCTGCTCTTGCAATATTGAAGAGGTAACGTTTCATTGCTGAATTCCATGTACAGTTATTGTTGTGGGTGCATTAAATGTTATTGCTGCAATAGCAATTAAATTTTGACAACAACGGTGTTGCACTTGAAACTTGAATGCAATTTACCGAGAACAAATTGTATTGTTATTTCTGCAATATTTAAGATACGATATCTTGTTGCTAGATTAATTCAGTTTTCTTGTTCGACCTACAATACATTATGGCTACAACAGCAAAGTTATTTCAGCGATAATGACATTGTGTGCAGAGCAATCTAGTAGTGTAATGAGTAGCCAGATTATTGTTCTCCCTGCAATATTTTAGGAGCAATACGTTTATTGCTATGTTCAACATACACATTTTTCTCCGTGTACTCACCAACTTCTATAAGTGGCACTCGCGAGAATATCGAAAGCGGTGGTCGCCGCCTTACGAGAAAATATTGAAGTAATGTACATGACCAATGACCATACACATATTGTTGCAGTTTCTAGCAGCATAGTTCAATATACGATACAAAAGTTGCTTACTACACAGAAAAAAATTTACAGTCAAGTCTACTATAAAACCACTATACAATATAGTGCTCTCACGGACCTTGCATATTTTTTTGTTACAGTAACTACAAAAACGTCGTCACTCTGACTATTATTTATGCTTAGTAGTACTATATTGCCAATAAATTACATTGAATATGCACGGTTTTACTATTAAATTTTGTTGTCGTAACGAAGAATATAGTTATCATAACTAATTCATCTTATGATATTTTTAAAGTTGAAACAATCATTCAATTTTACGGTCTTATAGTGGGTGAAACTATATTTTTTATTTAATCCAACTATAGACGCTTCAACTATGTACCTTATAGTTGCTTTAAGCATAGCATTTTTTTCAGTGTAGGTACTTGAAAAGACAACTCTATAGTACTCTCGCGATAACAGAGTTCAAACGTCGATCCAACTATTTTTTTGGTTGTGCCTACGATCAGCGTATATATAATGGAGACAACTCCACGCATCGCTTTGGTAACAATGTCACGTAGTTCGGAGAAATAGAGTGAAAGTTATTAACAAACAGAATCAGATTGTGCTAAAAATATTGTTGCGTTAAATATGAATCGAAGAGTATAATATACTATAAATTATAGTAACGCCAATTTTATACATATCGTTGATATTTTAACCAAAAATATGGTTGCAGCTGCTCAATTTATTGTTAAATTTAGTATCATTAACAATAACTATATCCATATAGTACGGAATACAATAACATCGTCACGTCTACTATAAATATCGTCCTCAGAACGATAAAAATTTTACAATGCGGTATAGTTGTCTCGACTCACACTTTTTTTTTGGGTGTACACCCCTCGCTGAGGTTTACAGATTTTAAAATCAGTTCTTCAGCCACTTGTTTCCGCAACGTATTTGGCTCAAAAAATGTCCCATAAGAAATGTTTTTGCCTATGCATCTGATATAGTGCATTATATACACGCCACAATTCGAGCAATCGCTGTCCGCTTGGAATGGACGATTACATTCTTCCTGTTCTTTCCAATTAATAAATCTAAGTTGGCCTAAAGACGAGCTCGTAGTGCATTCGCGTAAAAATTTAGTAAACGCCATCTTCACTCGCTCAGCGTCACTTGTCTTTCGATACGGATCCATTAAAGTCAATGTCTCAGTGTCAATGTCCACGACTAGTAAGCGCCAATGACCCTCTAGTGCATATGGCATCAGCAATTTACCGTGACAGTTGGTTGCAATTTTGTATACGCTCAGAGTACTGCTTTTTCGCTTTTCCCAAAAGTTGCCAATTACCGTACAACCAATGTCTGTTGGAACATATGCAACATTACTGTCCCACTCAACCATGTGCGTTACCGTATATGCGTCGATTATTTGACCATCAACCCATCTGTTTGTGTTGACGACGCTTGCAAATTCTCTTGCAGAAACCTGAAACTCTTTCTGTACTAATGGAGAGTTCAGTTGGGATGAATAGAGACCGAGCTTTAAGCGAGACGACGTAGATCCCATATAATATGGCAGACTATTTATCATCCCATTTTGCAATATTTCTAAATTTGACCCACTGTTAACAATTATTTCCGACACGTGTGCGTCGTCTATTAATGATTCTAAGTCACTTTCATCACTTGTGTCAACCCTCTTAATCTTACTTCTCTTCAATTGATGTCTCTTAGTAATGTTTTTTATTTTTCTTTTTAAGGGCGTTGACTAGCTGAAAAGCGCGGGCTACTCCGCTTCCCGCGTTAACTGTGACGAGCGAGACAGCAGACAAACTTAAGAAAGACAGAGCATCGTAACTGAACTGTGGTTGGCTAGGCTGAAGACGGTAGGCTCCCACTCCTCGGCTGCGCTAGAAATCGCCCAATTTTGCGCCAAAAATCACTGTTCAATGCTTCAGGTCTTTCCTCATTACTCCTTAGTCATTGATCCGATAGTATCGATCATGATCTTGATTAGGAGGTGAAGGATGTAGCTATGTTATGGCTTTCGCCGAATATTTGAAAAAAAATCGCTGCTCGTTGTACATCATCGCAAAGATGGCTTACTTTCAAGATTATTTTTTGCAAAGCTTAAAGTGAAATCGCGAATTCGGCCAAAGCCATGACACGGATACACAATTTATCTGTAAGAATTTTCATCGAAAAGTCCGTTATCTTGAAAAATGAGGAAATGAGAAGGTAAATGCCGAGAGTCTATTTACGCGCACTCGGCGAAGCCTAGTCAACGCCCTTAATGGCGCGACGCTACATTTATAATTTGTTTCAATTTTTTTAACGATTTGTTTACTTTTATCATTTTCGTATCCTGTCAGAATTTGCCTACCCATATTTATCAGTTCCCTTCCCTCCATGTACACGTTTCGCTTCTTTTTTGTCTCCTGCTTTAGAATATCTTTTTTCTTGCGTCCCCACTTTTCAATTTCAAAAGGATTCGAAGCTGCTTCGACGTACAGCGGATAATTGCTAACTTTTATCGCTGATTTAGTTTGGACGCCTACTAACTTTTCCTCCTGTACCAAGCACTCATTATTTTCCTTTAGTTTCCTACACCCTTCGCCTATTGTTAAATTCTGTTGCCCTTCCAATATCGTTCGCTTGTACACGCGCATGTAGGACTCGGCATACGCATTCGTGACACGAGAAACACTTCTATCTACAAGGTCTAACATCATTCCACTCCACATTGGGCAGTACGGCATAAATGTTTTTGTCAAGTACTCTGCGAATCCTGGTGCGTAGTACTTGTTACTAACCTCTTCCACCTCTTTTTCCTTTATCTCTGTATCATCTTTTCTAAACATTAATTTTTTTCAATACCGCTCGTAAAATGGTGAATTGGCATATATACCCACGAAAAGATAGACCATAGGTCCAGTACAGAACCAGTACTGCCGCCGGCATCACTAACTCCGGCCCAACTCTTATTGCCAGTATTGGCTCAATTCCGGAAAATAGCTGGATTGATACGATCGGTCCAACGCTTGGCACCCAGCACTGGGCCAAAATAACTAACCAGTATTGGTCCAGGACCGAGTGTTTTGCCAATCCTTAGTCCAAAATTGGCCGGGTTTTGTTTACATATTATTGCAACGACAAAATGTGATAAAAAAATGATTGACGAACGTTCTATCATCAGAGTTGATGATTTATAATTCACCGCATGTGAATGAAAACGCATTTTCGCTGAAAAAACCGCCGCCGATATATTTCTCCTGACCGGGATTTGAACCCACGTCCGCTCGCTCATTTATGTTACTAGTCGCACGCCCTATCCACTACACCAAACTATCTATTGGTAATAATTTTAATGTTTTCCTATATATAGCACAGCTTCATGCGAAGAATTCCATGTGATCTCAATGAATCAAAAACCTTTACCCCCTCCGATTTTATAAGCGATTTCATACAATTATGATGGTTTTAAGTCGGAGACACTGCTTTAATTGGAAAAAAATAATTTTATTGAGCTGTTTTTGATTATGAAGTTTTGACAACTCAATATAGCGCCGTGGTCGATTTTTTCTTTCAATTCTAAAAAATTGGACGAACATTCTCCCTAGCGTGGATACCAGACTTTGAATAGTTGTCGTTGAGTATAGTGAAGTAGCATTGGGCCAAGCTTGTCTCATCCTTGGTCCAAGCGTCAAATCCAATTGTTGGTTAGCACCGTTGGGACAATGCTGGGAAAAGCAATGGCCGGTGGCATTTTAACAAGTCGTGTCCGCCGAGCTTGGCCCAAGCATGGGCCAATATTGTTTCTGTATCCACCATTGGGAACACAGACATGGGTCGGTTATAGATTCAGGGCTGATACTGGTGAATATTTCTGATATCAACTCGTCAATATTCGCCCAGTAGTGGTGGAGCTCCGGAAAATGTTTCTCATTTATCGAGTCAGGGCCAGTACACGGAAAATAATGAACTGCTAGATATACACCAATTGGCGTAATCCAAACTGCAATCAGCAGTAAAAATACTGACAGCATTTCACTGCTGTGAAATTTACCATTCAATTGCAGTTTAACCATTGCAGCAATATTTACTGGCGGGGTCGCACGTAAGAGTTACATTAGCATCTGGGATGAATTTAACAGGTCACTCATGCATAGTTTACCATTTTGTAAAGTAAACTATACCAATTGTAGGGAATACACTGGGAGAAGAGATTATTTATATAATAGTTAATATATTATTCATTTACGTTACAAGCATCACACAAATAGTGAGGAAAAAGAAACCAAAAAACTAACCTAAGTTTGGCCGTTTGATTTTACATTGTCATCCACGTAATCAACGATCATTATCATAGTTCGCTGTGAAAAACGCCATCCGATTTTTTTGACCTAACCGGGATTTGAACCCAAGTCCGCTCGCATCGCTGTGTTACTAGTCGCACGCTCTACCTACTACGCCAAACTAACCAATGTTATTTGCTCACATATATTTTCCTATTGGTCGAACATTCCGATGACTGAGATAAAAAGATCAATTAGAAAGATTCCTTAACTGTTGATAAATCAGTATTTCAGACCGGTAAATGAATGAATTCATTTATAATAACAAAACCTTTTTCTCAGTGCATTAATCGAACGAACGAAAAATTCAACAATGCTTACATCAGCTTACAAGCTATGCTTACTACCCACCAAGTTAAGTTACTGTCCGCGGAGTCCGCCTCATGTTAGCCTTACAATTTGAAATGTAAGTATTTGTAGATGTAAAAATGACACCCTAGTACTGCTTTCTGTACATGCGTGATCGTAACTTGTACAGCAATTCATAAACTGCAATGCACATGTTTGATTTACATTCGCAAGAGTAATTGAGACAGTACTTTAAAGCCATCATTACTGATATTGCTGTTACGATTACACCAATTTCTGTACATTTGTGGTAATGTAACTCCAACAGTATTATTTTTTTCCGTGTACTGGTGGATATTCCTGGGACCGGTATGCCGTATGCCAACATTGGCCCGATAATGGCACTGCTTCGGATACCGATTCTCGGTTAAGAGTCAGGGGCCGCTACTCGGCCATTTTGTCAACCAATACTGGGCCATTACTGGCTCAGTCATGGCTGACGAGATTTGGCTGCCTGGTCTGATCCAGTACTGGACCGTATTACTACCATTGGCAAACTTTTCATGGGTAGCTTCGCTGTTTCCATGAATTTCAACGAATTCATCGCCTACTTGCAACTCCTTCTCTTCGAGAACTGCGGTCTCTTCATTCATTTCGGACAGATGATCCTCTTTTTTTTGTTTTTCACCACTTATTAATAATATACCGTATTCCGCGTTCGCTTTATCTTTTGTGAGTGTCGTAGATAGAAGATCTTCGAAAACCATGTCCATCTCATCTATTGATCTGCTCAATATCATGAGACCCATACACTCCATAAGAAAAGATTTTATTTGCAAAAGTTCGGGAAAATCTTTTTTTATAGTTTTAGAAACCCTGTGCATGATGTGTGCGCAACAACTCAAAACATAGATTATATTTTTAGGTATAACATTTTGTGTCACATATTCGTAGGCTATTTTTAAATATCGATCCACGTTCATATGGTTCCATTCGAATAAGAGGCTGTTCATAAAGACCCAACTCCAATCAACAACAATTGCGTTTACAAATGGCCATTTATTCCATGTTTGTTCTACAAAAGCTCTATATTTTTTTAGAAATATGGAAATGGAAGTGATATCATGTTCTGATGTATACATTTCACAAATAGGTATGATCGCTCTAGTAGCTCGGTATAATACGCAGTAATAAAAAATTTTCTTACACTGTAAAAATTGAGGATTACGAACATTTGCCCCAGTCGTATGTAAGTGTAATATTGCTGGCCGTACTCTGTCAACCACATCTAACAGTTTTTCCGAAAATAATAAAATTTGAAGCGGTAAGGAAAATTGTCGAATCGAAGGATCTTTCATTATATGCGCTTCCATAGATAATTGTACTACGTCTGCTATGTCCCTCGACTTTAAATTTAGTCTGCCTTCACATCTAGCCTCAGATCGAACTTTATAAAGTGTTTGCAGATGTCGCACGTCTTGTGTGTGTCCATCTGCAAACAATTCCTTATCGCAATCGCGAATGCTTTTCAGCTGTATATTTCTAGCGGATTGATATTTTAGCAGATTTTTCATCTCATTCCGTTTTGAGCCTCTCAATGGACGGAATTGTTTAGCTTCATTAGAGGGATGTCTGTACATGATTTTATTGTCACTCGAAACATTTATTTCGATGACGTTGGAGTCGATTTCGAGGATGTCAAATCTAAAATGGGCTCTATGACTCGCTATCAAACAACGTGCATACGCGACATTTCGTCATTATTTGCTCTTATTCCCCCATAAAACCCTAACGGACACGAACAACTGAACTCACCGATCATCAATTCTGTAATCTTTTCTCTCATTAAACTGTCACTTAAAAAGCCATCCTGGCTCGCTACCGTATCCGTTAATGCGGTGACTAGTCCTATAAAATTGTCATATTTTTTTTTTTTCTTCAACTGAACTATCTTTGGCTAATTGCATCGGTGAAATATCTCCATCCTCCGAGTCTCGGATGTCTTTAATAATTTTGTTTGATTCGCTGGGTGAATCCCTCTCTCTATTAGAATTAGGCAACCCATTCATCGTTATTTCGAAATCGTATTCACTATTTGTGTATTCTTTGACTTTATAGGTATCACTACAGTCGTTGTGGAGGTTGTCGTGATTATCTGTCAAATTGTACACGTCCGTCTTCGTCGTCGTATCGGCACAGACTACACCTGTATGATTAATCACTTTTGTTGTCGGCGTTGACCTTTCTGATTCGATAACTATTATTTCATTGGACGCATTGACATTAGATTCAACGGATATACCAGATTCATGAATCGGAATTTTCATCGCACGAGTTTTCAAAATCTCGAAATGCCCTGTTCTTTCGTTACCGGTGAAGAGTAAATTTACGCCTTCGGCTTCACCTGTGTCGGTTCCCATTGGGTTCAACGTACTTATAAATATAAATTTGCCATTTTCACGTCTATATAATGTCACAGTGCACTCGAACAATGTGACAAACATCGCAATTTCAAAATCGGTTCCGTAAACACGATTTTGACCCATATGTGATGCATATTGAGCATCAGTTTCGTACTTAAACTCTACGCTCGTAGCATCCAATATGTCTTTACAATCCTCCCAATTATCTACAACGTATCGAACGATTTCATTTCTCACGTACGCAAACGAATCTTGATTGCCAAAAACCGCATGAGATAGGCATCTAAATAAACAATTCCCGTCACCTTCGATCGGTATAATTTCTAATATATTTGAATTCAAATTAGAATTTAGAATAGATATTTCAGAATTGTTAATACTTAACTGCGGACCGTGATTTGTTTTTCAGAGCTGCGTCAACTAGGTCACGCAAGGCTTCATTTTGCCACATTCGTCTCAATTTTGAACGCAGTTTTTTGTCGGACTTTGTCTTCCATTTGCGAGCGATCTGTCGAAAATAATCCTCTACATTACATTCTATAATATGGTGTACGTCAGGTGATCAAATTTAGTGAGCGCATATTGGCAGTTCCACGTTAGAACGACCAGTCAGGTCAAGAGACTCGGTAGAGTCTCGCGCCAAGTACATTAAAAAAAAATTTTTTTCAAGCGCGAGACTCAACGTCAAGAGACTCGGTAGAGTCTCGCGCCAAGTACATTAAAAAAAAATTTTTTTCAAGCGCGAGACTCAACGAGTCTTATACCCGAGAGGCAACTACCCTAACCTATACCGCGAACTAGTATCTTCGTTTTCTTTCACCTCACAACATATACGAATTGAAACTAACTTAATCCAGGATGTGGGCATGAACAGCTTTCATTTCAGTCCTAGATCGATTGAATCGGTGTCCGGGATGCTGAGATATGATTAACTACAAATTCTGATACCCCGTTTCCTCGTAAAATTTTTCGTTTTCGTCGTCGTCAGACCAAGTTCGACAGTCAAACCATTCCCATATAAAATCACTAGACGGGAAACCCACCAAAGTTGGATAGAGTGGCGTGAGTACGAGAGTCACGAGGTAGATGGCGCTGGTATCGCAGACAGAAACCTTAGAAATATATGCTCTAAGACAGAAACCGTCTGCAACACTAGCAGACGCGTGTTGTCATTATTCATGTTTTTAGATACAAATAAAGGAAATAAGAGAGAGTACGATAAGACTACATGCCCGAAAGGGCGAAAAGTCGAAAAAAGGACCAATCAATCAATCAATCAAGAGAGAGTACGAGCAATGCTTAATACAAAATTTGAACATACATGAACTAGTGAATACCCACCAAAAGCCCCTCAGGTGCGAAAACCTTACGCCAAGTACATTTAAGTGATAGCCACCAACAGAAATGTTTCGATAGGTTAATTATCCTAAATCCTACGATCTTGAGCTTTTGAGGTTATGCGAATCGACTGACGTGTAGGATTCGTGGTGATAAATAGAATAACAATTGTGAACGGATAATTTTACGATTAGGTTTACCTTGTATGACACAAGAATGTTAGATAACTATTAACTGACTATTACCTCTAAATTTTATTCACTTATACATTGTAGAGTTGAAACGTTGGATTGCAACGAATTCTACTTCAAGCTTTATGTTAGGCTCGTCTCTAGAGGCTCGTCTGCTCGGACCCAAATTGTGAGCCAACGTTATGGGTTGGATTTCGACGAGTTCTATATTCTATCCCGGTATCCTCTAGTCCAAATGAGACTGTAAGTCGACGTTGTGTGTTGGACTCCGATAAGCTTTATTCTACACTCGACGTCAACGTAATGCCTTGACCTTCGGTGGAGATAATTTTTTAACCCATGTTTTACAATCAGCCCGTGAAAAAATATTCTGATCAGACCATATCAGGCCTGATATAAACTGTCCATATCAGACCTGATATGGCCTGATATAAAAATTGGCCATATCAGACTATATATGCTTTGATATAAGTATATCAGACTACATATGACCTGATATGGGCATATCAGATTATATATAGTTAGATTTACATATCGGCCCAGAGAAGGAAAAAAAAAAAAAAAACTCCCCGCCAGGGATCGATCCGTGAACCGTGCGCTCGCCAACACTGCCCGCTACCGACTGACCCAAGATCTGTTATTGAAATTAGGTGCTTAAACGAATATGAAATATACAAATGTCATATATTCCAATTCTTATTGAACAAAATTCTACATCTGACGTATTAATTATCAATTTTATGGTAATTAAATGCAACAAACACGCAGTTATCATTAAATGATATTCTGTGTGAAATATAAATTGAGTTAGCGAAATTAAATTTATTAAATGAGCATTCAAGTAATTTGATGAATTCAGAGTTAATTTACATGAATGCTGATTATCAATTATGTTAATAAAAAAAAAAAAAACATGACAAAAATGCACTAGTAATTTTTTTAATCTCCTGGAAGTGCATTTCTTCAAAGAAAAATTTTCTGTAACAATTATCAATTAAAACGATGTCAAAATTATTCAATATTTGGTAACTTCCATTTCCTTCATTAGAACCTGAAAATTAATCAAGTCATAAAAACAATCATGGAGAAACGTTCTTCTGTGATTTAATTTTTAAATTATATATTTACTTTTTCTATGATAATAAATATAAAGTATACCTTCAATGATCAACGCGTGACTTTTCATTTTTTTACAAATTTTGTATAACTATATAAAAGTTAAGTTTTAAAATCGATCAAGTTTACTTAATATTTTCGAATTGTAATATTTATTGAATGCATTTATTTACAAAGTGCACATTTTTGCGTCAAAATTAGAGAAAGAATATACACCTCAGTAAAAGATGACTTGACAATCATCGATTATCTGTCACCATTCACGTTCATATACTGTAAGTATTTATATGTAATGACAAAAAAACTATATGATTATATGGCAATAATCATTATATATTTTAATGTATAACAACGTATGGTTTTTTATACCGTAATATAAAGCCATGCGATACGCTGTTATATAAAGTTTAATATAGTTTTATATAATTATATAAACTTATATATATTTATACATATTTATATATAAATATATATAATTTTATATAAACATTATACATAACTATATGAAACTATATTTAATTATATAAACTTATACATAATTATTAATTATATATGATTATATATGATCATATAAAATTTATTGTTCCTATTTTTTTCTCGTAAAATCCGCTAAACCATTATATTAAAGTATTATTGCTCATATCAGAACTGATCAAGCCGTACCAAAGAACTATATGTGAACATGTTAGACTAGATATGGCCGTATCTGTCTAGATCAGGCTAGAGACGAAAATTTTTATACAAAGGAAACACAAAAATAACTGTTACATATGCCCATATCAAGGCTTATAAAATTATATCAAGCCTGATCAGAAATATTTTTCCACAAGTACATCAAAATATACATATCCTATCAGGCTATATCAGGTCTTATCAAGTTATATCAGGGTTGATCAGAAATATTTTTCCACAAGTACATCAAAATATACATATCTATCAGACTATATCAGGCCATATCAGGACATATAAAAAAATTATATATGAACTTATCAAGTCATATCAAGCTTGATATGGGCATATCAAGTTGATAAGGCTTGATCTGGCCTGATCTGGCCAATTTTCATATCAGGCCATATCAGGCCATATCAGGACCTATCAAAATTTATATATGGGCATATCAGATCATATCAGACCAGATATGGATATATAAAAAATTTTGATATAGCCTTATCAGGTCATATCAGGTCTGATCAGAATATTTTTTCACGGGAGTTGAGATTCTCCGCTCAGAAGCTCAATCAAATTCAGATTAGTGCTATCACGACAAATGGTGGGAATCAAAATACTCATTCGCTATCAAAGAAATGATCGATCGACCCCTCTTTGTCAGATGATAGAGATTCTCATTTATATTTATTCATTCATTGTAGACTCGGCGTATAATCATTTATGGATGTAATTATTGGAAAAAAAACCTTTTTTATGGATCGTTCAATTTTGTAGCGGGTCGCCGTATAAGACCAGAGGATGATGAGAGAAGACGCTAGGGTCGCAAAGTATCTGGATGGTGCGATTTGATACGAGAAACGGCAAGAGTCAGATGAAGAGAGCAGAATGCGAGTGTTTGACTTCATAAACTTCCATCTTATGCTCTAAGCTAGTCTTGCATGAATAGGCTCAATTCTAGATATTTTGATACCATCTGTTCAGACCTGAATTTGAAGTTGACGTTATGAGTATGGGACGCGTACGTATTCTTTTCACAGAGGACTAGCTACATTTAAAAAAAAAAACTACCTACGAATTGCAATACACATATCTCATATTTATATATATTTAATCATGAGCAACAACTATAACCCTGTGTGCAAGTAACTCCGCCATTGCCGGTCCCAGGTCCAGATGAGACAGGAGGAGGGCTGCGCGCAGGGCTACACGTTTCAGGCATATAGAATTATATCAGATTCTAACGAAACAATTCGTAGAACTTAATGAAAGAACATATGTTACGTCTGTCCACAGAAATTCAAGGCTCACAGAAACGTGTATATTATTACATTATTTTCATTCATTTAATTTGAAATTATACTACCACATTTAACATAGCTGCTTTTTGAGGGATTCGGATGATACAAAATGCATCACCGTACATGCATTGGGATGTTCATAGGAACAATTGGCAAAATGCTGCCAACTGAGCAAGCCTCGCGAGCGAGAATATAGGAAAACCCAATCGAGCGAGCGTAGCGAGCGAGCACAATTATTAGGTAGTTAAGCAAAATTGTACAAAAAGTAGTGATATCAACCCCAAAAAGCACCCCTGGTGCAAAAACCTTTCGCCAAGTACATTAATGTGGTGACTACCCCCAAAAAAATCCATCAACAAAAATTCCTTCTTAACAAAATTGGTACTATAAAAATGTCTACTTACAAAAGGACTGAAATCAGATACAATTGCCGAGTACATGTCTTCTGTATAACAAAAGTTTACAACAGAAGAACAGAAAACTGAATAGTCTTGTATCGTTCACTCGCTACGCTCGCTCACTCGATCAGCTCTTTATAATTACAGGGAAAAAAATCAGAAAAAAAAAATGTAGGAAGTGGTACTTGGCGGGCCATTATAGCAATATGTATCAAACAAATGATACATAGACCTAAATGAATACTCTTTTACTTAATCATAAATGGCCCGCAAGTACCACGTACTAAATTTTTTTTTTCTGATTTTTTTCCCTGTAATTATAAAGAGCTGATCGAGTGAGCGAGCATAGCGAGTGAACGATACAAGACTATTCAGTTTTCTGTTCTTCTGTTGTCAACTTTTGTTATACAGAAGACATGTACTTGGCGAAAGGTTTTTGCACCATATAATATGTACAGTACTATCTCGTTATAAGCGACTGTTAGGGCGGTTAGGGGAATAGGATTTCAATAAATTCGTCGCCGAAGCGTTCCCCCACTACTGGGAAATCGCACATGTGTCAGTGTTCTCTGTGAGCATCAGCACTAGGAGTTACTTACGTACACCTGAAAAAAAAATTACTTGTTTCAAGAAATTTTAGTTTCTTGAATGTTTGTTGATTAAATCAAGAAAATATGTTCTTAATTCAAACTAAGAACATATTATTTTGAATTAAGAACATATTTCCTTGATTAAATCAAAAAACATTCAAGTAACTACAGTTTCTTGAAACAAGAAATCTTTTTCTTGAAACAAGGAATCGTTTTCTTGAAACGAGGAATTTTTTTTATCTATGTATACAGGTAGAGTGGGGGAAGCTATAAAACTCTATCGAACGGAACGAAGTGGAAATTCGCTTATAACGAGGGCGCTTATAACGAGGTAGTACTGTATTTTAAATTCAACGTATCGACAGTCTTCATCGAACTAGATTTTTATGCGAAATTCCAAATTCAGCTGTTTAGATTTCTGGAAGTTATTATCATTGCTAATTTCATGCAACTCATTTTAAAACAAATGGCAGCATCGTTGATAATGATGATACGTGAATAATTAATATTTAGCAATGTCTTTTATAAAAATGTTGTTTAAACTGTAATTTTTCCAGTTTTGGGTTCGACGCGCCTCTTATGACTATACTAAGAGGTTTCCTTGCAACATCGCCGTCAGTCGAATATCTAATTATTTATTTATCCCTACATTTATTTATTCATTCATTTATTAATTTATTGATTTATTTATTTAATCATTTTACGGCCTTTGAAAGTTTAAAATTAAAAAGGGGATGACCCGCCTGCGAAAACGGACGAAAAACTTGGGTAATGCCGAGTAGGAAGTGACTGACGGCGATGTTTCAAGGAAACCTCTCAGTATGAACTGTCATTTTTACATTTTTTTTTTCCATGTACGTACGGCGACGCAGCGTATTATTCTCATAACCGGTATTTTGATGAGAGCAATACGTATTTTGACTACAACTAAACTCGTTCGGCAATACTTGGTATTTTGATAGGAAATATACAGTTTTCTCAGTGTGGGATTAAAATATATGACAAAATTCTTATTTTGAGCACTAATTTAATGCTGAATTTAATACACTTCTTGCGACGAATGAATCTGAATGATAATTACATGCCGAAATCTTCCAAATTGGATTTTCTATTCTATATGAAATTATGGTTCCTTCAAGGCTATCGATACGAAAAATATAAAAAATATCTGAGACCTGACTGATCGTTCTCAAGTGTAAACGCACATAACATGAGTACATATCTGCGCATGCCGGTCACTCGGCTCACTCCTGGTCAACTCGATTCAGCTCGAAACAGATATTTGCATTGCCGTAGATAAATATCTGTGTCGAGCTGTGTCGAGCTGTATCTTACGCGCCGCGCTGAGCTGCAACCACTATTTATTGATGCAGAGTGCGTAAGATTATGATAAAATTTTTGTCATATATGAAGCTGTCTCTGTCAACTCAGCCACCCATTTCACTTGAGGTTAAAACATTTCTGAATGTGTTATTGATAAAAGTGGTTCAAATGGGTGATAAATTTTTTATATGAAATTGAACCGAAATAGTACATTATGCTGTTAGGGAAAGAGGTGAGCGATTTTGATGAGGGTGAAGTTTGCTGCGCGAGCGAAGCGAGGGCAGCTTCACCCGAATCAACATCGCACCTCTCTCCCGAACGACATACGATATTTTTCCTCATACATGCATCAAACTAACCCCATTTCAAGCGTGTTTCACGAGAGAGAAGACTCACATATCTCATTCGGCCGTGATATGTAGTCGTCGCATGCGCTTTCACGCGATTCGGTTAGGTATGAAGCCTAAGAAGCAAACGTGCGCGTAGGCATGATAATATGAACGCATTAGTACACGATGCTGTTGGGGTGACGTACGCGATTGTGATTCGGGTGAAGTTTGTTGCCCGAGCGAAGCGAGGGCAGCTTCACCCGAATCAAAATCGCGCCTGTCTCCCTGACAGCTTCATGTAATGCGTTCATATCATGCCTATGACGCGCACTTTTGCTCCCTAGGTTTGATAAGTAACCAAATCGCGTGTCTGCGCATGCGTCGAATAACATATCACGACCGAGGGAGATATGTGAGTCTTCTGTCCCGTAAGACATGCTCGATATGGGGTTATTTTGACGCATGTAGGATAAAAAGATTTTTTTTTAAATTAATCCCAACAAGTTTTATCTACTCCTACAATTCATCACGCTACGTAAAAATGATTGAGTAAAATATTTATGGAATGCGATTACCAAAGAAGCTTGAAAAATTCAAAAGAGTTTGTTAAAGTTAAATGGGTGGCTGAGTTGACAGAGACTGCTTCATATATTACAAATAATAATCAGATATAACTTGGTGATAGAGCGTTACATTTCGCGGGTTGAGGGGGGGAGTGTGGCTTAACCCCCCAATCGAACAAAAAAGCACATTATTACTGTATGAAATTTTTTTGTCAGACATTTCTGCATCAACTACATCTAGTGATAGAGAAATGTAATAGTCGGTTGGTGAAGTTTAGTTATAAAAAAATGAAAGTATAAGGTTTGTTATGAAAAAAAGTATATGGTTTTTTTTTTAAAAAGCTAATATAAAAAGAAATGCTAAAAAAGGAAAAATTCGTGAGTAGAGGCATGCCTACGTCACAGTGTCCAACTTGAGTTAAAATCACTAAATCAACGATGAAGGTTATATGTTTCCAGAACTGTCGCAAGCTCCTGCAATTATTATTAGAGTGAGTGAGTAATTGTGAAGTAAAAGAATCACTAAAAAATATATACGTATGTTACGTATATCCTTTTTTTTTTTAATTTCATTTACTTTGCGCACACGTCGGGTAAGCGCACCAGTGTATGAACACACACCAGTGAATGAACACTTGATAGTTTTCATTCGTTTTTAAGATCTCAATTGTTCTTTGTCGAAGTGTGTTGTTGTCAGAAATTACTTCATATCTTTCTGAGTGTAACGCCACCCGTGGCGTCATCTAATACTCACCCTAAAGTGTAGAATGAATTCGGAAGCTAACACGTGTGACATCGGCTGCTGTAAATACTAAGGGCAACCATCGTGTGGAGTCGCAGAAAATCGTGTCGCATGTTGTACAGGTGATATATATCAAGGTAAGAATTCATAGACGTAAAAAACATATCTCAATGCTCAATTATATGCCAGTGTTCAGCCAGTTAACCTCAAAATTCACGAAAAATACCGGTGTTCATATACTGGTACGTATAACATCAGATTGTCCCAGTAAATGAACACCCCATGTTCATTCACTGGAACAGTGTGTACCAGTGAATGAACACTGCAATATATCAATGTATTTTGTTCATTGTGAATTACGTCAGCTAGTTTTGTAGGGTCAGAATAGTATCAGTTTATAATTGAATTATCCTTTTTTCAATAGATGGACAATTCTTCCGGTAAAAAAGCAAATTACAAGCGCTTTGCATACAGTCAAGAAGACTTATTGAAGGCTGTACAAGAAGTAAGGGCTAACGAAAGGGGTTTGAATGATGCAGCCAAGGTGTATAATATACCAAAAAGCACTCTGCACAACAAATTATCCGAAAAATCGCCTTTGTCTCGCCGCATGGGTCCAAAGCCGGTACTATCGCCAGAAGAAGAAGACAAGCTGGAAAACTGGATCATAAACAAAGCTAAGGTCGGATTCCCTATGCACCCGGAGATAGTTAAGGATGCGGTGCAAACGATTTTGAAAAAAATACATCGGGATAATCCATTCGTTGATGACAGACCAGGGAAAAAATGGCTTGCATCATACCTTAAAAGGAAACCGAATATAGTAAAGCGACACGCTGAGACAATCTCAAAGGCGCGAGCTTGCGTTACAGAAGAGACATTGAGGGCATGGTTTTCTGAGCTGCGGACTTTTCTGATCGAAGAAGGTGCCATTGATGCAATGACGGACGGAAGCCGAATATTCAACGCCGATGAGACCGGTGTACAAACCTGTCCCAAGATTGGAGTTGTACCAGGACCCAAAGGAGTCAAAAACCTCTACGAATTAGCGTGCGGTGCAGAAAAAGAGTCCATTACTGTATTATGCAATTTCTCTGCCGATGGCACAGCACTACCTCCCTTTGTCGTATATCCCTACCAGAGACTCCCTGCGCACGTGACAAATTCAATTCCAGATGATTTCGGAATTGGACGATCAGATTCAGGTTGGATGCAATCAAGTACATTTTTTGAATACGTGGCAAACATATTTTACCCGTGGCTTCTGGAACACAATATCAAGTTCCCGGTGATCTTTTTTCTCGATGGTCATAAATCACACTTGAGTTTGGAGCTCTGCGACTTTTGCATCGAAAAGAAAATCATTATTTATTGTTTACCGCCAAATGCCACGCACATAATGCAGCCCTGCGATGTCGCGATATTCAAACCGTTGAAAGATAATTGGAGGAAACTAGTAAGAGCTGAAAAGCAATCCACCCAAAATATTACCAAATCCAATTTCGCAGCGATTTTCAAGCAAGCATTCGACGCAGCTGTGAAGCCTGAAACAATAAAAAATGGATTCAAGGCTTGTGGTCTTTATCCTTTCGACGAGAATGCCGTTGATTATTCGAAATGCATTTCCAGACGTCATAAAGAAATTGAAGAAGCCAGGGGTAGTGATGTACCTTCTCCAGAAGAATACGCTATAACTAAGAAAGTAATACAACACACAATAGGGCGCGAGGAAACAAGATAATTCATGCGACTGAAAGAAGATAATCTTGACTGCGAGGCTCCTGTTTATAAAATCTGGAACCTTTGTCTCGACAAATCTGGTACATCGCAAGGGTCAGTCAATTCCAGCCAAAATGACACAGTTGTTATTGGCCATGAGGATAGCCCACAGCCTTCTATGAACATGATTGATAACATCAATGAAGACATTTTGTTTAACGAGGATGTCGTCGTACTACCGTTAGAAGGAGAGGGTTTTTCTACTGAAGACTTACTAGAAATTAATCAAGAAATTATATTGGGCGCAATATGCTGTGAGGCAGAAGCGTCTGAATCGGATTCGCTATTATCAAACCAAAATAATCAGAATGATGTGATAGTGAACGACATAACTTCACCATCAGACCCAACGATCTTAGACAGAACTAGTCCTATCTTAGTCAGTGCCGAAATCAAGGATAGCAATAACAATAACACAGAAATAGAAGTGTTGGTTGAGACAAATGATCAAACATGCCGTAAAGCTAATGTCCACAATACCCAAAGTGAATTGAAATCGCAGAAAAATGCGACTGATTCAGCTGATAATCAAAAAGTTTTCGAAGATTCCTCTAGCATTACGACTGAATCACGACAAAATACAGATTTGATTGACACGAAAAATTTACAGAAAAAATACTGGGATGAGATTTTAGTGAGCTGGCCTAGGTTGGACGATAAAAAAAAACGAAAAGTCACACGGGAACGGGAACCATTCGCAATTACGTCTAAAACATGGAAAGAAATTCAAATGAAAAAAGAAACCGAGAAAATCATAAAAGCACAACAAGTTATTGAAAAACGGAGGTTAAGAGATCAGAAAAAAAAAGAAAACGAAGCTAATAAGAACAGAAAAAAAGTCGCCAAAGTTATAAGTCCACCACTTCAAAATATTGTTGTACAAAATGCTACTCTGGAAGAAAAGGTGGATGGATCATCTCCTAGTACTAGCTGTGATAAAGGAGCTGCAAGGAAACCAATTTCTCGGGAAACTAAGAAACGTGATACGAAAAAACACAAAACTCAAAATGAGAGTCCTCAGAAGGAAAACGTTCCGGCACAAAACGGAATTAAAAGGAAGCGACTGGTATCCTCTGTCAGAAATAAACGTTCGATCGCAGCCGAAGAACGTAATGTATAAAAATGAGATTCATCAACCGGCTTGTTTGTGTTTCAAAGAAGAAGTACATTTTTATATAGTTTTCCACGTGTCAGACGTTCTAGGTAGTATCTGTCATTTAATATGTTCTTTCATTCATTTATTTTTGTAATATATACCCATATGTAATAATCATATGCGTCTACTTGTACCTGGCGGTTCTCAACGCTTTAATACCATTAATGGAACGATAAAATAAAGATGATATTTAATTATTATATTGTGTCCATTCATTGGGTCAGGAGCTGTTCATTCATTGGAGCACTGTGTTCATTTACTTGAACCAAGCGCTCATTCACTGGTTCTTCTGTTCATTCACTCGGGATTTCGCAATTTTCGTATTAATTCAATTATTACCAGTCAACTAATAGTTTCCGCGCGTTCTCGATTTTTCTCCACATTCTTTGTAGTATTTTGAATAGAATAGTAGCTAAGCATCCGTATTCAGTCATTTTTCATTCGATTTTCTTTACATTATTGTCAGCTCTGACCTTAAGTGTTCATTCACTGGTGCGCTTACCCTATGCCTGAAATCACATCTTACGCACACTGCATCAAAGAATATATGATGCGCACAGTAAGGAAGAACATCAACTTGCCGCGTGATGGGAAATTCATAGGGAGGGTTGGTAGCGTTGAGCCACAACCCCTCCTGAAATCTCTCAGCTGTACGTACGCCAATAAGAACGACTCGCGGAAAAAAAAAGTATACGAAGTACAGCACCGTATTTTGGCAACGAGTGTGTCACAATGCCCTGCTTTAGCATGAAGAACGACATAATATCGCGTGTTTTTTGAACAATTTATTATTATATTTATTGTGATAATAAATAATAGAATATAATAATAATATACTATATCCTAATATTTATAATATATATAAAATATTATATTATTATTTATATATGATTACATAATAATAAATAATGAAATATAATAAAATATATATACTCAGAGGTTTCTTTGAAACATCGCAGTAAGTCACTTCCTACTCGGCATTACCCAAGTTTTTCGTCCGTTTTCGCAGGCTGGTCATCGCCTTTTTAATTTTAAACTTTCAAAGGCCGTAAAATGATCAAATAAATAAATAAATAAATTAATAAATAAATGTATGAAAAAAAAAATAATTAGATATTTGACCGACTTCGATGTTTAAAGGAAACCTCTTAGTATACCGGGAGATTATGTGGAAATGAAAGGCTCCAAGCGCGCAGGCGCTGATTTATTCGAATATTTCGAGGGTCACCAATTTCAGACTCGCCACGAATATCCCTAGAGTCCGTCTGCTATTTGTTTCTGATTGTTGTCAAATACAAATGGCGGCAGACCGTTGCAGGAATAGGTTATGTTTGTGTGAATCTAGCAGACGACAGAACTAGGGATATTACTGAGAAGTGAGTGGAGTCCCTGGCGCTATCCTGCTGGCCAATGAGATTTAGGTAAATCAAAGTTTGCGCGCTTGGCGCCTTTCATTTCCACATAATCTCCCGGTATATGGGGCTGTCCACGTCAACTCGACACGGCTCCAGACCTCAAAATTTCCGATTTTATTATTAATTTGATATGTTATTACTCCATGTCTGGAGAACTTTCCAAATTTTTTTGGGATTTTTCAAATTGACGCTTTCGCAGCTATGAGTTTTTTTCTCCTTAGAAAATCGACCTTTTTTAAAATTCTGAAAAAAATCACAAAAATCCTGTTGATGATATTGAACAACCTCCCACTCGCAGAATCGTGGGCAGAATTTTCCTTGTATATTTTTTTCGTGTTTAACAAATTTCCATTGCGAAAAAGGCTTTGAAAATTTTTTGAAAATGAAAAAAAAAAATATAAGGAAAATTCTGCCCACGATTCTGCGAGTGGGAGGTTGTTCTATATCATCAACAGGATTTTTGTGATTTTTTTCAGAATTTTAAAAAAGGTCCTTTTTTTTAAGGAGAAAAAAACTCATAGCTCCGAAAGCGTCAATTTGAAAAATCCCAAAAAAATTCAGAAGGTTTTGGAGACATGGAGTAATAACATATCAAATTGAAAATCAAATCGGAAATTTTGAGGTCTGGAGCCGTGTCGAGTTGACGTGGACAGCCCCATATACATATCAGGGTGGTCCGTATTTGGGGTATGTCCGATTTTTTTTTTCAGACCTTTTTTGGATATCGTTTAATTTTCTACAAGAATACATATTGATGTTTAGAACACGTTGATTCCTTAGAACTGAATAAAATTCCAAATGAAAAAAAAAAAAAATTCCTGTGTTATTTAAATGGGAAATCAAAAATCATGAGGAGGCACCTTATATTAATATCAAGAGCTGGAACTTTCACCGATTTTTTTTTTAGTCATCCTGAACAATATTTTCATGGTAACTAAGGGATAAAAAATTAGTCGTTTTTTTTTGGCCCACCCTAATATATCGCACACCTAGATCTAAACTAGGACAAGTCAAAAAACTTGAATTTTGAGTTATCATCATTTTTGTATACCCTGATACTATACGCAACTAACCACAAGAACAGATTCAACTTAATGTTCATAATCATGACGACGGATTGCACTAACTTGGTTTTGACGAATTAATAAATAATAAATAATAATTATATTATAGTAAATATAATAATACATTCTTCAAAAAACATGAGATATTTTGTGGTTCTTCACGCTAAAGCAGGGCAATCGTGGCACACTCGTTGACAAAATACGATGCTGTACTTCGTATACATTTTTTTTTTCGCGAGTCGTTTTTATAGGCGTACAGCCACGTGTTATATAATATATTAATAATATATATTTTTATAATATATAATAATTTTATTTTTTATTTATTTTTTATTATATTTTATTATCTATTTATTCAAATTTTGAAAATTATTTATTAAAAAATTGCCGAATAGAACCTTTCAAATATTTAAAAGTCCAGAGAATATATGTTCAAAAACATATTTTGAAAGTTTCATTTAGCTATCTTTATTTTTATCAAGCTGATGTTCCTCCTTAATTAATAAATCACTGCTCTCAAGCGGCGTATGTTCTAGAAAAAAGAATAGCGCTGTGACCGCTATACGGAGAGGGTGCCGAGCGTCCGAACACTCGGAGCAGCGCTGAGGTGGCCACCAGTAAAGATCGTCAATTATTATCTTGTTTTCGGGATTCATTTTTCGATGAAATTGCCGGCGCTGGACTCATGGCCACCTCAACACTAACTCCAAGTGTTCGGACGTTATGAATTCACCCGTATACAGGGTGATTAGGTTTGACCGGACCATATTAGATGGGCATATTCCTTGTCTAATTTTAAGACTAGAGTTCCTTAGCGAAAAATTGAAAAATTGAAAAATTGAAATTATTATTATTATTATTAAAATTGTCAAAGTGAAAATTAACACCCGTTATCCGTTTTTATTGATAAAAAGGATACTTTATAGCCAAATTAAGATATTGAAGAACTCGGGCACCGTTGATCTCCTGAATTTTTTGCTACGGAATTTTAGTCTTAGAATTCGACAAGGAATATGCCCATTTAATATGGTATGGTTAAACTGAATCACCCTGTAAGCCTGAGACAACTCATATTATGCCTGTAATTTCGGTGCAACGCGTACTGTGATTTTACTTACTTGGAAACACAAAGATCCGTCACTGGTTTTATTGAAAGAAACGTCTTCAATCGATGAGACATTTTCAGCTATTATTAAGGCTAACGCTTGTTCCATTTTCTTCGAGGACATGCAAACTTTTTAGACACAATTTATCAGAAATACTCACTCGTATTATAAATCTAGATCGATGTCTTGAAAAAGACAGTTTTTTTTGATAATTATAAGAACTATCAGAAATACACAAAAAATGCTTTATAATAAATATAATAATTATCAGAAATACACACTCGTATTATAAAGCTAGATTGATGTCTTGAAAAAGACAGTTTTTTATGATAATTATAAGAACTATCAGAAATACACAAAAAATGCTTTATAATAATTCTAAGAATTATCAGAAATACACACTCGTATTATTAGTTTATTTAAAATGCTTTATAATAAGTCTAAGAACTTCTATGCTCACGAATCGTCTGAATAGCAATTAAATAAATAACAATTATACGGTCGTATTTTGTTAATTGCGTTGTCATCGAAATGATATTATTTTTCCGCTGCACGCAGAAATTTTCAAGCGGTGATATTATATCTGCGACTCAGATTGTCAATTTTTTATGGTTGACTATGGAAAATTATAATGACTACAGGTAGTCCATCCAGAATGTGATGGAAGTCTAACGACTCCGATATTCCGGAATAACATAGGGCTCGAATTATTTTTATAGATTTCAAAAAAAAGAAAATGTATTAGATATATTACATATAAATCACATATATCATATATATACATTAGGGTGATTTTTTTTTCGAAGTTTTTTTTTGTTTCTCCAGTCCACACGTGAAATTTGGTTGAAAATGTCTAAAAAAAAATTCCAGGAAAGTTACAACTCTTAATACCGTCAATGGCCCAGTCACTGGCGGATAGAGAATGGTGCTACAGTTTTATGGCTTGATTATTAATTTTATTCATTATTCAGCCAAGCTTGAGGGGTCAAGGGTAAAGTTTATGCTTTTTTCCATCATGAGAAACTTTTTTTTTTATTAAAAAAATTAAAAGTGGAATTAAAATTGACTTTTGATAATAAAATCCGCATGGCCCAGTGACTGGCACTCCCTGAACGGCTTGGCCCACTAGCTGGCATGTTCGGCCCAGTGACTGGCAATGGATGAGAGAATCGGACAAATTATCAATAAAACAACCAACAAATATAAATTATGGTTAGATGAATAAAAATCAGAATATTCTAAATATATATTTATTAAATTAAATTCACATTATTCGTTGATAATCAACTCTTTCTTTATTGCTTTACCAATTAATGGTAATTCATCGTTAATCACTTTTTCGTGACTTTTGCTGGCTTTAACTGGTTTTTTCTTTTTCAAGACCTTCTCTATTGCCTTTTGTTTCTTTATTTTATCTCTTTCAATTCTTTTCTCTTCCACTTCCTTTTCTCGTTGGATTTTTCTGGACATTTGGGCTGCTTTTCTATTCTTTCTCTTCAGTTCCTCCACTTTCACCCGTTCGTCCTTAATTTTTTTTCGTCCTTCACGTTTTTGAATTTTATTCAACTCTTCTTGACGTTTCAGTTCCTTTTTGGCCTCGAAAAATGCTTCCCAATCCTCTGAAACTGCTACCGAGGGCATTTTTGCTTTCATTGCAGCATTTCTCCCTTTTTTAGCTTTTATTTTTCCTTGGCCAGGGCATGCCACTACCCTCTTGAAAGGAGATGGAAAATTTGGGAACGGATGAGCTGGATCCTCTGAGGTCTGGGTCTCATTTACATTATTTCTTTTCGTTGGTGTAGTTTTTGTGCTAGTAGGGGTGGGACTATCAGCGAGAAATGAAGCTTCGGGTATTTCTTTCGTTTCAACTTCAGATTTCTCATGTAAATCCTGATCAGAAGAATTTGGAAACCTCTGTATATCTTTCTCCTTGTCTTCTAGTAATAATCCAGAAAAACTGTGTTGCTCTGTTGTTCTGGGGAGTCCATCAATCTCGTGAGCTTTGTCTTTGTCACATGCATCAATTTTTTTATCAGTACATAATATACGAAGCTTTCCTGGCGAAATTTCATCGGTCCCATCAACAAATCCATCTTCAGGCTCTGATTGGTTGGACTGAGATTGTACTTCCAACTCATGGATTCGCATGATGTCGCTGAGCGAATTGTCAGTGGTCAACGTCAGCTTACCATTCTCATCGAGTCCATATATTGCTGCATCTTCAGGTAGTGCAAGCTCAGAGAGATCAGCTTCTGATAGACACGGGTCATTAATTGTTGGATGAGAGACTGACGCAAGTTCTTCGTTAATTGAGACGACAAAGACAATGTTATTTTCCATTTTAGTAACTTGCTCCTCCACCTGAAATGTAACACAACATAAACTAACAAAGTGAAGGAATACAGTCGAACCTCGCTAACTCGAACCTCTATAACTCGAAAACCTCCATATGTCTGAGATTCAATCTGTTCCCTTGAAAAAACCTCCTTCATTCGAAGAAAAACCAGAGAATAACTCGAAGTTTTCTGAACGTATCAAAGTCCATTATTTTGCCTCAGTAACTCGAGTTTAGAGATACCCGACCTCTATAAGTCAAAGGCTACCTCTATAACTAATGTTACAGCCCTTTATCTATGTAAATGATGATTCAGTCAACTTAATCGAGTCTCAGCAGTACTAATGAAGTGAGTTCAAGTTCTCAATATGTATTTACCAGGGTTTCTTCAGAGCCATTGCCAGGTTTTTCTTCATCGTTCTCCTGAGGAGTTGCATGTCGTTTCATTTCGCTCATTTTCCTCCATACTTGGAAAAGACTGCGGTGATGTGGATCTCCGGTCCATTCTTCAATCACGTCAGAATTTTTAAAACTCTCCAGTAAATGTTCATCTATGCAGCTTTCGAAATCTCGTAGTTGAGTCATCGTTGAACTTTCTCGTTGAGGTAGTGGGGTCACAGACGTTTTCGAGGCCGAACCTTTGAAGAATTTCTGATAATTCACTCCATCAGCAGAGAAAGGGTGCAAACCCGTAGCTCGAAATCCACTATTCAAGAGAGACTTCCAATCCAATGCCTCAACAGCTGTTCTCAACACTCCTGCAAATTTCTCTAATGGCAATCGATCACCGTCATTTGCAAATCTCCAATCACGTACTGCATTCGCCCAAGCTAATTTGAGTGGACGAAAAACGGCCACATCCATTGGCTGGAGAATATGTGTCGCATTGGCATGTAGAGCAATCAAGACGATGTTTTTTTCTTTGCAATAATTGGTCAACTCGAGTGTCAAGTGGGAAACATGACCATCAACGAATAAGAGGATTGGAAACTGAATTTCATGATTAATCAACCATTCATAAAAAACATTGGAAACCCAGTCATAGAAAGACTTAGCAGTCTCCCATCCATTGTCTGAGTGTCCAAGAGCCCATCCTTTGGGGAAAACCGATGAAATGCGCTGAGGAATCTTCGTGTATTTGAACATCACCATTGGCGGGATTAATTGACCAGCTGCATTCCCACAGAAGAGGGTAGTGAGACACTCCTTGTCATTATTTTTAATGTGCGTATATGCATGCTTATCACCCTTTTCCACGAGGACAAGTCCTGGTTTTGGTGCCAAAAGGAAAGCAGATTCGTCACAATTGAATACCCTGGAGGCATCGATACCATGAAGACCTTTTTTTTTCAGATAAGCTTCTACATTTTCGAACCAATCACGAAGATTTTTCTCGGTGATTGACGCTCGAACGTGGTGTAGGTTCTGTGACATTTTCTCGCAGAGTTCAGGATGACGACGTTTGAATCCCTCGTACCAATGCCTACCTGGTCTATTTTTCACAAAAGTTGTCTCTTTTCTCTTCATAGTTTTCAATAGCATCTGGACACTGTTGATCAGTTGATCTTTTGTCACTGGGAATCCACACTTGCTCATGTATAGAATCCACTGTACTAGACGAGATTCAGTCTCTTGACCAAGTATACAAGGTGGTCCTTTCCTCTTTATAATCGACTCTGATAACCCTCTTTTATATTGCAAAGTAGACCTTGGAATGTTATATTTTTTTGCAACAGTCGAAATTGGCACTGCAAGATGGACTTCCTTCATAGCATGCTTCAAAGCCAATTCTGTGTAATTTGTTGGTGACTTTTTTCTTGTTTTTGCCCTATTTTTTTGAAAATGTCATTTTATAGGTATTTCGGAAAATTTCATCACTATAGTATAAAAAGAAGGAAACTAATAAACCATTGTTAATAACAATTGATGTGAAGAACACTTTCTTGGTCGAAACAAAAAAAAATCACATTCAACCCTTCCTGGTCACGAGGGGTCAAAAAGACCCGAGCATAAGCTTTGAAGGTAAACCCCGGTAAGTCCGTGGCCGAAGAACGCAAAAACATGGAAAAGAAAAAAAGTAATAAAAAAAAACATCCTAAAATGCATTGACCTCTACAGTTTTGACTTTTTTTTTGAACATGTGGCCATTTGAATTTTGATATTCCGACTTTTGCTAAATCTTCTAGAATGTTCAAAGTATTTTTCAATATTTTTTCGGTGCCGATCGAACTGATAGTTTTCACGCGGCAACCGTAACCAGCTTGATTGAAATCGGAGGTATGACCACTAGGGTGGTTCAAAAAAGTCCTATGTTCTCAGATGTTGCTACTCATTCGTGAATAAGTTGTTTGTGATTTTTGAAAAATATTCCATTTTTTTGAGCTCCATAGGACAATATTTACTACTACCTCATTGAAGTTAAAATTTCGAAATTTTGCCATTTTTGGCAATTTCAAAGTTCTCAGATCAAAGTGCTCATCCAGCTACCTCTAGCTTCTCATTCAATGAGCATTTTGGTTCAAGACGAGATTCGTACGATAATATTTAGTACTGCCTCGGAGACATTGGAGTTTTTTTTCGAAATTTTTCGTTTTTCTAGAGATTCGATCGCCGGTTGTTGCTCATGAGACAGTTTTTTCTTACCATTATAAGGAAAAAGTACAAGCAGTTTGCAGTCTGCGGGACCATTTTTGCTACTGCCTCATGTTGCTAATTTCACTTGAAGGAAAGTCGCCCTCGATGAGGCAGTAGTAAAAATGGTCCCGCAGACTCCAAACTGCTTGTACTTCTTCCTTATAATGGTAAGCAAAAACTGTTTCATGAGCAACACCCGGCGATCGAATCTCTAGAAAAACGATAAATTTCGAAAAAACTCCAATGTCTCCGAGGCAGTACTAAATATTATCGTACGAATCTCGTCTTGAACCAAAATGCTCATTGAATGAGAAGCTAGAGGTAGCTGGATGAGCACTTTGATCTGAGAACTTTGAAATTGCCAAAAATGGCAAAATTTCGAAATTTCAATTTCAATGAGGGAGTAGTAAATATTATATAGAGCTAAAAAAAATGGAATATTTTTGAAAAATCACAAACAACATATTCACGAATGAGCAGCAACATCTGAGAACTTAGGTCTCTTTTGAACCACTCTAATGACAACAAAGGGTTAAGAGACTTTCTGCCAGTCACTGGGACAAGGGGACGTTTAAGTGTCCCGATGGTTGGCATCCGTATTTTTAATTAAAAACTGATATACATCATTTTTCTTCAATTCTACTGCAAACGACAATTAATAACCTCCAATTAAGTATGTATATCATAAGATTCAATACTAACATTGTTCAAATAATATCAAAAAAATCAACAGAGCACTCTAACTTGACTTCGAGAGCGTTGTTCGCTTTAGCTCAGCGATGCTGCCTGTCACTTTTATTAATAAAATAAAATAATTATTCTTCAACTCCAAAGTTCTAATTTTATGACACAAGGTCCATTGGATCTTCACATTAAAAACAATCGTTACAGATTTTGTAACAATATAACATCAATACAACCGAAAATCTACGCAAATAGTGCCGAAAGCGCCAGCTGGTGGGCCAGTGCCAGTGACTGGGCCATTGACGGTATTAATTTTAAGTACTTTCCCAAAGCGTGCAAAGATTTTCCATTTAAAATACACGTAAATCGAGATTTTTTTTCCAAATTTCTATAACTCAGCCGCATTTTAAGCTATTAAATTGGTCTTGATCTTGATTTACTCAGAATGAAATACTCTAAAAAAGTGCCCATAGCGGCCATAGTGTAACTTGTAGAAAAAACCGAGAATTTTTGGTAAAAATCAACTTCAGCGACCCGTCTCAACTCACCAGTACAAGTTACACTTTGGCCGCAATGGGCACGTTTGTAGAGTATTTTATTCAGAATAAATCAAGATCAAGACCAATGTAATAGTTTAAAATGCGGCAGAGTTATAGAAATTTAAAAAAAAAAAACTCGATTTACGTGTATTTTAACCCTTAACAGACACTGGACCCCAGACAAAGTTTGACTTTTTGAAGATCTAATTTAAATCTAGTTCTATTTGATTTTTTTTCACCTACTTAAAATTAATTTTTGAGGATTAAATCTTTTTTCCCTTATTCTTGAAGGTTTAAAGTATGCTTACAAATTTTTTTTACACCAATACGTCTTACAATTTTGTCACAATAAGCATTCAAAGTTTCGGGGGTCTGTGAGACCCCGTGTGTCTTCTATGATCGAGACGGTAAGGTGTGTCTGCTAAGGGTTGAATGGAAAATCTTCGCACGCTTTGGGAAAGTACTTAAAATTAATATTGAGAGCTGTAACTTTCATGGAATTTTTTTTTCGACATTTGAGACCAAATTTCACGTTAGGACTAAAAAAAAAATTATGATGCACTTCCGTTTTTTTTTCGGTCTTTCTGGGGATCGCACGCTCTATATAGAGGTGTTCTTCAGTTAGGAGACTTTAAATTTGGTTAGACTCGTCCGATTGATTCTCATATAGTATAATTAATAGGATTCGAACGATAGAGTCACTACACAATGACAATTTTGAATAATTTTAAGGGCCCAAACCCGGACCTAACTTTTGACGCAAACTTGAGGCTACCTTCAAGTACATCAAATATATCTTTAAAAAAATGTCAAGTCCTATGTCATTCCGGAATAGGAGTCACGTACATTCCGACTGGACTAAGATGATATTCACTTCACACGGCAAATCGTAATGGAAACTTTTGTCTGTAAAAAATCTATTTGGATGAACGACGTATTTTGTAATTATTCTAACAGAAAACCTATGTCAAATTGAATCATGGGTACATTAAAATGCTGAAATTTGAATATAATGTGCGAAAATATTCATTTCGATAAAATGAGGTGTGTTGCCTTCACTGTCATATATAAACGACGATCTGCCGATCCCTTGTGCGCCCACTATTTTAATATTTAATTTAATTTATTATTATTCATTTGTTATTTTTTTTTAAATATTTATTGTAGTGTACGTACTGTATTATCAAACAGCTGGTCTGTAAGCCTGGTTCAAATAAATAAATAAATAAATAAATTTCACTCCGCTGTCGCTAAAAGTTTTAACGTCGTTATTTACACCCACGGAAACCGATTGATTCTCGAACACCGACTCCTTAATAAACGTGCGTCGTATGAGGAATATACCTGTGGTCACAAAAAACCGTAAATCTCTACAAAGCACGGAAAGCAATTTCTTTACCTTCTTCTGTTACCGAACCAGACTGTACACTTGGGGTCATTAATTATGAGACGGCTAGTTTTCTGGACAAAACGTTTATGTTGGCAACACAAAATAAACCCACAGCGCTACATAGTGGGCCGATCGTGAAGCTTAGTCAATCTTACTAAATATCACATAACTCGTGACAGTCCCGATAGCCAAAAAAGGAGAGGAAGAAATTATGACAGTCGAATCTAACCTAATACCTACTAACCTAATAACCTATAGATTGACGTGTGAATCAGTTGGAAAATAATTGTAATTCATAACTTCCCCCTCGAAGAATACAAACGGGCGAAAGTTTATGTTTTCAATCTTTTCAAGTGATGACAGAAGAAATTGTAACCTGAAAATTTACGGTAAGTTGATTTGATAAAAATACAATTAAATTAGGAAATGCAAGTTACGCTGTGCCTGACAAACAAGATTCTTTGTTGATTTTGTGTGTGAAACCATGTCCAGGACTAGATTCTAGATCATTGAGACTATCCTGTAACTCATTAATACTTCTTGACTGATACAAGACATTTATCAAACACAGACTGAACCCTGCAAGAACCACCTGTCGAAACAGGCAAATAGAGGAAACATCCAGCTTCAGAAAAACGGGAGGAGGCAGCTTGTACTAATGCACAGATGAAAGGAGCTGGTTTTGGACGACTTGTAGTGGGGAATTTGAATGCGTTCTGCGGCGACTACTCGTCTTTCACATTCTAAACTTTGGCCATTCTTAGACTGAGACTTAAAATACTATCGGAGACGACTGCTTGCTTCTTATAATGTAAAACTCAGGACTTTAATAATTCTTTGGACGCTGACTTGGAATACCTACTACGACGACTACTCGTCTATCACAGAATCACATTTTTAAAACTAACAATTCTTAGATTATTAAATTTTAGACTTTATCAATACCTACATCACCGACTTTGAATACTCGCTCAGGCCGCTTTTAGCCTAAAATAATTTGATAATCTAATAAAAAAAAAAAAAAAATACAAAATAAAATATAATATAAAATATAAAATATAATTTAAAATATGCTCCCAGTTGACCGAGACTATCGTGTAACTCATTAGCTACTTATTGACTGATACTAGACATTTATCAAACACAGACTGAACTCCTGAAGAACCTGAACCTGCACACCCGTTGAAACAGTCAAAGAAAGGAAACAGAAGTGGATATACGCTTGAAGGCTGCAAGGAATTTAGTCAGTTTCTAGAAAGAGCCTTTTAAACAGCTCGACAAATTGACTTGTGATTGGCCAGGGGGAGACCGCCGGAAGAAAGACATGAAAGAAAGCAGCCATTGGAACAAAGACCCGAAATAGCCATTTGGATGACTAAAATAATACTAAATAGCAATATAATAGCGTAATATTAGCAGCATAATATTAGCAGCGAGATTAGCAAAGCCACGAACCTAGTCGAGGTCATATCTCGTCATTGTTATTTATGACCAGCGTGTTGTCACGTGCACCAAAATTTTTTAACTTTGATTTTTATTAATAAGACATTAAAATAATAAATGTTTAGAATACTTATAATAATAATTCATGAATGTATGGTAATATAGATATATTATTTTCATTGACGAAAAAGATATGATTTGATATTGAATACAATATTCAATTAATTGAATAAAAAATTCAGATGACTAACTAATTCATTTTTATAATATTATCCAGATTATAATTTTTAAAGTTTCAATGTTTTGAATAATAATTGAAGAACATGGACTGGTAGTAGGTATCCATTTCTATTGAAACGAATTGCAATAAGAAGAATCACCCATGTAAATATTTCAAATTTTCTAAATTAATGACTGTGAATAGTATATGTGATAATGAAGTGATAGTATTGAAATGTGATCGTCAACTTTGGAAAGTGAATAAATAATCAGCTGGAACATAAGATTTTCTTGCACGCATTTTTATTTATTCAGCTTATAGTTGAGGATTTTACATTATAAGGAGCGAGCAGTCGTCTCTGATGGTATTTTAAGTCTCAGTCTAAGAATGGTCAAAGTTTAGAATGTGAAAGACGAGTAGTCGCCGGAGAAGGCATTCAGAGTCCCTACTACGATTCTACCAAAACCAGCTCCTGTTATATCTGGATAAGTACGAGCTGACTCCTTCCGTTTCTCTGGAGCTGAATGTTTCCTCTATTTGCCTGTTTCGACGGGTGGTTCTTGCAGGGTTCAGTCTGTGTTTTATAAATGTCTTGTATCAGTCAAGAAGTAATAATGAGTTTCACGATAGTCTCAATTATCTAGAATCTAGTCCTCGACATGGTTTCACACGCAAAATCAACAAAGAATCTTGTTTGTCAGGCACAGCGTAACTTGCATTACCTAATTTAATTGTATTTTTATCAAATCAACTTACCGTAAATTTTCAGGTTACAATTTCTTCTGTCATCACTTGAAAAGATTGAAAACATAAACTTTCGCCCGTTTGTATTCTTCGAGGGGGAAGTTATGAATTACAATTATTTTCCAACTGATTCACACGTCAATCTATAGGTTATTAGGTTAGTAGGTATTAGGTTAGATTCGACTGTCATAATTTCTTCCTCTCCTTTTTTGGCTATCGAGACTGTCACGAGTTATGTGATATTTAGTGAGATTGACTAAGCTTCACGATCGGCCCACTATGTAGCGCTGTGGGTTTATTTTGTGTTGCCAACATAAATGTTTTGTCCAGAAAACTAGCCGTCTCATAATTAATGACCCCAAGTGTACATACGTCTGTTTCATACAAAAAAATGGCACTTACACTTCTTTGTTCCAAATTTTTATTTATACCAAGAAAATGCTTCAAGTACATTGACGGGCGCGAAAATGAAGAAAAAATGGAGATACGTTTCTATCACATAAATATCAAAAAAGGCCAAAATAATGGCACTTACGTGACTATGTTATTAAGCTGTCGTTATATGTATATTGTTAACGAATAATCAAGAAAAAGACCCCAAACGTTGCAATATATAGGTAATAAATAACATATAACAATAATGATTGATAATATCATAATAATAATAATGATAATTGTAATAATATTTTTTTTTTATCTTTTCAATATTATATATAATTATTCTATTGTACAGAAAATGATTAATCTCGCCTGAGAGAATGCAGAAATAATTCGCGTCCCTAATGCCATAAAGGCATACGCTGTATATAGATCTACCGTAAGAGCCATAAAGGCATATAAATTGTTTTTTCGCCCAATCGCTTCAGAATAACTTGAAATGGATATTCTGAGAAAAAACAAAACTAAGACCAAAAAGGCCTATAATTATGCATATGCCTTTTTGGTTTTAGGCGAAATGATAACTAATGCCAAAAAGCCATATAAACAAAAATAAATCACAACACTCAAAGGAAAGGTTAGCTGGCTTAGTAGTCCAGTTAATAGAGATTTTTTCGTGACAAAAATCCCACCTGAAATCTGATTGTGCCACGTTTTGAAGAACGGTTCACAGATGAAAACGTACATGTTTCCAACTCCTAATTTTTTTCCGGCTATTGTTTAAACAATATTTAAAAACGAAAAACCCGTGATTTTTGTAGTTTTTCGCTTCTGGGATGGAAACTGATAGAGCAATCGTAGTACTCCAATGAGAAAAGTTGTAGAGAATTAAACAACCTTCAAAATGAGCCTCGGATCGACTCGATCGGGGCATTTTTAACCGAGAAAAACCGAAAAAACCTTCAAAAAAAGGTGTTTTTTCAAAAATTCATAACTCCGCCATTTTACAAGTCGTAGCATAGGCCTTTCGCGGGGTAGTAGTGAATAACATTCAGATAACGTGGGCGAAAAATGGGCACTGTCGGATAAGTAGTTTTTACACAATTGCAAATTGAATTTTTTCATGCATCATTTTCGATGAGCCATCCTTGCTCGAGAAGTGGTCCGATCGTAATTTTTCAAATCGATTTTGGAACTAGACTATATTCACTACAAATCATTCATTCATAATTTGTCGCTATTTTGCATCGAAATAGGTAAAAAATTCATCCAAACATAGGCATAAACGTCGGAGCGCGAGAAAGTGGGCGAGTGGTGGGGGCAGTCGACTGCGGCGGAGAAGCGTATATATATAGTAAGAGAGGCGCACGGCGAATATTGTCGATCATTTAATTCGATTATCTCGGCAACTACCGGACCGATTTCGATGATTTTTTTTTAATTTTGGGTAGCTCAACATGCACTAACTGAATCTGTCGTCAGATTTCATGAAAGATCAATAATGGAGGTGCTATTGCAAAGTTTCCGGAGAATTCAAATTGTATGTATATATTCATACGATTTATGATAATAATGAAAAAGCACAGTATGTTCATCGTTATTTTTTATTTTATCAAGATCGGTTTGTACATTCACAGTCTGATGGCTTATATGTAAAAAAAAATGTATCATATATTACGTGATTAAACAGTAAGTATGTACCTACAATTTAAACAAGTTTCCTTTTCTTGCTTATGATAGTTTTATAAGCAAACGTTCTATTAATCAATTTGATCATCAGTGAATACAAATCGAGGTGAGTTATATACTATTTTATTTATTTGACAAATATGTTAGGTATATACCTACAAAGTAATCCCCTTGAAATTGTTTCATCGTTGGTGAACCCACGCTTCTTTTCTACATAATTCGACGACTCAGTCGAATAACGCAGTATTTCGCGAGCCGCTCTGAAACCGCTCTTTACCATACGGTAAGTCTAGAGCGCTACAGATTGATTTCGAAGTGGCTCGCGAGATACTGCGGTATTCGACTAAGCCATCGACTAAAAATTAGTTGTGTATTTATCATGTTTTTACGAACTTACAGATAATCCAGTTATGGCACAGTAATAAGGTTTTAATTTTATTTGTGATGGATTCTAACGGCTCAAAAATATTAACAGCATCTACATCACAAAATAATAGGTAAATACAATTTAAGTTGAGAGGTTGAACATTCTCAATCGTTGAGTTTTATCTTTATTGGGCCTTCCTAAGGCATTTCGTGTTTCATGAATCAACGTCTTTTCAGCTGCAATGAAGATAGTTCAGAAAATCAAAACCGAGGTAGCCAATTTGGCGAGAATAATCCAACAAACGATGGAGATGAGCAGCCATGGGAAAATGTCGATGATAATTGCATGCTCTGCGACAATGCCTTAGACCCCTCGAAGTCATGCGTAGTGAAAAAACGAGGTATCAAATCCTTAATAAATGCCAGTCTCAGAAGAAAAGATAAGAAAAATATCAAGTTGCAAGGACTGCGAGAAATAATCGTACACAGGGTTTGTCAAGCTATGTATTTGAGGGAAACAAACATTAAAATCGCAGAAAAGGCAGCAAGATCGAAAATTTCAGCATCTCGCGAAAGAAAAAAAGAAGGGCGTGCATTTGATTTTTCAGCGAACTGTTTTTTTTGTTCGAATAATTTGTTCAGCGACAGGGAAATTAAACGTGTATCACAACAAAATACAATCGACAATATCATAGCGCAGTTAACAGTTTATCCGAAAACTGAAACCAACCTCAGTATTTCGTCGCGTATATACGCTTTACGACATTGCGATGATGAATATTATACAAAAAAAAATATTTCATATCATGCGAAATGTTTGGTCAAGTTTTACAAATATTGTTCAACAAATTGTAAAGGGAGACCAATCTCTGATAGTATGTCAAATGTGACAAGTTTCATTATAAATGTCTTACTTGAAAATGACGACGAGTGTCAATTTTCATTGAAATCGATCTTAGCGAAATATACAGCTATAAACGGGCCAACTGATTTTCCGAGGCTTGATCGTATTGAACAATCATTAAAACAGCACTTTGATGATGAAATAGTTATCCATTCAACTAAAAATGATAAGTTAATTTGTTTTCGACAAACGTTAGGAAAATGTATTGAAGACAGATGGTATTCTAATCGGGAAAAAGATGAAAAGCAAGAACGGTTAAGAATAGTTAGCTTGGCCGCTCATTTAATATTGCAGGACATCAGATCAATGAAATTCGATATGAATAATTATAAATCACCGACTAACTTTTTCAATGATGTAGCTCAAGATATTCCAGAAACGTTGAAATTATTTCTCGATATCATAATGAAAACCCATAAAGTAACTCCGACAAACACTTCTTGCGCTAAATGGGATAATAAAGTAATAACTGCAGCCCATATTCAAATATCTTCTGCAAGACCACGATCTTTTTTATTGCCAATTTTACTAGCACTTTCTACTATGATCCATACAAAATTTGCTGCGAAAGGTCTCATAGACTGCCCTTACAATATTGGTCTTTGCGCTTCTTATGCCGAAACCGTACGATTTGAAACGTCCATCGTAAATGATCCACAAAATTTCGATCTGATATCCGATCCTTATCTGCAGTTCGTGTATGATAACGGAGACCATAACACTGCTACAATTGACGGTAGAAATACTTTCCATTGTATGGGTGGTATCATGTGTGTGTCACCATCATCATCGGTACAATCAAATAGTAATATTCCTCGCATTGAAGGAGCTTTGCGGGCGAATACTAGTGGCACGTTTGGTTTCATTCCGTTGACCGATTTTCAGAATAATAAGCCATTTAATCTGAATAGTATTACTGTACAAGATTTAAATTCATTGAATCCCATCGTTAAAACGATTAGAATAAATGCTATTGATTTAATATGGTTCTTCGGCAGGCATACAGCAGCCGAAAATACACCAAATTGGCACGGATTTATGAATGAATACCATGCATTGAACAATGACTTTAATACGACAAAAGTTATTCCTTTGCCATTTACTAATGCACCCCCTACTAATTATACAACCATTTTAACAGTGTTGATTGATGCTAGAGTCAGAGCTGATAAAAATAAGCAAAAACACTGTTTCGTAACGTTTGATTTGCCATTGTTCCTGAAAGCAAGTGAGATCATTGCCTCCATTGATAGTGATAATGACCCACACAATTTACGTTCGGTTATAGTTCGTTTAGGAGGCTTTCATCTTCTAATGTCTTTTCTTGGATCTATTGGCTATATAATGGAAGGTAGTGGTCTGAAGGAAGCTTTTAGCACAATATATGCTGAATTATCTGCTGATAAAGCCCTAACAGGTCATGCCTATTCGAGAGCTGTGAGAGGCCATCTTTTAGTACAAGCATCGCTTGCTGATATTATTTTTCAAAAAATCGAGCTTAGTGATCACGAAAGAACATTTTTGAATGAAAGCCTTCCACAAGTAGGACAGATTGAATTTGAAAATAATCTCCAAAGTGCAACGATGAAGGAAATAGAGACCAAATTCTCATCGTGTGTTCGTAATTTACAAGATAATGGACCAACTAGTCAACTTTGGCTACAATATTTTGAAATGGTTTGCTTAGTCCAAAGATTCATAGATGCCGAACGTTCTGGGAATTTTGAACTACATCTTGAAATTATACAATTAATGATTCCTATTTTTTACGCTGCTGGCCGACATCTATATGCAAAATGCTCTTTATTGTATTTACAACAAATGCATCAATTGAAAACCATTATAAATATTGTAGAGTATGATAAGTAGGGTAGACTGGGTACAGTTGTGCCAGGGTACGGTTGTGACAGTCGTCATAGCAGCGAAACTATAAGGAATACGGGGGAGGGTGCAAGGGAAGAAAGGAGCGGCGTGCCCGTCTAAACGCGTGTCACAGCATTTCGTCAGACATCGCGCGAAATTAACGCTAGCAGAGGCCTACATTATTTTTCAAAAGTCAAAAGTAAGTATTCTTATTTTATTTCTTTTAATAATTGTTGTCATATGTGTGCAGATAGAGTAATGAGTGTTTTTCCTCGTTATAAGTTGAACATTAGTAGTTAAATAGCAGTCATTACTTTGAACGTAAATTATTTTGTATTGTCACGGCGATTATTTTTTCGCGAAGGAGTGCGTTGGGTACGGTTGTGACATATTTTCTGGGTACGATTGTGACAAGTAAAACTTGTTTTTCTTTTACTTTTAGATGCCCAGAAAACGCTTGAGGAAGACCGAAGGAGGGCAGTGTGGCATAACACAATATGAAAAAAAAAAATAAAAAAAATGAAAAAAATTGAAAAAAAAAAATTATCGAAAAAAAATGTTCATCCATGAAAGAAATGATTTTTCAGAGAAATGGCTGAGGAACTTGTAATCCCAATTTTGACAAGGATTAGCCCCTCAAGAGATTTTTGACGAATTCTGAATCACCTTCTATAACATTTATTAATATTTGTTTTGTATTTTGACACAGTTACCGTAATGTATAAGCGATTAAGGGGAAATATACACCTGGAAACGAAAAAAAAGGTAACATTCGAGAATTTTTTTCAGGGAAACTATTGGAATTATCTGATCGGGGTTTTTCCTAGTTAAAAATATATACTTTCAAGAATGTTCTGAATTTTTTTCGTTCAAAAATCTTGCAAATTCGCGGAGTACTTGAGTCGTTTACGAAGTACCGTAAAAAAATCTGCCCTAGCGGTCCCCAGTGGCATTTCGTCAAAAATCATCAGAAACAAAAAAACCGAACGGAATATTAACATAAATACTATTATCTGGTACTTGTCATAGCCGATTAGAAAAATATCGATTTTTGACAAAATGGCGGATCCTTGAACTCAATGTAGAGATTTTCAAGAAAAAATTCGTTCGTATTTTACAAAAAAAAATAAAAATAAGAATCGGACAAAAAATCCTATGACAAGTACTAGATAATTATGTATACAATAACCACACAACATTTCAAGTCAATCGGTCAAGTGGTTTTCGACATATTTTGGGGACCAGTTTGAAGAACGTTGTTTCGATAAAAACGCGTTTGAAAATGTTTCGATGGATGAATGATGAAATTTTTCCAACTCACACATAGCTACCTGTGCGACCCGGAGTGTGTCATTTTTTGGAATTTTTGGAATTCTTAAACTTCAAGAAAATGCGAAAATTCAACAATCGATTTTTTGGACCATGCCAGGTGTATATTCCCCCTTCAAGTGTTTACAGATTCTGTTTTTTCTGTGACGTAAACGTTGAATTTTTCCCGAAGAAGATTATGTTACATTATGTTAGATATCCTTTACGGAAAAGACCCTCAAATTTCACCCCCAAAACTTTGGGGGGTGCGAATTTACCCCTCAAAGTTGAGGGTTTATTTCCGCAAGGGATTGCTTGTAATAAAAGTAATTTCAGACCATTTTGGTGTATTTTTGAACTTGTCACTACCGACCCCAAGCACTGTCACAACCGCCCCTGGGGTGTGGTCGGGTGTGACATTTTTTCCTTTTTTCCTAATTTGCTCCTATGAGTTAACCATTCTACTTAGGGACAAAATTTGAGTATTTATACGTAGACAAATGTACATTTTACTGTAAAAAAAAACTTTCTTCCAGCTAACTGGCATATTAACAAACTTATGGGCGATCAAATGAAAATTGTCACAACCGTACCCAGTCTACCCTACTGTCGGCAAGGTTTTTTCACGATTAGACGCTCAAACCGATTTTGGTCGGGGGTATGGACTGATATGACCATTGAGCAGGTTTTGATGCGAGCGATGAAATGCAGTGGAGGCCTGACGCATGGTCGTGGATTGACAGAGAATGTTATCGGAAAATGGGTTTTATCCAGGGTTGCTGTAACCGAAGTCTGCAATGACATCGAAATTTTTTGTAACGTTACGTTTTCAACATCCGAGCAACACGTAGATAATAGATGCTCTTGCGTGGCTCGAGATGCAAACGATTCATTAAAATTAAAGCAATATTTTGACATGCATAACCCATTTCCCGAAACTGATGAAATTATAGCTATCAACTCCGGCATGATTGGAGATACGTCTGTCAATTGCTTTAAAGCATTTGCAGTGGGACAAGGTTTGATGCAAAGTGTATCAGGACAAAAGTTTTCGTCGCTTAAATTTAAGAGGAGCAGTAAAGTCGTGAATTTGAGAGCCGGTAATTCTACGATAAAAAATATTGATAATAAAGAAATATCTATATCACCGCTGCTCATTTTCCAGAGAATTTCTTTAAATATTGCGGATAAAGATGATATGAGAGAATATATAACGTATGAACTGGCTCCTATGCCTCTAGCTCTGTTCGATGCAAACGGTATGCGAAAAACAACTAAATCTGTTTTTTATTGTAATTTCGAATGTGTGTATGATATTGAAAGTACAGGAATCATAGTGCATATGGTCGACGGTGGCTTTTTGCTGCATAAAGTTGTGTGGCATGCTAATGATAACATGAACGACATCTTAACGAAATACGTCGCATATACAATTAAACACTATCAGCCCAATAGTTGTGTTATATTTGATGGTTATCCAGAGGACGAAACTTTGACGACAAAATCGGTTGAGCGTTCTCGTAGAAAGATGCACAATTTTGGTCGCGAAATTGTTTTTGATAAAAATACAAACATTATTGTACATCAAAAGCAATTTTTGAGCAATGAAAAAAATAAGTCTAAGCTTATTGAAATGCTATGTGATGCATTACATGTTGTTGGGTTCAGAACAAAAATTGCTTTTGAAGACGCCGATCGACTCATTGTTAGTACAGCTATCGAGAATGCCCGAATAGATTCCAATGCGACAGTTGTAATTGTTGGGGAAGACGTAGACTTGCTCGTTATGTTTTCACAGCTGGCAGGAGATCTTTCGAATATATATTTCCGTAAAGAAGGCAAAGGTTCGAAGCCCAATGAATACTACAATGGCAAAAGTTTCAAGTATCAAAACCTGCAGTGTATTGTAGCATTCTTACATATATTCTGCGGATGCGACACAACTTCTTGTTTTTATAAAAAAGGCAAAAATAAATTGATTGACGCTTTTTCCCAACCAAAATTGATTGAATTAGCTTCAATTTTTTATCAGAAAGACGCCACTTGCGAGGAAATAGCTGGCAATGCTAGCCAATTGATATGCGGCATGTACAGTGTCACGTGAGGGTGAAGCCCGAGCGGATGGAAAATAGTTCACGCAACCAAGAGATAATTTAAATTTTTGACTTACTTTCGATAAGTCGGTATATGGGATCTTGCTTACCTAGCTCTATACAGAGCCGTACGTCTATTTAAATATGCTAATTATAAGGCCAATGACTAGGATTAGGATTTGGTTCATCGATGGTAAAACTCAAATGAAAATGATTGGTTAACTGGTAAAAACAAAGTATATTCTACAAGCGATTTGGGTAAATATGCCAATGAATGATTAACAAAGAAATGATGAAAAGATTAATGGGTACTATACTATAGTCGGTTCTCGGTTAATGCATCTCTCTTTCTCTCTATTGTACTGATATGAAGATAATGTAACCTAATAACTAAAGAAAATAATAGTGTTGTGATACTCTAGGCAAGACTGATTTGTGCACGAATGACTTATACGCAAATCAGCCTTATGATCCCTCTTGGGTGATTTACCGAGTAAGAGAAATTTTGGTATGAAAGACTTACACCAAAATCTATCTTTTGATCACTATTATTTAATGGTAAACAATCGGTAATTAAAATTAAAGACTTAGCGTTGCTGTCTGACTGTACTGAGGTTGGGGCCAGTCGGATAGAATCGGAGCTCTTGGGTGATAAGTACTCCAGTGGGTCTCACCTCGTCGTTAGCACGTATGCAGCACTAAACCAGATCACTTGTTTAAAATAAAGTTTATGAACTGAAGCTATTAATTAATAAAATACTCGAATGGTTTAAAATGGTTGAATTCGATTAAAAATGTCAATGTGCAAAAATGAATTATTATTTTAACTTGAAACTATTTGAGGTTTACTTAATATTGAATTTGATTTGAATTAAGTTGTTGAGAATTATAAATGAGTCCATGCACTTCTTTTAGCTTTCGCTAATAGAGATTTATTTAACGAGATTAACTAAGTCCTTTAGTATCGTCACTTAAAAGATTTTCGATTACTAACTCTTGCTTAACTGTTGAACCTCGGGACACGTCCGTGCACTATGCAACTTTTTAGACGAAAGACAAGTAATTCAGTTTAGATGCAGCCACGAGGCCGCTGGTGCATTGCATAGGTGTTACTCCGCCGTGGTAATTAGCCAATCAGAGACCTGCGTCTTTACGCGGATGAGTAAACTCATCGCTCCTGGCCGTTTTACCTAAGACAGCGTTCCGCGGTCCCAGCCTCAAGACAGTCTGTTTGCAATAACATTTGAAATTTCATGCATTCCAATTCTTAACAATTTTCCTCACACATCCTTCCATACGTTCTAATGACTAATTTGGTATCATCGAGAATTTCCTTAGTTGATTGGTTAAGCCTATTTGTTCTTGTAAAAATCAATTTATTGAGAGAGTAGTCACGACGAACCGACTATGCAGTACTGGGTCAGCAAAAAGCCCGGCACTGCATCTAACCTTAACTTACCTTATGGTATTAAATTCTTATCTCTAGGACTCGACCGGAGTTCGTGACTTTTAAGCAGAGAGGGTTTTGGATTTGATGAAATATTATATTTTGGATCATAGTATAACTGAATTCTTCCCACGGTTATATATTTTATAATATGAAAAATGGAATTTTGAATAATGTGTAGTCGCACGTAACAACAGCAACAAGGCCGAAAAAGCGTTGATAGAAAAGTCGAGCTCCTTCTCATTAAACGATCTTAGGTATCTACATTTCAGTAAAGCCAAAATAAAATCAAAATTCACCTTTGAGACTTTGCCACCAACAGAAGGAGCCGCAAGACAGCATGCTTTTCAAAGTTTCTATCAACTGCAGCTGTGGCTAGGAAACATAAATCTAAAAGCAACAGATTGGGGGTGGAAGATTATTAACAATTATTTAACACCTGTAGGAAGTACAGATCCACCGATGCCCAAAAAGTTGCTTCAACAGATTGCTTGTTCCTGTAGTAAGAAGGAGTGTAAAGATGCTTCTTGTGGCTGCAGAAAACACGGATTGCGATGCACAAATCTCTGTGTGCACTGCCAAGAAGATACGTGTTTTAATTTCGAAGAAAGTATGATCAGAGCTGAATCGGATGATGATGATGCGTACGAGGAACATGATTTTGGCAAAAAAGCCGTTTCAGTGATTGCTACCGAGGCAGACGATAGTTTTGATTTAGAAGTAAGGCCAGCGAAAAAAAGGAAACTTGTTTAAATTGTAGGTACTTACTGTTTTATCACGTAATATATGATACATTTTTTTTTTTACATATAAGCCATCAGACTGTGAATGTACAAACCGATCTTAATAAAATAAAAAATAACGATGAACATACTGTGCTTTTTCATTATTATCATAAATCGTATGAATATATACATACAATTTGAATTCTCCGGAAACTTTGCAATAGCACCTCCATTATTGATCTTTCATGAAATCTGACGACAGATTCAGTTAGTGCATGTTGAGCTGCCCAAAATTAAAATAAAAATCATCGAAATCGGTCCGGTAGTTGCCGAGATAATCGAATTAAATGATCGACAATATTCGCCGTGCGCCTCTCTTACTATATATATACGCTTCTCCGCCGCAGTCGACTGCCCCCACCACTCGCCCACTTTCTCGCGCTCCGACGTTTATGCCTATGTTTGGATGAATTTTTGACCTATTTCGATGCAAAATAGCGACAAATTATGAATGAATGATTTGTAGTGAATATAGTCTAGTTCCAAAATCGATTTGAAAAATTACGATCGGACCACTTCTCGAGCAAGGATGGCTCATCGAAAATGATGCATGAAAAAATTCAATTTGCAATTGTGTAAAAACTACTTATCCGACAGTGCCCATTTTTCGCCCACGTTATCTGAATGTTATTCACTACTACCCCGCGAAAGGCCTATGCTACGACTTGTAAAATGGCGGAGTTATGAATTTTTGAAAAAACACCTTTTTTTGAAGGATTTTTCGGTTTTTCTCGGTTAAAAATGCCCCGATCGAGTCGATCCGAGGCTCATTTTGAAGGTTGTTTAATTCTCTACAACTTTTCTCATTGGAGTACTACGATTGCTCTATCAGTTTCCATCCTAGAAGCGAAAAACTACAAAAATCACGGGTTTTACGTTTTTAAACATTGTTTAAACAATAGCCGGAAAAAAATTAGGAGTTGGAAACATGTACGTTTTCATCTGTGAACCGTTCTTCAAAACGTGGCACAATCAGATTTCAGGTGGGATTTTTGTCACGAAATCGCCTTCTTTTTATTCTATTGACTGGACTATAGCCATTTTTCCTTGGTTGAGGAATAATCAGTCAGAACATCTGCTCTGAATGATAGACCAGCTAAAAACTCAGTTGGGTGACACAACTAATTTCTACTCCTGCATTTAAAATGGCTGTCCCGTCCAACAAATGGGATGGCTCCCCAGTATCCAATTAGTGGATACCACAACCAACTTTTTCTTTCAGTGAATAAAATACAACACGCAAATTCAAATTCAAACACATATTCATGCCTTTTCTAAGTTTTTTTGCAAATCGTGCAATGTCTTGGTTCGGTACGGTGTAATGATTTCACTTATTTCATTGTGAATGATTATATTTTGCGTCACTAATGCCATAAAGGCATATCGTCGTTATAGGCCTTTATGTCATACTAATGCCAAAAAGGCATATAGTTTTTTCAAACTTTGCCTATCGCTTTGGAAACATGAAAAACGCATAAAAAATCAAAAAAAAAAATCAATTTTCCTAAAACCAAAAGGGCCTATGTCCCAAAAGATATGCCTTTTTGGCATTAGGGTAAAAAAATAAAAAAAAACTAATGCCAAAAGAGCATATCTTTTTGGCCATAGGCTTTTTTGGTTTTCGGAAAACGAATTTTTTTTTGTTGACTTTCTATGCGATTCTCATGTTTCCAAAGCGATAGACAAAGTTTGAAAAAACTGTGTGCCTTTTTGGCATTAGTATGCCATAAAGGCCTATAACGGCGATATGCCTTTATGGCATTAGGGACGCGAATTAGTCTGCTTCTGTCAGAGATTTCGTCCATTAGTCTTGATTTATTTCTGAATACCTACATATATAGATGCAGTATATAATATTTGAGCTTGTATATGGGGCATTCTAATCCAAATCGACCTGGTCCTGACCCTCGATCTCTCAGATCTGGTCCGCGATTTTTTGTATCATTCTTCTGACTCTAAATAGCAATCAGAATTGTTTGCAGATTCTTGAAAACAGATTTGAGCGCATCATAAATTTGCAAATTTTTTTTTCAACACCTTGATGGCCGGGATCGAAAGATCTGAAAAAATTATCTAAGGTTTTGTGTCAGCAATGAAAATTTGTGAACCGAAATTCATAATGTCTGAGCTTTTGCTTCTACCTGTTTTCCAGCTTTCTGATTCAATTTCACGTTGATATTACATAAAAGAATTCAATGTTAAAAATATGTGAAAAAATTTCCAGAAATACTTGACTTTTTCTTCGGAAAAAGATTTTAAAAAACAGGTTCAATAAAAAGTCCAAACATCATGAATTTTGGTTGAACAATTTTCATCGCTGACACAAAATTTTTGAGAATTTTGTCAGATTTTTAGATCACGGCCATCAAGGTGTTGGATAAACAAAATTTGAAAATTCATGACGCGCGCAAATTTGTGTTGAAAAATTCAACAAAAATTCTGATTGCTATTTAGAGTCAGAAGAATGATACAAAAAATCGCGAACCAGATCTGAGAGGTTTCTAAAATCGAAACTAGCGGGGTCTTCGGTAGTCTTTCGAATTTTCTAGATAGGGGGTAGCTGTGGGGGTGGTTGACGGTGGTCCGGGATATTCCGGACCGGTCTCTAAATTCCGCATATATAAGAGGGGTATCTATAAACTGAGAACTAGCGGGGTCTTAGGTCGACTTCAGACTTTTTTGGATCGGAGGTGGCTGTGGGGGTGGTTGGCGGTGAACGGAAATGATCCCAACCGGTCTCTACTTTCCGTATGTATTCGAGAGGTATTCCAAAAATCGAAACTAGCGGGGTCTTCGGTAGTCTTTCGAACTTTCTAGATTGGGGGTGACTGTGGGGGTGGTTGACGGTGGTCCGGGATAATCCGGACCGGTCTCTAAATTCCGCATATATTAGAGGGGTATCTATAAACTGAAAACTAGCGGGGTCTTAGGTCGACTTTAGACTTTTTTGGATCGGGGGTGGCTGTGGGGGTGGTTGGCGGTGAACGGGAATGATCCCAACCGGTCTCTAATTTCCGTATGTATTCGAGAGGTATTCCAAAAATCGAAACTAGCGGGGTCTTCGGTAGTCTTTCGAACTTTCTAGATTGGGGGTGACTGTGGGGGTGGTTGACGGTGGTCCGGGATATTCCGGACCGGTCTCTAAATTCCGCATATATTAGAGGGGTATCTATAAACCCAAAACTAGCGGGGTCTTAGGTCGAATTCAGACTTTTCTAGATCGGGGGTGGCTGTGGGGGTGGTTGGCGGTGAACGGGAATGATCCCAACCGGTCTCTAAATTCCGCATGTATTCGAAAGGTATTCCAAAAATCGAAACTAGCGGGGTCTTCGGTAGTCGTTCGAATTTTCTAGATAGAGGGTGGCTGTGGGGGTGGTTGACGGTGGTCCGGGATAATCCGGACCGGTCTCTAAATTCCGCATGTATTCGAAAGGTATTCCAAAAATCGAAACTAGCGGGGTCTTCGGTAGTCTTTCGAATTTTCTAGATCAGCGGTGGCTGTGGGGGTGGTTGGCGGTGAACGGGAATGATCCCAACCGGTCTCTAATTTCCGCATGTATTCGAAAGGTATTCCAAAAATCGAAACTAGCGGGGTCTTCGGTAGTCTTTCGAATTTTCTAGATCAGGGGTGGCTGTGGGGGTGGTTGGCGGTGAACGGGAATGATCCCAACCGGTCTCTAATTTCCGCATGTATTCGAAAGGTATTCCCAAAATCTAAACTAGCGGGGTCTTCGGTAGTCTTTCGAATTTTCTAGATCGGGGGTGGCTGTGGGGGTGTTGTAATATTTAACCCCCGTTATTCTGGGATCGGGAGTTATTGGGTTGTTCCCAGAGGTGATTATTAAAGATCACTCTAGTGCAGGATAGCAACGAAAGTAGTAGTTTATTTAATATTTATCAAAGTTACAAAAGTGTGCTTGGAGCACTTGCTCCGGTTCGAGTCTGAGTATTCGAAGAGATACTCTTCGCTCCTTCTAATATCCGCTCAGAACTGAGGCGCAGCTCAGACTCTAGCCTAATTTATTACCTCAATATGCTTACGCGATTATTGGCGTCACCTGCATGCGTTGCGCTTTGCCGCATTCCAGGTCACGCCTTGCTTAATTATTAAAGGTAGTCAGTTTACGAAATGGATTGGAATGTTGAGCAACAATTCTCAACATCCCTCCCCCCTTAGGAGAATAGGCCTCCGGACTATTTTTCCCTTATTTACTAAGTACAAATTTCCTTAGTCTTAACCTTATCTGCTAATCTTATTTTAGTCCAATCCCGGTTTTTATTATTTCGATAAAAGATACAATAATTTGATCTGTAATTACCTATATATAATGTTTTATCCCAATTTATTATATGTTTTTACTAGCGAAACCCAATTAATACTCAATGTTGTTTACGTCGTACCCGTGATAGACGAGTTACGTTTGAAATTAATGACAGTTTCCTTGGCTATCGGGGTCCGTTTCCGCGGCTGCGGAGGCTCCGGTGCCACTGTTTGTCGTGATGTTTCTTTACATCTAAATCTTCCTGAAGTTGCACATTTATATATAATGTAACCTATCATGCCTACTAGTACTAATCGACTTATTGGATATAACGGTGCCACATACGGCAGGTGCCGCCTATGACTACTCTTCTTATTATCTAATTCCTTATGTAAATTTTCAAGGCTAGATCCTAATGAGTTGAGTTCATTCGCGTCTCGCAGGACGCTCTTTAGCACTACACTGACACTTTTATCACTGGACTTAGGGATTGCCTCCCAGTCCGTCTCGTGCAAACTAAGGTTATACGGCGGCAGGTAACTGAATTCCTGCCTGCTTTGATACTGCCGTAATGTCTCCATACGGAAATCCTTCGCAGTTACAGCGCATTTCCCGTTGAGAGCTATGATGCCAGTGCCTATCAATGTTTTACGCGCCGCAGGCAACCCTTCGCAGGCTACTGTGATTGCCTCGGCCTCTGGAGTATAACTATGTATAACAATGTTCCTGGTCTATTCAAAACTAAAACTATTGCCTTGTTTACCCTAACTATTCTTTTCGGGCATTGTGATAGTTCTACGTCCAGCTTCGAGAGAATAGCAATTTCACAGGGTGAACCTATTCCTATCGAGTTCGTAGGGCGCCTTGGGTCACACAAATAGTGTTCACCTAATCGTTTACACGTCCCCAAGTCCGCCTCCTTCATTCGTAGGTAATTTCTATAATCACGGTCCACCACTGCTAATTCCTCCGTTGTTTCTAGATAACAATAGGTATCGTTTTGTGCCCTCACAGGCAGAGGATATACTTTGCTGATGCTATACTCTTCACTACCTATCAGAGGTATTTCTATTACTGTAACTACCGTGTCTTCCCTCCCGTAAGATTTAATATCCGCGACTGTCATCAACAATGATACCCCTGGTCGCGTCAATGGTATAGGGAAGCTGTGACCCGCCGGCAGGTGTGGTAGTGCCGACGAGAGGTACTCTAGTATTTTGGCTGGAGTAAGCACGGTGGGGTTGATAATACCCCTTTTTATTTCTGTTAAAAATTGTACCAAATCCTTCACATCACTCAGCAACGCATCTACTATTAGGCCTATTGCTTCTATATGCTCGTCGAGCTTTTGCCTCGCTGCTGTTCTCTCTATACTCTCTCTCTTTCCGGGATTGAGGTGTCTTCAGAGAGAGGGGTCCTTTTTGGTGTGTTTTCTGGTGTTAAAGAATCGAAAATCTTCAACGAACTATCAAATCAGCATCTACTAAGCTGCAGCTCTTCGCAGATATGAAGGTAGGTGCCTTCCTGCCTTAATTCTCTTATTATTCTTGGTGTCTCTTTCGTCTCTCGTGCCTAACCTCAAAATACGGTGACTGGTCGGTAATCACATAACGTCAGTGTCTTCGCAGTTTGGCGCCTGCTGGCGACATCTGCCGCTTTCCTCTAATTATCGATCAATTGATCGATAAGTCTTCTGTTATATCGACGTGTTTATGAGCTGTTGTCATCTGTTGACAGCTCGGTATTAGCATACCCTTCGGGGTCGATAAGGCGATAGAAAGATGTCGGATAAACGAGCGACGCGCTCAAACACTGCCATTAATGCCAGCAACGCGGGTTGCTCGACTTTTAGGGGTTCACCTCGGCAAGGCGTAACAGGATCAGAGCTTGATTTTGATGATTCCCGTTTTTCTAGTCCTCTGAAATCAGATGGCGAACAGCATCTCACGTACAATAAGTTTAGAGAGCTGCGCGCACAACTCAGCATACATGACGGTACTCTCGCACGGCTGATTAAAACAGCGAAATTATCATCAGATGACAAGCAGGCTCTCAGTCAGGTAGCGACGGACTATCAAACTGCCTTTAGTATTGTATCTTCGGCCTATGCCAAACTAGCCGCGGCGTCAGGGACAGCAGACGAGGTTAAGCGTGCTGTCCTCAAAGCATGCGAAGCTGTCACAAAGTCTTGTGTGGAATCGGTCAGTACTAGCATCAAGCGAAACATGCCGGCGATGATTGAGGAGAGTCTTCCTGATCTGACAGCTATCGTGAAGGGACATTTACCTGAGGCGACTGCTGGCAAGTCGGGAGGAACCGGGACATATGCAGAGGCCGCTAAATCATCTGGCTCTAAAATCCAAGTGCCGAAAGGGCCTACAGTCAGAGTTCAGAACACTCAAACATTTGTGTTAGCCCCCAACGCCGGGTCGGTAGATAAATATCCTAATTACGAAAAGGCTCGAGATGCGGCAATAGGAGCTCTAAGAGCATCACAAATGCGGCTAAGAATAGAAAATATCAGAAGTGCAGGGAAATCTTGCGTCAGGATAGAGACGAGGTCGGTAGACCTGGATAAGGTGAAGGCCCTTCCGGCCCTCGCTGAAGCCGGGTTGGAGTTAAAAGAAGATGCCAAGTACAATCCTAGGCTAATTCTTCATGGCGTTCCAGTCGCCTTGAGCAGGGACGATATTAGGTCAGATTTCATTGCACTGAACTTAAATGGCGAAAATGATGAGGCACTTAGAGTCGTGTACGTCTATCCTCCTAAAGAAAATAAGGCCTACACCAGCTGCGTAGTAGAGGTATCTCACGGTACTTGGTCTTCTCTCAAGGATGAGAGCCGTATCTATATAGGTCACCCGGCGTGCAGATTTGATAATCATGTCAAGATACTCCAGTGCTTCAAATGCCTAGCTTTTGGGCACATCGCGAAAGACTGTAAGGCACAGGCTCGCTGTGGCCATTGCGCAGGAGATCACGAAACGAGAACCTGCCCTGTTAAAAATAGTGACAATGGGTGCTCAAAATGCTACAACTGCTGTAGGGCAAAACATGCCGATGACAAGCACTCTGCTCTGGACGGCAAGAAGTGCCCATTATTAATAAACAAACTTAAGGACAAGATCAGTAGAACACACTATGGCTAGTAATACTGAATCTGGTTCTAATGTCGAACATCTTAAAATCTGTCATGTCAACTGCCAAAACCTTTTAGCTGCTAATCACTTCGTTGAATTTAGACAATACTTTACCGGCTCTGATTATCACATAATCTGCATGTCCGAGACCTGGCTCACTCCTAACATAACAGATAGTTTCATTGATCTGGAGGGATACAATCTATACAGATGTGACAGAACAGGCAAGAAGGGTGGAGGCGTAGGCTTCTATATAAAGTGTAATCTTCGGACGCGAATACTTCAGGACTCAGGGGGAGAATACTGTCGTAAACCAGAGTTCATCACCGCGGAGATCGCGGTCTCTTGGACAGAGAAGCTAATGCTAAGCGTAGTGTACCGCCCCCCGGACACGGCTTATTTGAGTGATTTCGAGAACTCCTTTCTGCAACTCTTCGTGCATTACTCCAAACATGTTGTAATTGGTGATCTCAACCTCGACCTCAGGCCAGAGGCATATGACAGCGATAAAATGCGTGACCGGTTATGGAATTTTGTAAATGGTTCTAATCTTCATCTAGTCCCGTTCGAGCCGACGCACAATCTCAAGAATAGTGCGACGTGGATAGACTGTATTATTGACGATCCTGACGAATTAGTAACAGCAAGGCAATTGGACGTATCATTTCTTTCAGCGCATGATCTCATCTATATCGTACTGGATATAGGAGTAGAAAAGGAAGCAAGAGAAATCTCATACAGAGATTTCAAAAACTTCTCAATAGACAACTTCCTAGGAGATCTGTGTAGAGTTGATTGGAAACCTTTCTTCTGTAGCGATGACATTGACTCGAAAGTTGAGTACATGAACACCACCGTGACTGCCTGCCTGGATAGGCACGCACCCCTAGTTAATGCCAAGACTAAACCAAATAGGGCTCCTGCGCCTTGGCTGACAGCAGAAATTATAGCTCTCATGAACGAGCGCAACCAGGCACGTAGAGCCTGGAGAAGAAAGAGATGCCTGACACTGCACGACAGGTTCAAACGTCTTCGGAACCTGGTCAGGACCAAAATCGATAGTGCTAGAAATGAATTTTACACCATGACTCTCAGCACCTCGAAATCTTCATCAGAGGTATGGTCACAGCTCAGGAGGCTAGGACTCGTCAAATCGAAATCTTCGGCGCGTAACTTACATTTCTCGTTCTCTGAATTGAACAAACACTTCGCGTCTTCCGATTCTATATAGGTGGGCTACGGTCGACAACTGGCGCCTGAAACCCTCAGTCAAGCATTAGAGGAACCATTCGATGATAATAAGTTCCATTTCTGTAACTTCGTAACCGAAAAGGTCCTCAAAGCCGTCTTCCACTCCAAATCGAACGCGATTGGGATAGACGGTATTCCAATTGATGTGTTTAGGAAAAGTCTTCCGGTTCTCCTACCCATCATAGAGCACCTGTTCCATTTCTCGCTATCACACGGGGTGTTCCCTTCTTTATGGAAAGATTCTGTCATTGTGCCTCTTCCCAAAAAAAAGTCTCCAATGTCATGCAACGACTACAGACCTATCTCTATTCTATGCGCACTCTCTAAGTATCTCGAGAGGCTGGTAGCAGACCAAATCTCTGACTACCTTGAGGAACGAAACCTGTATGACCCATTCCAATCGGCCTACAGTAAGGGACACAGTACTCATACTGCGCTTATTAGGGTCGTAGACTACTGCCGCCAGGCGATAGACAAAAGAAAGGTTGTCATTATGGTCTCATTTGATTTTTCCAAAGCTTTCGACAAGGTCAATCATTCCATACTTCTCACAAAGTTGAGGAAATTGAACTTCTCACCACTGGTCCTAAAATTTCTTCATTCGTATCTCACCAAGAGACGGCAGGCTGTCAGGGGAACAAACGGGGTATTATCTGAATGGGTCAATAAGACGCTGGGCGTGCCCCAGGGATCGGTTCTGGGACCCTTGCTCTTTATCATTTATGTTTCAGATCTTCGCAATATCTTATGTAACTGTAGCTACAACTTCTACGCCGATGACCTCCAGCTGATGATCGAGTGTGAACCAGCCAACATCCTCAGTGGAATTGAGAGGGCCAACAGAGACGTCGATGCGGTCTGCGGATGGGCAGACGACAATGGGCTACAATTGAACAGCGGTAAAACTAGAGTGATATTGGTTGGGACCACCAGGTACATAAATTTTCTCAATCTCAGAACGATGCCGCGTATTCAAGTACGGGAAACAGGGATTGAATATTCATCCAATCTATACATACTGGGAGTCACGCTGACGAGCGACCTCACCTGGAGGCCTCACATAAATAACGTTACTAAAAGAATATACAGCACCGCGTGTCAACTACGCCTTTGCCGCAAACTATTGCCCGAACAGTTACGCATACAGCTAATATCAACTCTGGTTTTTCCTCTGATCGATTACTGCTGCATCATACACCTCGACCTGACTGACGAACTGACGCTCTCGCTGCAAAGAGCCCTGAATTCATGCGTTAGATTTATCTATAATATCCGTAGGGACGAACATATCACCCCCTACTTTACAATGATGGGGTGGTTGAAAGTCAACGCTAGAAAAGAATATCTACTAGGCTGTATGATGTACAATGTATTGAAGACTCAGGAACCACTGTACCTGAAAAGTAAATTCAAGCATAAAACAGAAGTAGGGATTAGAAGCACGAGAGCACCATCCGAAAATCTAGCTATCAAACCGTGTAGGACTCAATATTTCAAAAACTCATTCACACATGGAGGCGCTGCATACTGGAACAACATACCGCTTGGCATCCGTAACTGTAAAACTCTAGTCACTTTCAAATATCACCTGTTCAATCACTTACTATCTAGTCAGACACAAGCTAGTGTCCTTTAATCTAGTCACCTAGACTGAGTCCTTCCTTAGGTTATTTGGGCCATGGTTTTCCCTGTGGACGAAGGGCAAATGCCGGGACTCGCGGAGTGGGCCTCCATGGCATATCTAACCCACCCCACTCAGCCTCGAACAGACACATACTTATATAGGCCGACAGACACGACACACATACACTCTTGTACCTACACACACGAAAACACACAAATAAATAAATAAGGGCGAACTAGTCTTAGATTTAACGTTATGAGTAGGACTAGTCAAAACCAAAATTATATAATTACCAAATCATAGTATATATCAAATTTATAGTATAATATATTAGATTAATCATTTAGTTGTATAAGAACTAGCAAGATTATGATACCTCAAGTACAATGTATCACAGGCAAATGTGAAATTTTTGCGAAACTGTAATCCAAAGTGCCAGCGCTTGAGGGGATCCGTCTCAGAGCGCTCAATAAATATTCTATCTATCTATCTATACCGTTCGAAAGACTGATACTAAGCTGCTTAGTTATTTCGAGCAAAGTTTGCTCATTTTCTTCCACTACCCTCATGGTATTATTAAACACTCCTAGCGTCGACGATACTATTTGGATTTGCTCACTCATTTCCGTTTTTAGGTTGGCTTGATCTTCCCGACGATCATCGATCTCTTGATCCATCCTAGCCGCGTCTGCTGCATCCATAGTCCCGAACAAGGATTTTGCTATCGAGCCTAAACCGTCTATCAAACCTCGGCGCTTTCGTGCCGGCCCGACGCGTGTGACGTCGCGGACTAGTTGCAAACCCCTATCAACCTTATCTAACAAATTTCCTACTGTTTCACTCATAGTCTCACATAAAAGCGAGCCTGCGTTATCTGGAATCTCGCATGTCTTGCGTATATTGTTCAGGTGTGCCTTCACATTTTTTTCTCTCTCGAATACCGTGCGGAGGTCCATGTCTATTACTAAGCTCCACCTATCTTTGTACACCTGCAGCGTCCCTATTTTCTCGAAGTAAACGCCCGGATTATCCCTGAACCTCTCGATCTTGAAAGATGGACTGATTTCTTCTTTTGCCAGCTCCATCGCCAGGCATGATCTGCAAGTCAATTTAGATACTACTACTAATGCATCCCCTCCCTTTGTTATATGGTGAAAGGACCCCGCACAAATCTTATGGAAATTGGATCCCGGTCAAATTTGTGACCATGATGACTTTTGATCAGGATGACCTGAAGCACAACATACTACAATTTTGGACAATTTGACCGGGATCCAATTTCCATAAGATTTGTGCGGGGTCCTTTGTGAGGAATATGGTGAGGGGTGGGAGTAGATAGGGTGCAGTATGGCTTCGGTTTTATAACCCCCCATAAACCGGCCCCCCGCTGTGAGGGGGGGGGGGGGGGGGTCGCCGGTTCTTCCCGCCGCCATTTTTTTTTTTTTTTTTTTTCGCAGCTAACCTAACCTAACCTAAGTGAATATCCTTGATTTTAACCTAAGTGAATATCGTTCATTCTAAGCTAAGTGGTTTCCGTTGCTTCCGCAGTATGGGTCCGAAATATATATAGATATACCTGGCCATGACTCCGAGGCTTCTGCAGTATGGGTCCGAAATATATATAGATATACCTACCCTTGGTTCCGTTGCTTCTGCAGTATGGGTCCGAAATATATATAGATATACCTACCCTTGGTTCCGTTGCTTCTGCAGTATGGGTCCGAAATATATATAGATATCCCTGGCCATGACTCCGAGGCTTCTGCAGTATGGGTCCGAAATATATATAGATATACCTACCCTTGGTTCCGTTGCTTCTGCAGTATGGGTCCGAAATATATATAGATATACCTGGCCATGACTCCGAGGCTTCTGCAGTATGGGTACGAAATATATATAGATATACCTACCCTTGGTTCCGTTGCTTCTGCAGTATGGGTCCGAAATATATATAGATATACCTGGCCATGGTTCCGAGGCTTCTGCAGTATGACTCCGAAATATATATAGATATATCTAACCTAGGTCCTTTCGCTACGAAAATTATGAATAAAGGCGAGGAAGATTAGTCAAGGGTCGTGAAAGGAGTACAATTGATTATGGTTTGAGCTCGTGTTTATTCATTTAGCTAAATTAATACCGGTGTAGCACAGACTATATAGCTAAATGTACAGTCTCTATCTTCTTAAGGATCTCGTAGACTCTAGAACACTTTTAATCTCCTCGGCAAGTTCATCGGTGAATAAGGCTTTTATCTCAAGCATTGTCATCTTGAAATAGTTCTTCGCAAAACGTGGTTTCACAACACTCTTGACGACTAGCTGTTTCTCATCGAATTTCTGCGAGATAAGATCGGTGAGCTGGTCAAACGGGGCATCCAGGAGGTCATGACTGTGAGCTAGCCCAGCGAGTTCTTTAATCAGCTCATTCTTGCACTGATTTATTTCGGAAGAGCGTTTTGATAAGTCTCTCAGATACTCGGAGATGCAGGGAGCGATAGTAGCAAGTCCATTATACGTTACGTGTTGCAATACAATGAAGGGTGTTGACGATTTCGCTTTTTTAGGCAATGGTTCAAGGTCTGGAGTTGTTTCACGCATACTCAGTATTCCCTCCCGCTCGGTCAGAATAATCGCTTTCTCACCCCAGGCAGTGGTAAACGACAGTGTTAGGCCTCCCAGGTCCAAGGGTGTGTACTTTGAGCTATCATCAGTGTCCGATTCCGTGGACTCGAAGTATGCAGAGATGGTCTCGACGTTTCGTCTCAGATTTATCCATGTAGCCATCCGCAGGGTAACCCCAGTAACACCATACCCGTTAATTTGCACAACGGGCTCGAAACTATATTCACTGGTTAATATATACCCGACCACTGCCGTTTTAGAGAAAGAATTATTTAGTCCGTACCTAGTCGACAGTAGTAACTTTTTTCGTAGTTTCAAATGTTTACCCTGCATCCCGGTTGAGAGGGCGATATCGCGCACAAATTCGTCAGTGGACATGATTACTTCACGTTTACGTAGTTCACAAGTTCCGGGTGTAAGCGACTCGGAGTTCGAGGTGATTTTGGATGATGGACGAGGGAATTCAGTGTTATTTCAAGGGTTTCCACCTCCAGCACGGACCAGGTAAACCGGTGGGAGGTGAAATTTTTTTGTAATCTTTTTTCGAGTAAAAGCTTAGCTTGTGACGCACAAGCCGTCCTTCTGCAAGTAGTATCTTCCGCGACAAGTCCTGTCCTGTTAGAGGAGTACCCGAGAACACGTAGCCCTGTAAAATTATCGCAAAAAAAAAACCCGCTTTGAACCTCTCCTAGACTATTAACAGCACAGAGCACCGAGGCCTGAGCGACACTGTACCTGGGTAATAAAATGTAATTATTCTCCAGATACTCGGGTCTGTTTGAGGGTTTTCCAGAAAAATTTCAAGCAAGTGAAAAAACGGATTACTGAGTGCCTAAACCCTTATCGGACAGGTAAACAAAGTCTGAGTAGAATGAAAAGGTTCTACCTCAGAGTGCGCAGGCCACGACTTGTTCAATGTGGGTACATGGTCAAGTTGCTACATGCAAAAAAAGGTTGCAGTGTATAATCCTCATGCAATGCTACGGCTAAGTGGTTATACACTCATTTCACAGGTAGTCACCCCGCTCAATCAGCCGTAGCAGATATACCTGAGGGGGTGCCGGCACCGTAGAAAGGCTAGCCCCGCGATCATGGGGCACAGAGCTATTTTGCACTATGAACAATGGGGATATTTTCCGGAGCTATTGTATCGGTGTCTGAGATGCTCGTTAATTGAAAACCCTTTCAGTGGGCTCGAAAAGTAATTAGTTCCTAGAGTCTTAATCAGTGGGCTATTGCTGCCACGATTGTCCCAATAGAGGTAGTCTAAAAACAATTAAGGTTAGGTGCGTGGTAACAGCTGTCTTCCACCCCCTCCTTCTCGCCCCCACCGCGGGTAGGGTGCTGGTGTCAGTGTCCGACAGGGTAGAAATAGCGGAGTGTCATGTCCGAATTCGTACCATAACTGAAAAAATCTCAGAGTCGGAAACTCCGTTCGTTACTGTTCTGCATTTTGAAAATATCCGATTTTATACTTACTTACGATAGTCTGACTCGTGTTCTGAACTCTTGCTTTACCGAAATCACTTTGAGTCATAATGGTGTCGCAAACTGTAGCCGGAATCAGAAGAGTCACCTTGTCGGTACTGCGGTATCTGACAAGCAAAGAGCCGAGACTCGTGTACGGAGGCGCGAACTCGCCGCATTTTAGTCGTATACCGCGTATAAACTCTACCGATATCTTGCTGTCAATATTCCGTCAAATAATAGGTACTTGTAACGCGAACATAATTGCCCTGATACACCGTAATAATTTGTTGAGGAGCAATCTACTTTGCATGCAAGTGATCGAGGCGCATTTGCGCTTTATGAATCTTCAAGATCAGCCAGTGGTGCAACCTTTCTTCGAAAGCCTCAGAGCTTTACAGTCGCTTCGTCCTACGCAGCCCGGTAAGTGAAAACAGTTATTCAATTTTTATATTATATTCTATTTCGCGGTTAGAGCAGTGCCTCATCCAGAGCTGACATTTTCAGAGGAGGTCACGTTCCAACAACGAAGTGAAGATGACGCGATGCTAGTCGAGGCAGTTGAAACGCTCGAACGGTCAGCTACAGCCTCGCTGATACAAGAGCCTGAGATACAGGCCGAGCCAGTGTTATCCGTGGATAAAACCACCGAGAGGCCGGAGTTGATTAGCGAGACGGTCGAGCGTCTATCGCAGGTGTCCATACTTGAGGTAGAAGAACCTTCCTCGCCAGAGTCGATGAAAAGCGTGGAGCGCTCGACAGGCTGACAACCGAGACTTCGAGATGGTGAGACCAGCTATCCCGTATTAGAGGATGATGTATGCATCATACTTAGTTCCGGAGAATGTAAGTAGATTACCTCGTAATCACGTATAACGATGTTATTATCCAGTTGTTATTCGGGGGAGAGTTTATAAACGTTTCTTAATACCTTCTTTCTTCAATTCTTATTGTAATAGCTGAGGCGAGTAACTCGGAAGAAGAAGATGACGATGTCGCTGCCCCCTTATCGCCTGCCGACCCCAACGTTTTCAGCCAGGTGGAGTGTAAGTACTCTTTGTAATTTACTGTAATAAGACTATACGCCGGTAGACTTGTCTGTTCTAGTCCGTGAAACCTTTCGTATTCTCTTTTTTTTTTTACAATTTCCCCTTCTCAAACAGCGGATGCTATTGACATCTCTGCTGAGGAGATTCATGATTCTATAGTTGCTAACGTCGGTACGGATGATTTTCGGGAAAATCTTCCTTCGGATTTCGATTCGATGGAAACATTAATAATACCATCCCCTTATGGCGAACTTCCGGACGGATTCCGCGCAGCCCCCGGGGAGGAGTAGTTTTTATTGTACGCTTCCTTACTTTAGAGTATAGAATTAAGTATTATATTTCGAACCGATGGAGAAAAAAAAAAATAAAAATAAAACAATGGTTTTATTCAATCTTCGCAGCTAGTCAACCAGCCGTGAGGGTTCGCTCGCGAAGATGGCTATTCGGGGTGAACGAGGGAGCCAGCACCTCGAAGGTACAGGCCAGCCAGCTCGGTGGTGGACGTCGGTCAGCGGAAGAGCCTCCTGCTACTGGAGCGTCAGAGGTTGACGACAGACCGCCTGAAAATGTACGACGCGAACGCCATCCTAAATATGCGGGGTGCTGCTGCCGCTGATTTTTTTTGTCAACCCTGTAATGTGGCCTACTCGCATGGTAATGAGCATAGATGCTCAAATAAATGTAATCGTTGTCTGTCGACTCCTGCATGTGATAAGATGGTCGGAAAAGTCGGGTGCGAACTCTGTCTGCGCGACTTTTACGGTGTAGAGTGCTATAGACGGCACACCCTGCAGGGATCGTTTAGAGGCAAACGTTCGGTCTGCGGTACTCTGCGGATATGTGGAACCTGCGATATCTTTACGGATACCTCAAAGGGGAAACATATCTGTGGGAGGGCATACTGCAGGACCTGTCGCTCGATTCAGGAGATTAATCACCGTTGCTACATGCGACCTGTGAAGCGGAACACCGGCGAGCAGCCAAATTATATCTTTATTTTTTACGATTTCGAGACAAGACAGGACGAGACTGTGGACGGCGACGAGACGATTAACATTCACGTGCCAAATTTGTGTGTTGCGCAGCGAACTTGTACACGTTGTATAGGGGCGAGTATTCTCGAGGCGTGTGATGGTTGTGGCGAGCAACGGGAGTTTGTATTTAGGGAGGCCCCGGTCCGTAGTCTAGTAGAATTGGCTGATAATCGAGTCGAGGGTTATAAGAAGGTGATATGTATAGCGCATAACGCGAAAGGTTTCGACGCCCAATTTATTCTTCGCTACCTGGTAGAGAGAGGTGGAGAGGCCCCGCAGGTAATACTGAACGGTAGTAAAATAGTTCTTCTGGAGACGGGCAATGTCCGTTTTCTAGATTCGCTAGCCTACATGCCGATGGCCTTATCCGCATTACCTAAGGCCTTCGGATTACCTGAGGCCACTCAGAAGGGTCTATTTCCGCATCTCTTTAATACCTACTTTAATAATAGGGGTATGTGGGGGTGCTACCTGCGCCTGAATTTTACTCACCGGACACCATGTCTGTCGAAGCACGGGATCGTTTCTTTGCATGGTACAGTAATGTTCATCGATGGTGTCCCCGTGGCTCACTATTTTCTCCAGAATCGAGTTTTACTTCTATGAACATTTTATTTACCCGTGACCAGTGGAACCTTGAGGTTGTTAAGAATATGACAGCTGCGTGTTGCAGCAGAGTCGAAGTAAGCCACCGGTCATTGGCAAATAAAATATTTGTAGAAGGGAAATTTGATTTGAAAAAAAGCTAGGAAAAATAGTGAGTCACAGGGACACCATCGATGAACATTACTGTACGAAGCGGCAGTACGAGAGGGCTATGTTTTTGATTTTGGCAGGGAAATCGTAGAGTACTGTCGCTCGGACGTTACTATCTTACGCCTCGCGTGCATAGCATTCCGAGAGATATTTCAACGACCCGGCGATGTTTGTCCCTTCACGGAGAGCACGACGATAGCTTCGGCATGTTCCATGGTGTTCCGAAAGAATTTCCTTCGCGATAATAGTATCGGCATTATTCCACCAGCTGGTTACAGACTAGCCGATAAACAACCCAGCAAGGCTATTCAGTGGCTGGTATGGCGGGAGCGTAAGCTAGGACGCGAGATTCTGCACGCAAGTAGGGCTCGGGAGCAGCGGGTGCTGGGCCGTCGGGTGGATGGCTATTACGTAGCGGAGGATAGCACCCGTCACGTTCTCGAATTTCACGGGTCCTATTGGCATGGCTGCCCCCGCTGTTTTCGAGTAAATAGGGACAAGCTGAGCGTAGGCGGGGAAACTATGGATAGACGGCTCGAGGAGACTCATGCTAAAACGCGACACATGCGGGCGCATGGCTTCATCGTAGAGGAGATGTGGGAGTGTGAATTTTCACGGTTCTTGGATGCAAGGGGTGAGGTGCGGGTATACCTCGAACATAGCGGGTTTCTACCGAGTGCGGAGAATGCTAAACTGGATCCGCGTGAGGCATTCTACGGTGGTCGGACGGGTAATACATCGAGATACCGCGAAGTGGACGTCCGACTCGGTGAGGAAATCCGTTATGTGGATCTTTGCTCGTTATACCCCTGCATCTGTAAAACTGGCAAATTCCCAAAGGGGCACCCCGTCGTCTACGTAGGTGAGGACTGTAAAAGACTAACCGGGGCCAACGGTATAGATTTAGCTAGAGTCGAAGGACTAATTAAGTGTAAGGTACTTGCGCCTAGGAATCTCTATCATCCGGTACGACCCCTTCGCATGCATGGCAAGCTCATGTTCCCTTTGTGTAGCTCGTGCTGTAGAGATATGGAACAAGGGCCGTGTCCGCATATGCACGAGCATGATCGCTACCTAAGCGGAACATGGGTCTCTGACGAGGTGAAGAAGGCCGTCGCGATGGGGTATAGGGTAGTGCCGGTATCGGAGATCTGGCAGTATGAGATCACGGCGTTTGATCCCTCTACCCGGGAGGGTGGTCACTTTGCCCAGTATATCGACACTTTCCTAAAAATAAAGCAATAGGCGAGTGGCTGGCCCGCTGGCTGCGTGAATGAAGAGTCTCGGTCTCGATATCTCGAAGAGTACGCCCGGGTGGAGGGAATCATTTTAGATAAGGCAAAAATAGAAAAGAATCCGGGGCTGCGCTCTGTGTCAAAGTTATGCCTCAATTCGTTCTGGGGTAAGTTTGGCCAGCGAGACAATCTCTCAAAAACGAGCGTAGTTAAGACCAGAGAGGAACTACTGAGTCTAGTGACAAGCCCGGCAATCGTGCTGGAGGACCTTGTACCGGTAAACGACGAGGTAGTATTCGCTCGCTGGTCATACAAAGATGAAAGCGTAGAAGCTTCGAGTCTTGCGAACGTAGTTATAGCCGCTTATACCACGGCACAGGCGCGGCTCAAATTATATGGTTATCTAGAGAAGCTGGATCGTAGGGTGTTATATTATGATACCGACTCAGTCATTTACGTGCGGTCAAACGTACCCGGAGAGTACGAACCGCCTGTAGGCAGTTTTCTAGGCGACCTGACAGATGAGCTCAAGCAATACGGCGAGGGTAGCTACATCAGGGCTTTTGTTTCCGGCGGGGCAAAGTTTTACGCCTTCATCGTAGTATGCACAGGCGGGCAAGAGATAGAGGTCTGCAAGGTGAAGGGAATTACCCTCAATTACACGACGCGTAAAAAGATAAATTTCAACGCAGTACGTGAAATGGTAGTTGAGGAGGGGGAGAGTATTAAATTAAAGTTTCGTGCGATCCGACGAACCGCAATGCATGATGTGGTGACTCGCGATCAAAGGAAAACATGTCGGCCAGTTTTTGTTAAGAGACGATGTTGCAGGAACAGCTATGATACTCTCCCCTACGGACATACAGACGAGTAGCAGATCCAGCCCTGAGTCGTATACGAGACGCGAGCCGTGTAAATATGACACACTACGACCAGCTTCGTGTTAGGTTAGTTTTTATTGTATTTTAGCTGTACATTGCCTGTAAACTAGTATATAGCGTAGTCTTTAAACTGTTTCTCTTATAAGTTGCATGTTATACTAGGCCTAGGATAATATAATCAGTAGGACATAGCACTGCCTAACTGTTTAACAAAATAAGACTATACTATTAAGTTTAGGAAAATACCTGTACCTTTCAAAATCGGTTAAGCTAGTTTAATTGTAAAAATATAAATATGAATATGAATATATGTATAGCACTTGTTGTGCGGCACTTCTGACTGTTGAAATCCTATACCATGAGAGTGGCATTCAGGTTAATTATGGACTTCGTAATAAAAGAATTTACGAAGTATTTCACATTATCGTTAATTCTAACTCCTTTCATTTACCTACTCCTACTGGCAAAATCCCAAGGTTGAATAAAACTATGAATGAAAACAAATATCATTTCTTGTACAGTTGTACACCTTTATTACCCCTCTCCTAAAAATACATCCCTGCTAGATTGTAAGAAATGGTTCCCGAAGGGTGGATAGAGTTGAAGGTATAGCTTCAGAATCTTAGAAATATCTCTGACTTCAAATAGTTGTAACACCTTTGACTTCTTACTTGTAGCTGGAAGCTCAATCATAGTGGTCTAAGCGACCAAAGTTCGGCTCTCGACAAGCAGCTAACTTTTTCATGTTTCTTTTATATACGCTAAATATCGGCTGGTTCAGGCGTATAGGGCATGCTAGCAGTTCACACGCTATTTATCAGCTGTTTACCGCCGGTTTGCTGAGCCTATCAGCGCGCTTAGTAGTAGCTGGAAGATGGCGCGCACCGCGCCGACGGGGCCCCCCCACCGCGGAGATAAAAAATACCATTTGTGATGTAGTAACTTTTTCATCCTGATCTCAGCATAGTTCTCGAGTCGCTCGCGTTGAAAGGTCGAAAACTTTACATTCTATACATATCGGGAAATGGATACCCGCTGGAATCAACCATTTTCTGTGATAATAGCCGGGCCCTCTGGCTGTGGAAAATCAGTTTTTGTGAAAAATTTCCTTCGACATATTGAGAATATGTGTGACACTCGCTTCAATCGTATAATATGGTATTACGCAGAGCAGCAATCACTCCACGGCATTAAAAAAGGAGACACCGCACCGCTTAGTGATATCGAGTATCGAGAAGGCCTACCCCAAGAATCTGATTATGACTCAAACACGCTACCCAAGTTGCTTATAATAGATGATCTTATGCGAGAAGCATCCAATAATATAATCATTGATCTTTTCACCAAAGGCTGTCACCATAAGAATCTGAGTGTATTTTTCATCACGCAGAACTTGTTTTATCAGGGTCGCGGGCAGCGTGATATTTCTCTTAACGCGAATTATATTATATTTTTCAAGAATCCGCGAGATCGCGCCTAGGTACAACATTTAGCTCGTCAGGTATATCCTGAGGATCCGCGCTTTGTTCAGGAGGCTTACCACGATGCGACAGCTCGTCCCCACGGCTATCTCTTACTTGATCTGAAACAAAGTACCCCCGAAAACTGTCGCTATCGTAGTAGTATATTTCCCGGGGATAAGCACCAGTTTGTATACATCCGAAGAAAGGATATAAAGTCACGCGCTCAGCAGGGTCTACCAGTCATTCGTTTGTAATGCCACGCGCCCGCCAAATTGACGCTAGGACGGACTCCGTCCAAAGTAGAGCTGGTTCCAGACGGAGTGCCGAAGCTCGTAGACGATTCGGAAGCTCCAACACTGAGACGCTGAAGGCATTGTGCTGCTTAAAGCCTCAGCAGAGGTTAGCTCTACTACGCACAGCCGATAATTCGCTCGTGAAAAATATCTGTGAATGTGCTTTGAACACCGTGCGCGGAAACGTCATACTCAGTAGGAGAGAGAAGGCCCGACTTGCCAGACATAAGCAGCTTCTTCGTAAACTGTCCACTAACAAGGGTAGCTGGAAGAGCAAGAAAAAATTACTAGTTCAACACGGAAGCGGATTTCTACCTATGCTGATAGCACCCATTCTTGGGACGCTTTTTGGTCAACTGTTTGGATAATAAATAAGGGTGTAAAATGGAACATGCAAAGAAGATGGTTTTAATTCCCTCGGATACCATAGAACGGTTTCAACGCAATATTTCCTCATCGGCCGCAGCTTCGCAAGGCAGCAGTGAGAATGATGAGAAAAGTACAACCTCGCCCACCTCCAGGCTTGATAACGAAATGCGTAATATCCTGAACACTCCCGACCTGGATGACGCGACGAGGTGGAAGCTTTATCAGCAAATTTTACAACGTTTTCTATATTTCGCCGAGGACTCGAGAAAACCGCTACGCCTAGATCTCCACTCCATTCCTGATAAATCTAATTCTACGGGTGGGACATCCGAGAAAGGAAATGAACTTTCTAGTGACAAACAGCAGATGATAGCGAAAATTGCCTCGACAGTACCGAAAAAATACCAGCCAAAAGCGGAGCTTCTTCTAAAACATCTGGCCGAATACCCTTCACGGATTTCATGGGATAGCCGAGGCGGTGTAACTATAGACAACGTAGCCATCCCTGGGACAAATATCGTTGATCTAGTTAACGACACTGTGCGTTCGAGAAAAAGTTTTCAGCCTCATGGTAGACATGCGTACGCACGCTTGCTTCATAGCATCAATGTTCCACGAGAATATGTCGGAAATGATAATGTTTGGAGGAATGTTCAAGTGCCTTCACCCTCGACCGCAGTACTCTCTGCGACACGGGGCAGGACTAAAAGACTCCGAACTCCACACGGGCGAAGAAATACCGCGAGCAGCAGCGATTCCGTTAAGTCAGAAGACAATTCCTTCTCACCTTCGAGATTTCGAGGAACATCGGAAACACCTGAGAAATCCTCGCAGCAACCGACTAGCTGGTTAACATTTGGCCTACGAAAATGAAAGAGTTGGAACGGCTGTACTTCGATCCCTCCTGCCCAGCAGGTTACGCGGGGGCCAGGAAGTTGAAAAAGGCAGCTCGGGGAGTAAACGACAGCGCAATAGAAAAATGGCTAGGTACCCAGGACACCTATACTCTACATAAACCGGTACGTCGGAAATTCCCAAGACTGCGGTACAATGTGTCCAATATAGACGATCTTTGGGAAGCAGATTTGGTTGAACTTGGGTCTATAAAGGAACATAATGATGGCATCCGTTACTTGCTGGTAGTCATCGATGTCCTGAGCAAATTTGTATGGGTGGTTCCGTTGTATCGTAAAGCCACTGGAGACGTAGCTGCTGGTTTTAAACAGATATTATCGTCCACGGATCGCCGTCCCGAGACCCTACAAAGCGACAAGGGTAAAGAGTTCGTGGGCGCGGCGTTTCAAAAACTACTAGCTGAAAATGATATATGTTTTCGCGTGGCGCGTAACCCTGACATAAAAGCAGCCGTAGTTGAACGATTTAATCGTACGTTGAAGGAGCGTATGTGGAGATACTTTACGCATAAAAATACCCACCGCTACATCGATGTTTTAGAAAAGCTCATCAGCTCGTATAATAACACCGTACACTCGAGCATCAAGATGGCACCTTCCGAGGTGACACTCTATAACGTGGCAGAGGCACGAGCGAATATTCAACGTAGCCAACCGTTACACAGAACCAGAAAACCAAAATACAAGACAGGAGATTTTGTGCGTATAAGTAAGACAAAAGGTACCTTCGCTAAAGGGTACGAGGCTAACTGGAGCGAGGAGTTGTTCAAGATTCGGCGGGTTGTAACAGGTTCACCGGTAGTATACGAGATAGAGGATCTTTCGGGAGAGGAGATCGACGGCTATTTCTACGAACCCGAACTACAGCGCGTGAGCAAGGACCTCGAGAGTACTACGTTTCAAATTGATAAAATCATACGCAGCAAGGGACGTGATCCTAGTAAGAAGCTTCTTGTCAGCTGGAAAGGTTATCCCGACAAGTTCAACAGTTGGATCTCTGCAGCTAGTCTCCAGGAACTCACTACATGATGAGGTCTCAGTTCTACATAACCCTACCGAGTAATAGCTCGATGCAAATTTATCCGGATAACAAGACCTGCTGCTATATTACTCAACTACCACGCACGATCGAACTTCATGGCGAGTGGGAAGTTGCTATTGTCGAAATACAATACCCTTTAACATACCTGCCGGCCAAGAATGATACACCGATGATATTCATAGCTGAGAAGGCCGTTAAAGACGTACAAAAGATACCGTCACTCATGTTCGTCTACTGTGATATCATCGAACCACGCATCGTGGGAGACGTCTATGCACCGCTTCTGCGTATACTACAGGCTAGGCAAAGTTCCGATAACACTGGTACAGAGGTAAAAACGTTTTCGCCGCCACACTATCTGCCTTTACTGCTATCGAGTTTTCGGACGATCGAAATATCTATAAGAGATCACCAGGGTAAGCCTATACCATTTCATCACGGGACGCTGACGGTCACACTACACTTCAAGAAGATTCTCTAGATCACTGCGTACACCTGACGAGAATGTCGCACTACATCGAGCATTACGAGTCACAAATAGGCGGCGGAATCGATCGCGTTTTTGTCGGAGCAGCCAACCAACGGGGTCACGGTATCGGTAGTTTCCTGGGAGGGTTATTTCGTCGGGCTATTCCCATGTTGAAGCGGGGCGCACGTGCGGTTGGTAGAGAGGTTTTACGCAGCGGTATGAATTTCGTCTCGGACCTGGATAACGATGTACCGTGGAAACAGGCATTTAAAACACGAGCCGCCGAGACAGGTCAGAACCTGAAGCGGAAGGCCCAGGAAGGGCTTGAAAAGGTTATGAGAGGTGAGGGTTATGAACTCAAGTATGGGCGAGCGTATGACCAGTCTAGTCTTGTTCGTGCACCGCGCCTCTCCATAGCAAGTGCTTCGTCTAAATCAACTAAAACTCGTATAGTCCAAGCGGGTTAGCATTTCAAATAGAAAAAATTCCAAGTAGCAATTTTTCTTCGCGAATCGTCGGGAGGGGTCACTGAGAGTCTAAATCTAGATTTTCGGGAATCCAACCTATTTGCGTCAGCCGCCATCTTCAAATTGAGGGTGAATTTTCGTTTTTTGAATAACTCGTTCATTTTCAATTTTACACTGAAAATGATTATGATCAAAGTTTTTGGAAATTAAATTTTCCACAACTTTGGTCTTCATCATTTTTTCCCTAGAATCGATACTTTTCGATTCGAACCCGAAAGAAGGGGTGAAACTTAATTATTGCATTATCTCGTTTGATCGGAAAGAAATGCTTATTGGAAATTCAATTTTCTAGATCTTTCGTACCTGTCGGTTTCTTTTTCATTCCATTTTATTTTTTGGTAAAAACGCAGTTTGGGATGGCCTTTTCCACTCCTGTGTGAGGTATACTACACTGAGAGAAAAATATGGTACAGTCAACCATAATGTAACCATTTTTAATAGTTGAAAATGGCCTCAACCTTTCAAACATGGTTGGGCACACTAAGATTATAATACTTTCGGGAACCATATAAAATAGTTGTTCGAACTACTTACAACCATTGAGCCTGGATGGAAAATGATCGCAACCTTGCAATTCTAGGTCAACTATCTATGATGAAAATAAGTTGAGCCAACTATTTGAAACTTTCTATGAGTTTTTATATGGGTGCAAGATGTTTCAACTTTGAAATTATGGTTAGATTACCCTTGGAAGAGAACGAGTTGTACCAAATATATACAACCAGATTCCATGGTTGAATGAAAAAATAAAGTATTAGGATGAAAAAATGAATTTAGCTCGTTACAATGAATTTATAACATTGTATGATGCGCCGAGAAACACCTACTAATTGCGAACAGCAGCATATTAATACAAAGTAAGGATTTTTAGATAAGCAAAACATCGGATTCTTTCGGCCGGGATTCGATCCGGGACGCACGCATTCGCTCGCATTACTAGTCGCACGCTCTACCGACTACGCTAAACCATCTATTGAAATCACTAATCATTTCTTCGTATTTATCTTGAACTCGGCATGTGTCTCAATAATATCAATGTTTTAATGCAGCTAAGATATTTGATTAACTGAACATCTGAGTTCCAAATATCTTTTTAGTTGAATTTCTTTCCTGGAGTTCCAAAAGTTCTCACTCACTGTAACGTATTAAGTATTCCGGTAACGAAAAAGAGTATTGGCTCAACTATGCTGTACATGCTACGGATTGACATTATATAAAGTTCGCAAAACTGGATGAGTGGCACCTCCAACTATTGACACGTTTGTGGCAACGGAAAAATATAGTGTTGAATGCACTATAAAGTTTATTCTATCAGTGATTATTGTGCATGGTAACAAATCTCTCAGTGCATAGTTGGATGAAAGTGTCTTCAACCTTGCAATTATGTTTGCAGCATCCATGAACCAAATCAGTTGCATCAACTATTTACAACCAGATAACATGGTTAGAGTTCAGTTGTGACTGGAGACCATATATATGGTAGCATGAACAATAATTTGCTGAACATTCATAGGCTCAAATCAACAATATGCAATTGTTACGCATAATCACTGATATGGTAGAATTACTGCCGAATTTATAGTCAAATCGACTTTAATTCGGGTCAACATAACTTCATGTGAGGTGACATCTCACGTTTGCTAAGTTCATAAGTCAACCTTTTGGCCTATGGTTTGTTTCACTATAATGATGGCTTACCCACCACTTTGACGTGGTAGTTATACCAATGAATTCACAAGTGCATTCACCGACTTGAACAAGTGGTATACGCAACTATTATCGTGTCCACCATGTTTCTATTCATATCAATAACCACATGTAAATGGTAAACTGTACTATAAATGAGGTGACTCTAACTAAAAATATTTCAACCTTCCACTTATGGTCAATTCAGGAGGAGCTTTTTCTCTCAGTGTATCTTTCACCACCCCCTGGCATCGGAAAGTACGACCTTCCGCTCACGCGAGGGGCCGAAAGTCGTACTTTCCGTGCAGGTGTGGTGAAAACTAAGTTCCCCCCCCCCCCCCCCCCCCAAACGTTTCTAGTCTATATCAGCAAATATCGATCTTACGAAAAAAACGAAAGAGACAAAAGTTGTAGCAAATTTGATTCCCAATAAGTTTGTTCATTTCCATTTATACGTAAAAATCAATAATAAACGAGATGATGCAATAATTAAATTTCACCCCTTCTTTCGGGTTCAAATCGAAAAGTATCGATTCTAGGGAAAAAATGACCGGGACCAAAGTTGTGGAAAATTTAATTTCCAACAACTTTGATGATTATCATTTTCAGTGTAAAATTGAAAATGAACGAGTTATTCAAAAAACGAAAATTTACCCTTAATTTAAAGATGGCGGCTGACGCAAACAGGTTGGATTCCCGAAAATCGAGATTTAGACTCTCAGTGACCCCTCCCGACGATTTGCCAAGAAAAATTGCTACTTGGAATTTTTTCTATTTCAGCGTTATTTTTTGTCTAACCCGCTTGGACTAGTAAGACTGTCAAGAAAACTCCGAGAAAAAAAAAGCCTGCCAAGACTCGTTCGAAGAAGAAGAAGACAAATACTACCAGAAAGACACTCGTCAAAAGTAAAAAGAAAAAGTGCTGCAAGAAAAGAGCTGTTTCGGATATTTTCGGACCCTTGTAAAAAACCGTTGTATATACTCCTGCTGATCATATCCGCTGAAATGGCCTACCTACATGCTCATTCCTGCGAATGCTTGAAATCCGAACTAGACCTCTTTACTCTGCCACCTACTCAGACTTCTATCGAGGGTGGTCAATGGGTACAGTACAAACCCGTCTCAGCACTAGCTGATGACGCACCGATTGAATTCGTCGTACCGGGTCAGGGCGACGAGTACATTGATCTCTCACACACGATGCTCAAGGTATGTGCTCGTGTACTTAATATCGGAAAAGATACAACAGCAGCAATAGTGGCCCCGGCGAACAATTTCCTGCATACCCTCTTCAATCAGACCGATGTTTACTTCAATCAAAAATTGGTCTCCCCGAGTAACAATGCATACGCGTACAGAGCTTACATCGAAACCTTGTTGAACTATGGTGATGCAGCTAAAAAGTCGCATCTCACATCCGGATTATGGTATTCCGACACTCCCGGATATTTTGAGGAGACTACCGGCAGTAACAATACGGGTTTCGCAAGCAGATGTAAATATTTCTCTGGAGCCACGCCCGTGGATATGCTTGGTCGTCTTCACTGCGATGTCTTCAATCAGGACAAATTTCTATTAAACGGTGTAGAGCTCAGATTGAGACTCGTCAGATCCCGGGACGCCTTTTGCTTGATAGAGACTAAAAACGATCATAAAGTGGACATTATGGACGTGACCTTATTCGTACGACGTGTGAAAATCAGTCCAGGTATTCTGCTGGCGCATGCAAGAACCCTAGCCAAGACAACTGCAAAATACCCTATGACGCGAGTGGAGGTCAAGACAATGACAATACATAGCGGCGTGCAGGCTGAAACCCTTGATAATGTTTTCCTTGGTCAAATACCGAAGCGGATAATCATCTGATTTGTCGATAACAAAGCCTATAACGGTGATAAAAAACTCAATCCGTTCAACTTCTCGGCCTTCGGGCTCAACCATCTATCCTTGTATGTTGAGGGTACCCAGATTCCATCCAAGCCTTTACAACCCGATTTCTCGAGTAAATTATTTGTGGATTCCTACAACACCCTGTTCACGGGTACCGGTATACACTTCCTCAACGAGGGAAACTCAATTGCGCGTGAGGACTATGCAAAGGGATACTGCCGCACGGCGTTCGATCTCACTCCCGGCCTATCAGCAAGCGATAACGGCCACTGGAATCTCATCAAGCACGGCAGTGTTCGGATCGAGACACGCTTCGAGAAGGCCCTGACCACGACCATAAATTGTATTGTGTATGCCGAATTCTCCAACGTAATCGAAATCGATTCAATGCGCCAAGTTATTACGGACTTTGGTAACTAGCTGCGAAGTACAGCTAGTCGAAGTACGGGATACCTGTCGGGATCTGCACGTCAAACCTTCTCGAGTAACAGTCGTTCAGTTCGTCAAGCAACCATGAACTACATCATCGATATACAAGGCTTCTGCACTGAGACCGGGCAGTTCATGCCGAAAGAGGTTGCCGTCGTCGTCTACGATAATAAGGCTCTGGCCCATTGGATCATCACACCTCCTCACTCCATCAGCGAGCTATCCTCATCAAGGCGCTCGCAGAACAATTGGCTGACAAGCAACCACCATGGAATAGAATGGTTTGAGGGCGATGTGACGCATAAACAACTGAATGCGAATTTACGGTCTATAACGCATATGGCAAAGAACATCTTCTGTCGCGGGGCGCAGAAAGCTAAATTTCTCCAAGAGGTGATGGCACGAGAAATCGTCAACTTGGAACGATGTGAATGCGAGTGCCCAGCATTCAGAGACCTGTCATCGGACAAGTCATGTCTTCTACACACCGGTGCTCGTAAGAACTTCAACTGTGCACTGCGTAACGCTATGAAACTGAAGAAGTGGCTGCAGTCATATGGACTGTCCAAAAAAAGCTTGTCTTCAATCCCTTTCCGGACTACCCTGGCGGAAATTTTTTGTACGACAAACTACTACGTTTTATAAAAATGAAGTTTTTGTGAAAATTCGTAAAAAATAGTAGATTTCGTAATAATTTGCCATAGAAATTAACGAATTACTATGAAAACTTATTACGTTCAATGAATAATTAGGAAATCCTACCATTTCTAACAAAATCTGACGAATTATAAAAACTTTCTACATCCAATTACGAAAATGTACGACCCCAAAATATATATTTTTTTTTTTTTGTAGTTTGTAATCGATTTTCTTAGAAATTCACGAATTTCTACAACAATTTACAAATAATCGAAACTTTCTACGATCTATCACATAAATTTACGACCCCAAAATATGTACATTTTTTTTTATAGTTCTCAATCGATTTTCATAAAATTTTACGAATTTTTACAACAATTTACAAATGATTAAAACATTCAACAATCTATTACGGAAATTCACGACCCTAAAATATGTAAATGCTTTTGTTGTAGTTTGTCATCGATTTTTATGAAAAGTTACGAATTTTTACAACAATTTACAAATGATTAAAACATTCAACAATCTATTACGGACATTCACGACTCTAAAATATGTAAATTTGTTTTTGTAGTTCTTAAGGTAATGGTACCAATGTTCGGACGGTTAAGAACGTTCCTAGATCAGAGGATTTATTAGTCATTCAAGGAGTGTTTTTTTTTCCAAATGACTGGAACCATCGTCAAGCTCATAATTTCTAGTTCTTAAAACACATACAATAAGTGCGAAAATGTTAATTATTCTAATTTTCATGCATTTAAATGTTCAATGATAGCAAATGTACCGATCTTCGGACAGCTTTTAGCGTTACGTCCCCGTGTTCGGACACTGTCATGTCCCAATTTTCAGACACGTCCTTTATGTATGTATGTTTGTTTGTTTGCTTGGTTCATTTTTTTCTTTTCATTGAAATTTTGATCAGCCCTCGAAATCCATGATTTTTTCATTTTATTTTTCGTTCTTCTCTTTTTATTTTATTAAATAAAATTTGTCGAACTATCACGAGCGATCCCGAGGTAACAACGCTCGGCGTCCGATTATTCGGTCTCTGCGGCTACGTGCTCTCGTACCAGTAATCGGACACGAGTTCGACCGTGGTACATAGTGTAATGGATGTCCCAGTAATGAGACGCACAAATTAATATATAAAACCTTATTAAAACCGATTTGTGACGACGGTATCGAAAAGCTTTTTTGATTCGCTTTCTATATGTCTTAAGTCTAGTCTAGAAATCGATAGAAATAAATCCCTATTATATCATAAATCATCGCAACTCGTTAGCTCATCGGTTTAGAAAAGTGCATTCATAGTATGACTGACTTCTACTCATTAATATCTCTCGTCAATTTTACTACTTAAGTCGTTATTTAGCGTACAATTTTTCAGAACATCAATTATTAATTGAAGGCTGAATAGTATACAATCGTCACTTTTGGTTACCTGTCAATTATATTGCTAATATAGTGAAATATTTGGACTACCGTCCGAACATTGGGACCCGTCCGAGCATTGGTACAATTACCTTAGTGCTTTGAAAAAAATTATTTCAAAGGTGTGTGTACTCCCTCAAAATGAATTCAATTTAACACCAGTAAGAGGTTAAAATAGACGTACACCTCCAAACTGGTGTTATTCCATGCTGTAATTATAATACAATTGAGTAAATTTTTTTTTTTTTTTCTTTTGATTACAGTAATATTGAGTCTACAGATGATAATTGTTTCAAGTTCTGAAATCCTAACCAATTAAATTTACTTTAAACGTTGATTAACTAGTAAAAATTAGCAACACCGAAAATCTGAACACCAGACACCGCATGGACACTCTCCAGCTTTTTGTTACAGTACTTTATAATTAATTAGTATGATTATTCGATTTTTTTGTAATGAAAGTATAAATATAATATTCGAGGGTATGAAAACTGTCAATCGTAGAATTTCTGCATTCACTTTTTGTTTTACAGACGTCTGAATCAATATTTATTAACAGTTAACAAATCCTATTCAAGAAATGATTTATTAACTATTAATAAATACTTTCCCACTGTTAAGAAATATTTATTAAGTGTATGAGTTAATAAATCATTCATTGAATATGAATAAATATTATTAAATGTTAACAAATCCTTCTATCAGTGTATGTTATTGAAACGGCTCTAAGAGAAGTTCTGAATATTTTTCAGATTTTTTTCGAAAAACCGCCATTTTTTTGAAAAATTTACAAAAGGCAAAAATCAGAGCCCTGATTTAAAAATCTGAAAAAATTCTCAAAAATCCTCCGTCAAATATAAAAATCTGTCAGCCTTGTGCCGAAGTGGACAAACGTTCGCTTCCATTTTTTTTGCGTGCTGTTTCGGAAAAAATTATGAAAAAGAACAGCAGCAGATGCCAGTCCACTGTGAACTGTTGCTAGAACTCTTTTATACCTAACGCAGGATTTTTAGGAATTTTTTCAGATTTTTCCGGAGCGATTTTTTTTATTCAACGTGGATTCAAAAACATGAGAAAATTTAAAAAATTGGGTATCAAGTATGAAAATATTTAAGCCTATTGCAAAGTGGGCATGGACTTTTCAGTCGATATTGGAATTTTTTTTCTAAATTGTCTCATATTTTTGAATTCAGGTCGAATGAAAAGCATCACTTTCGAAAAATCTGAAAAAATTCGCGCCGTTACTCATAATGCGATCGCTCTTACAGGATACTTTTCATACGAGTTCCATCCCGAAACCTTCCAGTTCTTTAGACTTTAGAGAACTGATCAGAGAATACGTTTCATTTTTTCAGAATCACGTTTGAATAACATGATTGTTTATAACAAATAGAATTTTTCATATTATGTCCTTTATGCGAATATATAACGGAAGCGTGATTCAATAGCTTCGAAATGAGTACTTGCTTGAGTCTTTAGGAAGAAAGGAACCAAAATTATAAATATTCGAAGGAGAGCGTTGTTACGATTCTAAGCCCTTTCTGCCTGTTTTCAACCCTGTGTAACTTCCAGAATATTGTAGAAAAGATAACAATTTTTCGATCCATTCATGTTCTACAGAATCCGTAGAAAAAATTCCTAAATCGGAAACATCCAGGTCAATTTTTGATTCAATGCGTGCCGCTTGACGTAGAATGACTCGTATATCGGAAAACGCCTGAGAATAGAATGTCATGATGAAAAATCGATCCCCTCATGTAGCACAATTCGGCACGATCGTGAAATTTAAACATGTACACTAGGGTGCTGTTTTTTTTTATACTTTTATTTTTTCCCTCCCCACTCAAAATCTTGTTGGAAATGTCAAAAAAAAAATCGCTGAAAATTTGAGCCCTTAATATCAACTCTAAGTACTCTCCCAAAGCGTATAAAGATTTCCCATTTAAAATACACGCACACTTTGATTTTTTTTCAAATATCTATATCTCAGCCGCATTTTATGCTATTAGATTGTTCCAAAGTGGGATTTACTCGGAATTAGAAGTTCTACAAAAATGCTCCGTGTGCCGTAGCTGTAATCTGCACCTGTACGATGGTACTGGTCACTAAATCCGATTTCGGTGAAAAATTCTCATTTTTTTGAAGATATTTCAAAAGTGACTGGATTTATCGAAAAAATGTGAAGGACAAACTTGTAGAAAATTTAATTTCCTTCAAAAAAGGTCTCATCAGTTGAATCGCTATGATTGATATTTGTTCAGATATGAAGCGTTAACATTGTCATTTTCAATCATTATTTTTGAACAATTCAAAAATGGCGGAACTAAATTCATGGGCATAGAATATATTCGGTTGTTGATTATCCGCCTTTTGCTAAACTAAATATCTCTCATAATTCATAATTTGAATGTAAACTGTTACATTGTATTGATTTCGTTTTGTGAACAGTATCAGTAACGTATGAAAAACTGCGACCTATCCTTTGGTAAGCTGCAGCATACCGATTGGCGATTATCATAAAATAGGAATATTAAAAATTGAATATCTCCGAAACCATGCGTGATTAATTCAAAGCGGAGTCGTCAGAATCGTACGCTATCTTCTACCACATACAGGGTGTTGCAGAAATCGCGACGAATATTTCGCAGGGTAAATCTTGATCAAAAATGGGATCGAAATTTCCTCAGCCGATTTTTTTTCAAAGGCATATCTTTTCCGTTATAATTATTTCAATTTCAGCTAATGACGCGCGACTTATGAACGGCCGTTTGTCATTATTCATCAAGCAGGTATAATTATTGTGAAATCAATAATTAAACAGCAATTAATCGTTAATTATCTGAAATTAGAAATGAGACGTTTTTGGTACATTTGAAGCCTTTGTTACATATTTGTATACACCGTTGTTCAAATCGCAATAATTTTCCGGTACTGTGATGATATATGTTTCCATGTTATAATATCTATTAAATCGCATGTGATTTATAAATTCAAATAATGATCGATTCACTGTTGATCAGTTCTTGAGTTTCAGAATTCTTCAGTTTGCTAGATGATTCGTTTTATAAATACTCATAAGAATCCGATTCCTGCCTGATTATTGATTCTTCAAACAAACAGTGAATCATGTATATGGGGCATTCCACGCCAACTCAACCTGGGTCCGACCCTTGACCTCTTAGATTTGGTTCTAAATTTTTCATATTGTTGTTCAATCTTCCGAAAGCACGATGCATTTTGTTGAGATTTTTTCATATCAAATTGGTTAAAATAAAAGAAGAAAATCATTTGAGAAGAAAATCACATCGAAGGACACTTTTCAAAAATATGAAAAAATTCTCAAAAATCCTGCATTCGACACGAAAAATGTTGGCGTGCGGACCAGAGTGGGACGGCGTTCGCGTTTTTCTGTAATCCGCGATTTCCTGAAAAAAAAAAAAAAATAGACGCGAAAGTCAGTTCACTGTAGGGACTTGAAAAAATCTTCAAAAAATCTGAACATCCAGAGTTACATAATATAGGAATGTTCAAGTAACTGCTCACAGTGAATTCACCTTGACGTTTATTCTTTATTCCTTATTTTTTACCAGGAAATCACAATTTACAGATAGAATCGAACGCCAGCCCACTCTGGTCCACATGCTATCATTTGTATCGAATGCTAGATTTTTGCGAATTTTTTCAGATTTTTAAAAAGTATCCTCCGATGTGAGTTTTTTCTGGAGTGATTTTATTTTTCTATTTGAACAGATTTGATAATAAAAATCTGGAAAAAGTTAGCATGCTTTCTAAAGATAGAACAGACATATGAAAAATTGCGAACATAATTCAAGAGATCGAGGGTCAGACCCAGGTCGAGTTGGCGTGGTCTGCCCTATATTTATTCCTAATTACTAATTTTTCTGCAGTTGAAGAAAAATAACGATAACGCATTTTCTGTTTCCTAAACAATATAATTTTGTTCCAGTTTTGAATACTTTGTCATAAAGAACGGTAATATCATTACTGGAAATCAGTGTTGGGTGTCACTATAAATTACATTTTTAATTGAATTACCTATTTGATTACACATTACCAAAGTAAGAATTATTGCCTGAATATTATTAGTTCTCCTATGTATATGATTATTTTGGTAACGTATAATTAAATTTTTATTCAATAGGTATTTACAAAAAACAATTATTCACGATTTGCACAACACTGCTAGAAATAGTATTATCGGAGAAACATCTGTCAAGGCAGTCCTGCGAGTCCTCGACCCAATGTCGGTCCCCGAGTCCGAAAATGCATGGTACGCGCATGCGTGGTGCTGTGGTAAGGAGCAGCAAACTACACCACGCGTCCCCACTCTTCTATACTTCCAGCCCAGATCGGCGCAGCAACCCATCATTGGTTCCTATACATGCAATACGGGCAGCACAGGGAACATAGTTTAATATCCTTGACAGAGAACTGCTGTGGCGACGAAAAGGATATATACACATACGGCGTTGCATACTGTTTCAAGCAATATGCTCAATAGAATCACTGGCAACTATAGAGTGGAGTAACGCCCAGATATATGCCAATTATAGCCTCGTAGTATTTCTCGATAGCGACTTACTGATCATAATACCACAACTACCGTACGATTGTTATATTTCAAATCCAATCGTAATTTTTCAACGTCACATTACTGCTTACCGCCATTAATTTTTTTATCACTCACAATACCATTGACATCAACTTAAAAATATGCCGCCCATAGAGGAACTGAAGAAACATCTTTTCAATGAAAATTATCGTAACGTCTTAGATGAACACGGGAAACCGGTTCCTCCAAAATCTCATATATATAAAGAAATTAGCGTTTTGATGAATAATGCATTGTCACCCAAGTATATATATACAATTTTACTGACAAACAGATATGGCGTACATGATGAACTTCTCAGGCACTATGATATACAAAAATCTGACAATATAACTGCTTCTTCTATTGACGATGACAAATCTTTGGATCAATCGATTCCTAATACCGAAATTAATTGTCTTATTAAAATACCGCTAAAGATATGGCATGATATAGATTGCGAGAAAGTCATTTATAAATCGACAACAAAAGTACAACGGAATTATTCTACTTTACGAAGAGGCAGGTGGACGAATGAGATATTCGCACTCATACACCAGGAAACTAAACTACCGTGTGCTTTTACATTCAAAAGATGTACAATTTCGGAAACCGGAATCTATGTTACAATAAAGGCATCATGTCCAGATTGCAAGGCTACAATGATAGCAACTGTGGCTAACAAACCTCCCAGCAATATCATACATGTTCAAATGGAGTGTAGTATTAATAGATTCGATCCATCCATCAAACACATCAAAAAGCGTCCTCTGAATGGGGCAAAACGAGCTGAAATTTCGGAATCACTTGCTACGGGGACTCTATCGGCCGCTACGTGGCGTAGAAAAGTTGCGGATGATTTGATAGAGTTATATGACGACGAACCGCCACATATTTATAACGCTGCAACATTAAGGAAAGCAAAACAAGAAAAGCGAGATAAAAACTTGAAGGTGAAAGGGACATGTGCAATTTCGAGTTTACAAAATATGAAATATACCGATTACGCGGGGTCTATTCATGGTATTGGTTGTGATCCATTCTTTATCCATTATTGGACCTCGGAACAAATTGCAGTCTACATAAACTATCATGATGTTCTGTATATTGATGCTACCGGTTCGATAGTTAAAAAGTTGTTATTGCCAAATGGTGAACAATCTCCACATATCTACTTATATCAGGCAGTAGCAGCAACACTGACTTATAAAATGCCAGTATTCCAAATGCTAAGTGCTAGCCAAAATGTTAATGCGATCCAAAACTGGATTTTTGAATTCTTAAGAGTAGGTGAAAAGCATAAATCCGGATTTCCGATCCCACGAACCGTTGTATGTGATTTTGACAAGGCTTTACTTAATGCTATTGCTAAGGCTTTTGGTCAATCTGCGAATCTCAAAAATTACCTATCCACTTGTTACGCTGCACTTTTGAATGAACCAGGAGTAAAAATGTCAAAGTGTTTCATACGATTGGACATATGCCATTATATGAATTTCGTATCACGCTGGAAATGTTTTTCTAAACTGCATCCTAAGGTGAAAAAATTTTATCTATACGCCATGGCATTGCTAACAAAGCAAACCATTTTCATTGAATTCGTAGATTTAGTGAAAAATATTGTTGTTTTATCTCTTAGCGAAGATGTTGGAAAAAATAGTCAGGGGTTAGAAGTTCCATCACAAAGGGCTCGTACGATGATAACTACGGAAATCAAAGGCATTAGCGACATAGATAAAAGCGTAGAGGAGTCGAATAATGAAAATGATTGCACCGAACAGGACATCAGTTTGGACGATTGCAACGTCGTAGTTTGGGCGCACAACATCGTTGATGAATGTCGTAGGACTGTGAATTCTTCCGAAGCTGGTGATGAAATTAACCCGTACTATGTACCAGAGTTGGGAAATAAATTGAAAAATTTATTATACTATTTTCCCTTATTTACCGGAATAATGATACCTATTTTCGGGTATGGAAGCGTCAATATCAGTTCAGCGGCTGTTGAATCGGAGATGAAGGACGTGAAACACGTGTTATTGAGAAATAATGCCCGGCCAATGAGGGCAGATAAATTTGTTGCCACGCATCTGCGTTCCTTTTCAGGTCGCGCGAAATTAGCCTTAGCATCCGAAGAGTGGGCAGTCGAAGAAAGTTCAAATTTGGACTCAACTTGTTTAACTACGAACTTTCCGAAAACTTTGGATAATGAAAATACCGCAAATGAATCCGACATAATTCCAAACGTAATTGAAAGTCCGTCTCGTAACTTTGAAAATGACGTAAGTGTTCGTGACGAAATAACCATACCCCAAATCGAGATCAACAGTTCTCCTATAAACCAAAATCTTGAAATGTGTTCTAGTACTGGTAATACTGAATTGAATATTGAGCATAACTGGAGAAACAAAAACACATGCTCAACCAGAAGAAAAACTTATTTAGATACTTGCCCGGATTGGGATGCAACAGGCTTTTCCAAGAACCGTGTAGGAATTGGAAACTTAGAAAATGGCAATACATGCCCGTTAATATCTGAGAAAGGAGTAAAAATCGTTCTCCGCAATACGTGTGGATTTGATAGTATCATTTCTATATTAGCCGGCGCGTGTGTCAGTGATACGTACCGACACGAAGTATCACTCTCTACTTCAGATACTATGTGCTTTTTGCAAAAATTTTTGAAACTTGGTTGCTGTGCGAGAATTTATAAAGACAGAGCTTCGTTATTAAGAAAAGTTAAGCACTTCCTTACCAAGTTTGAAGACAACGTGTTGACCGTTGATTGTTACGCGAGTGTAGGTAACGTCGCACAGTATATTCTTGCTAACGATCCGAGTTATAAAGAAACAAAATTTTGCCACATTTGCGCTGATGAAAACACGAGAACATCTATTATCGTCCCCATAAACGTTGATGTAGTGAAAGAACATGGTGTTGGCTTGCTTAGCGATGCGATATTAGATGGCATGCCCTCTCGGAAACCAATTTGCTGTGATCGACCCATGGAAGTCAATATTGTGTATGGTTCGCAAATCGTAATCGAATATGATCCGACTGCATGTGGTAAACACGCTAGGTGTAGCCTCCTTGAATTTCCGAAAAGTATTCAACTGGCTGGGCGTTCCTTCGCTCTTGCTGGTGTAGTAGCACGGTACGGAGGCAGTGGTAGGAGACAAGGGCATTATGTCGGGTACTCATATCAGGGTACAAGGTGGATGGAGTTCAACGATACTGTTAAGCAAGCCAGAGCAAAAACAGAAAAATTCTCAATTGAACCACATCTACTTTTATACACCTTAGCTCGAACTTGTGACGCAGTCAGTAATTGAACATTGACAATGAGCATACACATACTCGTATATTTGGGGTCATCCACCTCCACATGAACCGGCATATATTTTCTATTATAGTAGCATACATGCTATAAAAAAAATCAGCCTTCTGGTACGAGAATATATGCGTGAAAATCTTTCAAAGCCATAACTGATTTCCTATTCAATTTTCTTCTAATATGTATCAAACTGCTGGAAATAAAAAATAGCATTCGGAAGTTGAATATTTCTGGCTGAAATATATCAATTTACTGATAAAAATAATAATAATGATAATACTAATGATAATAATTATATGAATAATAATGATAATCTACTACTACTAAAATAATAATAATAATAATATCTTTTCTGACACGATTGCGAGATAAGTGCTTCGAAAATTGAAAAAAAAAAAAAAAAAAAAAAAACTAGAATAGGCATTTGGCTCAAAATATATCAATTCACTAATAAAAATAATAATAATGATAATACTAATGATAATAATAATAATGATAATACTAATGATAATAATAATAATCTACTACTACTAAAATAATAATAATAATATCTTTTCTGACACGATTGCGAGATAAGTGCTTCGAAAATTGAAAAAAAAAAAAACTAGAATAGGCATTTGGCTCAAAATATATCAATTTACTGATAAAAACAATAATAATGCTAATACTAATGTTAATAATTATATGAATAATAATGATAATCTACGACTACTAAAATTATGATAATGATATCTTATCCGAAAAGTGCTAGGCTGAGTACTTTTTTATTTCAATTTTTTTCTCTAAAACCACACGCAATTTCGGAAAACGGTTCACGGCACAAATCAGCACAAGTCTGGCACAATATGGAACAATTTTTAGATTTTCAATTTTCAAAAAGTGCTGGGCTGATCCCAAATTTCAATTTTATAATTTTTTTCAAAAACCGTAAAGAATTTTGGAAAACAGTTTAAGGCACAAGTTAGCACAAGTCTAGCACAATATAGCACAATTTTCAGATTTTCGATTTTCCAAAAGTGCTGGGCCAACTTCACACACATCAGAAATTGAGACAATCCGAGGGGGATTTGCATGCTTGCTTTCTTGATGCTCTATAACGCTTTATTTTCTTTCTGTTATTCTACTCAGAAATTAAGATAATCCTAAGGGGACTTGTATGCTTTGCTAGCCTTTCTAATAGGGGTTAATTTCGTTAATAATTTAGCACAAATAAATTCCTACAAACGAAAATAATCAAAACCCCGTAATTTTTGACAACTCTTGGAAAGATTTAAAACACTATCCAAAATTAATTTGAATCAAAGCTAATCCAATAAAACAGTTAAAAATTGAAAAAAACAAAAAAAAAATTTTGTTTAATAACAAATAATCAGACAAACAAATAAATATAGGCTACCGTTCTTTATAGAAGATAAGCCAAAGGTTTAAAAAAAAAAAAAAAAAAAAAAAAGCCTTATGTACATTTTGAGGTTATAATTGCGTAACAAGACAACAATCGTCACAAGTTTTGACTGGATCTATACAAAGAACCTCCATCGTGTCGTATTATCAGTAAGTAGGCGGATCTATTTTTTTTGTGAATTGTGTTCCAATGTATTCATTTCATTACAGGGTGCCCATCATGTTTCTTGCGGGTGTAGCAGCGATAGCTATTGAAGAAGAGGAGGTGCGCGAGAGGCACATTCGACTGCGTCAGATACGAATTCGCCGAAAAGAGATTAGAGACACATCGAATCCTTTTGAAATCGATCCGGAGTATTTCAGAAAATTATATAGGTCCATTAACGGTTTTTCTTTATATCAATCGCTACTAGATGATGCCATGGAAGTAGGTGTTAAGTGACTACTTTGGGATCAATCAAATGCCAAAGTATTTATATGGGTTTTTCACATTGAAATTTATACATGTCTGGCTACGGAAAACAAATTGTTGCTCAGCACCACCAGGGTCTCACAAATAATTTGAAATTATGAAATGACAAATTACATTCCTAGTGTGCAATTAAACTCATTAAAAAATGTGATGGGTTACTCGTTCGGGTATTTTTAGTCACAGTTTTCACCAACAGACTGTGATAAATTTTTTATGCCATTGGTATTGTAACAGGTTCCTCGTTAACACGGGCAGTAGCCCACTCAAACGATCCACCACTCATAGGCAGCACACTAAAAAGGGCTATACGGGAAATAAAAGAACCAAAAATCTAATAATCAATGTACTGTTCAATATGTTAAGTATCTAGAGCTTCTAGGAAGAATTGCCTGAGGATAGAGATAGAAAATTATGCAGTATGTTCGAATACAGTCCCTAACACCAAACCTGTACGCGATGGCTGATTTTTCGGAAAGGGCCTGAGCACATAACGTGTTTAATAACAAGGGGAATTAATAGATTCAATCAAGTACACTAAGAGAAATTATGCCTAAGTAGCTTTGAAACAGAGACTCATTATTTCAAGTCATTAACAAGAATAAAGTTTTCATTTTAATCGAGATTAAATCGATTTGGCGCCCAACAGGAGTGGTGGATCGCTAGAGCGCTGATTACGTGTAATTGTTAAATACGTTACAGTATGGGCACGTTTCAGCGTATCATCGACCTAGCAAGTGAGTAGAAGCAGAAGTAGTTATTACATTACTTACATGGCATCGTCAAGTGCTCAAAGCATTGGTGTGTATCGTGATCTCAGTCTAGGGTCAAATACGACCTATTCTCATTGAACTGTGTGTTAAAAATTTTTTGAATTATTTCCAGAATGCCATGTGACTTAGTACTGAATCTCGTCAATCTTTTACGTCCCCATATTGAGGCACGCAACAATTCCAATATTCCAGTGCACGTACAAGTGCTGGCTGCACTGAGGTTTTTTGCCGAAGGAGGTTATCAAAAAGGTGTAGGACAGGACCATCATCACCCCCTCAGCCAGGCAACTGTAAGTCGCTGCTTGAATAGGGTAACAAATGCCCTTGTTGCTCTTGCACCGAGATTTATACAGCTGCCTTCAACAAGGGAAGAACGGCTACATGTACAACAACGGTAACAGACGCTGTGTTATTACCAGTATTTTCATCATGAAATGAATGAAGGATACGGTTTTGAATGAAAGGAATTTGTGCAGGTTTCAACAGCACGTTAATATACCCGGGGTCTTGGGCTTAATAGATTGCTTTCTGGTATCTTTTATAAGGCCAACTGAGAATGAAGAGGCGTTCTACAATCACAAAGGGTTCCACGCATTAAATGTGCAAGTTGTGCGTTTAGCAAATTCTGACAGATTTTGCTTCCATGCGAAATAGGTCATGAATGACTTTAACGCATTTTCTAGATTTCAGATGCAGACTTTCGTATACGCAGTATACGCTGTTGTCCCGGGAGTAACAATGATAGATTTGTATGGGAATTCAGTGCCGCAAGGCGTTACTTTGAAGGACTCAGACACGACGCGCAAATTACACGCGCGGAAGGGCGTTACTATCTACTCGGTATGAATAATCTGTCATTGTTCATCATTAACTGAAGATTAAATCATGCTTGACTGAAGTTATCCATCGGTCCTAAGTTGCGTCATCCGCTTGTCAAATAAAATGAATCGTCTTACATTATCAATATATTTTTCTAGGTGACAGTGGCTACACCCCTTCACCAGTACTACTGACACCTGTCAGAAACGCTCCAGAAGGCTCCCCGGCTGCGAGATACACCCAAGATCATGTTTCGACGCGGTGCAGAATTGAGCAAACTTTCGGTCACCTCACCGCAGTGTGGCGAAATATCAAACGTGAACGAAAACTCTGCTACCGCAATCCGCTCAAAGTAGCACAATTCGTTACGGCATCTGCGGTCCTACATAATTTTCGCATCACGCGTGGGTTTGTGCATCTGCCGTGAAATAATTGATTCCGTAATGATCTTTTTTTCAACACGTGCATGTAATAGGCCTTTTTTCTTGCTTGTAAAATGAATCAAAAATCGCTCATTTCTAGCATGGACTTTATCACCTCCCTAGGGAGGTAATGGATCTATTTCCACCTTCCTAGAGACGGTTTCGAAGGTTGTCGAATATTTCAAAATTTCGAAAAATTCCAAACTTTACAAACATTTCCGGAAATTTCCACAAATTTGCAAAAATTTCCGTTGTACATGCGCGAAAAAGGGCCTATACATGCACTCGTTGAAAAAATTACGGTGTGCAACAAGGGGGGAGGGTAATTTCAAGCTCTGGTGATGACGTTGCACTCGTCTTTGTCTCAGGCGCATGAGACTCCGACTCGTGCACCATCATCTGACCCTCGCTGGAAATGACCCATTTCCCCCCCTTGTACAATGTAATATTACTTTAATTTTTTTGTTTAAAGCCACTTACCTGACGTTCAACCCGAGGATAATGACCTACCCAATGAGAATGCCGACCACGTGGACGATATGGGCTACCAAGCCGGGATAGCTGAGCGAACGAGAGTCATTGAAGCATACTACGCGTGAACAAACACGAAAATTAGATTATGGGTATAATTAAGTTGGAGGGTGGGGTGCAACAGTAACCCCTAAAAACATTCGTTCTTTTATAAAAAATCATTTATTTTCAAAGTTTTATTTTCATTTAACGGGATGTGATAGGCAGAGGTCGATAAAGTAGGGGGGTGTTTTTACCAATTTTTTTTGTTTTACTCTGCATATCGCGACGGAGGCACAGAATGGATTTTCGCAGAGGTATTCGACGTGTTATATGGTGAAGTATTGCCGTAGACGAATAAACGTATTGAAATCTGAAAATAGTTTGTCTTCGTAAATTATGATCTGTAAAATAGGGTAAAAAAAATGGCCGCTCGGGGCTCGACTCTCATATGCTGACCTTATTATTCAAGTTCACGCGTTATCCAGCACTGAAATGTATAGCTGCGTCAATTCTACGACCTCGCACAAAGCGAACGATCGGTTTATTTATGAATATTCCGTGAAAATGGAAGCGTGAGTTGTAATGCTGCATTTCGTCGACTCCGACCGAGTCAAAGCGGTTTTTGACAGTTACATACACTGAACGTGTTCGATGTTGACCGGTATGAAGTTCACCCCACAGTCTTCTGTCTCTTTCTTCGCTCGCGCTAAATGTCAAAAACCGCTTTGACTCGGTTGGAGTCGACGAAATGCAGCATTGCAACTCACGCTCCCATTTTCAAGAAATATTCATAAATAAACGGATCATTCGGTTTGTACGAGGTCGTAGAATTGACGCAGCTATACATTTCAGTGCTGGATAACGCGTGAACTTGAATAATAAGGTCATATGAGAGTCGAGCCCCGAGCGGCCATTTTTTTACCCTATTTTACAGATCATAATTTACGAAAACAAACTATTTTTAGATTCCAATACGTTTATTCGTCTACGGCAATACTTCACCATATAATACGTCAAATGCCTCTGCGAAAATCCATCCTGTGCCTTCGTCGCGAAATGCCGAGTAAAACAAAAAAATTGGTAAAAACACCCCCTACTTTATCGACCTTTGCCTATCACATCCCGTTAACATCCAAATTACTTTTTACATAATGTTCTGATGATTTTGGTATCAAAATTCAAGCCGTAAGCACATGTATTTGCTGTATGTATGTTAAGGTGTCCGTTAAAAAACCCAATTCTCAATCGGACTAGACGCACCCCCTACAATGATTGCAAAAAAATAAAACAAATTTCAGGCATAATATGATCCTTCTATCTCAATTAGAAGGCGTGCCAAATTTTCAAAATAATTTCATATTTGAATAACATTGAATTTTTTCATTTTTTCAACTCTAATTTTTGACGTTGCCAACAGAAGGTATAAAAAATTATTCGATAGTTGAAATGTCCCTCATATAAGTGGAAGTACGTGGAAAAAAATCCTGGTCGTTGCAAATCGTCTCGTATGTATAGAAAAATACATTTTTAAATGAAATGAAGAACTGATCCTTTTAATAACGAAATGGACAAAAAACTGAAACTGGACCAGAAGCACTGTTTTCTATGTACTCCTACTTATGTGAGAGACGTTTCAACTATCGAATGGTTTTTTCTACCTTTTGTTGGCTAGGTAAAAATTGTGATTGGAAAAAATGAAGAAATTCAATGTTATTCAAATGGGAAATTATCTGGACACTTAGGCACGCCTTCGCGTGGAGATAGAAAGATCAAATTGCGCCTAAAATTTTTCTTACTTTTTTTTAATCATTGTGCGTCTAGTCCGATTGAGAATTGGGTTTTTTGACGGACACCTCAATGTATGTACATAAACATTGAATTTACAACATTCCGTGTACCCCACTCTCCCCTACGTCTTGAGACTGAATATAAGTATTCTTGGGTATTACCAAAAATTTAATTTGAGAGCGACGCAACCTGCGGCCTCTGAATTCTGACGTAGTTTAATGTCGTGTCATGTAAGCTCTACACACATGAAATTTCTGTAGTCAATCTATACCATCTTTCTACTTTACTTTAAGTCTAGTTTGATTAAACTATCGATTTCATTAACATCTAAAAGTACAGTCGAAATGCACCCAGCAAAATTTTGGATTGCATCAGATCCATTTTCAGATCAGCAGTTCCACCAGAATCTGGTACAGACCAAAATTTCCTTGGATGCATTACGGGAGTACTTTTATCTATTAATAGAATTGATAACTTGATCGAACTAGACGTAAGATAGAAAAAAAACATGACAAATTTGTCTAGATATTACCGTTACCATAAGGTATGGCACCAAATCGTGTGAGAATTCCGAAGCCACAAGGTGCGTGCACCCCCTCAAATTCAATTTTTTGGCGACTCAAAAATACAACTTATAATGTAAATAGAATGTGATGTTCGAAGTAAAATAAGAAATTACTTATAATAATAACTAGCTATGTGTTCCGTTGGAACAGTAGAAATGCGCATGCACGCGTTGTTCTCCGGGCGATTCACGCATTGCCTAGAGAGCGGTGCGCACATACGCGAACATGAAGCTCGCTGCCATGCGGCAAGACGAGTCAGTCGCTAACCGACACTGAACACGCGCAGAGCTCTCTGAGTAATCTTGACCTTCATAATCAAACCTTCTGTGCATTAGCATATTCTTTCGTCGTCAAACACGACTCATAAATCATTTCGCCATACTGGCTGATTATTAACAATCCTTATCAATATAAAGTGATCTCGTGTACAACATTCGTGCATATCGACAACTAAAAACAATAAACTGGGTTTTTTATGCCGCAAGGCTTTTTCCCAAAATTAAAGTCTTTTTCATTCCCATCACATATATTATAACATTTATATTCTTAATACTATAGTTCAAAAAGATTCCCGAACCACCTAGGGCGAGGGAATCCTACAAAACACTATGAAAATTTAGGAAACTATCTATTCCTCATAAACATCAATTCATACCAAATTTATTAAATTATAATGTTCTACTCCAAGAATAAAATAAAACAAATTGTAGGTCTGTCGAAATCATACACCTACATAGATTCCGTTCATACTGTGTATTTAGGAGAGTTGAATGAAGAACCTTCATGTGTAATGGAAGCAACAACTTATACATAAATGTCATTAATTAAAAAATAAACGAAATGACTAGTACATGGCAATATAATGATATTCTCTCGCCCTAGTTCGGAAAACACCACGATCTCACTAATTCACACATTGCTGTACGCGTCAAGTTCATGCATATTACTTTTGTCGTTTTGTCGTAAGACGTTCGAACTGTCTTCCGTATTGACGATTTTAAAACTGTCAATACGACTGATGCGAAAGACTCGACTCACGAGCATACGAACAGCTTATTCAAGTGTTTCGTAGTGTATTTCGTTTCTCGAGTTAATCACGATATGTCGCAGCCTTAGAAATGTAAAGCCCATAATTATCCTACAAACATTGAACGCGCGCATGCGCGTTCGATGTTTTCACGACTGGGGCCCCGACGATATGCTGTGATACGCTGGGATAAGACGCGAAACATTTCTAGAATAAAGGTCCTGGTCGAGCTAAGCACAGTACTCGACCTATTCTACGCTCGTCATTAGGTGTGACTAGACGTCCCGCATATAATTTTTCTCGTATATTCAAAATACCTGAAAGTATCTTCTATAATTGAATAGATTCTGTGATTGTGTAAGTGCTATTGCAGCCAACAAAGAATAAGGTAAGGCCAATATTGTTTATTGTAAAGACACGAGGAAGTTTCTTGTATATTATCTAGTGTTGTGTTGGGACATCGCTGGATCAAGAGATCTCGTGTCCCGTAGAATCGTTTTGCTCAGGCATTGTTGGACTAAGAAGTCCCGTGTCTCGTAAAATTATTTGTTGAGATATTGTTAGACCAGGCGGTCTCATATCTCGTAATTATCGTTCTCGAAACAACCTCGTGGCTAGGGATGGGCGATATATATTGATATATCGATATATCGATATTTCCATGCGAAAATATCGATATTTATCATCGATATTTAGTGACCCGATATATCGCTGTATCGATATCATAGGTGCCGATATCGAATGTCGATATTGACAGCACTGTCGGAGTTATGCCTAGTCTGCACACGCACTTTCAGATCGGGTATATTCAGAGTCTTAGCCAATTACTGAATTTTCACAACAGAAGTGACCAATCAGTTGACAAATTTCTTGAATATACTCAAATATACCCGGTATTGAAGTGCGTATGCAGACCAGGTATAATGCCTAAGACTTCATATCGATATTGGGAATCAACACGGAGGCGTGGCCTAGTGAATTGACTGGGAATGAGCGGCCATATTTGCTATATATAGTTATAGAAAACACCAGGCAGCGACTGGGAATGAGTAGTTAGATATTTGGCCACTAGAGGTCAGGGTGCCACATGTGAGTTCCCAATATCGAAATATCGATACACCAATATCCGATATTTAGGCGTATCGATATTTTGTACGACAATACGTATCGATATGCAATATCGATATTTTTTTGCATATCGCCCATCCCTACTCGTGGCTGGCCATTCATTTTAGTAGTTCAATTTTCTAGCATGTGTGAGCTTCCTATCGTTACTAGAGTAACGCCTATCTTTATCTCGCTTTGATTCTTCATTTATTTGCATTTCTATTTCTTTATTATTGCTTATATCCTGTATATTGCTTGCATTACATTATATCCTGCCTGCCAAACCTTCCTGGAGTGAAACCCGAGCGTAGATAGCCGCGGAGACCGCATGGCTCCGCGCCTATAGTATTTAGTATAGTCTATTCTACCTTTAGTATAGTATTCTTTCGCTTATTATTATTCTGCGCTGTAGCTGCGTATCGTTTCTCTCTTTATTTCCGTAACTTCCATTTATCCTTCTGGGCCATTGTGTCGTCAGATATAAAATCTTACCTTTTGTCAAGTACGAGTACCGCTTTGTGATACGAGTAGAGTATCTTTAATTATTTTATTATTATATCGAAGCCGTCTGACGCACATTTGTTCCCGTAGTAATTTATTACGACCTTTCGCTTTTGTTTAATATTGCTATTCGTAGTATTTCTGCCTTGTTGTCTGTTAAATTATTTGATCAGTTGTCTATCGGAAAACTATCTCTAAATTATTATTGATTGTACCGTTTCTCGTCTCGGACGAACCTATCTCTTATGTAAAATAAGTTATTTCTTTATTGAATATATGGCCGTAAGGCTCATTGAGAGAAAAAACTGTCTGATAACTGGTGTACCCTACCCCTCTACCTTAAAGCATAGCAGCTGAGCTGGCTGGATTGTCGTCCGTCGATTTTCTATTTCCCATTGTTTATAGTATCGCAAAAATTTATCAAAACTGATATCAAGAGGTATCTGGCGCCCAACAGTAACTTTAGAGTTTTATCGTACCGTCCCGTACCGTACCGAAAATCGCCGAAGAGTGACGTGGATAGGGGATTTCCTCCCCCTAATCAAAAACTACGCTCACAATATATATATATATATATATATATATATATATTGTATATATATATATATATATATATATTGTAACGTGTCAATCTGTCCAAGACCAGGCCAGCTTGTATTGGACACCTGATTCGTCAGAATAGCTGGACAAGTAGGCTTGTCCAATTAAGGTAGTACGAGCGCAGTAGCTAGTCAATGAGAAGACTATGATTATAAAAATCGGAAAAAGCGATATAATAATAAATTTAGGTTTGATAATAATGAAAGTACGAAACGATATGTTTTTAGGAATATGTATCATGCCCATGTGTGAAATTATACGAAACGAAATGTGTTATATTAACAGTCAGATTTGATTTACATTCAAATACGACTGAAATGAGCGGCAACGTTGAAAGGCGCAAAAATTTAAAACAAACTCAGGCGCTAGAATTTTGGCATTTCGGCTGTGTGCTACGTTCATACTACGAGTATTATTTATGATTCACTGATGATTCACAATGAACAAAAAAAGTAGTAGAAAATGGGGATATGCCAGGAACGAGCGATTGCTCTGGACGTCGTGTTGTCGAATTTTCTACTTTTGCTCACGATCTCTGGTGTAACGTTTGCAACCATCCTCTTTCACTTCGAAATATTGTAAAGGAGCAGAGATTTGGTCTGGCATGCAGGTTGGACGTTTTATGTACTCAGTGCAATGCAAATTACACCGTTGAAACGAACAAACGCCAGGCAAACCATCTGTTGTACGATGTGAATAGTAAAGCTGCTATAGGTATACTACGTACATAATTCTGATTTATCAATTTTCATTTTGTTCTCACTCGAGTCATATTTAAATGACTAACATTAACATTAACATTAACATTCTCCTTTTCCTCTCTAGTCATATTCTCATGTCTCTCTGCTGTGAAATTTTATTTCGTCTTTTCGTAAATTGCAGCAATAATTGATGCGGGTATAGAGGAGGCTCAATTGAATGCAGTTTTGTCGGCTCTGATTATTCCAGTTTGTCGTCTAAATTAATAAAACGATACGAGCGACTCGTTGGACGTGCCATTGAAACTATCGCAGAAAATAGTTGTCGGGATGGTGTAAAAATCCAGAAGGTGATGACTGTCGCTGCAAGCCATGAAACTTCGACACAACAATCTAATTTGAGAGAGTCATCTGAGCTTGAAAATGTAGAAATGCCGTCTCCAAAAAATCGGATAGCGGACGACCCTGAAGAACCTGTGGCCATTGTGCATCGTTCGACGGCGGATGGCAAGAGCGGGGAACTGGCCGTGCTTATAACAGCCTCTCAGGTCACTCATCTCTGATCGGTTATCATTCAAAAAAGATCCTGGGTTATGCTGTGCGAAGTAAGGCGTGCGCTATGTGCGCTCGTGGGCATGCTCAAGATGACCACGACTGTCGTAAGAATTACGAGGGAAGCGCGAAATCTATGGAGCCGGACATGGCGGTCCAAGTGGTTGTGAATAATAACTCACTAAAGAACGAGAACGTCAGGGTCTCAGTGCTTATAGGAGACGATGATTCATCGTTAATTGCGGCTGTGAGACGAGAATCTACAACGAAAATCGATAAATGGTCCGATCTCAATCACGCGTCGAAAGCTCTTGATCATGCTTTATATGGCTCACATATTCCGGCAAAAATTATCGGATATCTTTCACGCTCCTTCAGTTGTGCTCTGAAACAAAATCAAGGCGATCCTGCAGCCGTAGCTTCGGCAATAAGAAATATTGTTTGTCACGCATATGGAGAACATGATAACTGCGGCGATTGGTGTAGTTATCAGACTTTGAAAGAAAAATATGAGCACAAAGGGATTCCAAAAGGTCAGCCGCTTAAAGATCCCGGACTCCGTGATTCGCTAACATCAATATTCGCTCGGTTCGCTCAAAATTCGGAAAAATTGGCACCGTGTGCTTCGAGCCAGGCCAACGAATCTTTTAACCATACGGTAGCTGGCAAAGCTCAAAAATCGAAATTTTACGCTGGATCGGAATCTCTCAATTTTCGAGTTGCTGCATCGGTGGCTCAAAAAAATATTGGAGTAAATTACATTGAAGACGTGAACAAAATCTTAAAGCTATCGCCGAATAGCATAACTAAGGAATTTCGAAACAAAAAGGAAAATTTACGACGATCGAAGGTACAAAAATCAAGAACTGTGGAAATTAAGAAGCGAAGACTATTTCACAAAAATGAACGATCGACGAAGGGAGCATCGGCTCAAAGCCGTGAAGGAATCATAAACGAAACTGAGAGTCAATTGACCTGCGTCTCTGAGCTTATAAATGAGTTACCTGTTTCCCGTAAGCACGACAGATTCCATGAAAAACGAGTATAATTTGTCAAATGAAAAAATTATATTTTCTAGTTGATACTTCTGAACAATCGACCGATTTTCACGATACAGCGATTGTATTCTTTGATTTGGAGACCACTGGACTCTCAAATAAGGCAGAGATATGTCAGATAGCAGCTATCCATTACACTCAAGAAATTAATGTGTATATGGTGCCTTCAAAAGGCATGTCCGCCAGTGCAGCGGCAGTCACAGGGCTCCAAGTTTCTGGAGGTGAAATTTATCTGCATGACGCTCGAGTGAATACTACACCACCTCGAATGGCGCTCGACAACTTCATCGTATATCTACGCAGTATCTGAAAATGTGTCATTCTAGTTGCTCATAACGGTTTCAGGTGAAGTGGTTTCTGATTATTGGAACATTTACTGATCATTGAGCCCTGTATAATCCTAAATAATAACTTATTAAAAACAGTTCCAGGTCAAGCGGATATTGTATCGTACCTCGTGTTTTCACACGGTCACCAAATATTGGGATATAGTTTTTCTTTAACATTGTCTGTGATAGGTTTGATGCGCCGATTATATTGCGTTGCATGAGAGAATATGGGCTGCTGGAAGAATTTCGATCGATAGTGAAGGGGTTTTCCGATACCCGAGTCGAAATTCTAGACCTCACTTAAGCCTCCAGATTCTCCTTTTCTTTGTTGATCAGATTTGCCGACACGAATTTGGACCTCATTTACGTCTCTTAGGTTCTCACAGACCAGTTGGACTCGATAGAGCCTCCAAGTTCTCTCATATTTTCGATTGAAATTGAACCTCAAGAGCCTCTGAACGGTATATATATATATATATCCTCGAATCCAGTAGGGCCTCGAAGTTCTCCAAATTTTTAGCCCGACATTGAACCTCAAGATACTCACAGCCAGGCCATACATTATCCATTGGTTTAATAACGCCAATGGAGTATGACACCATTGGTAATTAACAAAGTAATGGATCATGTATTCAAATTGCATTATCAATTACTTAAGTAATGGGTAATAGATTCGAATCGCATTGAAATGCTCTTCAACCGTGAAGGTCGAAGAAACTATCCGAAGTGAATGAAATTAAGTATATTAACACTTAACAGTTACATAACTTTCAAAATAATCGTTCTGCGTTCTAATCTTAATAGTGTTTCATTAATTTAAAAAACTTTGACATATTATTCATTCGTCAAAATAATGCATTGTGAATTGAAAATGCAATGAAAAACGAAGCGACGTTAAATGAGTCCTGAAGTTGGATCAGTTTTGGGCGAATTCGCAATTGAAAAATCATCAATTACAAGTTACTCTGGTAATTTGTAAATAAACCGAAATCAATTACCTATTATAATTGTAGTTTGTAATTAAACCGAAATCCATTAGCCATTACAATTGTAAAATTACAGCTGTAATTTGTAATGAAGATGTAATTGAATACACCCATTACAATTGCAATGGGTAATGGATTTTGGTTTAATTACAAATTACAATTGTAATGGATAATCGATTTCAGGTTATTAACAAATTACCAGAGTCATTTGTAATTGATGATTTTTCAAATTACACATTACAGCTGTGATTTGTAATGGTAATGTGATTAATTACACCATGTAATTACACCATGTAATCTGTAGCTACCCAACACGGCGTGGATCTCATCAGAACATCGAAGCTACACAAAGTGAACCTCGAGGCCTAACTAAGGTCTGGAAGAGAACCTCGAGGACTAACTGAGGTCTGGAAGAGAACCTCGAGGCCTTACTGAGGTCTGGAAGAGAACCTCGAGGACTTACTGACGTCCAAGCTAGGAATCGAGATTGAGGTTCTGGAGGACCTAATTCCTAATATTGGTTGTCATTAAGACCTCGACGGTCGGAATCGACCCGTGAGCACACTATTGAGGTCCTAATGACACCGAATTTTACGCACACCGAGAAAACAGTTTATTTATAGTAAATAAAATTCATTTAATGTCAACAAATGGTATAGTTGTATTTGGCGAAATAAATATTTCTTTGTAGTTAACAAACCGTATATTTGAAAAAATCCTACGCAACTAACATATATTTACTACCAACAATTTGATGTTTGTCAATAGTTAATAAACCAATTTTGAATTAGAATTCGCGATAAGTTTGATGAAAAGGTGCTATCGTAACAGTTAATTGACATTTACGAGGAGCAAGTACATGGTTATTCGAGTCAAACAAAGCGTACTTGACACAAATATTTCCATATATTAGTTAAATCAACTAATGTGAATAGTTGACGTTACTGATTGAAAAAAAATTTATTTAATAAATAATTTTTTATTTTTGAAACTAAATTTTAGTGGCTCAATTTTCTATTATCATTTTCTATGTCAGATTAACTATAATAGGTTTATATGTGCGAAAGGTTGCGAGTAGGTACAGGTTTCGGCTTGGAAGACTGGCTTCAATGTAATGGTCCTTTTCGCTGATTTTACATGGTAAATCTACGCCTAGTCAACAGTTTGGAATGTTACTTTTATCGCGAGAGAACTATCCCTGCTTTGCGATTGTTTTATTATATTTATATTATACTAACTAACTATTTAACTCAGGTCGGCTTTGTTGAATAGAATCATAGTAGAATTTGAGGCAAACTTGATCGCACTTCATTCAAAGAAACATTTATTAATAGTTAACAAATCTTGTGTTGGAACAATACCTGATGTACTTATCGCCAGTGGTCATAAATTTGGATGAAAACGATCACATTGGAGTATAAAATATAGCTTTGTTGAGATAAAGAGAATTTGGAATTGGAATTTCTTAATTGAATTTTTATTTGATTCAAGCGTATCTACAATTGTCGGGAAGAAATCCCCTCAAACAAATGAGATATCTGATTTAAAGATTGATAATTTTTTTCGTTATTCCAGTTAACAGAATATTCATTAACTATAACATAATATAGTAACAGTAAATATACGTTTTTAGAAAATGGCCAACTAAATTCATTCATTAATTGTAGATAAACTGTTTTCTCGGTGCACGTTATCCCTATGCCTGAAAGAAATCTTGAGCCTCATATGAGTCTCAAAGACCTTGTGAGATTCTCGAAGCTTACATGAGGACTAGAATTTCAACTCGGGTACCCTGATTCTTTTTCGCGATCACCTTCCTAATCGGAAGAAAGACAAAAAGGGTTATAGCCAAACAGCTCTCGCGGAAGATCTTTTGGGCTGTAATGCAGCCGAGGGTGCTCATAACGCTGTTAACGACGTGTCCATTCTAAGTCGACTTATTTCTAGCAGTGGAATCAGCAAAAATGCAATCAGAAGCAAGGCAAAGGCGACGAGTGAAATATTATATGAAGGAAAAGTTGCAGTTATACATGCCCGAAATAGAGAATCTTTAGAGGCAATAAAAGAAGCGGTATCAGCTGGTATGAGAGGCAAAATGAGTAAGGCTGGGATAACGATGCAGGTTTTAGAAAAATCTTATGCAGATTCCGGAGCAGAAGGAATCCGAATTCTTCTTGGCGAAGACGTTAGAGGAAAACCGCGAGTCACAAAAAACAAAAAAATTCTTACTCATGTCGAAAAAATCAAAATTCATTGATAATAATTTAAAAAATATATATATACATAACGAGCCGATTGTAATCTAAGGATATTGAAGAACTTTTATTATAATACATGCTACATTTTCAATGTTATATTGTGACTTATCATTTCATTGACCCTTATTTTCTATCAAATTTTCATTTCACTGGAAACACGTATGAAAAACTGATCGTTCAGAAAAACGATATCAATTTTCATTGCATTCTCATGTGCTTTACGGCTACGATTCAGTTTCCCACTGATCGGAGCACAGCTGATGCCATACGGCGTTGTCAAGTCCATATCGTAGTAACCACGCTAGCGGAATCGGCCGACGCACGCGATAATTCGTCAATACAATCCACGATTTCTGATCGAAATGTCCGGTGACACTAATTTTTTATGGGACGTACGTAATCGTTGCATCTTTATCAACATTTCGCACTTTTATTTTTTATTGGGCCTAATCGTGAAAAGTCTATATTTCTGTCTCACCGTCGTGTCAACGCAGATTTCTGATATGGCGTGGGCTAAATATCTTCATTTCACACATTAATTATTATTATAATTGGTCGGTGACGCGCTTTGAAATTTTGCAGGCGTTCTCCTATATGCTTCTGCTATAGCATATAAAAAAAACAGATTTTTATCTAATAGCGAGGTACGTGCTCGTTCTACCTTAAGTACGCTTCTGACGTCAGAAGCGTACACACAATAGTATATAAACACGCGCCGACATAGCTCGTCAGCGCAGTTCAGGTAAAGCACCGGTGCGACTCACTTCTATCAATTCTTAGAGCGTGACCAGGTATAGCACCGGCACGACTCACAATCATAACTTGGCGCATTTGCGGTATAGCACCCAGGCGACTCATTATATTATTTCATTTAGGACGATCGAGCCAAAGCGGCCGTCGTACCATTTCTCAATATTAAATTGAGATGAATATTAAAGACTACTTGATAGTTAGGGACCTTAGCTACAGCAGCATTGTCACCATATTAGAATCATACAACACACAAACAGTAAAATCAAAGAGACAGAGTTAAGTTTACGATAAGGATTTATTTTGTAATTGATTTTTTTTGTACAATTTATTTGGTTGAATAGATAAATGCCATTTCGGCTGCTACTGAAACTTGCCTGACATTTCTCTATTTCTGTTTGAGATTTGAAACACCATCAACAAGCCAAATAAATAGAGGTTCGAATAACATCAACAGTAGCGAACGACACTAGTTTACGAACTTGTGTTCGAGGGCCAGTAGTTGTTATTTCGAGTCTGACACGCAGTCTCGGATCTTGGATCCTGGATCCGCAGTTAGTATTAATATTTAAAATCGCAATAGCAGGACCACAGACCTGGTGAAACACCCCGGTTCTGTAAGCAAGTAGCCTAAGCTCACGCTTAGTGACGAAACGGCTTCCGAGATCATAGATCACGAGAGTCCGGTAGTTAGCGTAGAGATCAACACGATCTAATGAAAAATCTGTATAAGTGGCTTTTGTATGGCAAACCCATCCTGTTCCCCACCCACAGTATCGAGGAGTCTAAAATAAAGAATTAAATGAACTTTTTGTAAAATAAACTTCACTTAGAACCCGACGACCGGTTTGTCGCTACGATCTGAAGATCAGCTACAACCCGGAACGTTACAATATATTGTGACGTTTCAGATTAGCTGCCGTCACAAAGGTTGCGAAAATCACACATTTTATTAGTCATATCGCGAGAGAGAGTTTTACCGCCGTCTAGACCCTCGGGATACAAGTGACACACCTAGAATAAGCAATGGAGCTAGACTAATTTGAAGTGTTTTCTGTTAATGTACCGCGAGAGAGAGAGAGAGAAAGAAGATAAAGAAGACGACGATCCTGAACTTCCGCTACTAGAACTTCCGCCACTAGAACTGGTGTTAAAGAGACGGCCATGCAGTATGCAATCCAGTAATCGTTCTAGGACGGTACCGAATCAACCGGAGGGAAGACTGTGGACCTTGGTCCAATATCGCTAGGCGGTGAATAGAGCTGTGATGCAGCCTCCTGCCAGCAGATGAATCTTACCACCCAGCATCTGGTTGTTGCCTTGCACAACCAGCTTCATCACCCGCTCCAGCTGCCATCACCGACGTCACGCAAAGTCCGGCATAAGGACCAGTGACGTAACGTTATCGCTACCGGATGTAAAACGTGAGAGTGGACAAGTATAGTGTCCCGCGTTCTCTGGCTAGACCGGAAGAGGTGGAGATCCAGTTGGAACACCTAGGTCTGCCAGAAGTTTGCAGCGTCATCTACAGAAGAGATCGCACCTGTAAAGTGCATCCCATGCGGTTGGTATCGCTGTTACGGTATCGCTTCGTAAGAACCAAGGTCGCAGCTTCCCGAAGATCCTCTCGCCACCGAAGTTCAGCAGAACGGCTGATCTAACGCAACGAAGTTCTGAGACCTAACGCCTAACGTCAGGCAACAAGTTGACGCCTTGGGCCGAGCATCTGACGAGCTGCTCGTTCATGGAACGTTTTTCGCAGGGCCAATCAGCTCATTAGCTGGTCCTGATAGGCTCTTGATTTTCAAAATCGGGAAGGATCGTCGAGACGTACCGAGGTATCGCCTAGCCTCATCACTTCTACGTTTCGTTTCGACGCCAACAGACGTATTCATTACTCTCTCTCGCTTCTGAGTTACCCATTAAAAATTAGTGGTCGAATATTAGAGTCAGTTAGTTAAGTTTTGTGTGCTTCAAAGCAGCTCAGCTAAAGGTAAGGTCTTCATGATCTGTAAACTGCTAGTAAAGCCACAAAAACTAGATCTCAATTTCTATTTGTTCATTTATCGTAGGTTTTCTTGTACCGCGTGCCGCCTACGGGCCACGTAGTCGCCTATTATTGTATTCACAGAAATTCAGTGAAAGCACTTTATAGTTGGCTGTGGTAATTAAGAATATCTTTTGGCTTGATAATTTTCCGCTTATTAGTCTGATTTCTACGCTTTATTTGATTTTGATTTGCTAAATATTATTTGAGAGCTTGTTCTTGCTTGAATTCTCGCTTTGAGAGTATCTAACGCTTTGATTTATTTGCTATCTCTGATTTAGTAATTTATTAGTAATTAATTAGTATAATATCGCATGGTGTGTCGCTTGTAATTCCAACTCCCCGAGGTTGGCTGAACGTAGTTAGTCATAGTTTTAAGTTGTTCATTTATTAATCTGCTTTATCATTTTCTCATTCTGTTTGATATCTATTATTCTGTTTGATTTCTATTATTCTGTTATTCTATCTGATTTCTTTGATTGTATGTGATACATCTGATTTATGCGATTTACTTGTGCTATCTAATATTCCGACTTTCGCTATACTACATTATAATAAGATTACTACCGCTAAGTAGTATCTTTGATCTGATATCTTAATTATTCTAATATAAATCTGTTATTAATTTAGCTTATCGCATCTCTTAGCTTTTCTGAAATTATTTAGTGAGTCATTATATCGTCTAATAATTAATTAATAACGCTAGTGTGCCGCATTAGAAAAGTTGATATTGAGTATCGTATCGCTCGGTGATACGTAGCCTGAAAAGCAGTGTAGCTTGCATTATATCGCTTCTACGGCACAGCTAGCTAACCGGCGTGTTTACGTTCTTTTGTACCGCTGCGTCGCGGTAAGGCCCAATAATGTAATATTCTTTCTTTTGTTAAATTCAGTATTTTTCTAAGCATTATTCCAATTGTTATTTTCTCGTATTATTCGTAACTATTATTTTGATAATTAATTCTGAGCTATTCTACATTTCCGATTAAAGTCGAACCTGTTGTTATCGCTAAGGAAATTGTTATCGCTAAATCTGTACCACCTTTACTTGACGAACAATATATGAAATCGTAGATTTCACTGAAGGAAATTTATATCTGGTATTTTATATTTTGTTTAATTAGTTAAAAAGGTGAATCCACCCACTCTACCACTACCTTAGCAAATCTGAGCTAACCTAGCTTCAAGGCCGTCGTTCCGGCAATTTATTAGTTTGTTGAATATCGCTATAGTTAATTTGATTTCTGTGAAAACGACACTCACGTGTCTGGCGCCCAACACTCTCTTGGATTTTTATTAATTAGTCTTTTACCCGTGAAAAAATATTCTGATCAGACCTGATATGACCTGATAAGGCTATATCAAAATTTTTTATATATCCATATTTGGTCTGATATGATCTGATATGCCCATATATAAATTTTGATAGGTCCTGATATGGCCTGATATGGCCTGATATGAAAATTGGCCAGATCAAGCCTTATCAACTTGATATGCCCATATCAAGCTTGATATGACTTGATAAGTTCATATATAATTTTTTTATATGTCCTGATATGGCCTGATATAGTCTGATAGGATATGTATATTTTGATGTACTTGTGGAAAAATATTTCTGATCAACCCTGATATAACTTGAGAAGACCTGATATAGCCTGATAGGATATGTATATTTTGATGTACTTGTGGAAAAATATTTCTGATCAGGCTTGATATAATTTGATAAGCCTTGATATGCGCATATGTAACAGTTATTTTTGTGTTTCCTTTGTACCGTGAGCAAATCTTGAAAGTATACAGTCAACTGTGCGTGCGTCAGTTTTGCAATCTGCCCATGCAGGCTCACTACTCTGAACTTCAGCTATCAAACGCTGAGATACAAGTTTTCGAGGATAAGTTGATTACAAGTCAGTTGGTACTGTCTTTCGGATAGATATGGCCAAAAGTCAAGAGCCCGCGGATCATATAAATTGAATTGTTTGGCGCCGAGTGTATACTTTCAAGATTTTCTCTCAGTATAAAAATTTTCGTCTCTAGCCTGATCTAGACAGATACGGCCATATCTAGTCTAACATGTTCACATATAGTTCTTTGGTACGGCTTGATCAGTTCTGATATGAGCAATAATACTTTAATATAATGGTTTAGCGGATTTTACGAGAAAAAAATAGGAACAATAAATTTTATATGATCATATATAATCATATATAATTAATAATTATGTATAAGTTTATATAATTAAATATAGTTTCATATAGTTATGTTTATATAAAATTATATATATTTATATATAAATATGTATAAATATATATAAGTTTTGTAACGAGCAGTTTTCCACGGGGAAATACGCGATAGAACAACTAATCTCGCACAAAGCGTCCCAACGTCACGAACGATACCTAGAAAAAAAAAATCAAAAGGGTTGGGCGCCAGGCACGGAACCGTGCCGAGGTAACGGAAGCTGAAAGAAAAGAAAACGAGACACGGTATTGGCCGGCTAGGCCAGGGAGAGGGGAACGTGGGGGCGACGAAATCAACACTACCAAACACGGTATTCAGTAGGCAGAACGTGAAGTAGATTTATTGTCTTTCCGACACCGAAGCGGTACAGATGTACGGCAGTGATATAAGAAAAAAAATATAAAGAAACCTCTATAAACAATCAAAGTCACTAAATTAGTCGTTACTATAGTCAATCTCTTAGAACGCAACTTAGATTAGACGGTACGAAATTTAAGCGGGCGTGATAGCCGCACTTCACTCACCCAAACGCAACGGAACTTGACAGGAAAGTAAAGTGGCTATAATAAGCCCAAAAGAAAATAAACTAAAGAAAAATTGGAAACTATAAACGTAATTTAACGAATAAAAAGAAAATAGAAACGAAAAAAAAAGTTTAGCTCCGGAGGAACGCGGCAGGCTTGAACCTGCGACGCGTCGGTTTACAAGACGGCAGAGAGTACAGCTGATCCGGAGCTAGACGTCAGGCTCGCCGTAGAGAACGGCCGACGTTCGAGACGAGACGGTAGAAGGGGGAGGGAACACGCACACGACACACCAAGCCGTTGCTAGAGCAGCTGAGGCGATGCGCACACCGATGCGGCGTCACCACTACTCTAGCCGGTCGACACACACACTCGTACGGCTCACTCGTGACTAGGCCGGCCGTATGCCAGTCTCGCTTATACAAAGAGTGAGCCGGTTATATTTAAGGCTAACGTATCCGCACTTATTGCAATAATATATATAGCGCTTAATAATCAGGTTAGCTAAAGAACAATTCAGTGTTTCAAATATCCGCAGGTAACCCCAAGGCAAGGAGGAACAAAGTAATTACAGATAGCAAGACACGTAGAGTAATAAGATACAAACTATGGATCAGAAATAATATAGACCAAGTTGCTAAATTTGAAGCTAAATAGATTCAGCGAGTAATTACAGGCAAAGCACTTAGCAAAGAAATCGGATTACAAATTAAGATATGAACAGCTGACAAAGCTGAGACTATGCAAGCTAGGCAGATATAAAAGCAGTACTGGTGACCGCGACAACCCGTCAACAATAGGCATCGGCTAAGAGAAGTCTCGCCGAGAGAAGGAACACTCCAATAATACTGACCAATTAAACTCAACCAAGGAAGAAAAAAAAAGACGGGTGGTCGTAGCCTAAGCGAAAAGCCTACCTTTATCTGGCTCGGTACGGTACGGCAGGATCTCCACACACGCACACACACTATGGATGCTGGCCGATAACACACCAAGCGCAGGCACCAAGAAGCCGGCACTCACTTATTAGCTACGATTCCTACGCACTAAAGCAATATTTAAGCAATATGGCACTAAGGTAAACGTATTAGGGCGGCTACGCTACAAGATAGCTACGATTTTAGACAACGCAAAGCAGGTAGAGGTAAGATATAAGCAAAAAAAAAGGCAAGGCGCAAAATGAACGTAATGACTCCAAAAATGGCGATAAGCTAGAAGAAAGCGGATGGCGAACATTCCGGAAGCATCGGAGGAGATTTTCGTTTCAGATGGCGCCTTAAGAGTTGGGGGAGGTAGCCTATCCATACACGACGAGTTCGCTGTACCGACACCTGTCAGGCGGTTGATGATGACCGTTGCGGGAGGTACGGGGACGGGAGGCAGCGTCAGGCCGGGAGGTGCGGCCCTCTCCCGATCGGCAGGCAGATTTTGGCTCGTAATTAGTGTCGGTACAGATACTACCGTCGTGACTTCACGGGCGTACCTCCCCGTACGGCACTCCCTCGACGTCCCTCGGCGATCTCGGCGTGTGCGGAATACCTGTAATGGTACAAAAATCTTACGGCAGACAATAACTTAAGCTAAATAATGGACCTTTTGCCTTGGGGTCAGTAGAAAAGAATCGACGCACACAACACAGAACAGATATTCGGACGCTCCGCGGGGAGGAAGGAGTTGGTCAGTGGCGGGTTTAAATCCACCACGTTACAGTTTATATAATTATATAAAACTATATTAAACTTTATATAACAGCGTATCGCATGGCTTTGTATTACGGTATGAAAAACCATACGTTGTTATACATTAAAATATATAATGATTATTGCCATATAATCATATAGTTTTTTTGTCATTACATATAAATACTTACAGTATATGAACGTGAATGGTGACAGATAATCGATGATTGTCAAGTCATCTTTTACTGAGGTGTATATTCTTTCTCTAATTTCGACGCAAAAATGTGCACTTTGTAAATAAATGCATTCAATAAATATTACAATTCGAAAATATTAAGTAATCTTGATCGATTTTAAAACTTAACTTTTATATAGTTATACAAAATTTGTAAAAAAATTAAAAGTCACGCGTTGATCATTGAAGGTATACTTCATATTTATTATCATAGAAAAAGTAAATATATAATTTAAAAATTAAATCACAGAAGAACGTTTCTCCATGATTGTTTTTATGACTTGATTAATTTTCAGGTTCTAATGAAGGAAATGGAAGTTACCAAATATTGAATAATTTTGACATCGTTTTAATTGATAATTGTTACAGAAAATTTTTCTTTGAAAAAATGCACTTCCAGGAGATTAAAAAAATTACTAGTGCATTTTTGTCATGTTTTTTTTTTTTTTATTAACATAATTAATAATCAGCATTCATGTAAATTAACTCTGAATTCATCAAATTACTTGAATGCTCATTTAATAAATTTAATTTCGCTAACTCAATTTATATTTCACACAGAATATCATTTAATGATAACTGCGTGTTTGTTGCATTTAATTACCATAAAATTGATAATTAATACGTCAGATGTAGAATTTTGTTCAATAAGAATTGGAATATATGACATTTGTATATTTGATATTCGTTTAAGCACCTAATTTCAATAACAGATCTTGGGTCAGTCGGTAGCGGGCAGTGTTGGCGAGCGCACGGTTCACGGATCGATCCCTGGCGGGGAGTTTTTTTTTTTTTTTCCTTCTCTGGGCCGATATGTAAATCTAACTATACATAATCTGATATGCCCATATCAGGTCATATGTAGTCTGATATACTTATATCAAAGCATATATAGTCTGATATGGCCAATTTTTATATCAGGCCATATCAGGTCCGATATGGACAGTTTATATCAGGCCTGATATGGTCTGATCAGAATATTTTTTCACGGGATTTCAATTCTGAAAAATTATTTTGAACCCCTTCCGCAAGACTTAGCGCAAAAATTCTTGCACCATTGAATTCAGGACGTCGAAAACTATAAGAAAAATGCTACCGCAAACTGTTATGGCAAAATTGTTCGTATGGGCAGGTCTGTCAACTGGACTAATAGTGAATCAGGACTGCACGAAAGACTGTAAAATAGAAGAAGATTGATTAGACCTTTCATTATTATCGCACAAGGTAAGTTCAAATGTTATTCACTGATTTATTACTCGCGTCTTCGAGGCGAGTTATTTATGTAAATGAAATACCGAAACAAGTGGATACAATGTTGCTATTTGGAAGGACGGCAGAACTTGAAACCTTATTGTTCATTTACTATGGCGAATCTGAACTTTTTATGGTTTCATCCATGTAATAAAAAGCACTATTATATATTACGATGCTTCGTTTAATTGTGCCCAAGATACGTTGAGTTTAACTTGGTTTCCTATGTTTTTCTTATTCATCGCGAAACTGTGTTCGTCGAGGTATCCTGTTTTGCGCCCATTTACTCAACACTATGAGTCGTACTATCAATGATAAGAAAGTAGAAAAGCAATAAGAAATTAAATCAGAATAAATTAATACGTTGAGCGTGAACCCGATTTTGTTTTGCTTTCCGTTCAAGCGGCACGCAGCGGCCATCACTCGGCGAGATGTTCGGTTCCAAAGTATGAACAAAAAGTTTACTTTCGGTCCCCAGGGATTGACGCCACGCCGTATTGAAAAATGATACATAGTATCATTCAATGCTTCTTACTAATAAAATAAAATGAATTACATTCCCTCCATCCCTATCTTCCAAACTACAATAATATCATTCGTACCAATATATGGTCCTCTCCACACAATTCACACAAATATGAAATAGAAAATGGGTGGACCGATCAAGACGACAACTTTTAATCCCGATTGGCTAATGGATCCAAAATTTTCCACCTGGATCAAAGAAGCACCTGGCAATCTGCGCATTGCACGTTGTATCTGGTGCTCAACTACCTTCTCGCTGAGTAACATGGGTGGACGTGCCGTCGCAAGCCATGCAGAATCGAAAAAACACAAAAATATTGTTTTGTCTCGGAGTAAAACTCACGACATAGGTATCACACTTCTTGGATCCAAACCTGCAGCTCTCGATGTCGTGACCAATGACGCTTCCATATCTCAAATGAGATCCAGTCAGTCTGATGTCGAATCGGAGAACCAACGACCAGAACAGTCAGGAGTCAGTGAAACTCCGGCGCGTGGAATCACATAATTTCTTATTGCTGAGAATGTGACACGTGCTGAAATTTTGTGGAGTCTCAACACTATTGCAAATCATTACTCTGCGCGATCAGCAGCTCAGAGTGTCGCACTTTTCCCGCTCATGTTTCCTGACTCCAAAACCGCTACAAGAATGAAACTTCAACGCACGAAACTGAGCTACATACTGGTGCATGGTTTGGCTCCGTACTTCCACAATGAACTGATTAAAGAATTGAAGGGCTACACCAAAATTGTGGTTGGATTCGATGAATCGCTCAACAAAGTAGTCCAGCTCGGCCAGACGGATATCTCCGTGCGATTCTGGAGAAATCAAAACAATCGAGTATCAACGAGATATTTAACATCGGCTTTTTTAAACCATGCGACATCTGCTGACCTTCTACGGGCTTTTTCTTCTGCACTTGAAAAGATTGGTCTCAAGACGATACTCCAAGTGTCAATGGATGGGCCGAATGTCAACCTTAAATTCCACCGTGACCTCGCCGATAGCCTGGTATCAGAGCCTGATGACCGGCGACTTGTTGATATAGGAACTTGCGGTCTTCATAGTGTGAATGGCGCGTATAAAACAGGAATGAAAGCAACATCGTGGGAAACCTCAGGATTTCTGAATGCCCTTTACGTTATTTTTAAGGATACTCCAGCTCGCAGAGAGGACTATACATACTATTCCGGGTCGAAGGTTTTTCCACTAAAGTTTTGCACTGTGCGTTGGCTCGAAAACGGAATCGTAGCTGAAAGAGCCGCTACAATTGTGCCTCATGTGCGAAAATATATCGACGGTATCACGAAAGAGAAGAAAGCATTACCGGATAGTAAAAGCTTTAAAATTGTACAATCAGCACTGAAAGATCACTTACTGGTCAGCAAACTCACATTCTTTTAATCTGTCGCAGCTGAAGTCGAACCGTTTTTGAGAGAATTCCAGACCGACAAACCAATGGCCCCACTGCTTTTTGAAACGTTGTCCATAAACTCCAACTCCATTGATGTTTCTGATAAGAAGAATCTGCAGAATGTGAAGAAGATTGATTTGGGCTATGCAACTCGTGACGCTATCAGCAAGGTTCGAACTGAACTCAGCGATAAGGATATACTGGAATTTCTTCAAGAGTGCCGTGTAGGCTTGCAGAAGATGTGCGAAAAGCTCCAAGTTCGTTCTCCTTCAACGTATCCTCTAACAAAAGGAATTTCTTGTTTGGACCCGATTGTAGCCACAAATCACAATGCCAACAAATCGCGACTCCCGTATTTCCCTCGCGCTAAACAATTTCGTTTCTAAACAACAAATTTCAGGCGTTGTTGCGGATAAAGTAGAGAAACAATTCAGGACCGTATGCTCGAAACCGAGATTCCTCGACGCAATGAAAGGTTTTTCAAGACAACAAGATAGACTCGATGATCTTTGGATGTCTGTCGTTGAAGAATCAAAAGAGGCATCTCAATAATTGTGCACCTTCCTGAGAAAAATATTGATATTATATCATGGGAACGCTGATCTCGAAACAGGTTTTTCGGTAAACCGTGAATGTTTGATAGAAAATCAGACGGAGCAGTCCCTTATTGCTCAAAGACAAATTTATGACGCGCTCAACATAGCAGGAAGAGTACAGAATGTAACGCTAACTGAATCACTCATACATGCTGCACATAATGCTCGCGCGCGTTATCAGGACAGCATGGAGCTGACGAAAAGGCGCGTAATAAAGGATGAAACCACACATGCCGAAAAAAAGCACTTTCTCTGGAACTGAAGGAACTAGAGTTACAGAAGCGTCAACTCGTCAAGATTACCAAAGATGAAGAAGCTCTTTTGACCGAGAAAATCTAGGCACTAAAAAAACGAGTGTGAGGAAATCATAGGCTCGAGTGAAGAAGATTGACACGAAACATTTTTTCGAATTACAAAGTTGATTCCTACTATCCATAACCTTACATAACTCTTGAGGCATCATGTTTCCAAAGATGGTTGATTTTCTCTACTATCACAAACAAATACTAAAAATATATGTATTTCCTAAGTCATCTGATGTGAGTACAATCGTGAAAAATGTAATTTATCTCTAAGCAAAATGAAATAAATCATTTAAAAAAAAGTATATATAATATATTCATATGTGTTTTTATGTAATTTTTCTAGCTATTGTTGAATTTCCTAATGAATTTACATTGAAATGGAATGAAGAATTGGGGGTATTGATACGTAGCACTCATGAAGACCGTGAGCACTTTGGTCAGGGAAAATTGAACACCTGGTCAGGGAAAGTCAGGGAAAAGTCAGGTAATTTTTTTTCAGAAAAATAGTGGCCATCATGTGATATGAGTCAGTCCACGTCAAGCGGGACGAATGTGCCCAAAAATATTCCTTGATGTTTCTGATTTTTTTGTAATTTATTTTACATATCGGTACGTGAGTCGTAAAGTATTGCACCTCAAATTAATTCCAGAAACTATGAACCTGCAAGTTAAGGGGACCCGGTGGTCTAGCGGCGTAAAATTTAGGCTATTTAAAAAATTTTTATTTCTATATGAAGGTAATGACTAATGCTTTCAATTTTTTTTACACTTATTCTATTACTTATCAACTACACAAAAATGAAAATGAAGACAAAATAATATTTTTTTTTAAATTAGAAAAATGGCGCTGAAGTTCTTCTCTCCAAAAAAAATAGACCTGACTGGTGGGGGTCGATTGATCCCTCCCTCGGATCTGAAATGAAAAAACAATGACGGATTTCTAATTAGTATAAGTATAGTTATCACAGGTACTAGAATGAAAAAAAAATGAAAATATTTGACAAAATGGCGCGTAGCTAAAAGTATTTTCTGAAAACAAGTTGCAGATTTTCACTTTTAACTACGCGCCATTTTGTCAAATATTTTTTATTTTTTTTCATTCTAGTACCTGTGATAACTATACTTAGACTAATCAAAAATCCGTGATTGTTTTTTTATTTCAGATCCGAGGGAGGGATCAATCGATCCCCACCAGTCAGGTGAATTTTTTTTGGAGAGAGGAACTTCAGCGCCATTTTTATAATTTAAAAAAAAATATTTTCTTGTCTTCATTTTCATTTTTGTGTAGTTGATAAGTGATAGAATAAGTGTAAAAAAAATTTGAAAGCATTAGTCATTACCTTCATATAGAAATAAATTTTTTTTAAATACCATAAATTTTAGGCCGCTAGACCACCGGGTCCCCTTAAGTTGGCTTGTGGTGTCATAGTTTCTGGCATTAATCTGAGGTGTGATACTTTTCGACTCAGGTACCGATATTCTCTGGGTAAAATAAATGAGTAAAACATCTTTTTTCTTGAGGGGACCTTCTCCTATTTTCAGGTATTGAGAAGAAGAAAAGTTTTGAGTTTATTTTATCAAAACTGAGTCAATATCTTCATTCATGCTTAAGGTGATGCGATACACGGAAAGACATTTTTCGCGTATATCACTATGCCAGTATAGGTGTAAAGGCCATACTGTATGGTAACGACGATTTTCGTTTATTTTAATAGTTTGGTTAAGGGGGTATCCACACCTTTAAATGGGTTAAAATTCTGAAGAAGATATTAATGTTTTACAGCGAATTTGAGAGTCTGATCAAATCCAAAAAAATCATGAAGTGTGGGGAGGGTTTGACCCTCATTATCCATACCTAACATTCAATATTACTTTGAGTCCAATAGTAGTTACGCTCCATATAGAAAAATACCAAATTACTCGGTTGTCGTAAAGAATCAGGAGTATTGTTGGACCAATTCTGGAGTTTTTGTTCGTCAAGTGTTCAGAAGAGGTGCCTCTATCAGATGAACAGACAACTTTTTGATATCGCAAAAATTGCCTGACTCGCTTAGTTTTTACTGAGATTTTTCTGATTCTTCAATTTTTTTTCTACATTTTTTCTATTATCTCAACCAAGAATAGTGATATCAAAAAGTTGTCAGTTCATCTGATAGAGGTTTGGATTCTACAAATTTGAAGACCACAAACTCCAGAATCGGTCCAACGATGCTCCTGATTCTTTACGACAACCGGTCAAAATATTCATTCTCCAGAAATCAACTTTCAAACTTTTTTATTTCAATTTTTTTTTTTATTTCCTATTTTTCCCAGAGAGGAAAATCTAGTTACAGGAAATCAAGTTTTAAGATTTTGCTTATGACTAATATGCTGGATCCGCAGCTGCTCTCGTATCGATGAGTTATGAGTCGAGTCGAGTCTAGACACATGTGCCAGGCGGAGGTTTGTAGTGAGTTTTGACCCGTTCTGTACAACAACAGTGTCGGTTAGGTGTCCGATGAGGCTGTTAGAAAAATAATGAATTGCTTTAGAAAAAATCTGATCAAAATTGTTCAAAACATAAAAATTCTGTAAAATTTTTTATCTTCAATATTTTTGAGATTCAGAAGATGCTAGCACAATTTTTGTCAATAACAAGGAAATTCTTTCATCTTTCATCAATCATACCTTTTTTCTTATAATATTTATTAATTCTTGCAATTAATATAAGTATTATAGAAATACTCATCTTTTTGGAAATCCAAATGTGTAGTCTCCTGGCATCGATTTCAAACGCACTTTTTGATGGATCATCTTCTTCCGATTCCGGAGTCTCATCTCAGATATATATACCTACACTGTGTTAATCCGATAATGGAAATTACTATCGGTTTGAATTCGTACTGAGAGCACGACAATATTTACAAACAAGTGGACACCTAACCTCGAAAAAACGTAGATCGCAGCCATGTGTTCTGTCAATGATCACAATTTAAAAGAATATTGAAAATTCAATATGTGTAAGAATGATAATTACAAACAATTAAAAGATCATAAAATCAAATTCAAAATCGAAATATATCAAAACCTCATAAAAGTAAGCAGTGGTGTTGGCGGTGTTGTACAATACTTATGGCACCAATCTGAGGGTTCGCGCGCCTCGCCGCGGCTCGCCGCGGCGCTTTTTCGCAATTTGGCACTGCCATGGCTGTAACTTCTCAAATCCTCTAGATATCTTGACACCGATTTATTTGCAGGTAGAGTAGGTCACTAGCATTCCAAATAAATTATAAAAAAAAAAATGATTTTTTGAAAATTCAAAGGTGTAGATATCCCCTTAACAGACTTTTATTCAGAAGTTTTTTGTATATTCACCGAAAATTATGAGCAAGGTCCCGCGTAGCACATGAAGTTTCAAGAACGGTGCAGCTGCCTTACAATGTATTTTCTAGGTAACATTTCACTTGCTATGTTCCAGTGATATTCAATTTGTGACTCACTAGAGATGTTTCCAAAAATTCATATCAGGAAGGTTCCAGGAATCTTCGACGAACATACATTTTTTACAACCTTCCTGCAATGTTCCATATAGATTCTTCTGAAACCTCGAATCACGAGACATTATTCATGTGTTATGATATATATACTGTAAATGTCTACATGTGCCTACAGTATGATGTGTGCTGAAATCTTGCTGGCGATCATTGCCATTGATCGTGACGTAAATTGAGTGTTATATCGTGTTTTCTGGTGTCAAAAGTTCAGTATTTATATTGAAATCTACAATATCAATTTTTGGATTGTTATTTTTCGCATACCTGGACGAAGAGCAGCAAGTATGCCCCTGCGACTGTTTCATAACCTTAAAATCATGTTCAGTTGAATCTATTACCAATATTCCTTCATTATATATAACACCGATGAAATGAATCAAACATGCCCTTCTGCGGAGCTTCTGCGTTAGAGATAAAAATCCTCAAGCCGAACAGTAATCGCAGTCGACGAACAGTGACTCCAGCTGAGTCTCCCAAACTCTGCGATGACCGTAGGTCGGTAGGGAATACAAAGAGTACTGGCGAGAGTCCCTCGATAAGCTTTAACAATACATTTGAGTCGCAGCGAAGCAGCTATCCGGAGTTGGATACCTCGATGAAAGTCAACTAAGTCCCTCGATGAAAGTCAACGATGAGTCCCTTGATGAACCGCAACGACGCACCTCGAGGTTGACTCAAGCGGCATCTGACTAGAATCGATCATTCTTAGATACTCTCCGAAAATGAAGCAACTGTCTAAACTGACCAATTCCGACGAAAATTTCTCCCTATACTTTCCAAAGTCAATCGTCTCAGGTAATTTCTGATTACTGTGCACGCTGTACAGGGCGTACTGTGTAACGACGAGCCATCCATCACTCTTATGCCTTAATGTTCTAGCGTTACGAAGACTATATTATTCGGGGACGTTCTGCGCTGTTGCTTTCGAAAGAGTGCCTCCGTCAAGATATTATGCGGCCACAAAGCAGGCGACGAAGCAGGGATTGCTCTTCGCTGAGACTCATCGTGGGTCATCGAAGGTGTCCTGAGGCGCAGAGAATTGTCCAAAGAAGATTCATAATAAATTAATTACAAATCAAACTTAATATTAATGAATTGTGTTATAAGATAATGAGTAACCATTTTATTGTTCCAACGATTCGACGATAACATCTTTAAAATGGCTTGATTAATAATAAATTGATTGCAAGTAAAACCTTGCATTAATTAATAATTATTTTGTTAATCGATTGATTTAAATCATCTTTCTTACCCGGTCCAATTTTTCCGCAACTCCACTGAATCGCACGATTTACTGATTTATTTTGAATTAAGCGCCTAACCTAAAAATTCTACGCGCGCTGTTCTCGAATTCAAACAAAATGAAGCTAGCTCAACTTATTCGCCCGATTTACTGATTTATTTTAAATTAGGCGCCTAACCTTCAATTATTACGCGCGCTGTTCTCGAGTTCGAACAGAATAAAGTTAGCTTGAACAGGGCATGGCTGAGCAATGTCACTAGCCGCGCGAATTTTAGGGTGGTATCCCTAGTGTTCCGCATCCACGTAAAGTCTCGGTATGAGGTATTCCACACCAACTCGACCAATGATTTTCCCTCACTATTTTTGATTCGACCCATAATTTAGTCGCCCACTCATGATTTTACTAAGATTATTTTCATGAACCGTTATTCATTCATGAATTTTCGAAACTTAAAACTGAGACACTTTAGATTTTTTTGAAAAAAATCTAAAAAATTCTGTTTCCGAAGACCCTCATTTTGACCCTCATTCAAAAGTGGAAACTATTTTTCTCATATTTATTTAGCTGATTCAAGAATAAATTATACCGCTGACGTAGTGGATAATGGCTCCCACAATTTTTTCGATTCAAAGGACCCCGCACAAATCTTATGGAAATTGGATCCCGGTCAAATTTGTGACCATGATGACTTTTGATCAGGATGACCTGAAGCACAACATACTACAATTTTGGACAATTTGACCGGGATCCAATTTCCATAAGATTTGTGCGGGGTCCTTTCCAAAACAAAATCAATCTCAAGTAGATATAATGAGGGGGTTCTGGATCCAGCCCTCTTCACCGGCCATCAGGCAGTTGGTAAGTTACCGACCGCGCGGTCAAGTTACCGATAGTCGGATGCTTACGATCGTCGATCATTGTTACCGACAATCGGATGGCTGCAATTGTTCGTCGTGCGATGGCGCCACTGCCGATTGTTACCGATATTCTGATGATAACGATCGCGAATCCTGCATTGCCGATCTCCGCTTACCGACGATCTGATGGTTGCGATTTTTTGCAATGCGATGGCGCTACTATGGATTGCCGATCGTTAGTTATCGATAGTCTGATGGTAACGATTCTGAATCATAGATGCCGATTTCCTGTTACCAGCGATCGGATGGCTGCAATTTACCTGCAATTATCCGTCGTGCGATGGCACCACTAGCGATTCGGATCATGGTAACGATTACCGATCTTTTTTTCTTTCACCCTTACCGACACCATCCATCCGAGATGGCTGAAATTTCAAATTCTTAGCTTATATACGAATTATACTAGCTGAAATGTGTGACAGGGTGTTTAATTATGCAATCAATGACGCGAATCATCTGATAATGATATATACAGAGCGATTCTGAGAAAACAGATCACGCTAATAGAGGCTTCCTTATTTATTTTCGTCAATGACAACGCTGTCAAATACCACGAACAAGCGATCTACCGATATTTCATATGCCTATGACTGATATCTTCAGACGACGTAGCGGTAGCTGTCACGTTGTATAGGTTAAAATGAACTGTCATATTACAATATTGTCTAATTGATTCTAATATTGTTCATAATACAACGGTATACGATATTATTTCATAAATAAGTAGTGATGAGGTTAAATTGATTGCAGACGTCGATTTCTGTTTATTCCAACATTATTAGGTTATAAATAATTGTCTTGGTGAAATTCACAGATCTGGTAGTGATAAAGTTATTAAGTCAATAGCATACGATATTGATTCTTTATGAATTAATTCCGGGTGTGAATTTCTGTTTATTTACTACATTAGTTATAACCAAGGATTTCTTTGGTGACTGACTGACCCGGTGCATCTCTTCGACAAGTAGGGTTACGAACAAAACGATGTGAATATCATTCATTGAGCAATATCTCATCGATCCAGTACAAGCTTTTCATCCTACGAGGCATCTCCGCTGAATAAAACTCTACATGTCTTCTTAGCCTGATGAGTACGAAGACAGTCCTGCATAAATGATGGGTTGGTCTATCAATGCGTGTTCAAGTTTCATCGAGTGATAAATGAATTAAAATTATCGTTCCTATTGTGAATCTATTTAATTGAGTATTTGATTACTGCGTAGAACAAAGCGTTGCATTTTTGTATCAAATACTCAATCACAACAAATTGTACAAATTCAATGAAATTCTTTGTTTTTTCAGTTGATATTGCATAATCATATGAAATAATTGATGATATATGTGCAAGGACGCTGTCCTTCTGGAGAAAAAAAAAATATACAATTTAACAATAACTCAATAGCATTGTTTTGGAAAACGCGGCCGGTCATAACTTTCAGACCATCGCAGATGATTTCGCAGCCAAGAATCCAGGACGTCCGCGTTCGGCGATGGATACCGTGCGGAATATCCTAGTGAAGTACAAGCAAACTGGAGTGACTTATCCGCGTCGAAATTCTACAAGTACTCGAAGAAGACGGGAAAAAGCCAGCGTCGAGAGTGGCACGACGGGTCGGAGTATCTAAGGCCTCGGTACAACGAATTGTTGAGCAGGTGCCTTGTCTACCGTACAAGTCCAGAAAGGTACATAAGCATGATGCACCGGATCCAGAGAAGCAAGATACCAGGACGTCCGCGTCTATCGTACGAAACCGCGCGGAAGATATTAGTCAAATACCTCGTAGGATAAAAAACTTCAACAAGATATTGCTTGATGAATGATATTCACATCGTTTTGTTCGTAACCCTACTTGTCGAAGAGATGCAACGGGTTAGTCAGTCACCGAAGAAATCCTCGGTTGTAACTAATGTAGGAAATAAACAGAAATTCACACCTGGAATTAATTCATGAAGAATCAATATCGTATGATATTGACTTAATAACTTTATCACTACTAGATGTGTGAATTTCACCAAGTCAATTATTTATAACCTAATGATGTTGGAATAAACAGAAATCGACGTCTGCAATCAATTTAACCTCATCACTACTTATTTATGAAATAATATCGTATACCGTTGTATTATGAACAATATTAGAATCAATTAGACAATATTGTAATATGACAGTTCATTTTAACCTATACAACGTGACAGCTACCGCTTCGTCGTCTGAAGATATCAGTCATAGGCATATGAAATATCAGTAGATCGCTTGTTCGCGGTATTTGACAGCGTTGTCATTGACGAAAATAAATAAGGGAGCCTCTATTAGCGTTACCTGTTTCCTCAGAATCGCTCTGTATGTGTTTATTTGATACTGCTCAAGTCTAACCTATTATAAAAGTGACTATTATCTTAAAACTAGCTTAAAATTATGTTTATTTTACAATTTTCTTGAAAAAATAACCTAAACTATACATGTACATTATTTTTAACTTTAAGTCAAACTATATATTTACAACTATGTGACGGTAAATGCCCACACCGAAGTTCACACACGCGGATCTGAAACATACAGGTATTTCAATGGTCGAACGATATATAATGAAAATTACGGGTACTTACCGGGCAATATGTGAACGTGTGGTTCGAGTGGAATCACTCTTGGCAGCGAAGGTATCCCCGGAGATGATGATCTCGATGACGACGACGATGGCGAGCTCGGACTCGATCGCATCGATGAGGCTGATCTGATCGATGGTGATCGGCCTCTTTCTATATTCACGTGCACCGTCGTCGCATCCGAATCATTCGCATCTTCTTGCACGGAAGATGTTACATCCGTGCATTTGATGGCCGACTGTGTGGAGTTTTCGGCAACGGTCCTACGCATCGTCCAGTAATCGTTTATCTGATACTGCCGTGTGAGGTTTTCTATCATTTCATAGTAGACGTTTTCGGTCGTGGTGACGGAGTCCTCATTCACATGCCTGTCGCGCAAAATACGCAACACCATCTGAGCATTCCGCAGAAATCGTGCCCTCGACTTGGCCCTTCGTTGCAGCTGAGCCGCTCGCTGTGCAACTCGTCCATGAGCAGGATTCATCTGGATTAATCACACATCCTTATGTTTAGAATCTGTTAAAATTGGAATATCCAATGCTGATAACATACCTTATTTCTGCGTTCAGTTTTGAAATCAGTCTTCTTCGTCTACTTCTTCTTCTTCTCCTTGGTGCTTTTTCCTCCGATTCTATGAACTATCGCTATTCACTGATTGTGTCAAACTGGAAATTGTCTTTTTCTCGAACTGACCTGGCAGGGTTGGGTTACATCCTCATTGGCCGCATGCTACCCCCCAAAATGAAATCAAGAAAAACCAGTCGGCGAACAGTTATCAAAAGACTCCACCTCGGTCCATAAAAAATGGGCAAGTCTCGAAGGTTCAAGCAATAAATATCAATCAGTGGTTTTTCCCACACCTTCACCGCCCGAAAACGCTAGAATTTTATCAACCAGTGGGCGGTCTATGCACAATAGCCAGCCCATAAATCGATCAGATAAAATCCATCAACATAAAGGTTGCAATCGTCTTAAGAGCACTTGAATTTTTTCTCATCCTTTCCCCAGGTGTCGCCAGCATACCTGCCCTCCCAAACTATAAATTATCAGCTCAGTCAATCTTTGCTTGAGACTGCACACGCGACGGTTAATTTGTAGCTAATATTAGATATACAAGGTTTTGGGCGATTGAGTGATAAATTTGTGATGAAAGAGGTGGCCGCAATAAGCATTTGCGTACATGAGCCATATCAGCTGGGTATCACACGCATCCTCTTCAAGGCACCATGCTCCCGGGTGACTCTCTCAAGCGAGTATAGAAATCTTCATTCGCTGCAGACATGGTATCATCCTGGAATACCCTGGAATGCTGGAGAAACGCCGTCTAAAGATGTAATGAAAATTGTGAGAAAAGTTGCACAAGATGTGTGTCGCATTTATGTGAAGGGATTGGAGAAGAAACAATGGGTCGAAAAACTTCTCAATGACGACTCGAAATCGGTGATTGATTTGGATGAGCTGGGGTGTCCGAATCTTCGAATACTGCGATTGGAATCAAGTGTATTTCGTTGATTTTCGTATGGAGACTGTCATGGTAATGTACCTAGAGGCTACCATTGTGCCTTCGAGAACGATCAGCGGTTCAAAAACTAGTATTTGGAAGAGGGCCATAAAAAATCCTCCCCACATGTCTCGAGGGCGGGGGATGATGGCTTAAAAGCCAAGAGCTCGCAGGGAGCTGCATTCGTACATTCCGACACCCCACAGTCAATACATCCTCCTAGTATATTCGAACCTGCAAACTCCTTCGACATCCCACCACCAATACATCTTCCCAGTATATTCGAATAAGCAAACTCGTTCGAACAAGGTAAGAACCCTTTGACACGGTAATCATATTCAATTATAATATATAAAAACTAATTCCGAATTATTTATTTTGTGCAGATGGACTTCAGCAGCCTAAACAACACCAGCCGTATGGATAATGAAATGCAGATGAAAAAGATGTCCGAGCTGGAGATTGGACAAAAGTACGACATCTCAAAACTGAGGCTAGTGAAAACGAAATTCGGTTCTAGAATCATCGCTACGATTGCCGATGAATTCATCGTATTTCTACCTGCGAGAGTCGGAAAGGCCCTGGAGAACGACTCCGACCAACTGGATCAGTTGAACAACGAGGCGGATCAGAAACGTCTGCAGATACTTTATCTTGGCGGACCATACAATAAATTTGAATTCTGTGGCGAAATCTAAACACACACACACACACACACACATGTATATATATAATGGGAATGGGTTAGGGTTGAATAAATAACAATGAAATTGCAATTGCATTTATTTATTTATTTATTGTTTCTTTAGAATAAGCTTAGTCTATAGTTCTCGAACGTGCAGAATCCTTAAAATGTGGCTAATTTTTTGACGGTAGCGCTAATGGGTTTGTATTCAACAATGCGATCGTGTATAATCATACAATAGGCTGAAGTATTTGCGGGGAATGCAACGCTAGTTTCGAATTCCAAACGAATATCCACCGGTCAACTCTTTAACGATTCATTCTGCTTGGAACAGTCTATAGTAATGAGTGGAGCTCTATCCAAAAAATCACTCTTTGACAAAAGAGGTTCGGACTCCTTATCGTAGTATGAAATTTGAAAGTTTGTATACATATTGTAGAGAACGGCATATTGATTGCGAGCAATATCAAGATTCAAATTTTCATAGGGATAGCACTGCGAGTTTAGGAAAAGTTTCACATCTCTAATCATACAATGATTGAATTGACTGGCATTTTTCTTCGCATCGTTTCGTCGTGCGGTTTGGAATCCTAGTATGACGTGTCTTGGTTTCTCTAGCTGTGTAGATGTCTTCACAACCCATACATGTCTCGTTGTTGTGGGCAGCATCGGGTACTCGTACATTTCCCACGAGCGAAAACTCATAGATACAGCAGGATCTTGGGCGATATAATTGAGCATCTTGATTTTTGCAGAATCTGACAGTCTGATGTATGGCAATAACCATTCAATTTTCTCGAGTGAAATCTTGATTTCCTCCGCGGTGGTTTGATGTATGGCATTTAAATCATTGTTCGATCTCGTAAGTATTAGCTCATGTTTCGCATTGACGATGATTCGATTATAGTCCTCGGCAAATCCGAGTAGAAAATTCAGTGGTATAACAACATCAAAGTATCCATCGACGTTGGTTAGTTTATTTTTATTATCCATCAACCAACCGGTGTTCCCGAGAAGATGCTGTTGTCCAGGGGTGAATGATGAATATCCCTTCATAATACTCGTGATACCGACATTCTCATTCTGATCAATCTCGTGACCATTCAACTCGTAACGCATATCGCCAAATATGTGACATACAGCCATATTGACCAATTCCGTGCCTGCGCTAACAGCGGTGCCATCCGATTTGGTAAGCTGACCGAAGATGTGGAGCAAACTTTTGCTTGGTAATACACACGCATCTTGATTCTGTACAGCTATGCGGATCTCATCGTTATTTTTGAAGGTGGACGCCGCGTACGGTTGATGCGCATGTATTTCACAGTGGGCAATCGACTCGTCGAAGGCCACAGGTGTTTGGATTTTCATCATTTTCGAGATGGGCATATGCAGAAATAGCAACGAATTCTTATCTTCCACCACAACGAAGTCGAAGTCCTAGGCTCTGGGGAAACTGAGCGTTCTGATGTGTTACTCGAATCGGAGCTGCTCGACGACTGATGATGCTTGGACATGTTATTGAGCTTTTATAACTACCACCAGATTTTCTTATCCTCTCAAACACAATGCCCATTTTATCTCAAAGATTTCACATGTAATCGTATAGTTACAGTTTCACTGCGAAAATTGATCAATTTCCCGTCTTGATCGACTATTCTCAGTTGTATATCATGTATTGACCGTACGGTGATTCGATGATAAATGACATTTGTCGGTACTTCCACGATCTTATATCCGGGTGGTACGGTTGGGAAAAATTGATGAATCGTATGTACTCGATGCTCGTTTATATAAGCGCCCGTGGTAATATTACACTCAACTCGCAAGGCGTCAACTTTGAGTATGCGAACGGGTAACTCGGATTTATGAGTAATACCGCCTTCGAGAATTTTGGGGGTAAACCCGAGCAATTGGCCAATGGAATCTCTTGGTTTGAAGTCCACAGAATGATTGCATCTAATTTCACTGAGCAACTCATTGTTATTAGCTTTGAGACTAATATTTATATCCTTGGTCACTGCTCTTTTCAAATAATTTGGGATATCTTCGATTTCATAGCTCCCAGTGGGTATTGTGATCGTTGTGTCTGGTTTTATATAAAACTTATTACACCCCACATCTATATTGGGGATTGCATTGAATGTCAGGAGCTCTATGAGTCCGAGAACATACGTGTTTGTTGGTGATAACTCGATTGGGGGAAAATATTGAGTCCTCAATACCGACGATTCCCCGGAGAGTGTCAACGTGAACGAATCAGCCATGACTAATATCACATCAGCGATCCGCATACATTTTATAGTTGTCCGCTGAGAAACTTGAGACACAAGTGACCGCAAATTATCGTGTTATATTCTTGATATCTTTTATGATTATATTTCACGCCACCAACACCGAGATATTTCATTAGATCTCTAGGCCGTTGTAAATCACTAAAACTATCGAAATACACCGCATCGTTGCCATTTTTCGTGTATGCAACCCAATGCGTCCCCGAACCGTTTTTTCTCATCAAGATTGATGATTGCAGATTCACGCTTCCTAGGTCCTGAACTGGGTAAATCATTCCGCATAAAAACACCTCGGAAATGTGGAATTTTCATAGCTCTTGCATAGTTAAGTAAATCGACATTCGTGAGGGCTCGGTGTGGTAGCTTTGTCAGTTTTTTGCCGGCTTCAAATACAGTCCCATACCCCCCTTATACGGTTTTAGCTATAAGCTCTTCCCCAAAGCAATCGCCTCAATTGTCGCATTGTGGCGTTTGGATTCTTGTAATTGATGCCTGTTTGCTTTAGCCTCATTGACAGCCTTCGCTATACCTGCAGCACCACCCGCTAAAGCACCTGTGGCGCTATGGGCCGCGAAGATTGGGATAAGAAACGGTAACAAACCTCCAATTTTCTGAGGAACAGGTAAAATGCGAGGCACGCACACTTTTCCTTTAGACACGGCCGAACGGGCACCCGCCAAAGCCGACTCAATAGCTTTAGGACCAGATTTCATGGATTTCTTTGCCGCTTGTATAATAAATTTCAATGTCCTTTTCTTGTTCTTGGGTGATGTCTGCATCTTGATTCCCCTCATACCCATACCCAGTTTGTATTTTGCTTTCATGGTGTTGGTGACTGCCCAGGCGACAGCTTTTTCAGCTACCCTTGCGTCTTTAGCCAAAACCCGATTCCAAGCCCTCTCAGCAAGCACTTTATCCGCCTCATGACGCTCCGCAATATTATCGTGATTTTTGGAGTATGCGATATCGTCCTGCTTGCATGCAGCGTCTAGAGCGTTGATACCTTGATCACCGCGAGCTAACCTCTTCACCAATTTTGTACCAGGTCCGCAGTATTGATAACCGGGGACATGCAATTCGACGGGGAGATTGTTGATGATTTTATTTATCAACCCACATCCGCTTCTTTCTCTACGTGTGTATCCAACCATGACTAATCATGAACTGACACAAATTCTATAAAAGCCTCTATTTTATACGTAAATATATTTGTTCTCACTGTGACGTTTGCCAAGCATCATGAAATTTCAAGATCAAACGATTAAACTACCCATCGCCAATTTCGATAATTTGGTCGAGCGAAAAAAGAAGAAGGGAAAACGACACGGGGCTCTACTACCAAATAGTGTGAGGGCTGTCTTTTGCGGGCCTTCGAATTGCGGTAAAACTAATGCCCTACTCACGCTACTGACCCATGCGAATGGTCTACGATTTGAGAATGTGTACGTCTATTCAAAATCCCTCAATCAACCAAAGTATGAGTTCTTGAAGAGATTGTTGGAACCGGTTGAGGGGCTGGGTTATTTTCCGTTTGATGAGCACAAGGAGGTTGTAGAACCAAAAGATGCACATACCAACTCGATTATGATTTTCGATGATGTGGCCTGTGAGAAGCAAGATAATATCAGAGCCTATTTCTGTATGGGGCGACACAGGGATGTCGATAGTTTTTATCTTTGTCAAACGTATGCTCGAATTCCGAAACATTTGGTGCGTGATAATGCAAACTTATTGGTTCTTTTTCGTCAAGATGAAATAAATTTGAAACACATCCATGCTGATCATGTGAACACCGATATGACCTATCAGCAATTCAAAGATTTGTGCTTGGCATGTTGGAACGACGGTAGATATAGTTTCGTAACCATCGACAAAGACAGTGAGATTATCGCTGAATGATATATGAGAGGTTTTGACTGCTTTGTAAGTCTGAATCATGAATAAACCACGTACAGTTACAACACATCGATCAAACTAGTAGCATGGCAAGCTCCAAGATACGTAAGCAGAACGATGTGTTTCAAGAAATAGCCAGGGCTAGCGATATCATTCGACGTAAACACAAAATGATAAAATTGGGGAGAGACACTAGCGAGCAGGCTATCAGTGAAATCTTCAAACCTCTGGTTACACTGCTGCATTAGTTGGTAGATTCATCGAAGCAGCAGCAGCGGCTACTAATGAAGCGAGAAGTAAGAACGGAGCCGAGTTCGGTTGAAAAAACAGAGAAGACAACAGATTTTGTGAAAACAAAAGATCATAAGAATGCTGATGATGGTTATGATGATGATGATGATGACGACGACGATAATGATGCATATAAAAGTGCGATTGAGGGGAGCTTGTCAACTAACATTGCTATTGGTAACAATACCACAACAGTCGCCGCTATGGATGATGCGAATGATATCCATGATGGTGATAACCAAGATGACGCACCTGCAATCGTCTCTACAAGCACACCGATGACCAAAAAAGGAGTCAAGACGGCGCGCTATCTTAGCATGTTCAACACGACCAAAGAGCAAAAAAACTTGGATATGAAATATGGTGTTCGAAAGTTAAAACTCGGTGGAATTAAGATTGGTGATTCGGATATCGTATTTGAAGATGATCAAATATATATAGGCGATAAGAGCTATGAGAACACACCGGGATTGCTCGAGTTGTTATTCAAAAAGTTGCCCAATCCTGCGATTGTGAATAAAAACGATAAATTGAATTATGCCAGAATCGTGAGAAAAACGAATGCACATCGAAAATATTACAATGCTGACAAAAGCTTCCGTTCTGATATGAGCAAAAATTCAAAGTACAAAGATTTTATTGCCCCATACATCGACTCACCTGTGAAAAATCCTAGGCAAAGATCCGGTAAAGGTTTATTACCCACCCATAAAATCGCGCGAGGACAAAGCACGGATTATGTTCATTGGGATGATCCTAATGAGCTCGTTGACCGTCTTCGACTACTCATGGCATCTCAAGCGGCTGGTAATACTAGCCACAACAATGAAATATTCTCCATTATTGAGGAGCTACGCGAGGCAAGAATCATTTATTAGCATTAGATTAATCATAAAATAATCATTCGGTCACTGATCGTTGAACAATGAGCATAGACATATTCGGACGACCGCTGACGAGCAACAGCTACGAACAAAAAGGGTTATCCGAGGTCCTCGGGGTGGTGGATTCAAATTCACCATCGATAAGCAGTACGATTTGGATAGCAAACGATTATGTAATATCGCAGTTCCACAAGAGCTAAACGACGCTGTTTCTCTGAAAAGTCTCGAAGATATTACATGGCGAGCCTTGGGTGTTCTCGAGCATTCTATGGAAAAATCATTTGCCAACTCTACACTACAGGAACTCCACAAGTTTGAATCTCAACTTAATGCACGCCTAGATCGAGAGCATACCAACAATCGCAACGAGAATCAGCACATTCAGGCTCTTATGGAGAAAGAGATTAACGCTCTAACGGTGAAGAAGGAAGTTCTAGAGACTCGATTGACCACCATAGTATCTAATCTTGAAGTATTCAGTCACAACGGACTACTACGAGAAAATCGCTTCAAATCCAGCTAGATGATTCAACGATGAGCATAGGCATATTTGGTCGTCGGTTGACTAGTGGAAAAATCAAAAGTGTGAGTAGTCGTCCCGGTGTTGGATTTAAAATCACCATCGATAACCAATACGACATAGACAATAAACGATTGTGTAATATCGCATGTCCGCAAGAACCAACCGATGCCGTTTCTCTGAAAAGTCTTGAGGACATTACACAACGAACGTATAATGCTTTCGAACACACTATAAAGCAGACATTCGAACAATCTATACAACAGGCGCTCGAAGCTCTTGAATCTAAACTCGATGCTCGCATAGCACGAGAACATAGCGAAAGTTTTGAAGAAGATCAACGTATTTGGGTGCGAGCAAAAGAAAAGATTGAGGTCCTGAAGGTGGAAAATGAATCTCTGGAGAAACGGTTGGCGATAGTTGAGAATAACGCTGAAACACTTATCCACGGAACTCCGATCCCACCCGAATTTTTAGACAACATATACGTTGATAATTGGGTGAAGACGCATGAACATGAAGTCGGTAATAGCGAGCGAACTTCATAGACCAGCCCGACGTAATTATTCTCGACGTTATGTCGATATACGCGGTCTGGATGAGACCTATGCATGATGGGCACTGGATATGACCGTCTTACGAAAGGTCTGTCTTCATAGATCTTGATTCTATGTTCGTATATTGTAACTCTGCCTGGTATTTTTGAGAAAATATCACGATACTTTAATATCACGATCTAAATTTATCTTGTTTTCCCTCAATTTCTATTATTTTATCTAAATTGAACTTTTGATTTTTATCAATCTTCGATTCCAGACTTGTCAAGCTGTCGCCAAACTCCTCTCTGATATCATTATGAGTTTCGTTGAACTCCTGTCGACATTCTTTAATTTTATCTACAAGTTTTTCACTTGTGACGTCTAATTTTTTATCCAAAGCTTCTAACTGCTTTTTATATTTTAAACTTTGCTCCTCTAATCTTTTTCTGAAATTATCTTCGCATTTTAACAAACTATCAATACTTTCTGATTTTGACCCTATTATTGTGCTTTCTATTTTTGCAAACTTTTCATCAAATTTTTTACTTAATTCTTCTAGCGATGCCATCATACTGGACGGATCGAAGTTTATCTGTTTATGTCGTTGTGTATCTTTATCTTTTCCAATAAACGTTATATCTAAACCTGAATTTCCTTTATCTTTATTATGTCTACCTTTCTCGCTATTTCCTACATCTAAAGTTGGGTTATTGCTGGCTCCCTTGCCCGCCATTCACCTGGTCGTGACACTGGATTCTGCCATTTTGCAGGGCGACTCTACTTGTAAAGAAAATTAGTTGATTGAACGCAAAAGAAGTTGAGTTAATTAAATAAATGACTCTCAGTTTTATATGCAACGATTTTAACAAAAATTTTATTAGAGAGGCCCCACGTTGGGCGCCAAATGTAACTTTATGGCAGTTTCGCGACTCGCGGAACTGTCAGTTATTGTGAGTCTTTTCCTCGTAAGAAAATTTAGGACCTCTCTATCTAATTTCTGACTAATTACGGACTTTGAACGCCGTGCGTTCGCAGCTGTCTCCCCTGGTTCACGGACTTTGTGCACGTAGTGCACGCAGCCGTATTCTATCCCTAGCATCGGACCTTGTGCACTTAGTGCACGCAGCCGTATCCCGTCTATCCACGGACCTTGAACGCAAGGCGTTCGCAGCCGTATTCCTAGCTAAAAGAATTTAATATGACCGTGAAATGGCGGAAAAGGGAACCAGCATTAAATCTTAGCAATTATATTAAACATGAGAAATCATTTATTTATCAAAATAATATCAAATACCGGTTGCAACCAAAACTAAATTATATTTACAGAGGTGCTTAAGGGGGGACAGTACTGAAAATTGAAAAAAAAAACATATTTTATTTTTCCACTACTCAAAATGCTTCAATCCAAAATCGCCTCCAGTAGTTTTTAGATATTAATAATATGTATATTGGAAAAAAATGTAAACCTTCTGCGATGAAAGTATATGCGCAAGGAACCTTTCGCAGAAGATTTCCTTCGAACCACTGCGAAAGGTTCCTTGCGCATACACTTTCATCGGAGAAGGTTTATATTTTTTTCAAATACACATACTACTGATATCTAAAAACTGCTGGAGGCGATTTATGATTGAACCATTTTGAGTAGTGGAAAAAATAAAAAAATGTTTTTTTACAAATTTTCAGTACTGTCTCCCCTTAAGCTAATAATTTGAGGTTATAATATCTGGTGCGTGAAATATCTCATCTCACGTCTTTATGCAAGAATTTAATTATGATTTTTTGAATAGTAACGATTTAAATAATCTAAGATATTTGTAGCAAAAATAAGGGATGAGTCTATAAAGTTTTCTGAATTCTGAATTTTTTAAGAGATTGACGTTAGACGGCTAGGCAGATCACGAGGCGCTTTGCCTATGGTGTCTGATGCAAAGAGAGATGTGAGTCAACTCAGCGCTATGCTCGAGATTGCTGCTGAGCTGAGTGCCGCCTCGACTTATATACAAGTCGTGACGTCACCCAAACTCATGCTGTTGTGTCGAACGTTCTAGACTATCATCGAATGTTCGCAACGGATGGTGTTTGAATGCTAACGGTCAGGCCTATCTGCCTGTCACGTTACAGTATAAGTTTTCGACTAGGGAGAGCGGCGCGGTATACTGCGCTCGACAGTCGAACTGAACCGAGCGTGCGTCAAACTTTTGTCCCTGACTGTCACTAGTGAACGTTCTTAACTCGAAGGGCTTAGAAGCTACAAGGGGTTGAATTTTCGAAAAAACAACCAAACATCGGAATCGCGCTCTCGTTTAAAAGTTAACATCTTCGGTTCCCTCAGTTTTACACGCGTCAGCAAAAACTCATTTTAAAGCTCTTGAATTGTACTTCCGTGCTCTTGATTTCAGATTTAGTAAGAAAACGACCCGATGATACCAGCTGTTCGCTTCACATGCAAAGAATATGGGGGCACATATTATACGTTTAAATTCATCAGATCTATGAAGTTACGAAACAATTTTCCTCATTTCATATTCAATACTCGACTTGAAACTTGACCTTGCCCCTCACGTAGTTCTCTTAGTTTAATATTGAGTAATTTTGAGTCGATTAATTTAGTACGTAATTGATCGAATAATACGGTAACATATTCCACTTCCCTGCTCAAAATCTCTGATAGAGACTAATAGAAAAAGATGTATCTGGGTCTATCTGTGTTTTGTCTCCGTATTTACAGGTTTATAACTATAGTTAATGCGATATCGGTGTCAATACCGCGACCGCGGATAGATTTTCTATAAATGAGTTGTAGTCAATGTGCATGTAAATCCAATTTTTTCAAATACGTTATTTCATATTCAAACTGTATCGGTCTCCGTGAGAATTACGAGCAGATGTTTCCTAGACGCAGGTTGTTGTTATCGAAGTGTATGAACAATTTGTACAGATATTTGTATCCGTTGACTACCGCACCGTACCGTTTGTATACGCTTTTATCCGTTTGTGCGGATAACCAGTGATTCAATGAGCAGTATCCGACAACAACGCTATCGGTTTTTGACCGCAACCACGACGTAACATCCACATAATTCTATGAGTAGTATCCGCAAATGAGTTTATCGGTTCTTGTCCGCAATCACGACATTACATCACGTGATTCTATGAGCAGTATCCGCAAATAAGCCTATCGGTTCTTGTCCGCAATCACGACAATACATCCATGTGATTTTATGAGCAGTATCCGCAGATAGGGGGAGGGTGGGGCAAGACGGCCCCCCCAACATTTTTTTTTTTTGTTTTGTTTTTAGGGGGCCGTCTTGCCTCAGAAAAAAAAAAAATTTCTTGGAAGAGTTTCATCAATATGTCCATAAATTTCTTCGAAATGGGACAAAAGTGAACTGATTTGATGGTTGAAAGCCACAAAAAATGACTACCAGCTTAGGGGGGCCGTCTTGCCCCACCTTCCCCCCTAAGTCTATCGGTTCTTTACCGCAACCACGACATTGATGACGCTGATTCGTGGGTTAATACGTATACATCTTCTATCGGCTGACTTATTCTATTCCATAACCTGAAACATTAATGAGAAATATTGTTCCGTCCGTCGCCATCTATCGGCGGAGTGGAACTTGCAAAAGTCGAATCTTATTCGCAATATTCGCAAATCAGTCTATCGGTTCTTGACCGCAATCACGACGTAACATCCACATAATTCTATGAGCAGTATCGGAAATAAGCCTATCGGTTCTTGTCCGCAATCACGACAGTACATCCACGTGATTCTATGAGCAGTAGCCGCAAATAAGTCGATCGGTTCTTGACCGCAATCACGACATTACATCCACGTGATTCTATGAGTAGTATCCGCGAATAAATCTATCGGTTCTTGTCCGCAATCACGACAGTACATCCACGTGATTCTATGAGCAGTATCCGCAAATAAATCTATCGGTTCTTGTCCGCAATCACGACATTAAATCCACATGATTCTATGAGGAATGCCGCAATTAAGTCTATCGGTTCTTATCCGCAATCACGACATCACATCCACGTGATTCTATGAGAAGTATCCGCAAATAAGTCTATCGATTCTTGTCCGCAATCACGACATTACATCCACATGATTCTATGAGAAGTATCCGCAAATGAGTCTATCGGTTCTTGACGGCAACCACGACATTACATAGAATTCACAGTTCATAAAAACGTGCATTAACAAATAGAATCATGAGCGTGTAAATACGAATAAAAACTTTTGGCGTCGTCTAGCTCTCCAATTCAATGTTCGCAAATGCGGGTGAAAGCGGATAGAATTCACAGCTCATTGAATCTTACATTAACAAATAGAATCATCATATGGTAAATACGGACGAAAACTGATAGCGTCATCTGGCTCTCCGATTCTACAGTCACAAATACGGATAGAAGCGGATAGAATTCACAGCTCATAGGAACTTACATCCACAAATAGAATCATCATATTGTAGACACGGATAAAAACTGATAGCGTCATGTACCTCTATCAAGCTGGCACCGCCACATGAGAAATATGATGTTTGCTATATGAAATAATAAAGTGCTATTTGGATGCTAATTAAATGCTGTAATGCCAAATGTGTCGCTCCACGTTTTTTAAAAACAACCCGTGGTGGTGCCAGCTTGGATGCGAGCTAGCAGCGCCACATCCAAAAATCTACTAAGGGTGGGTGATCTCGAAAAAGTAACTATACAATAATTAAATGCTAATAAAATGCTCTCGGAATATCCAAACCCCAAATTCATTGCTCGTCGTTTACGATTTTTTTCGATTTTTTTCTATCAACTGTGGGGCTGCTGACGCTGTTATGAGGCAAATCTACACCAGGGGTGGCAAAATCGAAAAACCAACTACGCAATAATTAAATGCTAATTAAATGCTCTCGGAATATCCAAACCCCAAATTCAGTGCTCGTCGTTTTCGATTTTTTTTCGATTTTTTCCTATCATCCGTGGGGCTGCTGACTCTGTCACTAGGCAAATTCACACCAGGGGTGGCAAAATCGAGAAAGTGATTACGCAGTAATTAGGTGCTGATTAGATGCTCTCGGAATATCCAGAGCCCGAATTTGATGCTCGCGGTTTTTCATTTTTTTTATATTTTTTTTTATATTTTTTTTTATATTTTTTTTATATCATCAGTGGGGCTGCTGACTCTGTCACTAGGCAAATCCACACCAGGGGTGGAAAATTCTGAAAAGTGATTACGCGGTAATTAGGTGCTAATTAGATGCTCTCGGAATATCCAGAGCCCGAATTTGATGCTCGCGGGTTTGTATTTTTTTCAGATTTTTTTTATATCATCCGTGGGGCTGCTAACTCTGTCACTAGGCAAATCCACACCAGGGGTGGCAAAATTGAGAAAGTGATTACGCAGTAATAAGGTGCTAATTAGATGCTCTCGGAATATCCAGAGCCCGAATTTGATGATCGCGGTTTTTTATTTTTCAAAAATTTTTTTTCTGTCATCCGTGGGGCTGCTGAATCTGTCACTAGGCGAATTCACACCAGGGGTGGCAAATTCTGCAAAGTGATTACGCAGTAATTAGGTGCTAATTAGATGCTCTCGGAATATCCAGAGCCCGAATTTGATGCTCGCGGTTTTGTATTTTTTTCAGATTTTTTTTATATCATCCGTGTGGCTGCTGACTCTGTCACTAGGCAAATCCACACCAGGGGTGGAAAATTCTGAAAAGTGATTACGCAGTAATTAGATGCTAATTAGATGCTCTCGGAATATCCAGAGCCCGAATTTGATGCTCGCGGTTTTTTATTTTTTTTCATATTTTTTTCATATCATCCGTGGGGCTGCTGATTTTGTCACTAGGCAAATCCACACCAGGGGTGGAAAATTCTGCAAAGTGATTACGCAGTAATTAGGTGCTAATTAGATGCTCTCGGAATATCCAGAGCCCGAATTTGATGCTCGCGGTTTTGTATTTTTTTCAGATTTTTTTTATATCATCCGTGTGGCTGCTGACTCTGTCACTAGGCAAATCCACACCAGGGGTGGAAAATTCTGAAAAGTGATTACGCAGTAATTAGATGCTAATTAGATGCTCTCGGAATATCCAGAGCCCGAATTTGATGCTCGCGGTTTTTTATTTTTTTTCATATTTTTTTCATATCATCCGTGGGGCTGCTGATTTTGTCACTAGGCAAATCCACACCAGGGGTGGCAAATTCTGAAAAGTGATTACGCAGTAATTAGATGTGATAGATTTCGGTAAATAAACTGAACTTTCTTTACATTCAGTTTTACTTTATTTCTGCACTAGCATGTTCGACCAGAACGTGGCTTCAGCCATTACTCTCACAAAAAAAAACTTAGCTAACAGCGACCTCACCACATACGGATCACCGGTCGATGAACTACTCGAGTCAAACTTAGCGCGTCGATTTGAAACGCAGTTTTATCTAATTTGATCTAACACCCTCTCTATCAACGTGCTTTGTCGACTTACATTTTGATTGAAATTTCGATATATGACAAAATTGTTGTTGTACTTTAAGCTTCAAATTTTTATTGGTTGACTTGTCTATATTTGCAAATTCAGTTGTGCGACACAACGCTTGTGCTTGGGGGCTGTCAGTGCTTTCGTGAAGATGTCGGCGACCATCTCGTTGGTGGATAAGTATTCCACCGTGGTTTCACCGTTTTCCTGTGCCTCACGTGAAAAATGGTGGCGGATGTCTATGCGCTTGCTCCGCTTATGCTGTCCACTTTCTTTGCTCAGGTGGATCGCACTTTGGCTATCGCAGTGTATTACTGTGGGTTCCTTTGTAAAGTCTCTGAAACCCAAATCAATTAATAATTTTCCAAGATAGATTAACTCTTTGGTGACCTCAGATAAGGCCATATACTCGGCCTCCATTGTAGATAGGGCGACCGATTTTTGTTTCTTGGCTTCCCAGCTTATAGGACTGCCTGCCAGCAGGACTGTATGTCCACTACAGGACTTCCGATCGTTGATGTCTGCAGCCTAGTCGGCATCTACAAAGGCTTCGGGTGGCCTTCCTTGTTTCTCGTAGACAATGCCATAGTTTATCGTTCCACGCAGGTAACGCAGAACTCGTTTGCCAGCTTTCCAGTGGGTTTCGCCAGGGTTTGAGCAAAACCGACTTAATGTACTGGCTGCGTAGGCTATGTCAGGTCTTGTCGATCCAGCTAGATATATTAGTCCTCCTACGAGCTCTCTGTATGGGACGCGGCTTAGTTCGTCCTTTTCTTTTTCAGTCTTTGGTCCCATCTCTTTGGTCAGTTTCAGGCCTGGCTCCATCGGGGTTTCTACAGGATTTGAATTTTGCATGTGAAATTTTTGTAACAGATCGTTCACGTATTTTTGCTGAGTGAGAGTTATTTTTCCTGTCTCGCCCTCTCTGTCTATTTCTATCCCCAAGATGTCGTTGGCCTGACCTAAGTCTCTCATGTTGAATTTTTCTTGCAGGTGCTTCTTTGTTTCGGATAATTGTGACAGATTATTACATCCAATTAAGAGATCATCTACGTAGATGACGATGATGGTCGTATCTGGACCGCTTGTCCTTGTATACACACATGGACTCGCGTCTGTTCTCTTCATTCCCAATTCCGTCAAACAATCATTCAGTTTTCTGTACCATTCGCGACCTGATTGTTTTATACCGTATAGTGGCTTGTTTAGTAAACATACCTTGTCTTCTTCTCCGGGTATGACGAATTCTTCCGGTTGTTGCATGTAAATTTCTTCGTTCAGGTCTCCTTGGATGTACGCTGCGGTGACGTCCATCTGGTGCACATGCATTTCCCTTTCCACGCAAACAGATAAAAATGTTCTTATTGTTTCATACCTGGCCACAGGGGCGAAGATCTCTGTAAAGTCTTCTCCTTCTCGTTGCCCGCATCCACGGGCAACTAATCTTGCCTTGTGGCGCTCGATTGTTCCATCCTGTTTACGTTTGATGCGGAAAACCCATTTATTTGATAGTACCTTTTTGTTTTTCGGTCGTGGGACTATCTTCCAGGTCCCATTTTCCTTTAGTGTGTTGAATTCTAGATCCATTGCCTCTTTCCACTTTGGCCAATTTGTGTTCTGTTCGGCTTGCTCTACGCTTGATGGCTCTATATTTTCTGCTACACAAGCTATGTTTGCTGTTTGCTATAGCTTCTTTGGTCTGCCTTTCTGACCTGTTCTTATTATTCTTGGTCGTCCTCTTCCTCGCTTCGTTGACGGATCCTCTTCTGTTGTGGTTGGTGTGGTCTCCATCGGACCTGAGCTCCCTTCTCGAGTATTCCTGACTCGTATGACAGTCGGCGGTGTCTCTGGTTCGCACCGATGCGCGTTCTCTGGCGTTTTGGGACTTTTCGTATTCTCTTCCTGCATGCTCGATAGTTCGTACAGGTTTGATGATTCATAAAAACCTGTATCATCCGCTTCATCTGTTTCCATATCGTTTATGGCTCCATTTCCCTCCTCGTTATTATTTCCATTGCTCACTAACATGGGTAGCTCTCCGATATTGTGAGTTTCTTGGTTACCATGATATGTCTCCTCATGGAAACGGACATCTCTTCTTTTAACAACTTTCTTCGTCTTATGGTTGAATAGTCGATACGCTTTCGCTTCTTCTGAGTAGCCAACTAATGTGTATTCTTCCCCTTTCGCATCGAATTTTCCTCGTCCTGGACCTTTTTCCAGAGCTATGACTTTGCTTCCAAATATCCGCATGAAACCTACGTAAGGTTTTGTTCCATGCCAGCTCTCAAATGGCGTGATGTTTTGTAATGCTTTAGTAGGGCTTCGGTTTCGTATATAGACTGCAGCATTTATTGCCTCTGCCCATAGTCCTGTTGGTAAGCCCGACTGCAGCAACATCGACCTTGCCATTTCTACGAGTGTCCTGTTTGCCCGTTCGGCAACTCCATTTTGCTGTGGAGTGTACTCCACACTCAGCTGTCATTGAATCCCGCATGCCTGTAAGTATTCAGTAAATTCATTAGACACGTATTCTTTGGCGTTGTCGCTCCGGATTTTCTTTATTTTCTTTCCAGTTTCGGTTTCCACTTTATTCTTGAATTTCTTGAATTCCTCCAAAAATTAGCCTCTGTTCTTCAACATTACTGCTTCCACGTATCTCGATTTATTATCTATAAATGTTAGAAAATATTTCGCTCCTCCGAGCGATTTGACGGACATTGGTCCACATATGTCTGTATGTATCAGTCCGAGGACTTCTCTTTCCTTCGTTTCTGATTTGGAAAACGGCAAACCATGTATTTTTGCTTTGTCGCATATGATACATGCTATTGAATTGCTTTTCGATTTTATGTTTATCCCATGGACGATGCCTTCAGCATGTAATTCAATCAAACTTTTTACGTTTAGGTGACCATACCTTTGGTGCCATCTTTGTAGGTCGTCGTCGTCTGTGCTCTCCGCCGCCCTCGCAGATTCATCGCAGACTTGTTCCACGACGTATATCTGTCCTTTCCGTTGAGCCTGTGCGGCTACTGTACCGTCCTTGCGTTGAATTGATGCTCCTTTCTGATTAAATGCCACGGTGTACCCGCTGTCTGTGATTTTTGAAACTGAAAGTAAATTGTCTCCTAATTTTGGTACATACATTACATTTTTAAGCTTTACACTGTTCGGAGAGTCCTTGACTTTAACGTTGACTTTTACAGTGCCTGTACAAACTGCTGAAATAATGTCTGCCCCAGCTGTGCGCACCGCACCACACACTTCATTGTTTATTGTTGCAAATCGGGTTTCATCGTTTCACATGTGTGCGGTTGCACCACTGTCCAAGCACCATTCTTGTCCCGTTACCTCGCTAGCTATCATTGCTGTCGACTCTATGGCACACATTGCGTCTTCTGCTGTTTCTTGGTTAACGTGATGTGTACCTTCTTGCTTGGAGCGGCAATCTGTGGCTCTGTGACCGTACTTCCCGCATTTGTGGCAGTTTCCTCGAAACCACTGATTTGATCTCCTATCTCTTTTTGAGTAATCTTGTGGTTTTGCTGGCACACCTCCGCGTGTGTTCTGTCTTCCTTTAGCAATGAGTGCCTCGTGAGCTTCACCAGTATTTTCATTCTCCGCAGCACGCCTAGCTTCTTCTTCAAACAGTTTGCATTTCAGAACCGATAGCTGCGGTATGTCATCACGTGACTCTATGGCCACTAGGAAATTTTCGTTCTCTTCGGGTAATGAGCAAAGTAAAATAATTGATAGTAACTCGGTCGGTATGGCTATACCGCCCTCTGCTAGTTGCTCCGCCTTGGTGATGAAATCGTTTATATATTGCTCCATCGATATTTCTACAGGCTTGTACTTCATGCGATAAATTTGTCGGTAAAGCAGAGTTTTTCTTACCAGCCCTTGAGACTTGTGTACTTTAGCTAGTTCGTCCCATGCTTCCTTTGACGTCATTGCTTTTCGCACGTTCCAAAACTGGGTTTTTGTTACTGACAAACATATCAGTGACAATGCTTTTTGATCCTTTATTTTCCAGGCTGCAAGCTGTTCTCCCTGTGTCACTGCTGGCGCAGCTATGCTTCCGTTAGTATACTCCCACAGGTCGTTAAATATCAGTATGCTTCGCATTTGCATACTCCAGTAATCGTAGTTCCCCTCGTTTAGTTTTTCAATGTGGTTCAAACTGGCCGTTTGCATGATGATGCCGGTACGCAACTTGTTTCTTTATAATTTATCACCACTTTCAAGCCGGACTCCGCGAAGAAAAATGTCACTGCTCTTTTTCGCAGGCCCTGGGCCCATAACCTGATAGATTTCGGTAAATCAACTGGACTTTCTTTACAGTTAGTTTTACTTTATTTCTGCACTAGCATGTTCAACCAGCACGTGGCTTCAGCCATTACTTGACAAAAAAAAAATTAGCTAACAGCGACCTCACCACATACGGATCACCGGTCGAAGGACTACTCGAGTCAAACTTAGCGCGTTGATTTGAAACGCAGTTTTATCTAATTTGATCTAACAAGATGCTCTCGAAATATCCAGAGCCCGAATTTGATGCTCGCGGTTTTTTATTTTTGAGAAAAAATTTTTTATGTTATCCGTGGGGCTGCTGACTCTGTCACTAGGCGAATCCACACCAGGGGTGGCAAATTCTGGAAAGTGATTACGCAGTAATTAAGTGCTAATTAGATGCTCTCGGAATATTCAGAGCTCGAATTTGATGCTCGCGGTTTTTTATTTTTTTCAGATTTTTTTTATGTCATCCGTGGGGCTGCTGACTCTGTCACTAGGCAAATCCACACCAGGGGTGGCAAAATCAAGAGAGTGATTACGCAGTAATTAGGTGCTGATTAGATGCTCTCGGAGCATCCAGAGCCCGAATTTGATGCTCGCGGTTTTTCATTTTTTTTATGTATTTTTTATATTTTTTTTATATCATCCGTGGGGCTGCTGACTTTGTCACTAGGCAAATCCACACCAGAGGTGAAAAATTCTGAAAGGTGATTACGCAGTAATTAGGTGCTAATTAGATGCTCTCGGAATATCCAGAACCCGAATTTGATGCTCGCGGTTTTGTATTTTTTTCATATTTTTTTTATATCATCCGTGGGGCTGCTGACTCTGTCACTAGGCAAATCCACACCAGGGGTGGCAAAATCGAGAAAGTGATTACGCGGTAATTAGATGCTACTTAGATGCTCTCCGAATTTTCAGAGCCCGAATTTGATGCTCGCCGTTCTCGATTTTCTTTTGATTTTTTTTTTTACGATCAACAAGGCAACGAAACTCGCATGTGCTCGTTCCCGTACGGAAAAAACTACTGGATTTTCAGTAGTTACTACTGAAGCGGTGTAGTAACTAAGTAGTAACTGCTGAAGGTTTGTAGTTAATTAAGTAGTCACTCCTAGAGGTGAGAGGTAAGTTCAGTAAATAGCATACCCCTTAGTCGTAACTACTGCTAATAGTTACTACTGTGAGCAGCAGTACGAGTATTCACTACTGAATCTACTATAGCTTCAGTAGTTCACTCATATCCTACTTCTCAAGTCGAGTGGCGACGACTGCTAGTAGTAACCACTGTGAGCAGTAGCACGAGTATTCACTGCTGAATCTACTACAGCTTCGGTAGTTGACTCATATTCTACTTCTCAAGTTGAGTGGTGACTACTGCTAGTAGTAACTACTGTGAGCAGTAGTACTAGTATTCACTGCTGAATCTACTACAGCTTCAGTAGTTTCCTCATATCCTACTTGACAAGTTGAGTAGTGATTACTGCTAGTGGTAACTAATTTGAGCAGTACTGCGAGTATTCACTGCTGAATCTATTACAGCTTCAGTATTTTTATTATGTTTTTCAATTTTTAATTTCATTTTTGATTTCTCTCAAATATGAATGATTTCAGTCAACATTCCGGTTTTGAATAATATCTTCCTTCTGCAAATATTCCAAAAAAAATCTCATTATTGTAAAAAAATCATAAATTTTCTTCTTCCAACTTCAAATGACTGACATGATGATCGTTACAATACCTTCCGTTTGTATAATAATCCGCTTTTTGCTTCAATACATTTATAACTGTTAAGATATTTAGAGGTTGGTGATAGGAAATAAAACACTTTACTACTTCATCATATTTCACGTATTAATATAATAGTTTATTTTCATATAATTTCATATAATATCGATATAACTAGACGAGATCAGTCTCGTGCCATGCTCTCTAATCTTCGTCACCTCTCTTCTAGCATACCCGATTTCCGGTGCTTGTTTTCGCCCACCTTGCGCCACTCGCTGCGCGCATCCACTCATACGCGCATAAGTATACGATAGTCATGAATTCACATTCTCTACACACCTCCTTGAATTCATGCATTTGTATACTTGCATCTTATATTATACTTATATTATACTTATACTTAATATTTCTTTTCTTCCAATAAACCTACATTATCTTATTTGATTCAAGTTAAATTAGTTTTAACATGTTTCTGAATTTTTCGAATTTGACTCGCCCTAGAGCCTTCGTTAGCACATCTGCTATGTTGTTTTCTGATTCTACTTTTATAATGTCAATGATTTTGTTTTCGTAGCACTCATTTACAAAATGGTAGTGTACTTCAATATGTTTTGAATTTTTGGTCAAATTTCCAAATTTTGCGATAGCGATGGCTCCAGAGTTGTCCTCGTATATTCTAATTGGTTTTTCGATTTTCAATTTAAAGTCTCCTAATAAATTTAAGATCACTTTAATTTCTCTGACTGACTCGGATAGTGCGATATACTCCGCGGCGGTTGACGATTTCGTCACACTGCCCTGCTTTCTGGATCTCCAATAGATCACATTTCCGAAAAATCTTATAATAAAGCCCGTCGTTGATTTCCTATCCGTTTTATCTCCAGCCCAGTCGGCATCAACATAGCAGTCTAATATTTCAACTTCTTTGTTTTGTTCATAGGTCAGTTTTAAATCTCTCGTTGAATACAAGTATTTCAAGACTCTTAAACCATATTTGTAGTGTGTCTCATCGTAACTACCTTGAAATCGACTGAGGTAATTCACACTGTAGCTCACATCCAGCCTCGTTCCTGTAGATATATATAATAATGCTCCTACTAAATTTCTATATTTAATATCACTCGATACTGTATTCGCTGGCTCTAAAGTTAGGTTTTGTTCCATTGGCGTACAGTATAATTTTGCATCTACAATGTTATACTTTCTCGCAAGAGATTCTATATAAGTACTTTGATCTAATGTCATAATACCTTTTTTACAGTCATAATCTATATTTATTCCCAGGTACGTTTTTATTTCGCCGAGATCTTTCATCGCGAATCTGCTTGACAATTTATTTTTAATTTCATCAATTACTCTCTGGTCTTTTCCACAGATTAATAAATCATCTACAAAGAGTATTAGAAATATAGTCTCACCTCCCTCATATTTTATATACAGGCAATAGTCACTTTCGCTTCTGATGAATTTTAGTTTCCTTATATACTCGTCAAAACACTCATACCACGCCCTTGGGCTCTCGCGCAAACCATACAGTGCTTTTTCCAATTTACAAACTTTAACCGTACCATCGTCATATCCTATAGGTTGTTTCACATACACCTCGGATTGTACGTTACCGTTTAGGAATGCCGTTTCCACATCCATTTGTACAATTTTTAACCCATACTGGCAACAATATGATAAAAGTAATTTAAGCGTCTGTATTTTCGCCACTGGAGAATACACGTCTTCCAGTATTTCAGTCTGCTGAAACCCGCGTACAACTAACCTTGCTTTCTTTCTATTATCTGACTTACTCGTAAACACCCATTTCAAATCTAATGCCTTTTTATCTTTTGGTTTTTCAACTAGTTTCCACGTTTTATTTTTATAGAGACAATTCATTTCGCGATTCATTGCTTCTTTCCATAACTCATTATCTTTACTAATTAAAGCTTCTTCATATGTTAATGGACTGTCTGCACTAACAACGTTCACATAAATGCAATTTGTGCTCAATGAATTCTCTTCATATCTCTCTGGTTTTTTCTTTTCGCGAGCTGACCTTCTTACATTATTTTCCAGATCGTTATTCCCCGTTTTTTCATTGTTTACTACGTTTTCTTCAGTTTCGCTCGATTCTGATCTTTCACCCATACTTTCTTCAGATTCGTTGTCACTTTCGTTATCGCCTTTGAAACCTACTAAATCTTGTTCATTTTCAACAATATCAACGTGTCTTGCTATAGTTATTTTATTATTTACCAAGACCCTATATCCGACATTGTCATAGCCTACGAGTATGCCTAAATCCGCTTTTCTGTCCCATTTCGAGTCTCGTTTTACTTCAGGTACTCTCACAAATACTTTGCTTCCATACAGTCTTAAATGACTAATGTTAGGTTTCTTTCCAAACAGTATCTCAAACGGAGTTTTATTTTCCACTGTGTTCGCAATGGTTCTATTTTTTAGGTACGCTGTCGTTTTGACTACTTCTGGCCAATATTTTCTATCCAAGTTCGAATCCTGTAATAGACATCTCGCTGAGTCCATAACAGTTCTATTATACCGTTCAGCCGTTCCATTTAACTCATGCACGTACGGTGGGCATGGTTCTACAATAATTCCCTTTTCGGTAGCTATAGTTTCAATCTCTTTATTCATATACTCGCGTCCGTTATCGCATCTCAATTTTTTGATTCTTTTACCAGTTAAATTTTCGACTTTATTAATATAATCTCTAAAGCAATTGTGTACCGCGTCTTTCGATTTTATCGTGTATACCATCGCGCATTTACTATAATCATCGATAAATGTCAAAAAATATTTTGATCCGTCAAATCCAGTAGTTTTGTGAGGCCCATTTAAATCCGTATGTATTAATTCCAGAATTCCACTTGACCTACTCCTCCTATTCTTAAATGGTAAATTGTGCATCTTGTTCTGTATACACGTTCCGCATTTTAAATATATAGGTTCCAAATTTTCCGGTAATCCATCTACTAGTTTTTCCTTGCTCATTGTACTTAAGTATTTGAAATTTGCATGACCCAAGACTCTGTGAAATTTCTCTTTCTGTGTCATTTTTTCTACGTTGCCTGCACACGTTTCATTCCTATCAATGTAACTACTTATTTTATATAGGCCGTTTTCTTTGCACGCTATTCCAATTAAATCTCCCATACCATTATAAATTTTCGAAGTTTTTCCAATCTAGATAACTTTATTTTCATTTGTTACTTTCGCGAAACTCATTAAATTTTTGTCCATCTCTTCCACGTAGAAAACATTTGGAATAGTTATCCCTTTTTTTACACCGTTAACAACTAAATAGGTCAAAATCTTTCCTACTTTGGTTGCCTTTAAAGTTCTCCCATCGCCAACCTTAACGTTAATTGGATTTTTCAAAATTACTGATTCGTCAAAAAACGTATCATCATTTATAATGTGATCGGAACAACCGCTATCTAAAATCCAGTCTATTCTATTGTTTTCACAATTGTACGCAACTACCTTTTGTTCGTGTTCGTCGCTGACCTCTACCTGTGTGAGGAATGATCCGTTCTCATAGTCATTGTTGTAGGCATGGTGCGCTGTTCCGCCGATAGGCGGTTGACGGCCCCTGCCTCGTCCTCTGCCGAAACCTCGTCCGCCGCGTCCCCTTCGCCCGCGGAACTGCTGCTGTTGCGACTGTTGGCGAGTACCTCCTCGCCATGGCGCACCTCCTCCAGCTCCACTGCTGCTGGGTCCAGCCTGTCTGCTCCAGCAATCCTTCATCATGTGCCCTGGCTTACCGCACTCGTAACATGTCCCGTTATTTTCAGTTTTGAATGCACTCATTTTTTTCTTATTCGAGTCACTCTGATTTTTGATTTCCCACATGCTTATCTTATTTTTCACAAACTCGCAATTTCGATCACTATCCTTCAACGCGTCTATTAGATCTCCAATATAATTATATGAGTCCGGCAATGTTTTTAACATATAATCTAACTTTTCACGTTCATCGACTCGTCCTCCAGCACTTTTTAGTTCGTTGATTAACCTTTCGAAGTCGTTAAAAAACGTACTTGAGTCGTCATAATCCTTGAGCTTCAATTTGTCCAGTCTGCTTCTTATGCACATCTGTAATGCTGAAGATTCTTTGAGGTACAACTGGTCAAATTTGTTCATAATTTTGTAAGCCGAATCTTCGCATTTCACAAATTCCAACTGCTCGTCTGTGATACTACAGTAAATGTAGTTCATTGCCTTTAAATTTTTCTTCTTCCATTCTGCCTGATCTTCATCATCAGCTCTTTCTCGTGTCGCTGTCTCGTCACACTCTTTCCATTCCAAGTACAATAGAATTCTTCTTTTCCATAGACTGTAATTTTTCCCATCGAAGATTTTAAATTTCAATTCACTTTCTTTCGACATTTTCACTTTAACTTGTTCACTTTTATTTTTATCGAAAATTAAATGTTTCAAAAACAGGACTTTTTCACTTTCTTCTATTAATAATTTTTTCACACCTTTTTCAAATTTATTATCTGAATCGACGATTTCAATTTTCTCAATTTTGTCCTGAGTGGTATCACTTACTATTCTTCCATCGGGATCACTTCTGTTCATTCTACCATTAACACGTGGCCACATAACCTATCACACGGCGAACCACGCTCTGCTACCATGTTAAGATATTTAGAGGTTGGTGATAGGAAATAAAACACTTTACTACTTCATCATATTTCACGTATTAATATAATAGTTTATTTTCATATAATTTCATATAATATCGATATAACTAGACGAGATCAGTCTCGTGCCATGCTCTCTAATCTTCGTCACCTCTCTTCTAGCATACCCGATTTCCGGTGCTTGTTTTCGCGCACCTTGCGCCACTCGCTGCGCGCATCCACTCATACGCGCATAAGTATACGATAGTCATGAATTCACATTCTCTACAATAACAATAACACATTTTTTTTTCAATTATTACCCAACCAAATTTGGCTTCAATTGACTACGCTATAAATCAGGACATTTGTCTGATATAAAAAAAAAGTAAGTCGCATTATTTTGGAATTCTTCGAAATTCACATATTATACGAGACAAAAATGGAAAAAATGCGGTACATATTTCGTTTGCCCCATGATGTGGAATAGTATATTATGCTGCAAGGACCGAACGACAGTGACTTTTGACCAGGGTGAAGTTGGTTGAACGAGATGAAGGTGAGGGCGAAGCCCAAGCCACAGCCGAGTGCAGCCAACTTCACCCGCGTCAAAAATCACTGTCAATCTGTCCATGCTGCATACCATAGTTTTCGTGACAAGCGCACGAAAAGTGGGGTTTGTCCTCATTAAGAAGCGGAAAATGAGTCTTTGAGTCAGGATTCAGGTAACCCACTGATATATATTCTAACTGGATAGCCGAACGATCAAAATCGACCAACATCGACGTCGCCGCATGGTGGTGATGTTCGGAAGTGGAGGACAAATATTTTCATATTTGACTAGCATTTTTGTCCTAGGACCTAAACAACTAACCAATTGGATCCTGACTAGGGTGCGCCAAAAAAAAAGAATAATTTTTTTTTTCTTAGCTACCATGAAAATATTGTTCAGGATGACGAAAAATAAATCCTGTAAAAGTTTGAGCTCTTGATATTAATATTAAGCGGTGGCGTTTAGTGATTATCGATTTCCCATTTAAATAACACAGGAAATTTTTTTTTTTTCATTTGGAATTTTACTCCGTTTCAACGAATCAGCGTGTGATAAAAACCAATACATATTCTTGTAGGAAATTGAACGATCTCCAAAAAAGGTCCGATATGATTTTTCGCTAAGTCCACTCGATTAGAAGTTATTCAAGGTTAAAGTTCAACCTCAAACGGTATATGATGACTTCAACTTCCTTTTTTTTTTTCGACTTAGCGAAAAATCATATCAGACCTTTTTTGGCGATCGTTCAATTTTCTACAAGAATATGTATTGGTTTTTATCACACGCTGATTCGTTGAAACGGAATAAAATTCCGAATGAAAAAAAAAAAAATTCCTATGTTATTTAAATGGGAAATCGATAATCACTAAACGCCACCTCTTAATATTAATATTAAGAGCTTAAACTTTTACAGGATTTATTTTTCGTCTTCCTGAACGATATTTTCATGGTAGATGAGAAAAAAAAATTATTCTTTTTTTTTTGGCCCACCCTAATCCTGACTCAAAAAGACTTATTTTCCGCTCTCAAATGAAGACAAAAAAACCCCACTTTCGGTGCACGTGTCACGAAAAAAATATTATTCGAAATAAAAATGTCAACCGACATCTCGATCCATATTTTGACAGAAATTGAAAACAAAAGAGAACAAAAAATTAATCGAAGAATTAAAATGAAACAAAAGATACAATAGAAAGAAATAATTAGAGAAAAAATGTCGAAAGTATTTGGTTAAATAGTTGGTAATTGTACACATGAAGGTTATATAAAAATAATAATATCTCAAATGATGGAAAATTCTAACCTGAATTTAATCAGATGAGATCATATACAAATATGTATACCTATGCATTTTTTTACTATTACAAAAAAACTTTCAGTTTTTTAACACCTTTTATTTCAATTTAATTCAAAACCTCAATCATGAGCTTCGACAAATAAGGAATTAATAGCCAACCAACCATAGGGTAGTTTCGCGTAGTGAGTAGAGCGGGCGACTAGTAATACAGCGAGTGCGAGCGTACTTGGGTTCAAATCCCGGTTATATCGAAAAAACCGGATGGCGTTTTTCTCAACGGATTTACAATGCTTGTCCATCTACATGTAGAAATTTATAAAATGCGGACGTGAAATTTCAATTTTTTTTTTTTTTATTCGAGAGAACTAGATAGACGTGCTTGGTAAGTTCTCGACTGTAATTTCCACACACCCCTCAGGTTAAATAGTAGACTCCTCGCGAGTGATAACTACTCATCAGTAGTTACTACTCACTAGTAGTCGCCAGTATTTGCGAATTTACAGTCTGAGAACTACTGAAAAACAGCAGTGGTAATCAATAGTATCCCTGTAGTTATTTCAGTAGTTCCCCAATAGTTTTTCCAGTGGTTTTTGAGTAGTCTTTCAGTAGTTTTTTCCGTACGGGTATCGTAACGATCATCATGTCAGTCATTTGAAGTTGGAAGAAGAAAATTTATGATTTTTTTACAATAATGAGATTTTTTTTGGAATATTTGCAGACGAAGGATATTATTCAAAACCGAAATGTTGACTGAAATCATTCATATTTGAGAGAAATGAAAAATAAAATTAAAAATTGAAAAACACAATAAAAATACCGAAGCTGTAATAGATTCAGCAGTAAATACTCGCAGTACTGCTCAAATTAGTTACCACTAGCAGTAATCACTACTCAACTTGTCAAGTAGGATATGAGGAAACTACTGAAGCTGTAGTAGATTCAGCAGTGAATACTCGTACTACTGCTCACAGTAGTTACTACTAGCAGTAGTCACCACTCAACTTGAGAAGTAGAATATGAGTCAACTACCGAAGCTGTAGTAGATTCAGCAGTGAATTCTCGTGCTACTGCTCACAGTAGTTACTACTAGCAGTCGTCGCCACTCGACTTGAGAAGTAGGATATGAGTGAACTACTGAAGCTATAGTAGATTCAGTAGTGAATACTCGTACTGCTGCTCACAGTAGTTACTATTAGCAGTAGTTACGACTAAGGGGTATGCTATTTACTGAACTTACCTCTCACCTCTGGGAGTGACTACTCAATTAGCTACAAACCTTCAGCAGTTACTACTTAGTTACTACACCGCTTCAGTAGTAACTACTGAAAATCCAGTAGTTTTTTTCCGTACGGAAATACTCCAGCATTTTTCTGAATTACTCATCCGAAGGCTGGGATCCTTTCAGTAAGACACTCAACTTTGCATTGCGGAGTGGCAATGGAATATGTGCGTCGCACTCACTATGGTGATGAACTGTCAAAGAATATGTTTTTTCTTCCATTTTGTAATATACATGTCCTTCTTCAGAAATCATGTACTGTTTATGTAGAAAGTAAATTCCGAAAAAACGAGGATCATTTACACAGATCTACATTCAATTGAACGTGCTTTATGTGGGATTGTATAGTCTATATAGGGGTCCCACTCGATAAATTTGGAATTGTTACTGAAACATTCTGAGTTCCGAAATAAATAGTTCAAAAGAATGTTCAAGTATTGCGGCTTATGGAAAACCGCTGTTTTTTTCTATCGAAGAAAGTATTTCTAGGTGGATTTTTAGAAGACCCAAAAATAAATATCCAATTTGAAAACTATAGATTTCCCACGTAGGAAATGTATTTTTTCATTTTTTTTTGTGTAATGACAAGGGTAGGTACTGTGACGTGGATTTTATTTGATCCTCGGATCTGGACCGGATAACCAGTCTCCGAGAACCATCCACTCGACAATTGGCCAAACACTGAGAATAAAAAAAAGATATTGGGCGCCAGGCGGGTAACCGCCACTTTCAAAAATCTAAACAAAATAATAACCGTCGGCTAGCTACAGTACCGCGGAGAGGGGTCAGGATTAAATGAAGGATTAGCGGGACGTTAAATAACGACTCGAGCGATTGAATTTAATAACAGAAAAATAGAATTTATTCAATAAAATAAATTATAGAAAAGAAATAGAAATAATAATTTGAACAATCGGGGAGAATTCCCCTCGTATAAAGGACAGCCACAGGCCGTGTATAGGCGACCTGGCCACGTTTGACGAGCTTTACAATATCTAATACACTACTAGCTTCCACGTAGGATAGCAATAACAAGGAAAAATCATGCAAATGTTAACTAACTCGGCAAACTAAGTCCTCGTGGGACAATATCCCAACGGGAACGCTAAATAAACTACACGGGTAGAACTTACAACTAATTAACAGACTAGTATTTACAATGGGTGAGCCTTCGGCTCGTATTAAAGAATAGAAAATAAGAAATTGATCAGAGAAGTAATATTTACAAGAGCTTACTAAAACTAACTTAACCTAACTCTGCGAATAACGCGATAATTATTTAATTAGAATTCTTTATTGACTCGAACCCGAAAAACAAAGACTCGAAATCTAAACACTAACTAGCTGTGTCTCTCCCTACAGGAGGAAGAGAGAGCGACAGTGACTGACTAGGACTATCTCTGTCGCACTCGTGTGCGACAGGTAGCACACCCGAACTTAATAAACCATACAATACTCGATATTTCTCTACAAAATAATGACTCGAACGATATTCTCTACTACACGGGGACACTGGTGATGGCCTACCCTTCGGAGATCGGTTTAATTCGATTCCAAAAATATTAATTAGCCTCGTGGCTGCTCAAAGGCAAGATGGCGGACGGCCGTTGCCGAATTCAAATTAGCATGGGTAAGAATGGCTACCGCTTACCGTCCTCCAGCCACGCGAGAAAAGCGGCCTTCTCTCGATCGAAATCCATCTTACAAGACAGATAATCCCACGGCGGAAATCTTCCACGGGGAAACACTCTCACGCACACTCACTCCTTTCTGCTCAATAACGAAACCCACGGGGTTTAATCGCAATACAAAAAGAAAATAGATTAGAAACTCTACGGAATTGAACCAAAATTTCCAGCAGTCGCAGGACACACAAGTGCTGTTTTCGCTAGTCTAACGCAGAGTGACTAGACCGCATGGCGCCGGTAATCAGCGCCCTCGTGTTACGGCCAAATATCGATTTTCGTATCGACCGAAGGATCCCTTAAGCATGGCGACCGGTGGTCGCCACGCGCGTAATTCAAAGTTCGCCACGATGATTTCAGCTTGCTACGTCGGAGGCTCACGGGATGCAGGCTCTTCTTGGTGGCGGGAATCTCTTCCACCACCGATATCCCCCGTTGTAGAATGCCCTTGGCACTCCCCCGTGTCCTCTAGAGTAATAGCAGGAGGTAGCGTGGCCACTACTATCCTCCGAAGCTTTTGGGTGGCGTTCGTCGAGTAGGATCCAAACAGTCGATACTGGAACGTCTTGCGTCGATAGTGGTGTGTCTGTGTCACAGTCTCTTAGTCGTTGGCTAGGCCTCGTCTCCCACATGTTAGAGGAAAGTCGTAAAACAAAACAAAAGAATAAATCATATGTTCAACAGTCTTTAGTCGGTCACGGTCGCCTCTCGGAATTTCTGTCGGACCTCGGGGCCTATCTACGCATTTTCTCCTTGTCATTCACTCCACTCAGGTCGTTTAAGGGGTGAGGAGCCTGTCGTAACATGCAATGTTACAGTACATACCATAAAAATTCGCGTTCAATTTTCAGCAAGAAAATCTGATGTCGCGTTTATCCTCAACGACGAATCCTGAAGGGCTAGAATTATGTGGACTTTCTCATATAATTAGGGATATGACATAGAATTGAAAATTATAAATAGTGGTTAGGGGCTGGGGGGTGAGGGGAGCAGAATGGACCCTACCGGGAACAATGGGCACCCCCCAAAAATTTGTCGTACTTTTCCAAAATCGGAAAACGTTTCAAATTTGATTATTTACATTACTATATCTTGACAACTTAGGAACAGGCAGGCAAAACGGGTAGGGACAAAATAAACATGAACAAAAAACTGAAGAAGTAGAAAAGTATTCCAAGGTAAATACGAAAATATATTCTGAACATTTTTCAATTCTGAACGATTTCAAACAATTTTTAGGGTGCCTATTCGCCAGCAATTCGCGAACCTTTCAGGTATAAGGGCGTTCAACACTCGACATCGGTCAGGCTATCGTTCTTCGGTGGAAAATCGGAGACCCATCGATTCAAACCTCTATTTGAAGCGTTGAATTTTTAGGGCCCATGTCGCCCCTCTTCCCTATGAGCCATTCCACGTCAGACCGGACAAAATGTATCAAAATATGACCTCGAAATTACCGATTCGCTATAATTTTTTGGCTCTTTTTACTCTTTTTTGGCACTTTTTGCTGAATTCCTACCCCCGTGTAACTTGGAAAATAGGAGCCAAAAAAAAAAAAAAAAATTGTTTGATGAATTTATTTGTTCCATAGAACCCGTAGAAAAAATTATAGCAAAATCGGTAACATCGAGGTCCGGTTTGACGTGGAATTGCTCCTATATAGATTCACTTGGACACAAAAATTACATTGATTTTGCGCAGTTTGCTGAACATCGCGTTAATTTTCTCGTATCGTTTGTCTTAGCGATGCCAGCCGTACTATACCCTTTCAGCAGTTTCAACCTCGACACTTCACCTGTCAATTGCTACCTACATACATTTTTATCCTGGGAACATCAATAGTAAATTGCATTGGTAGCCGAGCCTTTTGATTCCCATGCTTTTTCGATTTTCGTCACCCTCACCTTTTTTGGGTGCGAATTTTTTTCCAGAAACTCTTTGTAGTGAGAAGTTTATAATAAGAGATACAAGATCATCCATTCAGATAATACAATAAGAATTGAAATCAGTCGCTAAATCAGCAATATGATATTCGACTTGGATGGAAATTTTAGAGCACGTTTGATCGCTCTGAGGCCCATTACTCACTGCCGTTTTGTCATTTTGTCATTAGGCCCGATAATCTAGCCCCAAATAATTGCGTATCCGGTTATCTATATTGTTTGTATTCCACATTTAACCCTAGAATGGTAACCTGGGGTCAAAAACGACCCCAGGCGGACTTTAAATCTCGCGAATTGAATTTAACTTTTCATGTTTCTTCACCGTTTTACCTCATTTTTTACTAACTTTTCCGACTTCAAGCAAAATTGCCATATGCTTACATGATTCTGCATTGAAACACGAAAAGAATGAGCCCAAGTTAAACCCTTTTCGTGAAATATTATCGGAGATATGAATTTTTCAAAATTGGGGTCGTTTTTGACATCAGGTCACCATAACAGGTAAAAAAAAAAAATAAGGTTACCATTCTAGGGTTAAACATCCAGAGCCGCTGCTCTGCCATGGAGGAATAGGACTCTGGTACAACTACAGGGTCGTTCAACGCCATGAAAAGTTTCACTTCATCTTTCTGTACATTCTTACTCTCCATTTGACCGTCTTTGCAGCTTCCCAGATCAAAGCTGTGACGGTACCAATTTTTATCTCCATACTGTGGGGCTGGTATAGGCCCCATGGTCACCAAGTTAGGATAGGGGTTAGGGGAAGGGTTTCTCAACATAAAATTTATATTTTAAAAAAATTCCATTTTTGGAACATTGATATTTATTATTTTAGTCATAATTCCTCTTCCATTCTATAATAATCCTCTAATATCTATATTAATCATCTAAAAAAATAATTAAAAGTGAATTTTTTCAAATCATGATAACTTTAACAAAATAATTTTTAGAATTTCAGTATTGGTAATTTAATATCGATGTCAAGTATTGTTGACTACGGCGTTCGATCATACTGGATATATTTCGTCTGTCGCTCTCAACGGCTAACGCTAAACTGTTCGTTTTACATTATCTTGTGCAGTCGCACACATACATTCACATATAGGTATATACACTCGCCCACATTCACACTAGGATGGTAGTTAAGTCGGGATAAAAAATGAATTTTCCGGTCCGCCCCCAAATCGACTCCAAATAATAAAAAAAAAATCTGTAATTTTTTCAGACTTTTATTTCAATATTTCACCCTTGACCACAGAGAATAAACTTTCCCGAGTCAGAAAATCAAGCCTGCATGAGCCCACATAAGTCTACATATTGTTGATTCCTTGTTTTTCTAACTGTTATAACAATGAAAAGGCTCATTTAGGCTGATGCAGGCCGGATTCTCCGTCCCGGGTTTCTATTTGAAATGCATAGGGTTTCGCGGTCTTTTCAGTTATTATTCTATTGTAGGACTAATTGGGGGCCTAAAAATTCGAAATTCTCAGAAATTAGTCTACGAGAATGCTGCTGTATTGACGAAGATAGCCGCCCTCCTACCCTACCCTATTAGTCCCACGATAAAATTATGACTGCGTTACGATAAAAATTTGTAAAAATTACAGTATTAGTTTCCATTTATTTTGAGGTGATTTAGGGGGCGGCCTGGAAATTTTTTTCCAACGACCACGTTAATATACACACATACTGGCACCTGACAACGGTGCTTACAATACTGTATTTCACCAGACATCATTTCCTTTCGTCATTATTGATCCAAAATACGTCGCCATATTTTATAAAAAATCATTTCCGACCACATTATTTGTTGTTTGTTTTGGTACCCGTTCTGCCCCACGTCACCCTATAATATATTTTTTAAGTTTATACATATTTGTTAATAACAATGCTTTTTACGGATCGTACCAGATGCTTAAAGTCAAAATCACACGGATTTGGCTTACGAAAAAATGTTTGTAACTCACATGCACTGTGCAAGCTGAAGACGTTGCCAGCGCAAGGGCGCTCCAATGTATCGCGCGTTTCGAACATTCGCTATTCAATTCTGCATTTCGGAGCTCATTTAGTTCTTCAAAGAACAGCAGTGGCCTCACTTAGCCTCCCGTAGTTAGCTCTGAGCAGAAACGGATACTTATTAGTTCTTCCTATATCGCGTACGAACTGAAACGTTGTCATCGCTGTAGAAAAATGGTACAGCCAGTGGGCAAACCGTCTAAAGTGCGTCGGGAAACGGTTATCAGTGTAATACAGAAATATAAAGACCGGATTATACGTGATAAAAAGGTGATTTCCAAGTTGGATCCAGTGTGGCAGCTGCTATCAAATGACTTGAAGAACCAATTGAAGCCGGGAACTCTATATTCTATGGTATGCAGGAAAGACATTCGGCAGCAAATAGATCCCGTTCATATCAAGCTCAACACCTCGAACTTGGATGACACCGTCATTTCTAATGTCTCCAGCAACGGGAACAATGATTCGAGTGTTGAGCCAGGGTCCTACAGATTCACGATTTGGGCAGATCGTCGGGAATATGTTGAGCTTATGGAACCGAGGATCTATAAACGTATAGAAACAGCCAGAGCCAAAGAGTACGAACGTGAATGTACGATTCTGGCGCCAGGTCTATGGGAAGAGTGGATTTCGGATGAAATTTACAAAACCACCAAATCGTCATGTGCCTATAATTTTCGTTATGCCAAAGTTATTAAGGATGGTACACGCGGTACAATGACTGGTATGTATACTAGGGTGGTTTTTATTCAGGGAAATTTTGTAATTCCCTGCGGACAAGGCTTAAGAAGTTTGTTAATAATTTTGTAATGAGTACGCCAAACTTGGAGTCCGTAGATTATCTCAAGGTACAGCCTCCGAGGCAGCCCATTCTCCCATTTAATTTGAATGGAAATTCGAACTCAATGTATTTTTTTCCCTGCCTCAATAGTGCTTCAAAAAATCTGGAATTCGGCATATATCTTCCCAATAGTCATACAGGGATTTTACGAAAAAATCGCCCAATTTCCCTATGAGTCAGTCCACGTCAAGCGGGACGGATTTGGCCAAAAATTTACCTCAATCTTTCTGATTCTTCTGAATTTTTTTTTACATATTCTCTGGGTAAAATGAATGCATGAAACAATTTTTTATTTTTTCTTAACCCGAAGGGCTTAGAAGCTACAGGGGGTTGAATTTTCGAAAAAACCACCAAAAATCGGAATCGCGCTCTCCTTCAAACGTTAATATCTCCGGATTCCTTTGTCGTACAGACATCAGCAAGAACTCATTTTGAAGCTCTTGAATCGCACTTTCATGATATGTATTTTCAATTCATATAATGAATCATTTTCTATTTGTTATTAACAATTATATTTTTTAAACGTGATTTTCGAGATGACTACCACCTTTGAAAATTCTGAGAAAAACACGAGCGCGTTCCTTGATTCATTTTCTACAAAATCTGTAAGTTTCAAAATGGAACTCCGATGGAAACTATATTTCAAAAGCGATTGATCCATGCGGGACGTCGCGCGCACTGTCTACGCGGGCGCGCCGAGGCCAAGGCTCCTTTGCTTTACATGCAAAGAATATAGGGAGGCATATTGTACGTTGAAATTCATCAAATCCATCCATGTGCGGAATTATTTATTTCATTTCATGCTGAATACTCGACCTCAAATTCCAACAATATAAATATGGAGGTACACACTTGACTTAAGGGGGGATTCCCTTTTTTCTTCGCTGAATTTATCGTTTACTTCCAATTTTCCGGTACAGAAACTGTAGTACGGATCAATGCGAAATTTGACGGAAGAGACTCCTTGTCCGCCCCCGGGCGCAAAGTCCAGTTTTGCGCCCGCTCCCTCAGTCTCAACAGAGGCATTTATGCAGAGCAGGTGTTAAGAAAAATATCGTGTGCATCACGGGCGCAAGGCTATTTTGGCGAGAGCGCATGCAGCACACTCGCCTTCGGCTCGTGCCGCACATTGCACACTCGTAATATAGCTCTTTCCGCGCTTGATACACAATGTACTATATTATATGATCATCAAAATCCCTCAAAAATGATAAAGGAAAATTTGAAAAAGTGTTGGATATCACGTGGAATTATTTTAGACGGAAAAACTCTTTTTTTGCGTTTTATTACATGCGACAGTGGGATTAACCCTTTCGTTCTGGCATTGGCATCCAGCTATCCTCACATCTTAATTATAACATTGGTGTTTTATAGGTAGGTGTGATTGTAAAGTGACGATCACCTGTACAATCATAATGACCGATGATACTCCGGACGAGAACGTTCGTATTGATTGTACAGCCACAAAGGGCCCAGGAAAATGCGGAAAACGTTATCTACGTGCGCCCATAAGACAACATATTGCTGAAGAGTTGCGCACAAAATCAGCCGTCGTGTACCGTGCGGAGCAGGCTGATAAGAGGATGCGTCCAGGGGATCCGGAGCCATCTACCCTGTACAAAAAAAGTGCTCTTAATAACGCGAGGTATGAGTACGAAGCATCGCAGTACTTAGACCGTGATCCTTTGCGTGCGTTACAAATGATGAAATTGGAGCTGCTGCAAAATTGTATACACAGTATAGGTCCTGATCCATTTTACGTCCACTACTACCCGGAAAAAAATGATTTTGCCTAATCATATATAATTATATATAATTATATATACACCTGTATATAATCATATATGCTTATATATAGACCTATATATAATTATGTATGGGCTAAAATAAATCGGGTCTAATCAGATCTAATTATATATAGCTCTATATATAATTATATATGGGCTAATATAAATCGGGTCTGATCAGATCTAATTATATATAGCTCCATATATAATTATATATAGACTCATATTAGTCGATTATAGTTAGGTCTAACTATATATAAGTCTATATATGATTATATATAATTAGATCTGATCGGACCCGATTTATATTAGCCCATACATAATTATATATAGAGCTATATATAATTAGATCTGGTCAGACCTGACTCATATTAGCCCATACATAGACTGTATAAATGAGTAATAATTTTAGGTTGGTATCCGTGGTGGGCTGCACCCACGTACAGTTTCGGTATAATCAGATCTGATGAAACATAACTCATATAAGACCATATATAATCATAGCATTCTAAAACTTTGAACTAATAAATACGTGACGTAGCACAGTAGTAGAAGCTTCGACTGATACGCAGAAGGATGCGGGTTCAAATCCCAGTGAGAAACAGTGAGAAATTTTTCATCGACAAAAAATGTTGAATATCAGCAATAACCATGATTACCGATCATTGCGACGTACAAAAGATAAAAAAAAATATCGTTTACATATTTTTTTAATTTAATTGACTGTTTTATTTCAATTCGTCTAAAACAAATGATTAGATCTGATCATATCTGATTACAGTCGAACCTCCCGTAATGTGAAAATAATTCTCAGAATTTCGCTCAAATTAGGCGATTTCCACATCCTGGGAGGTCGTGAGCTCATCGGCTGTAGAGGGGTGCGAAGAGAGGTGAACGTCACCGAAACCGGTTTAGCTGTAACGAACATACATGAAGTATAGTCGCAAGAGGAATGGTCGGGGCGACGGGGGAATTCTTGGAAATTCATATTGATCGCGAGACTCTCTCAAACCGAGGTACCACATTACGGGAGGTCCGACTGTGTATATAATTATATATACATATTTATATATGATTAGACCTGGCCAATTTATAGGTCTAATTATATATAAGTTATTATATATAATCATATATAATTATATATCATTAGGCAAAATTATTTTTTCCCGGGTGGACAAACCACCAACTCCACGTATTCAAAGACTACGCGAAGCGAGAGCCAGCATGTCTTTTTTGTCGATGCGACTGGTGGTGTGGTGCGGAAACTGGATAAATGTGATGGAACAAAGAGCAGCCATCCGTTTTTGTACCACGCAGTCGTAAATAATCAACATGGCCAATTCACAGTCTCTCAAATGATCAGCGAAAGGCACACGACGGTAGTGATTTCGAATTGGATAGCTGAATGGGTTTCCCAAGCTGGAATATATCCCAAGGAGGTGGTTTGCGACTCTTCGAAGGCATTATTGACAGCTGCGATTAGGAGCTCCACAGGGTACGGAACAATCGAAGATTACGCGAATGCCTGCAGCCATCCAGTTATGCCACCGTGCTACGTGCGGATCGATGTAGTACATTTTACAAAAATGTACGCTAATCTCTTGAAAGATTCACCAAAGCGCATCAAAGTTTTTTATTTAGCTGCACTTGGGCAACTCATACAGGTACGTGACATCGACACTGCGAAAGAAATGTTAAAATCTATATTAACAGTAGCACGGTCCGCAACTGATGGAAATTTACCTTGTGGCCGGCAAACTCAATGCGAGATTCATAGAAATTCGCTAAAAAACTGGATTGATCCTGCCTCCGAGACTCACGATGAAGACAGTCATATACCGACTGCCATACGTCCCGAACTGGATAGTGTCTTCGATGACAGCGAAAGTTCCACTTTTTGGTGCTCTTGGGGTAGGGGTATCGACCTAGAAGCAAGAAGCTTAGGACAAGACGAAGATGGGGATCGTCACAATGCGCATTTCCTACCCAAATTCGCAGATCGACTTCTCAGCGATGTACGGTGGTTCCCCATGTGGTCTTGCGTATGCCGTGACTTATTTAAATACGGTCGAGTACCAACAAGCAGTGCGCCGGTGGAAAGCGAGTTGAATATAATAAAAACTCATGTAACGGGTTTGATAGTCCGCTATAAATAAATGGAATGATAGGACGGGGTGTGAGGGAGAGTAAACGTGGTCGAGTCGTGAAATGTACTTGGAAATTATATCTACGATTTATTTAGAGATTTCTTAAAACTATTACAATGTGTGGGTGTGTAGAGTGTAGTGTGAGTGTGTGTGGAATTAGTAATTGGGTTAATTAATATTGGCTGAAGGTACTGACCTTAACTCAATTGAGGTTTGGATATATATCGCAAAAGGTAACTATCGCACTTGTCGTTAAGACGGTAGGTACTCGAGTGACGATCGGACCTCGCGTCCGATCGTCCTCGGCTAGCTTTGCATATTTTCGTTGCTTTTGAATTTACTTTGGTTTCCCCGCGTGGCTTGGAGAGACTTGTCACTTGCTATGTCACAACTCCCCCCTCCCCACGCGGGGTGAAGCCTATAGGGTGAACCGTTTTATATGTGTAGTGTTATGTGTACTTATATTCGATTTTCTATATTATATTGTCTCATACTTCATGTGTTTCTTATAACTAGCTTATTCTCTATATCTTTTCATCACTTTTGTCTCTAGATTTTATCCTATCCTAATATTTTAATTGGCTTTTTAACTTTACTTTGTACTTTTTATCTATCCTCTACTTTGTGTTACTTCTCTGTTTACTTTATTCTGTTGTTAATCTGTTTTCTTTGACTGAATTCTGTTTCTGACTTGTTTTCTATTTTGTACTGTAGTTTATACCTTATTTACTAATGTGTGTCGTTTTCGTTATCTTTTCCTGGTGTCTTGTCGTTTCGTTGTCTGTCTTCTCCTGGTATCGTGTCGTTTCCTTGTCGTGTAGTTTCGTCGTCGTGTCGTTATGGTGTCCTGTTGCAGTTATGTTTCTCCCTTTTCCTGTCGATCCTGCTGCTGAGTCCGTGTCGTCTCTCTCCCTGTTTTGTTCATCTTCGTCTTCTTCATAGTGTGGTGTCAAATGTAGTGTCTGTGTCTGTCTCCATTTCGTCTGCAGTCTCGTATTCGTCGGATTCTGTTTTTTGGTCTGTGTCCTGTGTGGTTTGTTCGTGCGTCGTGTTTTCTGTGTGGTCTTTTGGTGTTATTTGGTATGTTTTTGGGAATGGTGGGTGGGATCGTGTTCGTGTGCGTCTCTGGTATCTTATCGTCGTGCTGTGTGTTGGTAGTGTGATTGTCAGTATGTCGTGTTTTGGTGGTGATGGTAGTGTGTAGGGTGGTGAATCGTCTAGTGTGATGAGTGGAGTTTGTGTGGGTGTAGCGTCCTGTTTCTTCTCGTGTCTGTTTTTGTATTTTATGTATCTGTCTGTCGCTTCCATTAATGTAAAACCTGCGTCTCTTCTGTCTATCAGTTTCGTCATCTCGTCTCGTGTGTCTGTTCTGGTGTTTGCGGTTCGTTCTTAGGAGTCTGTTGTCTAGATGTGCTGGGTGTTGGATTTTGTTTTGTAAGTCGTGTGGCGGGTGGGTTTGGGTACCTGTGTTCGTGTGGTGGTTGTCCCGGTGTCTGTAGTAGGGGTATTTTCTGCGTCGGTGTTGCGTCTCGTATGTATTGTTTGGGTATCGGTAGTAGTGTGCGTCGTGATTCTGTCGGTGGGTGTATGTTGTATTGATGTTGTGATGGTCTGTCTGCTTGTATCATCTCTTGTATTGCGTATCGGTGTGTGTACGTCTGTTGTCCTGGTGTTCGTGTTTTCGGGATTGCTCCCAGTCTGGCGCGGAGCGCTGGTGATATGTTCGTCTTTGTTTGTCTGTCCATCGTCCTTGATTCTGTAATATATCGAATGTAGAATTAGTCACATGTATTTTTAAATGTATAGTTTCAGATTGTCAATGTGCCATTTGCCTATGTTTTTTCCGCTTTCTGTAGCTAACTCATATATGGTAGGTGAGATTTTCGTAATAATTATGTATGGTCCAGAGTATTCATGTGTCAATTTAGCTGCTATGTAGTCTGCCTTTGATGAGAGTGTGTGGGTCTTTTTGAGAACCCTATCTCCTACCTTGAATTCCGTGTTTCTGTGTCTTAGATTGTAATAGTGTGCCTGTCTTTCGTTTGCTTCCGTTGGATGTCTTTGTACTTCTTCTCTGATAATCTGTAGTCTCCGTAAGTGATCTGTCCATTTGTTTGTGTCCTGCGTCTCGATATCTCCCTCGTTCTCTAGTTGATCTCGTAGGCATTGTGTCGGCTTTAGTTCTCTTCCCAGGTTCAGGAATGCCGGTGTGTGTTTTGTCGATGTGTGTGTACTAGTGTTTAATGCAAATTGTAAATCTTGTAAGTGTATATCCCATTCCCTGTGATCTTTTTCGACGTATGCTTGTATCATCGTTTTTATGGTTCTATCAACTTGTTCTACCGGGTTTGCTTGTGCGTGGTATGGGGGTATTGTCGTGTGTCTGATGTCGAATTTTTGTGTTCATACGCGTATTAGTTTGTTTATGTATGGTGTGCCGTTATCTATCAGAATTACGCGTGGTGTTCCCCATCGTGATATGACGTGTGTGTGAAGTGCGTGTTCTACTGTCTGAGCTGTTGCTTTTTTGAGTGGTATTATTTCGCTCCATTTTGTGTATAGGTTTTGGAAAACTATGATGTATTGGTGTCGTGTTTTAGATATGGGTAGTGGACCCATAATATCTGAAGCTACTACTGTCCATGGTTCTTCTATGATTCTGTGTCCCATGAGACCTGCTGGCTGTCTTTGTTCTACTTTTGTTTTTTGGCAAATCTCGCATTTTCTTACGTAATTCACAGTATCTCTGTACATCCTGGGCCAGTAATATTCTTGAGCTATTCTCTGGTATGTTTTTTTTTTTATGCCTAAGTGTCCTGATTGTGTTGTGTTGTGATTTTCGTGTAGTACTTGTGTGATTTTCTCTTTGGGAATTACCAGTTTCCATGGGTTTGTGTCGGGTAATAGGTTTGAGTGTAGAGGATCGGGTCTATGGAAGTATAGGTGTGTGTCGCGTATTCTCCATGAGTCGTTTTTCTCTGGTCGTGTCTGTACTTGTGTCTTTTTGCATATGTACCATTTATCTGTTGTGTTTTCTATCGCGCCTAAGTGTGGTTGTTCTTCGTCTTCGTGTAATCGTGATAGTGCGTCAGGTACGTGATGTGCTGAGCCTTTTCTGTGTACTATTTCGAAGTCGTATTCGCGTAGTTCGAGTGCCCATCTCGCTAGTCTGCCTGTCGGGTTTTTGAGATTATGCAGCCATTTCAGTGCGCTATGATCTGTGATAACTGTAAAATGGTATCCCTCTAAGTATGGTCTAAATTTCTGTATTGACCAGATTACTACTAGGCACTCCCTTTCTGTCGTTGTGTATTTTCTTTCTGCATCGCTCAATGCACGGCTGGCGTATGCAATTACTTGTTCTGTGTCTTGTTTCGTTTGTGTGAGTACTGCGCCTATACCTGTGCCGCTTGCGTCTGATTGTACTTGGAATGGTAGTGTGTGATCGGGACATGTTAGTGTGGGTGGTGTTGTGAGTATCTGTTTCATTGTATTTGTCGCGTGTTGTTGTTCTTCTCCCCAGGTCCATTTTTGTTCCTTTTTTAATAGTCGTGTGAGTGGTTCTGTTATGTGTGCGAAGTTTGGGATGAATCTTCTGTACGAAGAGGCCATTCCAATCAATCTTCTCAATTGTTCAATTGTTTTCGGTTCTGGGTAGTCTGTCAGTGGTTGTACTTTGTCTGGGTTTACGTGTAATTCGTGTTCGTCTACTATGTAACTGAGGTATTTAACTTGTTGTTCTTCACCCCAGGTCCATTTCTGATCCTTTTTCAATAGTCGTGTGAGTGGTTCTGTTATGTGTGCGAAATTTGGGATGAATCTTCTGTACCAAGAGGCCATTCCTATTAATCTTCTTAATTGTTTATTCGTTTTCGGTTCTGGGTAGTCTGTCAGTGGTTGTACTTTGTCTGAGTCTACGTGTAATCCGTGTTTGTCTACTATGTAACCTAGGTATTTAACTTGTGAGCAACCAAATTCACATTTATCTGGATTAATAGTGAGTCCTGCGTGTGAGATTTTATCTAATATTTTTCCTAGCCAGTGTATGTGTTCTTCGAATGTCTGTGTCACTATTATAATGTCGTCTAAGTATGCAAATGCGTACGGTTCTGATTTCGGTCCAATTATTTTATCTAGTCATCTTTGGAAGGTCGCTGGTGCTCCCGTGAGACCATATGGCATCCTTTTAAATTGGTATAATCCTTTTCCCGGTACTGTAAATGCTGTTATGTGTCTGCTGTCTGTGTGTAGTGGTATTTGGAAGTATGCTTGACTGAGATCGAGTTTTGATATGTATTGTGCGGCGCGTAATTTGTCTAGTATTGCTGTCATGTATGATAGTGGATATGCGTCTTTGCGTGATACTGAATTTACTTTTCTAAAATCGAGACAAAATCTGTAAGTGTTGTTCCGTTTTTTAATCATAACAATTGGGTTTGACCATTCGCTTTCTGATGGTTCCATTACATCCTCTGCTATCATTTTATCTACTTCCGTGTCAATCGCGTCTTTTATTTTGGGTGATACCATGTAGTATCTTTGTTTTATAGGGGCGTGACGTTGTGTATCTATTTTGTGTGATGTTAAGTGTGTTAAGCCTAGTTGGCCTGGTAATGATGTGATCTTATTTCTTAGTAGTATCTGTAGTTCTGTGTGCTGTGTGTCTGTGAGTTGTTGTATTCCGCTGCAGATTCGCGGTGTTTGATAGTTCGGATACAGGTTTGGATTCGGTGGAAAGTTCGGAGTCGGTAGTAGGACTTTTCGTTTTGTGGGTGCGTCTGTGTGTGTACATTCTATTCTATCTATGTTTTGGTCTTGTGTATTTTTGTATAAGTTTGGATTCGGTGGGAAATTTGGAGTCGGTAGTAGGACTTTTCTTTTTGGTTCAGGTGTAATTGTGTGTGTTAGTTCCTGTGTATCTGTATTTCGCGACTGTTCTAACGCTAATTTTTCTAATTTTTCTTGTAAAGCTGCTGCTTTTGCTTGTTTTGTGTGTGTCTGTGTTTCCTGTTCCCTAGTTTCTTTAGGTTTTTCTGTTTCCATTTCTGTTTTTCCTTCTTCGCGTTTTTCGTTTTCTTGTTCTACGTTATCTTTTTGTTTGATCGGGTATTGAATTGGGACTGGAGTTGTCTTAGGCCATCGCTCCATTATGTATGTTAATGCTGGCTTTTCTTTCATCGACCATGTATTGTCTACGAAGTCTCATCTCATCCCGAAGTATCTCATTGCATCTATTCCGAGAATGCATGTCCATGCAAGTGTTGGGATTATTCCTAATTCTATCCATCTGCTTGTGTGTCCTATTCTAATCCGTCTTGTTGTTATTCCTATTATTCCTGCGCTTGTGCCGTTCGCTACTAACACGGTAGTGTTAGGTGTATCTTGTATGTCTGTGTGTCTTTCTCTTAGTATTTCTCCGATCTTTGTCCTAAGTATGAGTGTGTCGCTCCCGTGTCTATTAATGCATTAAATTCTAGTCCGTCCATGTCTACTTTTATGTGGAATCTCGGATCTCGTGGATTGTGTGTGATAGTGTATGTCGCATGTTCGGGTGTGTATGTGTTTTGTGTTTGGGGAACTGCCTCCACCCGTGTTGGCTTTTCCCTTACTCGTTTCCCGACTGCTGCGGTCTTGTGCATTGCCATCTCATGTGGCCTGGTGTGTTGCAGTTGTAGTAGCGTTTCTCTGTTGTGTCTGTCTGTGTGTTTGTCTGTCGTGTGTATAGCGGTGCTGGGTATGTGATCGCTGGGTATGTCGGTGGTTGTATCTGCGGTCTCGTCTGTGTTGTGTATGTGTATATCGGCTGTACGTTCGATATCGGTAATAAGACTCTACGTTGTTGTGTTTGAATCTGTGGCGTTGTGTGTGTGTGTGTGTATTCTATTTGCGGTGTATTCTGTTTCTTAATCATGCTCTGTCTCGTTTCTTCCCATGATCTATCTGTTTCCCATTGTTTACTTGCATTTTCTAACTGTTCAAATGTTCTTATTTCGTATCTTCCTATGTATTGTTTGTATTCTAACTTTAGTTTTCTATATGTCATTTCTATTTCTTGTGTCAGTGTATACGGTGGGTCTAATTGCGTAAATAGTGTTCTAATTCTAATCACGAATTCTGAAATCAGCTCGTTTTCTTCCTGTACGCTATTTCTTATTTCTTCTTCAATTCTATCTCTACGCCGTGTGTCTGTAAATGCGTGTCGTATGTGTTCTGCGGAATCTTGTAGTGTGTTCCATCTACCTCTGTGTATTCTATACCATTGCTTTGCTTTTCCGTCAAGTATCGGTATGAGATTGTCCATCAGTTGTTTGTCTTGTATGTCATATCCTATTTGTAAATCTCTTAAATTTTGTAAAAATTCTTATCAATCTTCGCCAGGTTCTCCGGTGTATTTTATGTTCCATGATTGTATCGCTTTGATCGGTATTATCTGTTTTGGTGTTTGACTGTTGTTGAAGCGTTGCGTACTTTGTGGTAGTAACGTCTCTGTGTCGTAGTGTGTCGGGTATGTCTGTGGTGGGTCTAAGTCTATCAGGTTGCGTATTGTTTGTATGTTTCGCCTGTTTGTGCCTATAAATGTGTCTGCGCCTGTTTCGTTTCTACTTATGTTTGCGTGTGTGGGGTTTGGTGATATGTTGTATATGTTCTCGTCTAGTTCGAATTGTATGGGTGTCGTGTCATGTACGTGTGTGCTGTGCAGCGTGTGCTGCGTTGTTCTATTCGAGTATAACTGATCATTTTGTGCATGTCCTGACTGCATCTGTCTAATATCTCTGATTGTGCTCATGTCGTTGTCTTCGTTTCGTATGTTATTTCTAACTACTTGTCTATCGTCTCTAAATGGTTCGTGTACTTGTAAGCGTGGTTGCGAGTGCTCTATTTATGCGTATCTAAGTGTGCGTTGTCTATTTTGTCCTTCTATGTCTATCGTGTTGTTTATAAAGTGCGCACGTACAGGACCTTGCGGTTGTGTGCCGCATGGTAACAGAGGTTTGCTCTGTCGTCTTTCCGCCATTTCTATGTATGTGTGTATGTGTGTATAACCGTTTGTCTTTGAATTTAACTATTCTTTGTGATATCTTTTACTGTTTTAATTTGTTTAACGTCCTATTAGTGTGTGGGGAACTGTGGATTTTTACGTTGGGCGCCAATTTGTAACGGGTTTGATAGTCCGCTATAAATAAATGGAATGATAGGACGGGGTGTGAGGGAGAGTAAACGTGGTCGAGTCGTGAAATGTACTTGGAAATTATATGTACGATTTATTTAGAGATTTCTCAAAACTATTACAATGTGTGGGTGTGTAGAGTGTAGTGTGAGTGTGTTTGGAATTACTAATTGGGTTAATTAATATTGACTGAAGGTACTGACCTTTACTTAATTGAGGTTTGGATATATATCGCAGAAGGTAACTATCGCACTTGTCGTTAAGACGGTAGGTACTCGAGTGACGATCGGACCTCGCGTCCGATCGTCCTCGGCTAGCTTCGCCTATTTTCGTTGCTCTTGAATTCACTTTGGTTTCCCCGCGTGGCTTGGGGAGACTTGTGACTTGCTATGTCACACTCACCTACTTCGTAATGATCCAAGGCCACTGCGGGTAGATACCTTTGTGAAGAGACATCTCGGGCATATAAGCGGGCATACGAAGATAGTCGATGCCCAAACCGTCTCCGCCAATATTGACGATACGGATACTGCGAACAGTATCGCAGATCTAAGTCACTGCAATGTGAAAAACTTAGATCTAGAGCTGGATATAACCTCGGATATAACTGACAGAACTGAGATCATCGAAGACTCTTTTTCTGAGCCTCCACAAGCTGTCGTCAAAACCAATCCTGAAGATAGTGACACAACGATCCCAACTATCGAAGCCTGTGTAGCTGTATCCAAACCTTCACCAGAACCTGCAAGAAGTATGAAATGCTTAGTATCTTGCGAAGTATGCTTTGCTTTACTTGAATCGGACTCAGTCGATTCTGAGAAGGAAGGGTCCAAGATATGTGTAGAGTGTACTAATCTGGAGAGTACCGCCAAAATTATTGCATCGAGAGAACTCGAAGACTGGGATGGCCTAGCATCTACAGATGTCAAAGAAAAATTGCGGCAAAAATCAAAATATTTAACCAAGAATCATACCACCTTTGATTCTATATCCAATGATGCACTCTCCAAAATACCCATCATGAAGAATGGAAACATTATGACACTGCAGGTAATACTCAATCACTCATTCGGCGTTACTTTCAACCGCACATGTACAAACATAATTTCTTCATTCCAAAGTCCGATATTAATTCCCCTAATGAGCCTATCAATAACTGCTGTAAATCGACCACTTTGATGTAACAAGAAATGTTATTGACGATATGTGCAAACTTTTCTTCCTTACATTCAGACTAAATCTAACTGAATTTCAATGTAGTGGGTATACCCATGGACATGGAATCTGACGCCGTTTAGATGGGCAGCCCAATTTTAAACTGGTCAGATTCAGTGCGCCTGGGTGTACGTCTATTTTCTATTATGTGTGATTTGTACAGGCTTCACGGTTCGGTGGCGGGAAATATTCTTTCACCAAGACTTGCGCGTTGGATAGTGCAACGATTGCTATACTCGTCGCTGCATTCGATAGACCGCAAGTAAGAGCAGCTGTGTATCAACTGAAGGCAGATAATCCGATCTGTAATTTAGTAGCGGACATAATTACGAAGGGTATACGAGCTCACTCTCACCAGCTAAGAGCACAGATTTTACTTGAGCTACATGCGTCCATCAAGACAATCGGAAATTGTCACCTAGTCGACTGTAAGAGAAACGTTTGCCCAGTGTTTGCTCACGCATTCATGAATACGCGATGCCTTCGTGAAATATCGCCGTGCACAAAGGGATGTGCTTACATCGAGAAACCGCTGCGTATGATAAGCGTTTACCGAGAAAATTTGATCGCCCCTAAAGAATGTGACAACGTACTACGTAATGTGTTGAATGACCGCGGTAGAGAATATTGTGCGAAATGTTTTGCACCCACGGACCACGTAATTACTGCTACGGGTAAGTCTTAGGTCGAAAACGTTCAAGCTCTTTTTTTATATTATAAAACATCACTGCCCGATTTTTCTATGTTCATTTTTTTTTTCATTTTTCATCTCTTCTATTTTCGTTCTTCTTTCTTCGTTCGTATTCCGTCTTTCTTCGAGTTGATTCCTAATCAAGTATTTGGCTGACGTCCTCGTTGAACATCTTCTATCTGTAAAACTATGAATACCCAAAAAACCTTTCGCCAAGTACATTAATGTGGTGACTACCCCCAAAAAATCCATCAACAAAAATTCCTCCTTAACAAAATTGGTACTATAAAAATGTCTACTTACAAAAGGACTGAAATCAGATACAATTGCCAAGTACATGTCTTCTGTATAACAAAAGTTTACAACAGAAGAACAGAAAACTGAATAGTCTTGTATCGTTCACTCGCTACGCTCGCTCACTCGATCAGCTCTTTATAATTACAGGGAAAAAAATCAGAAAAAAAAAATTTAGGAAGTGGTACTTGCGGGCCATTTATGATTAAGTAAAAGAGTATTCATTTAGGTTTATGTATCATTTGTTTGATACATATTGCTATAATGGCCCGCCAAGTACCACTTCCTAAATTTTTTTTTTCTGATTTTTTTCCCTGTAATTATAAAGAGCTGATCGAGTGAGCGAGCGTAGCGAGTGAACGATACAAGACTATTCAGTTTTCTGTTCTTCTGTTGTAAACTTTTGTTATACAGAAGACATGTACTTGGCAATTGTATCTGATTTCAGTCCTTTTGTAAGTAGACATTTTTATAGTACCAATTTTGTTAAGGAGGAATTTTTGTTGATGGATTTTTTGGGGGTAGTCACCACATTAATGTACTTGGCGAAAGGTTTTTGCACCAGGGGTGCTTTTTGGGGTTGATATCACCACTTTTTGTACAATTTTGCTTAACTACCTAATAATTGTGCTCGCTCGCTACGCTCGCTCGATTGGGTTTTCCTATATTCTCGCTTGCGAGGCTTGCTCAGTTGGCAGCATTCTGCCAATTGTTCCTATGAACATCCCAATGCATGTACGGTTATGCATTTTGTATCATCCGAATCCCTCAAAAAGCAGCTATGTTAAATGTGGTAGTATAATTTCAAATCAAATGAATGAAAATAATGTAATAATATACACGTTTCTGTGAGCCTTGAATTTCTGTGGACAGACGTAACATATGTTCTTTCATTAAGTTCTACGAATTGTTTCGTTAGAATCTGGTATAATTCTATATGCCTGAAACGTGTAGCCCTGCGCGCAGCCCTCCTCCTGTCTCATCTGGACCTGGGACCGGCAATGGCGGAGTTACTTGCACACAGGGTTATAGTTGTTGCTCATGATTAAATATATATAAATATGAGATATGTGTATTGCAATTCGTAGGTAGTTTTTTTTTTTTAAATGTAGCTAGTCCTCTGTGAAAAGAATACGTACGCGTCCCATACTTATAACGTCAACTTCAAATTCAGGTCTGAACAGATGGTATCAAAATATCTAGAATTGAGCCTATTCATGCAAGACTAGCTTAGAACATAAGATGGAAGTTTATGAAGTCAAACACTCGCATTCTGCTCTCTTCGTCTGACTCTTGCCGTTTCTCGTATCAAATCGCACCATCCAGATACTTTGCGACCCTAGCGTCTTCTCTCATCATCCTTTGGTCTTATACGGCGACCCGCTACAAAATTGAACAATCCATAAAAAAGGTTTTTTTTCCAATAATTACATCCATAAATGATTATACGCTGAGTCTACAATGAATAAATAAATATAAATGAGAATCTCTATCATCTGACAAAGAGGGGTCGATCGATCATTTCTTTAATAGCGAATGAGTATTTTCATTCCCACCATTTGTCGTGATAGCACTAATCTGAATTTGATTGAGCTTCTGAGCGGAGAATCTCAACTGATTGTAAAACATGGGTTAAAAAATCTCTCTCCACCGAAGGTCAAGGCATTACGTTGACGTCGAGTGTAGAATAAAGCCTATCGGAGTCCAACACACAACGTCGACTTACAGTCTGATTTGAACTAGAGGATACCGGGATAGAATATAGAACTCGTCGAAATCCAACCCATAACGTTGGCTCACAATTTGGGTCCGAGCAGACGAGCCTCTAGAGACGAGCCTAACATAAAGCTTGAAGTACAATTCGTTGCAATCCAACGTTTCAACTCTGCTTTGTTGGTCTGGCTCCTTGCCGTTCCTTATATCAAATCAAGCTATCCTGATATTTTTCAACTTTAACATTTTGTCTTGATTTTCTACTGTCAGACTTCCTCAGCCGGTGACTTGCTAGATAATTAAATCCCCAAAAAACCGTTTCCTCCGATAATTGCATTCATGAATGGAGATAAGCCAAATCTACAATGTATAAGTGAATAAAATTTAGAGGTAATAGTCAGTTAATAGTCATCTAACATTCTTGTGTCATACAAGGTAAACCTAATCGTAAAATTATCCGTTCACAATTGTTATTCTATTTATCACCACGAATCTTACACGTCAGTCGATTCGCATAACCTCAAAAGCTCAAGATCGTAGGATTTAAGATAATTAACCTATCAAAACATTTCTGTTGGTGGCTATCACTTAAATGTACTTGGCGTAAGCTTTTCGCACCTGAGGGGCTTTTGGTGGGTATTCACTAGTTTATGTATGTTCAAATTTTGTATTAAGCATCGCTCGTACTCTCTCTTTTTTCGTTTATTTGTATTTAAAAACATGAATAATGACAACACGCGTCTGCTAGTGTTGCAGACGGTTTCTGTCTTAGAGCATATATTTCTAAGGTTTCTGTCTGCGATACCAGCGCCATCTACCTCGTGACTCTCATACTCACGCCACTCTATACAACTTTGGTGGGTTTCCCGTCTAGTGATTTTATATGGGAATGGTTTGACTGTCGAACTTGGTCTGACGACGACGAAAGGGAAGGAAAAACATTGTACGAGGAAACGGGGTATCAGGATTTGTAGTTAATCATATCTCAGCGTCCCGGACACCGATTTCATCGATCTAGGACTGAAATGAAAGCTGTTCATGCCCACATCCTGGATTAAGTTAGTGTCAATTTGTGTATGTTGTGAGGTGACAGAAAACGAAGATACTAGTTCGCGGTATAGGTTAGGGTAGTTGCCTCTCGGGTATATAGACTCGTTGAGTCTCGCGCTTGAAAAAAATTTTTTTTTAATGTACTTGGCGCGAGACTCTACCGAGTCTCTTGACGTCGTGTTTATACAACGATGCGATAAACGAACGTACAGATTTTGAATTCCTGTATGAGGTGTAAAAAATTCAATCGCAGTCAGTTATCGAATGAATCTTCTGCAAAGTTGTAAAACGACATGCAATCGCTTAAAAAAGCTAAATTTGAAAAAAAAGTGAGTTCATGTATTACTCGCACTCATTTCAACTTTCATCTTCTCTAGCTTTTCACACCTCACACATTAAGATATTCGAATTTTGATAACAAATTCTGGATGTATAGAGGTCTCTCATGAATTCAAATCTGACTAATTCATTCATGTCCGACGTGATTTCGCGATATAGGTACACTAGGGTGGTCTTTAAAAAATGAATTCTTTGATCCACCCCCTCAAAATTTTTCTTTTTGTGTAAAAACATGTGGAAAATCTATATTTCGTGAGAAATAAAAAATGCGAAGAACATGTGCCGGCAGACGATCAAAGGTTTCGTTTTGATGAATCTGCGGTTTTTTGGAAACGTGTGACGAAATATGCAGGCTGGCCAAAAAAACTGAAGAAAATATTCAAAATTTTGAAAAAAAATTTGAAATGTTCTTTGCATTTTTTTTCACAAAAAACGAATTTGCCTTATATTTTTACTAAATGAGGAAACTTTTTAGGGGGTGAATCAAGAAATTTAATTTTTGAGGACCACCCCAAGGTACACTGACATAATAACAAATCTCCCACAAATTTTAAATATACTTGCAGCTATTTCGGCTACAAACACACATACCTATGTGTAATCAATATGAAATAAGAAAGTTCCATTTCTAATAGAATTTTACGGTACAAAATTATTGATCGATCTCTCAAAGTTTGAGATTGAGAACCCCTTCACTCAAATTTGCCGAATATGGCATTCAAGAATGCATCATCTCATATTATTCCGGAAAAGAAAATCACGTTTTTATATCAATTACAATTTGTTATGCTTTCAATACAACACTTACTTTTATGTGCAATAATTGGCATTTGCAGGACCTTTCTTGATTATGGAAACGGATGGGGTCGGAGTTTTCATGTTGGATCAAATCCCGAAAAGTACGTGTGATCCATTGAGCGATGGAAAATGCTGCTATAGGCTCATCGGCATTGTTGATTTCACCCCACCAAGGGCGGCAACCCGATCAATGGTCGATAAAACCCCAGGACTAGGGCACTACACAACCATTTCATTGAGGCCACCGAATTCATATTTTCAGTTCGACGACACGAGGGCTAGTTCTAAACCCAAAAGGTTAGCTGGCACTTATGAAGCCCGACCCCACGCGCTTGTCTGGTTTAAATTTGACCAGTCAAGATATCCTGCAACAGAAAAAAACATGAACCTATACCAGAGATTTCAATTGCAAGAGACAATTATGGTGGCAAGGTCGCAGGAAATATTTTTAAATATGAGATAGAATATTTATAGGTTGTTAATAGTTGAAGAAAGAAGAAATAAGACGCCTGTTAAAATTTGAGCCCTGAATGTTAATATCCTTCTATATTATATAATTCAGTCGCCGCCGCCGCCGCCGCCGCCGTGTTGGACGTTCCATGGCCTCCTCGACTCCACTCGCCCCCCCCCCCCCCCCCCCCACCCACCTTGCTGTCGCCCCCGCTGCCGTGTCAGCATTCTAGGGAATTATGGGTAATCCCCATGGGTTTTTCCCAGAATTCTTTTGTTTTCCCCGTAGATTTTCAGTATTCTAGGGAATTATGGGTAATCCCCATGGGTTTTTCCCGGAATTCTTTCGTTTTCCCCATAGATTTTCAAGGTCAAAGGTCAAAGGTCAAAGGTCGCCGCCGTGTCGGATTCCATGGCCTCCTCAGCTCCGCTCGGTCTTTTGGGCTCCCTTCGACCCTTCCAGGGCCTCCTCAGTTCCGCTCGGCCTTTCGGGCCTTTTCAGTTCCGCTCGGCTTTATGGGCCTCCTTTGGCCCTTAGCCCCCCCCCCGGGTATCCTCGGCTAACTCCTTTTCCTCGGGTATCCTCGGGTATCTTCGAACAACCCCAAGTATGCTCGGTATCCACGGCCGTTTGAGTTACCCCCATAGGGTCACAGTTCTCACCCATCATTGCACATGATTCTCTGTGATATTGACACGGCGGCGACGTCTTTTTATAGTATAAAGTATACTTATACATCTTCTGGGTCCGCACTATGCTCACAGATTTCCCCCAGATTTAATATACTTATTGCACCGCCGAAAACTTTACATTGTGCAAGCGTCACAATTCTCAAAGGTCACTGTTCCTTTTCAAGAACAACGATTCACAATTTCAAGCGTCCCTGTGTGCAGAATCACCTGTTTGAATTGGAGAAATGAGATATTCGAAAAGTTCAATTTCATTGTACATGTATTCATTGCGAACAAACGAAACGTAGTTACAAATTACTGACGTCAATGCGATGAAACGTCATTTGTAACCCAAGAGCTTGAATTCAAATTGAATCAAATTGAAATTTGCAGTGCAAAAGATTCATATTTAATACAGACGATACAGAATAGAATCTTGCCGAACCGTAAACAAATTCGGTGGAATTTGGTCGCACAATTTGATGGAATTTGGTCCAAGTTGCCGCTGTGGGTTGTTAAAAGAAAAACCCGATATAATTCTGAACAACAGGATCGAAAGTTAAATAAATTAAAGTCAAATAGACCACACAAAATAGTGAATACGATTTAAAAAGAATCAAAGAAACTATAGGAAAAAATACTGTGTTGCGCGATAGTATACGGCTGCATTGCGCTATGATATACGGCTGCTTTGCGCCATGATATACGGCTGCTTTGCGCTATGATATGAATGCTAAACGCATGTATACGTATATATAGGTATACAGGTATAAAAGTGATAGACCAATACATTTTTTACGAAGTTCTAAGGTTTCCCTTTCAGAACTGCTAATAACAGTAAGCGAGGTTTAAAGAATTGCATAAGATCAGAACCGGGGCAGGATATAGCATTTGGAGCTAACAAAAAGGATATCGTTCAATAACAGCATATTACAATACGAAATAGGTTTTAAATTTCGTGATTCTTTATAATAACCAAAGAAATACAAGTAAAAAGAAAATGATTTCAAGCCGTCCGGTTACAATACCAATAGTTGGTGACGGTAATTGCTTAGTTCGGTGTTTTTCGTATTGTATACATAACGATCAAGAAAAACATAGAGAAGTCAGATTAGAAATAGTTTCGGATATAGTGAACAAATGGTTGTTGTATGAGGATTTTATAATCGGCGATGAATCATACGGTTTGAAAATTTCGAATAAAGATTCGTATAAAATACATATGTCTACTAATAGTGTATACGGTGGAGAAGTCGAAATACAATCTTTTGTTAGTATTCATAATATTTATGTTCCGATGTATAGAGATGGTTATGACGTTCCCGCAGTTTATGGACAAATCAGTGATACAAACAAGTTGGTTCTTCGCCTTTCTGGACAAATCGACAAAGGTCATTATGATATTATAGAATGTGTGAATTACAAATTTTTTAAAAATAACCGTAATAGGTTATATCAAGAAAAACATAGAGAAGTCAGATTAGAAATAGTTTCGAATATAGTGAACAAATAGTTGTTGTATGAGGATTTTATAATCGGCGATGAATCATACGGTTTGAAAATTTCAAATAAAGATTCGTATAAAATACATATGTCTACTAATAGTGTATACGGTGAAGAAGTCGAAATACAATCTTTTGTTAGTATTCATAATATTTATGTTTCGATATATAGAGATGGTTATGACGTTCCCGCAGTTTATGGACAAATCAGTGATACAAACAAGTTAGTTCTTCGCCTTTCTGAACAAATCGACAAAGGTCATTATGATATTATAGAATGTGTGAATTACTAATTTTTAAAAAATAACCGTGATAGGTTATATTACAAAAACAATAAAACAAGAATTAATGAGAAAAGACAAGTCAAAAATCTAACAGAATCCGCATTAATAAAGAAGAGAAATACAGATAGATTAATGAACATAAATCAAAATCGATTAATTAAAAAAAGGACGAAGGATGAAGTACAAGCTATGGATGAAGACCGTTTACAGAAGAAGCGAACGAAAGATATAATTGCGACCATGGATGAAGACCGATTGAACAAAAAAAGGACGAAGCATAAAGTACAAGCTATGAATGAAGAGCGTTTACAAAAAAAGCGAATGAAAGATACAATTGCAACTATGGATGAAGACCGTTCAAAGAAAAAAAAAGACGAAGGATGAAGTACAAGCTATGGATGAAGACCGCTTGCAGAAAAAGAGAAAGAAGGATAACGTTGAAGTGATGGATAAAGACCGCCTACGAAAGAAGCGAACGAAAGATAAAGTTGAAGCTATGGATAAGGAACGATTAGGTAGAAAACGAATGAAAGATAAAATTGAGGGTATGGATGAAAAACGATTACATAATAAAAGAGAAAAAAATAAAGTCTCTAATATGAACGAATGTCGTATAAATAAAAGAAGACCTATTCAAGCCGCTAAATTATATCATATACATAAAAACTGAGTGATCACCGATAACTATACAGATTTTGGAGATATGAATTACATATGCCCATACTGCTCAGCTGTTTTTTGGTCGATAGAATTTTCAAAAAAAAGTTGCTGCCACTACGGAAAAATAAAGCTACCACCATTAAGTGATTATGATAAAATCTTGAGAGATATGTTATTAAACGACGAAAAATTTCGAGAATTGATACGATATTATAATAACCGCTTTTCTTCTGCAAGTTTTAATGCAAACATCATAAATGAATTTAATAGAGGAATATATAATTTAAAAATTCAAGGTCAAGTTCGTCACAGTACTCCTAATAGTCTTATTGCTAAAACAAATGAAATTCTCGATCATGGACAGATTTACATTTACGATGATTGTGACGCAATACAAAAAAGGATTAAAGAAAACAAGAATTTAGTTGAATCACACATTGAAATGATACAAAACATATCGAATGACACTAACCCATATGCCAAAAAATACAAACATTTATACGAACTCACTAAAACACACTCATTATCAGAATATTATTTATATTTTGTTCGAAACATTAGTCTGGATAGAAATACATACAACATTCCTTCCACTGCTGAATGTGCAGCTTTAATCGTATCGAAAGATGGTCAAATACCATCGGCTTACGACTTATGTGTATATCCGAAGAATCTCCCCCCAGGGGTTGATAGTCATACATTTCTAAATAAATTATCGTTTCACGTTGACCCCATGACTTTTCCCATTATGTTTCCTTCGGGTGATTTAGGATGGAGTTGTTCATTCGCACAAAATCCTAATAGTGAAAGAAGACTGTCAACTCTTCAATATTACTCATACCGTTTAGCATATAGACCAAGAGGTAAATTCAATCCTATATTGTATACTGGGAGATTAACTCAACAATACGTAATACAAGCTTATATTATCATAGAAAGTAATAGATTAAATTATATTAGATATAATCAAAAACAATTAAGAATTGAATGTTATCAGGGTTTGATTGACCACGTAGCTCGAAGTGCAATGAACGACTCAAATAATTTTGAAAACACGGAAAGGTTAGGCAATATGTTTGTTTTACCAACAACATATATTGGAAGTCCTCGCCACATGCATCAACTATATCAGGATGCAATGGCTATTTCAAGGGCAGTTGGTAGACCAGATTTATTTCTAACCATAACGACTAATCCAAATTGGCCAGAAATGAAGCGAATATTGAAAGAATTTCCTGTTGGAACCACATGTAACGATGTTCCGAATATAACTGTACGCCTTTTTCATTCCAAATTACGTTGTATAATATCTGATATAATGAGTGGCAAAATTTTTGGGAACGTATTGGCATATGTTTACACTATAGAATTTCAAAAACGCGGGCTTCCTCATGCTCATTTATTATTCACCTTAAACCATAAAAATAAATTGTTGAACCCGAATATGATAGATAAATGTATTAGAGCCGAAATTCCTACGAATAACACACATTTACAAGAGTTGGTGATCAAACACATGTTACATGGTCCACACACAGAATATTCGCTGTGTTATGACGTAAAAAAAAATTTCTGTTCCAAAAATTTTCCTCAAGCTTTTTGTAATCAAACTACATTTGACAAAAATGGTTTTCCGAAATATAAACGTATCGATAACTGTAATGCAGGTCATATATATAATCGAAAAATTGGAGGTGAGACAGTCAAGGTTAATAATTCTATGGTAGTGCCTTACAATCCGGTTTTACTTGAAAAATATAATTGTCACTTAAATGTTAAATACTGTGCTTCGATTATGAGCATTAAATATATTTATAAATATTTACACAAAGGACATGATCGGGCATACGTAAAATTAAAAAAATTCACAGACAAAGATGAACAAATTAACGAAAACGAAATTTATGATGAAATTACGGAATACATGGATAGTCGTTATTTAAGCCCTATGGAAGCTGCCTGGCGCATTGAAGAACTACCGCTTTCAGGAAGATCACACAGTATAGTTCGTTTGGCAGTTCACACAGAAAATCAACAAAAAATTATTTATGAAGAACACAAAGAAGAGAAAGCACTACAGAACCAGGAAACGACCTTGACCGCTTGGTTTAAATTGAATAATAAAGACGAAAATTCAAGAAAAAGTTTATATGTAAACATACCTAAAAATTACCTGTTCGATCCGGTTAGGAAAACTTGGGTAAAGCGAAAAACTTTTTCGAAAATTATCGGACGCATGAATAACGTGAGTTCATAAGATACAGAACGTTTTCATTTAAAATTAATACTACATCGTGTAACAGGAGCATTGAATTTTAATGATCTCAAAAGTTATGAAGGAATCAACTATTTAACTTATAAAGAAACTGCAATAGCGATGGGGTTAATTGAGACAGACAAGAATATTTTCGATATTTTCGAAGAAGCATGTGACGTTATGATGCCAAAGCAAGTACGAAAATTTTTCGCGTGGTTTATCATTTCGGATAAAACATGTTTTTCCAATCAAATTTGGCAAAAGTTTAAACCATATTTCTGCGAAGGTTTCAAGCATAACGCGGAATACAAAGCTTTAACAGAAATTAATGATATTTTAAATTTGGAAGGATTAAATTTCTCTGAATTTGGACTTCCTGAACCAGAGAAAATATTAATAAATCAAAATTTTAAAGATGAAAAGATTATACTATCAATCAATAAAGAATTGTATGAAACATCGATAAAAACGTTTAATGCTGAACAAATGGTAATTTTCAACTACATAACCGATGAACATAAGAAACGAACTATATTTATTGACGGTCCGGGTGGTACAGGAAAAACTTATTTATATATAACATTAATACATTACTTTATAAGTAAAGGAAAGAAAATTATATCTATGGCATGGACAGGTATAGCATCAATTTTATTACCCGGAGGTATGACGAGTCATGGAACTTTTCGGTTACCTTTAGATTTATCAAGCATCGAGTCATCATTTTTGAAGTTAGATTCCGATAAGAAAAAATTACGGGAATGCGATGTTATAATATGGGATGAGGCTTCTATGATTCCCAAAAAAGCTTTAGAAATTATTGACAAAACCCCAAGAGATTGTTGTGATCTCGAAAATCTTCCATTTGCAGGTAAATTAGTCATTTTGGGAGGAGATTTTCGTCAAATCCTTCCGGTCATAATAAACGGTTCCAAATTTAACACAATTCAGGAAACAATAAAATGTTCTCACCTATGGGAGAATTTTGAAATCTTAAAATTAAAAACTAATATGAGAGCAAATGACATTGATTTTGCATCATTTCTGTTAAAAATAGGAGAAGGAAAAATTAAATCGTTCATTATACCACCAGAACGGAGGTCCAACGATATTTGTGAAGAAGTGTATGGTTCGACTAATAACGAGTCAGAAAATTTGTCGAATTGTGCTATTTTGGCATGTCACAATGAAGACATATACAAATTAAACGATAGGGTATTGAGGAAAATTAATAAAGAAGAAAATAGTACATTGTACAACAAGGGGGGGAAATGACCCTCCCCCCCTTGTTGCACACCGTAATTTTTTCAACGAGTGCATGTATAGGCCCTATTTTTCGCGCATGCACGACCGAAATTTTGGGAAATTTTGAGAATTTCCAATAATTTTGGAAACTTTGGAAAGTTTGGAAATTTTCGGAAATTTATGAAAATTTATGGATATTTATGGAAATTTTTGGAAATTTATGGAAATTTTTGGAAATTTTCGGAAATTTTTGGAACTTTATTGAAATTTATGGAAATTTTTGGAAATTTTGGAAAGTGGTGTGGCGACACAATAATATCTCAGAGTTTCTCTCCACGCTCACTATGCGGCGCATTCAACTCACTTCGCTCTCGCTAGTCCCATACTAGGACTACGCTCAGTATATATACCGATCACAAACGACTACCAATATCCACTACCGGACACCCCGCGTCTAGCGCACGGTGTGCTCGGCTCTCAGTCCTACTGACGAGTCCGGCCGAGTACACCCGGACGAAACGCAATACCACATCTTTCTAGAAGGTTCGATTCCTTCAGTGAAAATTTTGAAATATTTGAGAACCTTCGAGACCGTCTCTCGGAAGGTAATAATAGATCCATTACCTCCCTAGGGAGGTGATGGAGTCCACGCTAGAAATGACCAATTTTCTATTCGTTTCACATGCATGAAAAAGGGCCTATTACATGCACGTGTTGAAAAAAACATATTATAGTATCGATTACGCGAAATATAAAGGAATAGACGATACCGACCAAGATGTTCAATTAAATTATCCTACTGAATATTTGAATTCTTTAAAATTTCCAGGACTTTCCGTGCATAATTTGATTTTAAAAATAGGTGCCATCGTAATCCTAATTAGGAATTTGAGTATAAATGATGGGTTGTGTAACGGAACTTGATTGAAAATTCTAAGATTATTCAAATTTAATATAGAAGTTGAAATAATTACAGGATCGAAAACTGGACACGCAATATTCATTCCAAGAATTCTTATGGATACAGGGGAACATTCTTCTTTACCATTTATACTATACCGTAGGCAATTTCCAATTATATTAGCCTTCGCAATGACGATTAACAAATCTCAGGGACAAAGCTTTGACAAAATTGGAATTTATTTTTGTAGAGATCTATTTAGTCACGGTCAATTATACGTAGCTCTATCAAGATGCAAAAATAGGGATAAACTGTTTATAGAAAATGCTTCAACAAATTCAGATGTAATTGAAAATATAGTATGGAATGAGGTTTTTGATTAAGTTTACTTTTTATCCATAAAAAAATATGGCAAAAGCATGTTATTAGCACATGAATATCTGGCTACTTTGGCCAGCATACGTGGCTGATTGAAACGCACGAAACTATAATTATATTTGTTATTAGATCCCGAAAAATATAGGAAGATGATGCTGCTGTGCGCAATAATCCGAATTTGAGTCAAGTCACCCTATGGTTCACTTTACGCTTCTCAACTCCATTGAATTCCTTAAATTAATAACTATTGTAACCGAATCTGAATCACCTAATCAACATTGATTAAACGATTGATATTCGATAAATTTTCGTCATTTTTTGAATAAATATAGTTACGTTTTACGTTTCGAAGTTCTTTATTTAATTTTATACCCTGTGATATATAATTATAACAGAAATATATTACAATATTACAATATATATATATTGACATAGTTATTCACCTCGCGTACAACGGCAATAACGCCATAGGTGTACACCGTGAATCTGAATCACCCTGTAGTTCGATTTACGCTCCTCAACGATAATTCACAGGTTTCGCATAAATTTATCCAATTCATTTTTTATAATCAGCTTTTTTTAAATGAATATAGTTACGGTTTGCATTTCGTATTTCTACATTTGATTTCATGACTTGTGATCGATGTTCGATAAAGTTTCATCATTTTTATGAATAATCATTTTATAAAATATATAAATTGACGTGGATAAATTTCGAAAGCATTTTAATTAAGTAATTTGAATAATGGAACCAATCCAGCAAGGTATGTAATATCAATGCGTACCGTTTGTTATGTTTAATTACCGAACCGAACGATGGAAAAGCTTGACGGCACTAAAGATTGATTAGATTATATTCATGGTTATTCATCCCCATTGTATTATCATTTCAAACACCGCTTAGGTTCAGGTAATTACTTTTTAACCGTAGACTTGAAGGACTGATTACAAACTGAAGTGACTTCAACATCATTAAAAAGTTTCACTATTTGAATTGTTTGATACATTTGAATTATCATAATAGATGAATTAGCAGTCGAAGAAATCAACGAAATATGGGTAGAGTGCCAAGTACAGCGAGCCGAGCTGGATACCCAGCTTCTCCTGGAAGCGGAACGGGCAGAAATATTACACGGAAAATGCAACACGTGCATAATACACGTACATAAATATAGTACGAGATCTATGAAGTCCGCGATGAGGCAAGCTTTTAGACAATTTCATTTCGATTTTTATGAGGATTAAGATGACTTAGAATCTTAAAAGGATGGAAACAGGCCAGAGGTAAAATTTGTGATTTCTTAACTAATACTAATGAATTAATAAGTTTGGTAAAAATCTTGACAAAAAATACCGATTCTGATATTCTGTTATCTTATTTTATTTGATCAGGTCTGTCGAACTTGGCGAAACTATTGGAGATACTGAGGGAATCCCATTCGTCGAAGCTTTTAGACAATTTCGGTTCGATTTTTATGAGGATTACGAAAACTACGATTGCGAGTACGAGAACTACGAAACGGAAGACGTAGAATACCTGAACTACGAGGCCGTAAACCTGAACGACTGATTACTGTAGCGAGCTCCAGCTCCAGTTCAGACTCTGACTCAGACTCGGCGAGTCTCTCGCTCCTAATCAGAGCTGCGTATATTATCTCTTATTTTATTTCTACTCAGTCAAATGTCGAGATACTTATTCGAATGTACTAATTTCGGTATTGCGTTGAATAATAAATATGGATTTACTTATTTCTAACCAATCTAGAAATCGGAAAAAGACATAGTAAAAATATAAAAAACAAAACGTCTGACATAATTATCACTAAAAATAGTAATCATAATTAATGGTTGATTTGAAAAAAAAAAAGTTGTTATCGTAAATTTAATATGGTAAAAGGAAATAGGTGAAAATTGCTCTTTATCATCGACTTTTTTCAATTTTATTCGTTGGTAATAAAGTATGCGATAGTATGAGTAATGAATGACTGCTTTCTTTCCTTGATTAAGTCAAAAAGATGTGTGCTTCAGAATTATAGCCAATTAAAATATTTTACCATTATTTTTTAATACCCCGCCGTGTACATGTAACTGTGAATGGAGTTCGATCTCATCTATAAAACGTACGAGCCCGTGTAATAGCTCCTTGAGCACGGCATCCCAAAGTGCACTTCGGATTTTCGACTACTGGATAGCCTTTCTTGCAAGCTTCTCTCGAGACTGCAATTTAATTATTAATAAAATTTTTCTTCTAATAATTCAATGAAAATTTAAAAGATGCCCGAATCAAATCGAAAATATCGTATCCGCCGAAATTTTTAAATGGTAACTATACTGAACGTTTGACCTCCTTCCCTAAAAGTTGTAGACTAAACTGTATATAGTGTATGCATTAATAAATAATTTAATTAATTAATTTATGCATTTTTTTTCATTAAACATATGGTATATAACTTTATAATTTACACATGATAAAACAATTTTTTTTATATTTTTATTTTATTTTATAACAAAACTCATAATATCGACATAACATAACATATACACATAACATACACATATAAATTAACAAAAATCAGACGGGAGCATCGCGACCCCCGCGTCCGTTGCCGCGGCCCCGGCGCCAACCCTGGTAAGGGTTGGCAATGGCGAACATTAAATTCACCACGTTCGATTGGCGGTAATGGGCCCTTCGGGCCCAATACCGCTGACCTGCTCGCTGGTGCCGACGTGGTTGTTGCGCTGAAAGAAGAGATTATAAATCAAGCAGATACAAATTGAAACTGATTTAATGTAAATAACAATGTGCAATGTTTGTGTTCGTACCATCCTCCGCGGGGGCCTGCTGCTGCTGTTGTTGTTGTTGTTGCTGCTGGGGTTGTTGCTGCTGAGGTTGCTGCTGCCGGGGGTGCTGCTGCTGAGGTTGCTGCTGCTGAGGTTGCTGCTGCTGGGGTTGCTGCTGCTGAGGTTGCTGCTGCTGCGGTTGCTGCTGCTCAAAATTCTCGAAATCTTCGAAATTTTGTATATCCGACAACTGAGAAATAATTAATGCAATAAAATTAAAAAAATACTGATATTAAACATAATTAATAATTATCAATACTTACGCTATCTGGTAGAGCGGACATGCTCACTTGAGAGTTGTGTGTGATGTGAATGAAACAGATTTTATTTATTTGTTACGTGGTTACGCGGAACAAAACGTGAACGCGAAAATTAACATTCGAAAAATGTGCCTTCGCTTGATCGTTTGCACTAATCTCAGTATCGGCCGATAAATAACTGTCATATAACTCTATCTGGATAACCGACAGATGGCGGAATGCCTGCCACTTTGCAATAGTAACTCGACGCGTTTTTTGATTTGTATTCAAATACGTGTCGAAAATATTTAGTGGATTAGGCTTATTGAAGAAACCAAATATATAAATAATTAATTAATTAATATTTATAAAATAATTAATTTCTATTTATTTGTATTTCTTTGTAAGCATTTCTTGGAATTTCATTTTGTGTCTGTCTAAAATATTGATATGTATTTTATCGTTAAATAATTGATATGTTAACACCACTATTAAAAAACATGAAATGCGGGACCCCAAAAAAATAGCCGATTTGGAGTCCCATTAAAATACAGGAATTTTTATGTTGAGAATGTCAAGGATTGATCCTAAAAGAACAAAACGTGAGCGCGAATATTCGATATTTGACGGATTTACGTCAAATTAGTCAAATTAGTTTTGGTTACGGTTTGTGTTTCGGGGTTCCTTATATACTTTCGTATTCTATATTAAATAAATTTACGTGGATAAATTTCAAATCCTTAATATTATAGGCTTATTAAACAATCCGATTTGAATAATGGCACCAGTCGAATGGATCCAGGGTATGTAATATAAATATGTATTTCGTTACCGAACCGAACGACGAAAAAGCCACTAAAGTCACTAAAGATTGATTAAATTATCATAGTAGATAGGTTAACGGACGAGGAAATGGGCAGACTATATGCGGATTTGGTAGAAGCAGAAATAGAGCTGGAATCAGAGCTGGAAGGGGGACCAGTCGTATCGGCACCAGTAGCGCAGAGTATATGGTATTCAACCGACAGGAAACCGTGACATAATGTAAATTAACTAAAAATTGATTAAATTATCATAATGGACGAACCAACAGACAAAGAATTGGACGCAATATATGTGGGGTTGATAGAAGCGTTAAGAATGCTGGGAACAGAGATGGAACGGCGCGGATCGCCACCAATGGAGCAGAGTATGTAATATCGATATGTATTTAATCACGTAAGATTAATTAAATTATTATAATAGACGATTTAACAAATTCGGAAATCGATGAAATATTGGAACAAATTGCATACGTAGAACACATGGAACAGATACAACAAGCCGCTAGAGAGCAAGAGCTGTTAGCCGAGTTCGCGGAAGTCAAGGAAGCCCTACGTTTCGCGGTAGAGGCAGAAATATGGCGTGATTTTGAAGAAGAAGAATGGCAAGAAAGAGAGGCACGAAGACGCGTCAACGATAAAGATATTGTAGAGTCCGAGGATAATAGAAAATCTTAGTCATATATAATAGAAATTGAATATATATATACAAATCATTCATTCCAAAGATTTTGCTAGATACAGGAAAATTATCATCTAGAAAATTTCTTGGAATTAGGTCGAATAAAACGATATGGTTGACGTTTCGATCCTTATGGGGATCCTCCTCAGAATTATTTATTAGAAAACTGTAAAAGTTTACAAAAAAAACCGTTAGCACTGCCTTGATGAATCGAGACATTACATTCAGCAACAGTTATGGTTGACAACCTAGACTACCTAAGTAACAACATACCTTAATAAGGCAACACGAGCACAAACCGAGAGAAAAACACACACAATTTGTGTGTCACAACCACAAGTTGGCCACCCTCCACTCCCATTTCTCCATCTTAATAAGGTAACAGCTAAAACTCAAAAATGTGGCGTAAAAGTTGACACATGAGCCAGAAGAGATAACCCGAACGGAGGTAAAGCGGGAACATAGAGCATACAAATTAGATGGTAGCGTAGTTCAATATGCAATGAGTGTCGTTATTGTTTACATGTAATCCAAACAGATAGATCCGCGAACGTACAAGTTAGACAGGTGACCGGGAATCAATGTTTCGGGATGGCAGCACAATATATCGTGCTGAGGTGTTCTACATCTTGTCTGAGATCAACGGAGTTCTTATGTCCAACGATATTGCACATTTCTAGCAATAATCTCTTGTAATACCTAGGCTCTTCATCTAGGATGCTAGTTTGGTCGTAGTTAAACCTGTGGTTGTGTTCGGTCATGTGTTGGGTGAGAGCTGTATGCTTTTCTACAGGGTCCTTGACATTGGTACGGTGCTCTTTAATCCTAGTGCGTAATTGTCTATACGTCTGGCCTATGTATACAGCGTTACAGTCAGAACAGGGGATTTTATGGATTACGTTCGAACGATTATCATGCGGTAAGCGATCTTTGCCCGAATCAAAGACACAGCTCAATTCTCGTGCGTTGCTCCCGACAAACTTAATATTGTATTTAGGGAAGATTCTGTTTAAAGACTCAAACAGGCCTGAAACATAGGGGATGGAAACAAATTTCTTGGGGTCCACGTTCACGACAGCGCCAGTGATGTTGTTAGCCCCCGAAGAAGAGATAATTGAACGGTATCTACGTAGTATATGCATTTTGAGAAAGTTAGGCGGATAGTCGTTCGAACGTAGTACATTGAATATCAAGTCCAGATTTTTCTGATGGAACTCCCCCTTAGATAGTCTAATGGCGCGGTCCACCAAATTAAGAACAGTGCCGACCTTATATGACATAGGATGGTGCGAGGCGAAATTCAGGTAGCGCTGCGACCAAGAAGGTTTGTGGAACCAATCAGTCTTTATGCGAGAGGCAACATTAATTACATTGACATCAAGGAAGCTGAGAGACCCATTGGATTCCAATTCACAGGTGAACTGGAGTCGCGGATGGAAGCTGTTGAAAACGTGTAGGACGTGTATGATGGAGTCTCTGGGAGCAGCGGTCAAAATATCATCTACATAGCGGTAAAAAAACGGCAATTCAAAATCTAGTTGCGCAATACAAGCAAGTTCTAGGTCATCCATCACCAAATCAGATAAAATCGGCGATAGGGGAGAGCCCATGGGGAGCCCAAACTGTTGTGCATACGTGGTATCATTGAACTTAAAGATGGAGGCCCTGAAGCAGATGTTCAGTGCTTTAATAAGATCCGACTGAGAGACGGGGATGTTGTTCCGTAGAAGTGGCCAACGTTTCTTGATGGATTCCAACACCAATTTCTGAGGAACATTCGTGAACAACGCGACCACATCCAAAGAAATCAAAATATAATCAGGTGGCAGAATTAAATCGGCTATTTTCTTAACTAGACAAAAACTATCTTTGATCCTAGAAGCCGGTGGTGTCACGGCAGAGCTAATCCAGCCACTCAAAATCTTAGCAAAATAGTACGTAGGACTATTGATAAACGACACAATAACTCGCATGGGTACTCCATCTTTATGAATCTTAGGCAGACCATATGCTCTCGGGGGAACACAATCCCGTTTGGAGATGGAGAACCTCATTGATTTAGAGATATGTCGTTTGCGTAGCCAACCTGCAGTTAGCTCACTGATCTCGTCTTGGAGAGTTCTAGTCAGATCACACCTAGTTACCCGGTATGTGTTGGTGTCAGAAAGTTGGTCATTCATCTTTTGGAAGTACATAGGTTTGGGTATAACGACGGTGGTGTTACCTTTATCGGCCCTGGTGAACATGAGATCTGGATGGTTTTTACGAAAGGCTATAGTCTCACGGATTAAAGAGTTGAAGCGGTTGGAGATGTGTCTCGGCGGATTAGACTTGAACTTTTTGATGGCGTTGGTAAATTCAAGTCTGGCCTCATTCCTACTTTCAGACGGGATAGTGGAAATTTCGGATTCAAATTGTGCAATAAGCTTATTAAGAGGGATCGCGTCATTGTCAATAGGTAGCCCGAATTTGGGACCCAACTGGATGACTTCAGCCACATTATCAGGTATGGGTGTATCGCTAAGATTAACCAGCCAATTCTCATGTATGTTGCTATGCGTTTGATTTCTACTACCCCGTTGTTCTATTAACCGTGAAAGTTTCTTGATATTAGTAGCTTTGTATTTATCGAACAGGCAATTTAGTTTGATACTCTGCGTGCGGAAGAATTTGTCGTGAAGATGGTTAGGTAAAGCCTGGATGATCGATAATCTAAAAGTGGAGAGAGATTTCTCAAGTTTCATAACCGTGGCGTGAGCATCACTGATCTCACAATTGAGTATGGTAAACTTAGACTGATTAAAATTAAAATTGCTTGAGGTTAACTTAGGGAATTTCAAGTGTTGAGGTATGATTCCCAGCTGCTTACACCGAAGGAGGAAGATGCGTTGGTTCTTCAGCTTCGATAGTTTCGCAGCAATCGAAACGTCAACCATATCGTTTTATTCGACCTAATTCCAAGAAATTTTCTACATCACACTAGAAGGTCAAGAACTTTTTCTCATACATTTTGGATTTTACTGGAAACATGGGTTTTTTCCACGACGTGCTCTCTCGCATGGTAGAAGAGTGGCCAACTATCTCCGTAGTTGGACGTCGATTGCTGCGAAACTATCGAAGCTGAAGAACCAACGCATCTTCCTCCTTCGGTGTAAGCAGCTGGGAATCATACCTCAACACTTGAAATTCCCTAAGTTAACCTCAAGCAATTTTAATTTTAATCAGTCTAAGTTTAGAAATAAGTTCAAGCACGCCTTAGAAAGATTTCAGACTGCCATACTCAATTGTGAGATCAGTGATGCTCACGCCACGGTTATGAAACTTGAGAAATCTCTCTCCACTTTTAGATTATCGATCATCCAGGCTTTACCTAACCATCTTCACGACAAATTCTTCCGCACGCAGAGTATCAAACTAAATTGCCTGTTCGATAAATACAAAGCTACTAATATCAAGAAACTTTCACGGTTAATAGAACAACGGGGTAGTAGAAATCAAACGCATAGCAACATACATGAGAATTGGCTGGTTAATCTTAGCGATACACCCATACCTGATAATGTGGCTGAAGTCATCCAGTTGGGTCCCAAATTCGGGCTACCTATTGACAATGACGCGATCCCTCTTAATAAGCTTATTGCACAATTTGAATCCGAAATTTCCACTATCCCGTCTGAAAGTAGGAAGAAGGCCAGACTTGAATTTACCAACGCCATCAAAAAGTTCAAGTCTAATCCGCCGAGACACATCTCCAACCGCTTCAACTCTTTAATCCGTGAGACTATAGCCTTTCGTAAAAACCATCCAGATCTCATGTTCACCAGGGCCGATAAAGGTAACACCACCGTCGTTATACCCAAACCTATGTACTTCCAAAAGATGAATGACCAACTTTCTGACACCAACACATACCGGGTAACTAGGTGTGATCTGACTAGAACTCTCCAAGACGAGATCAGTGAGCTAACTGCAGGTTGGCTACGCAAACGACATATCTCTAAATCAATGAGGTTCTCCATCTCCAAACGGGATTGTGTTCCCCCGAGAGCATATGGTCTGCCTAAGATTCATAAAGATGGAGTACCCATGCGAGTTATTGTGTCGTTTATCAATAGTCCTACGTACTATTTTGCTAAGATTTTGAGTGGCTGGATTAGCTCTGCCGTGACACCACCGGCTTCTAGGATCAAAGATAGTTTTTGTCTAGTTAAGAAAATAGCCGATTTAATTCTGCCACCTGATTATATTTTGATTTCTTTGGATGTGGTCGCGTTGTTCACGAATGTTCCTCAGAAATTGGTGTTGGAATCCATCAAGAAACGTTGGCCACTTCTACGGAACAACATCCCCGTCTCTCAGTCGGATCTTATTAAAGCACTGAACATCTGCTTCAGGGCCTCCATCTTTAAGTTCAATGATACCACGTATGCACAACAGTTTGGGCTCCCCATGGGCTCTCCCCTATCGCCGATTTTATCTGATTTGGTGATGGATGACCTAGAACTTGCTTGTATTGCGCAACTAGATTTTGAATTGCCGTTTTTTTACCGCTATGTAGATGATATTTTGACCGCTGCTCCCAGAGACTCCATCATACACGTCCTACACGTTTTCAACAGCTTCCATCCGCGACTCCAGTTCACCTGTGAATTGGAATCCAATGGGTCTCTCAGCTTCCTTGATGTCAATGTAATTAATGTTGCCTCTCGCATAAAGACTGATTGGTTCCACAAACCTTCTTGGTCGCAGCGCTACCTGAATTTCGCCTCGCACCATCCTATGTCATATAAGGTCGGCACTGTTCTTAATTTGGTGGACCGCGCCATTAGACTATCTAAGGGGGAGTTCCATCAGAAAAATCTGGACTTGATATTCAATGTACTACGTTCGAACGACTATCCGCCTAACTTTCTCAAAATGCATATACTACGTAGATACCGTTCAATTATCTCTTCTTCGGGGGCTAACAACATCACTGGCGCTGTCGTGAACGTGGACCCCAAGAAATTTGTTTCCATCCCCTATGTTTCAGGCCTGTTTGAGTCTTTAAACAGAATCTTCCCTAAATACAATATTAAGTTTGTCGGGAGCAACGCACGAGAATTGAGCTGTGTCTTTGATTCGGGCAAAGATCGCTTACCGCATGATAATCGTTCGAACGTAATCCATAAAATCCCCTGTTCTGACTGTAACGCTGTATACATAGGCCAGACGTATAGACAATTACGCACTAGGATTAAAGAGCACCGTACCAATGTCAAGGACCCTGTAGAAAAGCATACAGCTCTCACCCAACACATGACCGAACACAACCACAGGTTTAACTACGACCAAACTAGCATCCTAGATGAAGAGCCTAGGTATTACAAGAGATTATTGCTAGAAATGTGCAATATCGTTGGACATAAGAACTCCGTTGATCTCAGACAAGATGTAGAACACCTCAGCACGATATATTGTGCTGCCATCCCGAAACATTGATTCCCGGTCACCTGTCTAACTTGTACGTTCGCGGATCTATCTGTTTGGATTACATGTAAACAATAACGACACTCATTGCATATTGAACTACGCTACCATCTAATTTGTATGCTCTATGTTCCCGCTTTACCTCCGTTCGGGTTATCTCTTCTGGCTCATGTGTCAACTTTTACGCCACATTTTTGAGTTTTAGCTGTTACCTTATTAAGATGGAGAAATGGGAGTGGAGGGTGGCCAACTTGTGGTTGTGACACACAAATTGTGTGTGTTTTTCTCTCGGTTTGTGCTCGTGTTGCCTTATTAAGGTATGTTGTTACTTAGGTAGTCTAGGTTGTCAACCATAACTGTTGCTGAATGTAATGTCTCGATTCATCAAGGCAGTGCTAACGGTTTTTTTTGTAAACTTTTACAGTTTTCTAATAAATAATTCTGAGGAGGATCCCCATAAGGATCGAAACGTCAACCATATCGTTTTATTCGACCTAATTCCAAGAAATTTTCTACATCACACTAGAAGGTCAAGAACTTTTTCTCGAAAATTATCATCATTACCGTTTGTCCCGTATACCGTATGAATAATTTACTTTCTATTCGTAGAAAGATATACCAAAAGCTTGCTGCTTTGCGCATGAAAATATGGCTGCTTTGCGCCATAATATATAAAGCAGAGGACCGACGACCAAAACCATGCTGCTTTGCGCATGCATATATGGCCGCTTTGCGCCTTAATATATGAATGCTTTGAGTTTTAATATATATAGGAGAATGCCTGTACTACAAGAACTACAAAGCGGAAGACATGGAATACGTGAACTATGAGGCCGAAGACCTGGACGACTGGATCCGAATCTGAATCACGTTGTATTACAATAACAATAGATGTTCGTGTTGATTTTATTATAAATTGAGACGTAGAGTCAAATCAGTTTTACTCTTCATAGTAAATAAAAACTGTCATGATGATACAATTATAATGTTTAATAATTAAATAAGTTTTAAATATATTCATGGTGATGTACAACAAATCTGTAAATAAATAAATAATATTATACAATTATACAAGAGCGGACATTTCGTCGATTGCTCATTTTTAAATTGAAGTAATATTCAATATTCAAGTAATATTCAAGCGATTATCGGAGATTAGGAAATTCTTTTTTTTTTGCAAATTCAAACGTTAATAACTCAAATCAACCACAAGAAAAGCACCAAAGAAAAATCACTTTATCGAACTCGGAAAAATGTTGGAAAATCCCACTTCTGACACCAAATGTTGTAAAACTGAGATACAACGAGAAGAATACGTGGATTCCCGAGGAAAATAAAGCGACTCAAAGTGCAAATAAAATGGTTGGAAGAGAATTATTAATATTTGAGAAAAATACAACTGTTCTGTTTTTGGTCTAGAACAAGACTATTTACAAAACAGAAGTTCATCTAGCAACCGTTATCATTTGTCAGTGTAAAGTACAATTCGTATGTTTGAGACTACTAGACCGTATGCGCTCATATACCGGGTTTTACCCTTTTTAACAATATATATTCAATGGCGAAATGCAGGACTCTAAATATAAGCAACGTTCTACTGCAAAATGGTGTGGAAACGATAGCTGTTGCAATAATTGTTTTTATCGTCATTTATACATATATTATTTTCAGATTTTTCCCTACCTACTGTCATCTACCCTCCTGGATTACATAATCCTGAGACAGGCCTTTATTTGCTATTCTTTCTTTTTATATCATATTATCTAATATTGTATTTATCTGAATTCGCCTTTCTTTCGCAGAGTTCGCGTAGATTTGAACACTAATTGGCACTTTTGATTAATTTTATTTGTATCTCTAACTAAAACACATTTTTCAGAATTCTTTTTGATTTTATACAATACACATGAAAATTCTATTCTAATTGAAAATAACTGATGTACGGATTGGTAATTTATTGATTGTACATCATTTACATAATACATCCTATATTCATATCTTTTCCACACCACCTGGGGGTAGATACGTTGGCGCGTTTTTGTTTAAGTGGTATCCCCTGTAGGCCTAATCCACTTGATATTATTGATTTACTGATACATACAATATACAATGGAATATAATACAAGATCAAAAACGATTAAAAATAGAGTGAGGAATAAATAATTTAAAGTGAAAACTCAGAGATAAGTCGCATATAAAATCTACGATATAAAGTATAGAAAAAAATATATAAGAATTAAAACAAATTTAATTCGATGATATTGAAAACATTTTGTAGACGCGTGATAATTTGGCAAGGGGCATTGGGGAGTCACTCAGGATTTTCAGGTTCTCGGGAGTCTGTGTGTGCAGGAAAAAGTGAAAATCTGAAAAAAAAAATTAAAAGCACAAGGAGAACATTTGATCAAGGATAACAATAGTTATTTTTTTTTTTTTTTTTTTTTTCATAAAATTTCTAATAACAGCTTCAATAACGGATAGTTTACCGTTTTGTTGTACATCACCTATAATTTGTATTAGTTGGCCAGCAGATATTGGACTTAGTTTAATGACGTTCGATAAAACTATTTCAATTTTATATTATATAGAAATAAAATAGAAATATCATTTACCTGATTATGTTTAATTTCATTTGAGCTGAGGCGCCTGATCGCCCCATTTGAGACAAAATATTCGAATACCGTCATTATTATTAAATACAAACTTAAACAAGTCCAATTCTGAGTTTTCTGACGAACTTTTCCGCTTAATTTTGCTACATTGAATGGTATCAACGTATCCTACAATAGCTCTACAAAAATACACATATATAGAATTTGACGGTAATATAATAGTAATATTAATAAGGTTATTGCTTACACAAATTTATCTCCAATTTGAATATTGTTAATATATTCCGTAGTGGAAAACGGCAAAATGTCATCTTCAGTCCTAGGTTTTTTGGACTTTGGTCGTTCATTTGAACGACTTGAAGATGAATTTGGACGACGAGGCATTGCAGAATATTAAATTTGAAAAAATGAAATTTGAAATCACAATACGAAGGTAGAATAAAAAAATCAATATAATATGAATAGCCACATAAATTTAATCCGATCTACGAAGAAGAACTGAAATATTAGAAACTTCACTTCTACTGTTCGTATTTTTATTTTTTGTTTCGATCAAACCGAACATAGTTACTAATCGCTAATGGGTCACAGTTTACATCTATTATAAATATTGCCCGTAATTCCCTACGATAATAACACGACGACGCCGACTTCTTATAGTCTGAAGTATTAATAAAGTTTTCTCACCTCCGGGCCGAAAGCGACAACTTTTTGGCTCCGTCGATGCGAAAAATCGTATACACTCCTCGGGCAGTAAATAAGAAAGCCTTCTGGGACCTTCCTTCTTTTACTGCCCTAGATATGTAATATACTAATACTTTATATACAAAGTCTGAGGCATAAAATATAAGATCTGAATTCTTAGTACCTAATAGCAAATGTGAGGAGAACATGTAATCGGAAATCATAAACCAAACACTGGATTTTATGAAAAATTTGATCATTTTTCGAGGAACATACAATGTCCGCGGATTATTTGGATCTTGGACTACTAATATAAACTACTACTAATATGGGGGGTTGGCGCGCGAAGCGCGCAGGGGAGCAGAGCCCCCCTAGTATATATATATATATATATATATATATAGGTATATATATCTATATGTATATAATATATGTACGTCCAAATTTCGCGCGTGCGGAAATGGACGAGCTCATAACTCGTATATTCGGCACACTGACCCGCTACGTCACCGGATGTTTTCATGTGCGGGAATATACTCTCGGCGCGAATGTTTGCAGTTGTTCGGTGAATTCGGCGGGCTGTTTTCACAGTGCTTATACATATACAAGTAGGTATATATTGTAACAGCGATTCCCGCGGGCTCGGGTGTTACCCGCAGGAACTACGATCGGTTAACAAACTAGCACCAACGTCGTTACCTCCTCCGACCAGCTCTAGGTAGGATGTTGGGCGCCAGACTCCGGGCTCAGAGTCCTCTCTCTCTCTCTCTCTCTTGCTCCAGCTAGCTATCGGTAGAGGGATAATTCGTGGGGGCGAGAAATAAAAACACTTAAAACACTACGAGATATTTTTGAAAGAATTATTTATTTATTAAAAGAAAAAAAGAAAAAGATAACAATATTTTGTACAGCCTGTTATCTGGCTTCGGCTTGCCTAGTATCACCGCTACTTTGTGTTTTCAATACTGAATGAAATGAAAACTAAATTATAGAAAATACAATTACGTAAATGACTCGAAATATATTCAAAATTACATCAAAGCTGAAAAGAAACGCGTGTTGACAATATCACAGCTCGTTGACTCTCTTTCTATCCTTCCTCACTCAACCAGCTGGAGGTCCGGCTGTCGAGTCGATTTCGACGCAGACGCTTCTAGTCTCTGACTGACAGCTGATCCCTCAACAGCGGGAGGGGAAGGGAATCGGGACTCTGTACTCAGCCACTAGAGTTCTCTGACTCGCTGCAGACAGTCTGCGACGCGTGACGTCAGGGCACTCCGGGCAATATGGCGTCGACTCTCGTTTAGCGAATTCTGCGCAGCGGCGGTGAAACCGACTCGCAGGCGCGCAGAATCGACAGCCACGGAGAACAACAGCAGATTCAAACCTGCCGGTTCTCAACTGTTGTCTCGGCACTCTCTGGTGCGGAGACTACTCTCTAGATTCTCGTGACTATAAACTCGGGACTCTAGCTCTAAGGGGGGGGGGGGGGGGGGGGGGGGTTAACTGAACCTGAAGGAGATATGTTGGACAGATCCTACCTTATACCACACGTTTCCTCGACCTCGTGGTCGGCTCGTAGTCCGTAGGCACGCGAGGGCCGTATATTACCGGATTCGATAGGAATCCGATCCAAAATCCAAATCAAAGTCCAAGGGAATAGCAGGGGTCACAAATAAACAAAATCACCTCACAAAACTCCACGATTACTCTGGGGGATTATAACTTTCTCTCTCTCTCTCTTAACTCGACGGCTCAGGGCTACACGTGCTCACGTTAGCGCTGAAACCGGAATGAGCTAGACATGTCTCGGTATCTTATCTTCCTATCTTCGCCGTTCGTCCTTTTAGCGCTGGCCGTTGCCGGTCAGCCGCGTGCGGCGATTCGTACTTAACATGGCCACGCTAGGACGAAGGCGGTAAGAATTTGAATTCGGTACTCCTGACTCTAGGCTCGGGACTCAATTACGTTGGTTTGGTTGGTTGGGAGGAGGTCACAACGTTTGCCACGTTACAATATATACAATTATACATATATATGCTGTAATTAAAATGCTCTGTGAATTTATTTGTTTAGTTTAGCATGTATTCGTACCACGGGTTCGTACTGAACATGATTGTTCGCCACTTCACCGCGTGTCTGGGTTGATCATAACCTCAAATGTAGGCGTCCTCATATAAATAGTGAAATCCTGTAGTGTGGAATTTCCGTGAAGTTTTGATTTGGTTTTGCATTTCTCACGCGCGGAAAATTTTATTTTGTCACAGTCCGCAAATACTCAACAAATATTTTTTAATATTCCGAGATCAATCGAACTAAAATCTCCAAAGCTATAGTGAAGATTTTTTATTACTTCAATTTTTCAAAATTTGTTCAAAACTTACTATAAAAACATTACTCGAATTACTATAATAATGAAATTACGTTCTTTGGATATTCGTTGTCAGAACAAAAAATATTAGACCGGTGACAATAATAATAATGATGTCATATGTGTTGATCTGTTCCATATATTATAATTATCGGCAGAAAACACATTCTTCGTGAGACTGAATGTGAGTGGGTACCGAATAATACATTGGATAAAGTAATTGTGATATTTTTTTCTCAGCAGATTTCAGTCATCGTATGGGGAACTACGATACATATATACTCATACGTAACTGCAGGCCTGTTTTTAGTTGGTGGTGCAGTGTTGTGGGTCAAGGCTAAGTTTCCAATCGACAATCAAACGGTAGTGGACCACTTTATTTTTTCGGTTAATGACGAGTGACTTAAAATAACCGTAGTTTCTGTTATGTATACGTAGTTTGATTAGGGTAAATAAATATTTCTATATCGCTTTGCCACGTATTCTTGCCTCAAATTTCTTTTGAATTATCCACCCTATATTACATTTACATATTTTTGCAATCATATATAGTTGTACGAAAAAATTCATGGTGTACAGAGTATCAAGATGAACAACAATTTCAAAAGAAAAAGAATTTCTAAATACTCCAAAAGACATTTGAGGCGAAAAATTCAAAACGAAGTAGATTTCATTGTTGAGCGTACCAACAGTTCACCACGAGAAGAATCATTTTCGGAATCCTCCGATAATGATACTTCGTCACCTAATGACACACATGTGTCTGGCGATAGTAATATTTCAAGTATGCATAAAGAAGTTAATAGTACAGGCATAGCGCAAGATTATCTTGAAGATCTGAATCACGATAATGAAATTCCTGACTATGCGAATCAAATTTCTGACAGCTCTCATGTTGACTCCGCAGACAGTTGCGATAGAAACGTTAAATACCTGGTACCAGTAGCGGCTGAAGATGAAAATGAATTATATGCTAGTGATGCAGCAGAATCAATAGCTTCAACAGCGAATGTTAATACAATCGTAGATGACCTAACCTCTTGGGCTCTTGAATTTAACGTGCGACAGAATTCCCTTTCTGCTTTATTATCGATATTACGAGAGCATACTAACTTGCCAAATCTACCAAAAGATCCGAGAACCTTACTTAGCACCCCCAGGCAAACTGAAGTGACAGTCATTGCAGGTGGTGAATATTGTCACTTTGGGTTGAAAAAAGCACTGGGCATTATTGCCATGCAATACGCTAAATTTGATAACCCCGTACAAACTATTGAACTCTTGATCAATATTGACGGGGCTCCGCTTTTAAAATCATCAAAATCAAGTGTATGGCCAATTTTATGTTCTGACACCATTTTGAACCAGGTTTTCGTTATCGGTTCCTTCTGTGGAAACCAAAAGCCGAACGATGATAGTGAATTTTTAAAGCCTTTTGTTGATGAAGCAGTTGATATCATTAGTAATGGTTTTTTTTATAATGGGCGTATGATAAAAGTTCGAATCACTGGGTTAATCTGCGATGCACCTGCTAAAGCATTTGTATTAGGTGTAAAACATCACACTGGGTATAACAGTTGTACGAAATGCGTTACGGCAGGAGAATATAGATGTCAGAGGCTGTGTTTTCCGGAGGGACGTATTGTAAGCAACCTGCGAACAGATAGAGAGTTCAGAAATAACGAATACGAAGAATATCAGCTCGGAGATACCATTATAAAGAGCATACCCAATTTCGATCTTATATGTAATGTGCCACTAGATTATATGCACTTAGTGTGCTTGGGAGTGATGAAAAAAATGATTTTGCTGTTGTTCAAAGGCCCGCTAACCACCCGATTATCCGCCCGTGCGATTCAACAAATTTCTGAAAGACTCATAGCATTGCGATGTAACGTACCTGCCGAGTTTGCTAGAAAACCCCGATCTTTGTCAGATTATAAGTACTGGAAAGCAACTGAGTTCAGACAATTTCTACTGTACACGGGACCGATTGTGCTTGAAGGCATATTAAGAGAGGACATGTACCTCAATTTTCTTACTCTGCATATAGCAACAACCATCATAGCCAACCCAAGTCTCGCCATGCACAGTGGAAATGTTGACTTTGCTCATAAGTTATTCGAGCATTTTGTGACGTCTTTTGGGTTAATTTATGGTAAACAGTATATGTCGCATAATATTCACAATCTGTTGCATATCTCTGCAGATGTGAAGAATTATGGTTCTGTAGATGTATTTAGTGCCTTCCGGTTTGAAAATTATATATCATCTATATTAAAGAAAATCAGAAAGCCTGAGAAACCTCTCCAACAACTAGCGAGACGGTATGCGGAAATAGAACAACTCAATGTGCCTATCCAGCAAAATGTTGATCGAAATGGTTTGAAAAAATCCTACAGTGATGGACCTCTTATCACCAGACCAAATGTCAAAAATCAGTACAAAATACTACTAAAACCATCCTATTCGATCACTTGTGATAATCTCGGTAACGATTGTTGCGCTCTTACAAATGGATTAGTAGTGAGGCTTTTAAATATAGTTGAGTATAGAGATGGGACGGTAGTCATCGTAGGTAAGAAGCTTATTCCAATCAACGATGTGTATACTACACCGTATAATTCTGTAAAATTATCCATTCAAGTTGTGAAAGAAGGCAACAGATTGCATTCTTGGCCTCTTGATTCGATGAAATTGAAGATGTATCGAATGCCATATGAGCGAAATAACGCGGTTTTTCCGCTAATACACATATCACTTGTAACATTTTTAGTCGGAATACCTATATTATTCTTACTTACATTCAAAAATTTAATTAGTATCAAGTATTCTATAATTCACACATCATCGCACGTATACTTAATGAAATGGATTCTGAGCCCAATGTGTTCGACAATTGAAGGAACAGCCAATCGGCGCTATGAATTTTTGTAATCCAGAGCACCGATTGGCTGTTCCTAGAATTGTCGAGCACATCCGGTTCAGAATCCATTTCATTGAGCGTACATAAGGTTTTTATCTTATGGAATACGAGAAAAAAATTATTCATGCAAAAGAATTGTCATAATTTAAATCAGACGCGCACCACATACCTTACTGAACCGGATCCAAATTTTGTTTCGGAGGCTATACCTCATGGGAGTGGGCATACACATTACAGTAGAAGCACGTTACTCGTCTTTAACAGAAAGCCATTATTTTCTATATTTATATTGTTATTTTAACGCTGCGTTCGTATCCTGCATTATCTAGAACATATATATACCGGAAATATTCGGTGAATGAGAACGATCCCCTTCCTACGACCAAACCAACACAGGCGCGCACCGCGTGCGTGAGGCTCGGCGGGCGGGGCTGAGCGACCAGTGGTGCTTCTACCGAATCTTCCGCGCTATGCCGAGTCCGCATAGCCCACCTCGATACTTAACCTAGAAAGCAATCATCGCACTCAACACGGAAAAGAATGAACGCGAATAAAATGAATTTGCCTGATGTGAACATTTATTTTCGAAATTTATGAACGAATTTAAAATCAAATATTAATCAATTGGATTTAAGTATTGATTATCAGTGTTTAGGATCGATATTTGAGACGAAGTGGAACAGGTAAGTGAAGGGTAAATCATTGAAGACAACATGGTGAAAAATTGTTTTATTTATTGATTTATTTATTTATTATCAGAAAAATGAAATTTATCAACGATTATTGGTTAATCGAGGGATCCATTGCTGTTGAATTATGGCGTACGTCCAAACTTATCGGAGATTGAATGCTTGGGAATCGAAGAGAGGCTACCGATGAGCCACTGTCGAACGTAGTAGACTTTTACTCGAACCATTTTTATTTCTGAACGACTACCTCTATCGGAGACCGAGTGCTGACATGTACCTTAGCGAGGCTTCATAGCGTGCGGAGGGGATTTGTCGCAGGAGTTTGTAGTACGTCGACAATCAGGTGTCGGAGAAGAATAAATTCATACGAGTTGAAGAAGATGTTGCCATCCCAGGACATCGTTAGTCCCTCTGAAACAGCAAGGTGAGAGTATAACTGACTATCATGAGAATTTATAAGTCTTGTAAGTCTTTTCGATATCCGTTAACTTTGTATCCTCCGTACCCAGTGACTGATCGCCCGCTAACTCTTGAGGAGAAATATCGCCGATGTCGTTGTCCAAGCTGACCTCAGGGATCAGACTGCAAAGAGTGATCGAGAACCAAGCAGGGATCGAGGAAACGAGAGCTAGCAACAGCGTCGGCGAGTCTTGGCAGCGTACCGAGTAGCTTCGTTGCAAGGGTTCGTAGCTCGTCGACGATATTCATCGAACATTTCTTACTTGTCCAACGAGCATTCGACGTTCATGTCTTGTCGCAGGTGGAGGAGATTCGTCGCAGATGTTCGCAGTGCGATGAGGCAGCGTACAAGGAGCTTCGTTGCCAGGGTTCGCAGTGCGTCGACGAGCATTTTCTATCAAATGTTTGTACGGCAAGGCTTCGCCAGAGTCCAGAGAAGGACTGCATATCGTCGACGTGCTACAAACGCTTGCAACGAAGCTCCTCGTACGCTACCTCATCGCACTACAAACTCCTGCGACAAAGCCCCTCCGCACGTTATGAAGCCTCGCTGAGGTACATGTCAGCACTCGGTCTCCGATAGAGGTAGTCGTTGAGAAATGAAAATGGTTCGAGTAAAAGTCTACTACGTTCGACAGTGGCTCATCGGTAGCCTCTCATCGATTCCCAAGCATTCAATCTCCGATAAGTTTGGACGTACGCCATAATTCAACAGCAATGGATCCCTCGATTAACCAATAATCGTTGATAAATTTCATTTTTCTGATAATAAATAAATAAATCAATAAATAAAACAATTTTTGACTATGTTGTCTTCAATGATTTACCCTTCACTTACCTGTTCCACTTCGTCTCAAATATCGATCCTAAACACTGATAATCAATACTTAAATCCAATTGATTAATATTTGATTTTAAATTCGTTCGTAAATTTCGAAAATAAATGTTCACATCAGGCAAATTCATTTTAATCGCGTTCACCCTTTTCCGTGTTCAGTGCGATGATTGCTTTTTAGGTTCAGTATCGAGGTGGGCTATGCGGACTCGGCCTAGCGCGGAAGATTCGGTAGAAGCACCACTGGTCGCTCAGCCCCGCCCGCCGAGCCTCACGCACGCGGTGCGCGCCTGTGTTGGTTTGGTCGTAGGAAGGGGATCGTTCTAATGCACCGAATATTCCCGGTATATAAACCAGTGCTACGATGACGGTTTATTCGATTATCGAGTTTATGGACGGTATACAAATGGTCCCTACTAGTTGGCTGAACGCCGATGGCATTTGCCTTCGGCCCAACTACACCAACCAGTTGAATATTAACAAAGCCATAGCACAGCTGGAAGTACCATCACCGACTTGGTCAGAACACGCAGTCCTTCGTACCTTCGGCACAGCAAGTAAGTCTTATTATGTATAAGTTTGGGAATAATCTGCCGAAAGGTGCTATAATATGTTCAATATTCCATCTTTTCGAGTGTTACCTTATTCAAACAACCATTGCTCCGGTTATGAACCAAACACATATTGAATCGTATATTTTATAAGTTATGGGTTGTGTAATTTACAGCAAAGTGATTCTCATAACTAAAGTTAGGAAAGATGAAACTATAATAGTCCCTTGTAGAGTAAGTAATTCATATTTGTTATTTTGCAGAGACACATAAGGATGGAATGGTCAAATTGAAGTTGGCTGAAAAAATATCCGATATCGACACTGCAGCCTCAGACGAAGAAAAGTCTACAGGAAAACGAGGTAGACATTTGAGAGCCAAGCGATGTATAATCGACTCTGACAGTGATGATATGGCAGCACTGCCTTCGAAGAAAAAATCGGCGCCATTTCCAAAAATGCCAAAAGATTTTGGGTTATTCGAGTCTGCAGCTGAAACACAGCAACCAGCTGAAGGTATAAATCTATATGTTGGCTTCTGAATTATTCCTGCCTCTGAATTGAATAATTTATTTCCCTTATATGTTTATTTCTATGTATGTCTTGTGAAATATTTATTAACAGAACGTGACGAGGGTCATGTTGTGGAAAATTCTGAAGATGAGTGCAGGACCAATGTAACCATAGCAAGTTCATCAATGCGAATCAAAGACACTATTGGTCTGGGTAAATCATCAAGTTACACTGACAATGCTGTGCTTGAAGCAAATGCAACCAGTTCGAGCAAGTCTGCAAGTAAAAAATATACACCATGCTCTAATATCGTTGCAACACCGCAGTCTCGCACAAGCAATGAGTCGCAGGCTGCACCGAGGGAATCTTCCTCGAACAGAAGAATACAAAAAATTGATAATCTATCGGTGGAGTCTGAGATGTCATCAGGTAAGATAAATAATATACCGAGGGCAATAAATACAGTTTTTTAAACTGTATGGATTTTGACTTCTACTTACAGGTAAACTGAAAGAGATCCTGAAAGAAGTGATCAAAATCAAATACCAACTTGCTACTATTGAGGAGAAACTTGATGACAAAATGGCTTAAAATATTTCTGATGATGATGACGCAACTTGGAAAGAATTACAAGACAACGATTCTCCCCTTAAGACCCAGGAAGCACTCGGAAAGTTTGAAGTGGCATTGAAGAATAAAACCTACTTGTCTAAAATGGTAAACGAATTATGTTACATAATTTCATCTAATCTAATATGCAGAGTGCTGGGTCGTAATATGTCAAACTCACAGTTTATAATACTCATCATGTTTATGTTTGTATATACATTTATCGCAGATTCTCCTGCTTAATACATGATTACTGCAATAATATTCAATTTGGAATGCATAATCTGTCATAATAGTTGAAAGCAATTATCTGTTTGTAAATTATAGGTTAAATTCATGAAGACTATCGGTGGATCTCCAGCAAATGCGAGTATTGTGAATATTTTAAAGTATACGCTTTCGGATTTGGTAGCCAAGGAGTACAGTTGGTCTGGCGCTAGAAAAAAGAAATCGTTTGGAGAGTTGAATACCTGCAGGATGCTCATGAGTAAGTTATTATCACAATTATATAATATTCATATATACCGACCAACCAGATGTGTGACTAATTAAATACAATGCAACGACTGTTATCCACTGAAAGGACCCCGCACAAATCTTATGGAAATTGGATCCCGGTCAAATTTGTGACCATGATGACTTTTGATCAGGATGACCTGAAGCACAACATACTACAATTTTGGACAATTTGACCGGGATCCAATTTCCATAAGATTTGTGCGGGGTCCTTTATTTGTTGAGATGGAGACTAATTAATTAATTGGAAAACTGAAATGCTCTGACAAAACGCGAAACTCATATGAAATGATGAAAATATAGTATGTATTTGAACGATTGTTTGTTTATAATTTACAGAAACTGTCCATAGTGCTTTCAGTACTATCACTAATGACGAAATTAAAGCTGTCATATCAAAGTGGCTTGTCCAAGCTACGCTGAGATACACCCGACAAACGTACGTACTCTGTAATATTACCCCAAAACATACAATTATACTTCGATTATGATCTCATATAATGCTCACTATTTTTAATTTTTGTAGTGAGAAATCTGAACGTGCCGCAGAGAAAAAAGTCAGCAGCGAAAAGGAAAAAGATGCTCCAAAGGAGTAGATATATATATATTAGAATGGTAAATAACTATATCGTATCATTTCGCAGTTCTCCATTTTTTTTTCATTTTTATACGACGTATATACAGGTCATACAAACCTGCATAGGGCGATTCCTTTTTAAAATATAAAACGATTCTTCACAGAATAATAATAAAAAAATTAAAAAAAAAAAAAATCAAAACTCAGTCCCTATCTTTATTTATTTTTGTTTTAGGATTTTTTTGCGCGAGAAATCGTTTTTTTTTCTTTCAAATACGAATCGCGTTATGTAGGCTTGTATGACTAACTCGAAGATACCCTAAATTATATATATATATATATTGTAACGTGGCAGATTTTACATCTGCCACTGACCGCGCCTCCACTCGCAAACGCGAGCGACCATGCCGCTGCCGTACCGCGAATTCTTCACCGAAGCGCAAGTCCAACCGTTATCTATTAGAATAGTGTATCTGCCGTGAGTTTTTTTTATGTAAACAGCAGGTACACCGACGCCAGGACTTCGTGGGATCCGCCGATCGCCGCTGGATCGTCTGGGGGATGTCCTGGAAGCCTCGGCATTAGTACCCGCACCTACGTCATCAGCCATCGTCAACGCAGCCTCGTCACCTGCCGGCCGGGAGAGGGCTGCACCTCCCAGCCTGATGAAGCCACCATCCGTTACCTCCCGGCCAGAATTTTGAACATGATCGCCGTTATGGGTGCGGCGAACATGCCGTGTGCGAAAAGGCTTCCCCCACCACTTTTTCGATCGCCGATCAGCGGATTTTGGAGTCACTCCGTTGCCGACCACCGTCGAATCTACGTCGAGTTACCTCGTACCTTATACCTTACCGTTTAGTTTATCTTTATCTTTTGGGGGTTTATCGTATCTTTCTTTTTCTTTTGGGGTTTTCTTTAATTTGTTTTTGGGGTTTTTCTTAGTTTCTTTCCTACGTCTCTTTAGTTTTTTTTTTCTTTATTAGTTTTATGTGTGTGCCTTTTTCTTTGGGAGCCACCTGGGCTGCGACCCGTTTAAAGGTAGGCTTTTCCGTTCCAGGCCTCGACCATTCGTCTAGCGATTTTCCGACGTTACTGATTAACGGTCTTGACTTTCATCCCGCTATAGACGAGTAGTCGTGGTCTGTATTTCTTTATAGACTAATTTAGCAATAATTAGGCCTGAATCACTATCTTCTTTTCCTTTGGACTTGCGCTGCTCGGGGAAGAATCCCCGTGCCGTAGCGCCCCGTTAACTTTAATTTCTTCAATTTTTCTGCGTGCGTTAGTTTAATTTAGATAGAGCTATCTTGCCTATACCTTTTCTGTTTTTGTATTTATTTCTTTTTTTGCGGCCTAACCGCCTTCTACCTTGGCGACGTCGGACTTAGATTCCGCCGCTACTTTATTTTGTAACTTTATTTTTTTTTATTTTTGATTATTAACTACCTTCTCTTATATTTGGCTGATTATATTTAATTTTATCGTATTCGGCCTAACTGGCCTTGCCGTCTTGTATTATTTATTTATTATTTTTTTTTTGTATCGTTCGCTTTGCCTTTAAATTATATTTCTCTTACCGTTTATCTGTACCGAGTAAGTGTGTTATTTCTACGCCCCCACGTTCCCCTCTCCGTCTACTAGCCGAGTATATTTTGATTTTTTTGAATTTATCTATTTCGTCGTGTTTCTCTTTCTGGTTAGTATTTTTAATTTTGAATTTAGCTGTTCCCTTAGTATTTTCTTTCTCTGATTAACTTTTCTTTTGAATTTTGAATTTAGCTGATCTTTATTGCCTCTCTTTTTCTCTTTCTTTCAATTCACTTTATCTGGCACATTCGTGTGCCTGGCGCCCAACCTTAGCTTTTGTTTATTTCTATTTTTCTTTTCCTTCTTGTATCGTACCGTTCAGTATCTTTTCGTGAGAATACGTTGGGACCTTTTTGAGCGGGATTTATTTTTCTACTCATTTTTCCTCCGGGTAGGAAAATTGCTCGTTACAATATATATATATATGAGCATTACATATATATATAATACAATTGCTGTTCCTATAATTTCAACTACGAGTCCAGAATATATCATATTGTATAATCAATATATATATTATATATCCGCGTGAAATGGTGTCTTCATTATTTTTAAGTTTTTGACTTTCATACTACAATCTTTCAAACATCATATATAATTATAAATCAAAGTTCCTATATAAAATGATATTATTATATAAGTTTGAGTCCAAGCATGCAGGATATGAGATATCATCTTGTATATGAGTGAATTCACTTATATATCGATGGCCCAAGTCTCAAATGTCGTAACCCACGAATGAAAAATTTTCCGAGTCAAAAAAATTCAAAAAAGTCAAAAAAAAAGTCAAAAAAAGTCAATTTCCAAAATTTTGTGGGTTACGACATTTGAGACTTAGACTATATCGTTGATGGTCATTGCTTTTGTTTACGGTTTTTTTTACTTTTAAACTACGCCTTTGAGAATATAATATCATATTAAATATATATTATAACCAATGTTATATAATTTTAACTTATCACTTCAAGTACAAATATATGTATAAAATTATATTCAGTATAATGTAATATATAATATAATACATATATAATATAATATAATATAATATATGGGGCTATCCAGGCGAAAACGGCCACTTCGGAAACGGAGTGTCACAGATTTCGATGGTTTTCACATATGTTGTCGTCCATGTTTCACCTTGGATCTCAGGTAAGTCCTTTCGTCTTGCTGACCCATCGCCGCGATGCTGGCAGAGCTCGTAGCGCCGCACTCTACAGTCGTTATCTCCGAAACGACTCAACCGAATACAAATGTTAAAAAAGCCATTTGTCCGTAAATTCGTGAACTTTCTAATGCTTATTATGAAAATTCGAAAATTTTGAACCATACCTCAAAAATGACGAATTTCGCATTTTTAAGCACTTATATCCAGGCTGAAAATTTTCGAAAATTGCCGTGAATTACCCTCTTTCCATGTTCTATTTACCCTCCGAAGGAAATTCTGGGCTCTCCAACGGTTCAAGAGTTATAGGTCAAAATGTGTTCTCCAACAGAGTCCGATTGAAATTACCGATTGCCTGCATTAGAGTTTCTTTTTTTTCCAATTGTTAGGGGAATAAATTCTGCAGATCTTTATCTCAAGGAGAGGGAATAATTAATTGCTTGTCAGGAATAATTACTCGACTTATAGGTTGTTAACTCTTCAGGTTTATTTAGAATAATACATCGACTGGACTTTACAATCGCCAACGCCGGGCTGCCCCTCCGCCTGACCTTTATAATTCATATTAATAATTTCGAAAAAAAATCAATAATTTTTAGGAATTGTTTAATTTTTATACAATCAACGACTTTAGCCGTATCTGATGAGCTACCTTAAAGCATGATGAAACTATTATCTGTGATGAGACTCGTGGAACTCTGCATGTCTTCCTTTCGAGTTGAAAAGCACAGGCGTCTTCGTCAGGCTAGCTTTCGCCCAGTTAAAGAGAGCTTCAGCCACCAATAATTCTTATATTGATGACCTTTATTTTTACCTTTATTTTTCAGCGATCGAAGTTGATTTATCTTTGAATTTCTTAATCATTTTTTGTAGCATTTGCTGCAGGACCCGATATTCTCCGCCGTTGTCGACCTTCCGCCTCTTATTGTCAGAAATATCGAACTCGTATTCTGACTGAGAGTCATTCTCGGATTTGGAATTTTCGGCGTCGTCTGTGGATGTGTAGGAGTATTTTGGGCAGGTCCAGTTGTCATCTTTCTTACTTGTTGAGGCTACGGTTGTTGCCTCACCGTACAGTTCCCTTCATATTAACAATAATCAGTAGAAATTGACGGAAGCGGGAACCGGAATAATATGATGAAACTATTATCTGTGATTGTTTTAGCAACCGTTTTTTTTTTTTCTTTTTTTTCGCGAAACGTTGTTAAACACAAGCCCGCCGAATGTTACTATAGAGACGTCTAAACAATTCAGAGACAGCTTGTTACAACCGACATCGGTTTATCCTCAATTTACTGGTCTTAAAGGCAATGAGTACTCCGATTTATCAGTGCATAAACCCTTTCGGATTAAAGCCACATCGAAAAAGAAAATCACTACGTAGCGTTCCCGCATCTGTCGCGAATCTACATAATTTGCCGGAAAGTGCTAAGATCTGCGATACTTGTCGAAAAAAAATTAAAAACGGATGGCTGAAAGTGCCTGAGACAACAGCCGTAGCCTCAACAAGTAAGGAAGATGAAAACTGGACCTACTCACAATACTCCTACACATCCACGGACGACGCCGAAAATTCCAAATCCGAGAACGACTCTCAGTCAGAATACGAGTTAGATATTTCTGATAATAAGACGCGAAAGGTCGACAACGACGGAGAATATCGGGACCTGCAGCAAATTCTGGAAAAAATGATTAAGAAATTCAAAGATGAATCAACTTCGATCGCTGAAAAATCACAAATTCTAACTCTCGTACCTGATTCTTGGAGCGTACGTAAAATAGCTGTAACGTTCGGTTGTTCACGGCATATGGTGAAGTGCGCGAAACAGCGTTTAGCCGAACAGGGTGTAAAAGGCATAATGTCGTCACGAGCGCCGAAATCTGGACATGGTTTGACTGAACTCCAAAAGCAGCTTGTAACCGATGTTTACGAAAACAGCCAGAACAGCCGTATTTTATCCGGTATGAAGGACTACGTTTCTGTCAAGAAACCAGATGGTACCCGTCAAGCGATGCAGAAGCAGCTCATACTTTGCAACTTGTCGGAACTTCATCAACTTTTTAAGGAAAAACACCCGGACTGTAAAATCGGATTTTCTACCTTCGCTATGTTACGGCCCAGACACTGTGTTTTAGCAGGTTCAAGCGGTGCACACACCGTGTGTGCGTGTGTGTTTACCACGAAAACGTGAAACTCATGCTTCATGGTGGCAACGTGAGCAATCTCACAAATAACAGTGCACTGAGGTTGACCTCCTACCGTGATTGTTTGGACGCCATTATGTGCAAACATCCGACACCAGAGTGCCACTTTGGTACGTGTGAAGAATGCAAAAATTCGACTTGCATCAAAGAACATTTAGAATCCATCTTCGAATTGGAAAATATCGACAGAATTGAGTACCAAACATGGCGCAGCACGGACACAGCCAGAATGATAACGGAGGTGTCATCAACTGACGATTTCATGGATCAGCTATGTGAGAAATTGAAGGCACTGAGATCTCACGATTACTTAGCCAAGCAGCAAGCAGCATATCTAGATCACCGGAAATCCTCTCTGACGGACGGCGAAATTCTCGTTCAATGCGACTTTGCTGAGAACTACGCATTTCTTGTCCAGAATGCTGCTCAAGCTTTTCATTACAACAATGACCAGGTTTCAATCCATACCGCTGTATATTATTATTTGAAAGACAACGTATTGACGCATCAGAGCATGGTTGTACTGTCGGACGATCTGACACATAACACTGTCGCCGTGTATGCTTTTCAAAGTCTTCTTGTTAGCCATCTCCAGGAGAAGGGTATAGCGATTAAGAAAATCATTTATTTTACGGATGGAGCAGCGCAGCATTATAAGAATCGCTTCAATATTTCAAATTTGATCCAACATCATAACGACTTCGGTGTTAGTGCTGAATGGCATTTTTATGCAACTGCCCGCGGGAAGGGGCCGTGCGACGGAATCGGTGGTAATCTAAAAAGATTAGCGGCACGGGCTTCTCTCCAATTACCATCTGGCCAGCAAATTTTGACGGCTGAAGCTCTCTTCAACTGGGCGAAAGCTAGCCTGAAGAAGACGCATGTGCTTTTCAGCTCAAAAACAAGACATACAGAAATCCAGGAGTCTCTTCAGAAAAGATTTGCTGCCGCAAAAAGGGTTCCAGGTACACAAAAATACCATGCATTTATTTCCCTTGATAACGGCCAACTGCAAATGAAAAACTTTAGTTTTGCGGAATCAAGTGATACTTTTCCCAAAAACAAGCGCAGTGGCGGCTAGGGGACTTGCGTTTGGACCATACTGATATAATGACAGCTGATTCAAAATGATAATAACAGATAAAAACAATTACACGAGAAAGAACACGAAAAAAATAATAAAAAAGAAACATCTGATATATCTAACGGACTTTAAATTTTACAATTAGACGGTATGGATGAATGTGTGAGTGAGTAGGGCGGAACGTTGCGTGTAGATGTGTACAGGCGGAGGGGCAGCCCGGCGTTGGCGATTGTAAAGTCCAGTCGATGTATTATTCTAAATAAACCTGACGAGTTAACAACCTATAAGTCGAGTAATTATTCCTGACAAGCAATTAATTATTCCCTCTCCTTGAGATAAAGATCTGCAGAATTTATTCCCCTAACAATTGGAAAAAAAAGAAACTCTAATGCAGGCAATCGGTAATTTCAATCGGACTCTGTTGGAGAACACATTTTGACCTATAACTCTTGAACCGTTGGAGAGCCCAGAATTTCCTTCGGAGGGTAAATAGAACATGGAAAGAGGGTAATTCACGGCAATTTTCGAAAATTTTCAGCCTGGATATAAGTGCTTAAAAATGCGAAATTCGTCATTTTTGAGGTATGGTTCAAAATTTTCGAATTTTCATAATAAGCATTAGAAAGTTCACGAATTTACGGACAAATGGCTTTTTTAACATTTGTATTCGGTTGAGTCGTTTCGGAGATAACGACTGTAGAGTGCGGCGCTACGAGCTCTGCCAGCATCGCGGCGATGGGTCAGCAAGACGAAAGGACTTACCTGAGATCCAAGGTGAAACATGGACGACAACATATGTGAAAACCATCGAAATCTGTGACACTCCGTTTCCGAAGTGGCCGTTTTCGCCTGGATAGCCCCATATATATATTATGACTTTTAGATATTACATATATATGATTATTATAATATATAATAGATATTCAATACGCAGCTGTATAATCATAATAAAAGTTTTAACAACATCATGTTTAACTTATTTGACAGATGTGCTACGTTTCCATGATAAATACCTATACGTATCAAAAACGAATTTTGGCAATAACGCCGAAACTTTTACAATATTGCAGAAACATTGCAATGTTATGCAATGAAAAGCGGACATAGAGACATTGCAGCAACATTGCAGGGACATTGCAGCAACATTGCGCAATATAACCGCAACATTGCCAACATTGCAAAGTTATGTTGCTGCAACGTTGCTGCAACGTCTCGGTGCTGTATGGGCAGATTCAACATGCGGAATCGTTTCGTGTGTAAGCAAGATGCATGCATTCGACAGTTTCAAAGCATATACGCGTTTAGGCAACATTTATTGAAGAAACTTGTTCACTCACAAAAATTAGTCCAAGAGGTAATTCATAACTCTGTAGAAGACTCGCCAAAAACAGAATAATTGGATTCATTAACTCCAATGAATCAATGCAGTTTCAATGCCAGTATAGTCGAATGTGAAAAGCAAAAATGTGTCCAATCCGGTATTTCCAAAAGTTCAGTCAGAGAAATCAGGAGCCGAGTAAAAGTATGTGCTGCATCTTCATTTCCGATTTATATAGCGATACTTCTATGACGCAACAACGAGTTCAGACTACGATTGACGCGACAGGAGAGTTTATTAGAGGTACAATAATCCATGAACTCAAACGTGAAGTTATGTCAAAGTTAGAGAAATTAGATTTGGACGTACATGACAGAGAAAATATAGAAGAAGCTTTCGACATTTGTGCAACACCCTTCACAGATTTGCAAACTCATCATCGGAGGTTACAGTATTTCAAAGAACTGGGTTATTACATAGAACCAACCAGTTATGTAATTGGAAATAGTCTACAAAGCCGAAGAATTAACGGGATATTCACTCTGACTCCAGTAAACGTTACAGGACAATTCGTTTCGATAAAGCTTGTATTGAAAAAATTATTCGAGATACCTGATTTGTTACAAACTGTTTTTAACTATATGGATCAATTATCTCGAGAATCTGATTCGATCACAAATATAGTTCAAGCTGAATTATTCAAAAAGATCCGTAACAGATTTCCTGGGAAAGTAGTTTCGCCGCTTATCATATATTTTGATGAATTTGAAACCAACAACCCTTTAGGAAGCCACGCAGGGGTGCATAAACTAGGTACTGTTTATTTCTCTTTGCCATGCATTCCCGTCGAGTTTCAATCCAAGCTGGAAAACATATTTCTAACACTTCTGTTTTGTAACACTGATAGAGTCGAATTTGGTAACAAGGCCACGTTCATGCCACTTTTAAATGAATTAAAAAATATGGAAAAAAATCCAGTTTTTACTTGGAATGACACAGACATTTTTATGTCTTGTATTTTAATCATTGGAGATAATTTGAGTGTACACGAAATGTGTGGCTTCGTACAGAGTTTCTCTGCCAATTATGCGTGTAGGTTTTGCAAAGTACATCGAGATGAACTTAAATTCCAATCTGTCGAAGAATTTGAGTTGATTAGAACGGTTGAAAATTATGAACAAGATCTTCAACTGAATGATGTAAGCAAAACTAGGATTTCAGAATGTTGCATCTTCAATGAATTACTTTCTTTTTTCATGCGATTGAGAATGCTGCAGCTGATATAGCGCATGACTTTCATGAAGGAGTTATTCCATATGATATGTCGCGAATAATATTAGATTTTGTCGATCAATCAAAACTGTTTACGCTCAAACAACTTAATAATCGAATTGGAGGATTCGACATCGGGCCTGTAGACTCTGGAAACAGACCTCCCTTTGTTAAAAGAGAAAAACCAAAATTAGGTCGACTAGGAATGTCTGCTACAGAGACATGTACATTTATCAAATACTTTGGTCTTATAGTGGGAGATATGATCCCAGAAAATAACGATTACTGGAGGCTGTACATTTTTGTACGAAAAATATTAGACATACTTACCGCTCGTGCATTTACTGAACAAGATTTGACAGATTTAGAGACCTTAATCAAAGAACATCATGAAATGTATGTAAATTTATTTGGGAGCACATTAAAACCTAAGCATCATTTTATGTTACATTATCCCCGCTTGATGCGGTCTGTCGGACCATTAATTAATATTTGGTGTATGCGATATGAAGCAAATCACAAACCATCAAAAGTCACAGCTCATATTTGTTGTTCTCGTGTCAATTCGCCTTATACTCTAGCAGTGAAGAGTCAACTACAGTTGTGTGACAGATTTATGAATAAAATCGGTCTTGAACATAAAACACAGTTTGGACCTGATACCACTCTAAATGTAGGAAAAGACCCTTTTTTCACAAGATACAGTAACTTATTGCCTGACTCTTTCCACACTGTATCATGGGTGAATTTAAAAGGGCTATGTTATAAACCAAAAATGGTTCTAAACGTAGGAAATGAAAACACTTTACCTATTTTTGCCATAATTACATTGGTTTGCCTCGATAAGGAGAAAGAAATATTTTTCATAGTTCGTTTGCTAAAAACAGTAACCTTTAATAAACACGTACATGCTTATCTAGTCGAATCGACAGATTTATGTTCATGCTATTTTTATAAAGCCTTGTACAATCACGAAACAACTCATGTACTTAATAATTGTTATGTAACATTCCAAAATGTCTGAAATATATATATATATATATATATATATATATATATATGAGTTTGATAACTAGAGCATGATTATTCCAACCCATAGATATAACGCATACCATTTTGTTGGTACGACAAATCAGAACATCAACTGACAACAAAATATTTTGTTATTTTGACAAATGGAAGAGTCAACTGGCACCAAAATATTTTGTTGTTTCGACCAATCAAAACGTAAACTAACAACAAACTATTTTGTTGTTCTGACAAATCAAAACGTGAACTGACAACAAACTATTTTGTTGGTCCGACAGATTGAAATGTCAACTTACAGTAGAATATTTTGTTATTCCAACTAAAAATGTGCTTGTACTATGTTTTGTTGTGTTGACACAATTATTTTGTCACATAGATTTTGTGATCAATACTTATTTGTAATGTTGTCCGAACAAGATGAATGAGTCAAGGGTACAAAATAAGTTAACAAAAAATTATTTTATGTGCTCGACAATAAATTGAGTTGTTTAAATAGTAACAAAATTTTTTTGTTGGCGCAACAATTTTTTTGTCTCAACAACGAAACATTTTTCTGAGTGTAGGTAGATCTCCATATACGTAAAAGACCCTGCAATTTTCAAGAGGGCGTTATTTGTCCTTTTTTTAAATAACTTTTCAGGCTTTTTTATAGGCGTTTTTTTATTCATTTTATTTATTTTTTTTTCACAATTTTTCCGTACGTCTCAATCTCATGCGAAATAAATACGTCTGTCCCCTGAAACGAAGGAAACCTAAAAATTGTGAGAGAAAAATTGAAGAAAATAATAGAAAAAATAAACAAAGCCCATAAAAAGAGCCTAGAGAATTATTTTTCATAACATCTGCTCTGAAACTTCATAGTCTGAGAGCCAGCGACCATTTTTTCACGTCATTTTTAACTAGCTTATAACTTCTACGAACGACCCCCTCTAAACGTACCGAGAAGGGGAAAGCAAGTCTGGCAACCCTCCGGCGGTGATTTTACCCCCCTTGCGCCCCTAAAGAATGTAAGAAACGAAGAAAAATACGTTATAGTAACGAGCCTGGCACTCTGACAGATTGAAGTAAATAGTGTTTTGAGTAAATAAAAAAATAGCCAGACGAATTTGTTGGTGAAAATTTGGTACCAGATTCGCATCAAGTTGCAAAATAAAGTGCATTATTCACGTAATAATAACGAAGCTCAAATTTGAATATGTCTTTCATCACGTTACCAATGTACTATGTTTGAAAAGCCAGATCGATATTGCGGTGAAAACATCCAACAGATCATAAAAAAGGTCGCCGTGAGTGCGAGTGAGACGGCCTTACGCCGACGCGCGAGTGCGAGTGAGACAGTCTTATCCTGGCGCCCAAATGCGCGAGTGCGTATGAGGAATTACCGTCGGCGCGGGCTATTTATTTATTCCGTCAAATGGTTCAATAACTTTTGATAATTACTATTTTTTTTTTTTTTTTGTAATATTGAAATCTTTATAGATACATCATCCCTGTAAAATCATTTCTCCCTGAAATATGTTCTAAATACAGTTTTTTCTTTACAAATTCGTCATTTTTCCTATGAACCATGATCGATTAATTAATTGAATCATAAACAATTAACGTTCAAAATAATGGGAATAAAATCCAGGAAGAACAGATACGGGTAGACAAGAGTTTTATTATTTGAAAATAAATTGTCTTATAAAAATAAGATACACGTGGGTGATCATCTTCCGACTGATCTTCAAGTTGTTGATCATCTGCAAACAAAGAGTTGAGAAATATTAGAACCATCTTGCGAATGTTTTTGTGAGTACGTTGATTTAAAACAAAAAAATATATACCTACGTCCTGTTCTGAAACGATTTTCCTGGATTGATATTTTAATTGATGTTCCAATAGCAGTCCGGTTTATCTTCCTCCGAATCTTCCTTAACTTCTTCATCATCTGTACACAAAAAGTTGAAAATTACTAAAAATATTTCGCGGATATTTTTGTGAATACATTGATTTGAAAGAATATATACCCGCGTCCTTTTCAGTTTCGGTGAGATCACGCTCAATGGCATCGCTGACGAACATCGGCAGTTGATCTCCCACGAACCATGTGAAACTGTACTTATTATCAATTTCTGTCCAGCCATGTTCTTGAGGAAGTAAAGCAGAAGCTGGATTCTTCAAATGAGCATTTCTCCAGACTGTCGGTTCGTGGGAGATCAACTGCCGATGTTCGTCAGCGATGCCATTGAGTGTGATCTCACCGAAACTGAAAAGGACGCGGGTATATATTCTTTCAAATCAATGTATTCACAAAAATATCCGCGAAATATTTTTAGTAATTTTCAACTTTTTGTGTACAGATGATGAAGGAGTTAAGGAAGATTCGGAGGAAGATGAACCGGACTGCTATTGGAACATCAATTAAAATATCAATCCAGAAAAATCGTTTCAGAACAGGACGTAGGTATATATTTTTTTTTTTTAAATCAACGTACTCACAAAAACATTCGCAAGATGGTTCTAATAATTCTCAACTCTTTGTTTGCAGATGATCAACAACTTGAAGATCAGTCGGAAGATGATCACCCACGTGTATCTTATTTTTATAAGACAATTTATTTTCAAATAATAAAACTCTTGTCTACCCGTATCTGTTCTTCCTGGATTTTATTCCCATTATTTTGAACGTAAATTGTTTATGATTCAATTAATTAATCGATCATGGTTCATAGGAAAAATGACGAATTTGTAAAGAAAAAACTGTACTTAGAACATATTTCAGGGAGAAATGATTTTACAGGGATGAGGTATCTATAAAGATTTCAATACTACAAAAAAAAAAAAAATAGTAATTATCAAAAGTTATTGAACCATTTGACGGAATAAATAAATAGCCCGCGCCGACGGTAATTCCTCATACGCACTCGCGCATTTGGGCGCCAGGATAAGACTGTCTCACTCGCACTCGCGCGTCGGCGTAAGGCCGTCTCACTCGCACTCACGGCGACCTTTTTTATGATCTGTTGGATGTTTTCACCGCAATATCGATCTGGCTTTTTAAACATAGTACATTGGTGACGTGATGAAAGACATGTTCAAATTTGAGCTTCGTTATTATTACGTGAATAATGCACTTTATTTTGCAACTTGATGCGAATCTGGTACCAAATTTTCACCAACAAATTCGTCTGGCTATTTTTTTATTTACTCAAAACACTATTTACTTCAATCTGTCAGAGTGCCAGGCTCGTTACTATAACGTATTTTTCTTCGTTTCTTACATTCTTTAGGGGCGCAGGGGGGGGTAAAATCACCGCCGCAGGGTTGCCAGACTTGCTTTCCCCTTCTCGGTACGTTTAGAGGGGGTCGTTCGTAGAAGTTATAAGCTAGTTAAAAATAACGTGAAAAAATGGTCGCTGGCTCTTAGACTATCAGCTTTCAGTGCCTGTTAAGCGAGTCGAAACAAGCTCATTTCATGCGAATGCCGTGAAAAGCTGTGACGTACGCTGCAATCGCGACTTCAATGTTTTAGCGGTCTGAAAGCTGCGTTGCTTTCGTCCCACAGGGAAGAAAGCAACTGCTTTCAGCCCTGTGGGCAGAAAGTAACTGCTTTCGTCCCTCATTTCAGACCTGAAGTTTCTTGCAGATGTTATGAAAAACATAGTGTGTGACGCGGGATGAAACATGAATGCAGGCACGGGTGATGTCAGCCCTCGCCTTCGGCTCCGGGCTGACAACTTCACCCTGGCCTGCATTCACACTATTTCATCCCTTGTTACACAAAATACTATAAAAAAAAGGAAAAATAACGCCCTCTTGAAAATTGCAGGGTCGTTTAAGTACATGGAGATCTACTCACAGTCCAATTCTCATCAAAAAAAATTATGCCCTTTGGTCACAGGACGAAAAACAAAAATACATTGTAAAAGTCGTGAGCAAAAATATTTTGTCAAGAATCTTGGATATCACAGCGTGTAAGGCGGGAGTTTTCTGATTCTAGAGCACCAATTGAAAATATTTTTTGGACCCCCCGAACCAAAGATACGTACGTTTGAAGATAGCGCGGTGCGCTCGAAAACTGATATTCTCATATTTTGTAAGTCTCATAACTTCTGAACCAGTTGAAATCGGGGGGTATGACTCCGGATTGGTTGTTAGGGATTGGCCAGAACCAAAATCTCGCGTGGCACTAAAATCGATAAATCATGCGCAGAAAAGTGTCCCGGATGAGCGAGAATACTCCATATGTAGATATTAATTTAAATAATATAAAATGTGTAATTTGTTGAAAAAAGATGAATCAAATGACGGGATATCAAGGAGGTAATTTCGAATTTATTTAAGGGTGAATTTTTTCATTTTCAGTTGTGATTTTTATTTTATTCAAAACTAGGGGCTTCGCCCCTGCGCGCTTCGCGCGCCAACCCCGCCTCGTCGCTCGCTTCGCTCGTTTCCGAGGCCTCGGCGCTTCGCGCCTCACTTTGTCCCATAAAGAGAGAATTCCCAGACTTTCGTACCCGTTAAATTTTTAAATTCTGACGTTATGAAATCATCCTGGGGTGTGTTCCAAAACCTTACTCTAGTGATCCGAGTATACTCAGAGACGTTCCAAAACCCATAGTCGCTGTTCAGTGATTTTAATGATACCGTTCCAGAACTGAAAATAGCATACTCTAGAGTACAATTTGTGCACCCAACTCAACAATGCGAGTAGATCGAAAATGCGTTCCAAAACCTGGCTTTGTGGCGAGCTTCGCGTTTGGTGGGAATTTACAGAATTTTCACTGCGAGTTACCACAGTTGATCTGGTATTTGAACGGCGGCTGTGAAAAGCAGAGTATACATGAATTTGTAACACATTTCGGAACATATAACATAACCTCAATTTCAAACCACAAGGTTTAAGTGGCTCAGTACAAAAAAAAGAAGAACAAGAAGAAGCTATGCTCAACTATGGATAGACGGCAGAAAAATACCGCAGTTGCTTGCGCTGTCGCAAGTGCAATCAAATTTCTGCTTGACAATTCGATTCTCAGCATCAATACAGTAAGATTCTATCACTAATTAATAATGATTTTCCGTTCGGAGTACTTCTCTCAAGAATATTCTCAGTTTTCAGATACAAATGACGATGAATTGATATGTTTATTCAATTGGTCCTCACTTACGAGGATGCAAAATGAAGAGCCGATGAGAATGTAATTATACATTGAAAATGTAGTACTACGGTTCAACACACGAGAGTTCCAGAGTCATTTTCGCATCTCTGTTGAATCGTTTGAAAGTGTCCTCAGATTAATTGGACCACTACTGCAGAATCAGAGTACAGAGGGACGTCCACGAATTTGCCCAAGGAAGCAGCTTCTCTCTGTGATCTGGCTACTTGCTACACCAGATTCGTATAGGTATATATGGGCAAAACATTTTAATATCTGAGGGAACATGACTAGTATATATATATATATATATATATATACATCAAATTCAAGAACATATAACTGATATTTGAGTTCATATCCTAGCTACACTAATGTTGTTATTTTTCAGATCTGTAGCTGACAGGTTTGACATGGGTAAATCCTCTTTGCATCATTGCTTCGTGAGAGTGATCCATGTCCTGAACCAAATTGCTCCGACTGTGCTAAAATGGCCAACAGGAGAGGAAGCTGAGCGTACAAAACGGCTTTTCAGTACCGCAGGGCTGAATGATGTAATTGGCTGTATTGATGGATCGTACATTCCAATTAAGGCACCCAAAGATGACCCACAATCATATATATGTCGTAAAAACTTTCATGCCATAACACTACAAGCTACATGTACTTCAAACTTGAAATTCACCGACTGTTTTGCTGGATACCCAAGCTCGGTTCACGACTATAGAATCTTCCGGAACTCTGATATATATATAGAGACATCCACGAAAACCATGAAATGTACTTTCCCAATGATGAATACATCATTGGCGATAAAGCGTATCCTTTGAGGCGATGGTGTATTACTCCATACATCAACAGAGGTAACTTGATAGCTCGTCAAGTTCAGTTCAACATAATTCTCTCTCGGACGCGACAAGCAATAGAAAGGTCTTTCGCGTTATTGAAAGGTCGATTCCGAAGACTGAAATATCTAGATATGACACGGGTCGATCTTATTCCAGCCACAATTTTAGGCTGTTGTGTACTACACAATATATGTCTGGACTATGACGATGATGCAGTACAAGACTACATCAACGAAGGCATGCAAGCAAATAACGTAAATGACCAAAGGAATGTACAAAATATCGAGAATAATTTTGAAGACGAAGCTGGCATCATGCGTCGTGAGAGAATCACCATGTCTTTATAGGTGAAAGCGTAAATAAGTACACCAAATTATGATAACATATTTATTGTATGTTTTTATTGAAATAAAGAAGTTTGAACACATATCTGATACTTAATTCAGTAATATCACGGAACCTTATATGTACTATAATACTCGGGAGGATTTAGCAGGCCTCTGTTATTTTAGTTGCAAAAGCGATATCACGTTTCAAAGGAACTGGTTCAATTGTTTGTAATTATTTTGATCAAATCTAAAAGATCGAGAACAATACCAAAATGTGTTAACATCAACTTTTTTGTTGATCGTCACTCGGAGCATAAGGCATTATAATATATACGGAAATAAAAAACATCTTCGATTGTCATATATACTATAAAATGAAACAAATAAAAAAATAACACTCATAAACGGTCTAAGCTTACGACCACTAACTACTTTGTACTTGACAGTCTTTGGTTATCACATTTGAGCAGTACCCTTCTGATTTTACATTTTTTCGATCAATCTTGTCATCACATCTGTAAACGCATTTACCCTAGTGAATTCAGTTTCACCAAAATTACACCAAAAGTACACGGTGTAGTTCTGGTGTAATATTGGTGTAATTTTGGCAAAACTCTACAATGCGTCCCAAAGTACACCAAAATCACACGGTGTATCTCAGAATTTTTCACACCACTTTTACACCAATTTTACACCCGACCCATTTTACACCGATTTTACACCAATTTTACACCTGACTCATTTGACACCGATTTTATACTAATTCTACACCCGACCGATTTTACACCAAATTTACACCCAAAATATTCCTACCAAACCAATATTAAAAATTTGTATAACAATGTTCTTGATAGATGACGAAAACAAAGTCAGATAAATGCGTGAATGAATCCATATGAGTTTATTAATTCTGTATTGTACAACAGCCAGGTACGAACTAGAGTCTACACATCTAGAAATTGAATGCTAATCCAGTAGCATACAGTTTCATCCAATAAACCAAAATGAAACTATGTGGAATCAGTATGTAAAATGAGGAATTCACTGGAATTCAATCTAAGTACACGGAATTGGGTGCCAATTTGATGATTATAAAAAAACTGGCACACAATTTCCATTCAAATTCTATCCAATGTGCTATTTCTTCATAATTAGAAAAAATTGGCTCACAAATCCTTTTAATTACAATCAATTCGCGTCAATTCCATTCTTCACGTACTCGATTCGTTTTGATTTAACGCCTACAAATATCCATGATCAAAGATCATATAAGCTCAGTACCAATCTCATAGTTTATAGTTGGTGAAGTACTCAAAAACAAATCAAATAGTATTACAGTAACTTGCAGCCTTAGAAATATCTATAATTACAGCTTATGTAAACCTAGTATCAGCCTTATAGTTTACGACTAGAACAGTTCGCAGAAACGAATCAAATGGTATTAACTACAGTAGTTTGCGGCCTGATAAATATATAGAATCACAGCTTATGTAAACTTAGTATCAGTCTTATAGTTTACGACTAGAATAGTTCTCAGGAACGAATCAAATGGTATTACAGTCTCTTGCAGCCATATAAATATCTAGAATTACAGCTTATGTAAAACTAGTACTAGTCTTATAGTTCACGATGAGAACAGTTCTCAGGAACGAGTCAAATGATATTATCCACAGTAGTTCGCAGCCTTGTAAATATATAAAATCACAGCTTATGTAAAATTAGTATCAGTCTTATAGTTTACGACTGGAACAGTACTCAGGAACAAATCAAATGGTATTACAGTAGCTTGCAGCCTTATAAATATATAGAATCACAGCTTATGTGAACTCAGTATCAGTCTTATAGTTCACGATTAGAACAGTTCTCAGGAACAAAACAAATGAGAATCTAATAGTAATTAGTACAGGGCTCGGAAACAAATTCAATGAGAATCCAGCAGCTCACAGCCTCACACATATCTAGAATCACAGCTTATAGATACATGCAGTACGAACATTGGAGTGAAGTTTATAATACAGAATAAAGTATAGAGCAGCTTAAAATAAGACAAATTAAAATAACTGTGATTGATTATAGAAATTAGAAATAATAATAATGCTTGCAATTTCTATCATGACAGATCAACTATTAACGTTTCATTGAGAGACGACGTGGATGTAATGTAATTGAAAAAGTCCCACGAAAACTTATTGAGCCACAGAGAAAATATACACACTAGGGTGTGCAGAAATTTTTTTTTTTTTATTCAAACGCGCATCAACATTTCGGTGGGGTATCTTAAACAGAATATCTCAACCAAATATGAGTTTTTAATATTGATATTCAGAACTCCCTATTCCAGTTCTTCCATTTTAAAGATTTTTTCAACATGTTATTCAAATGGAAAATGGAAAAAATAAAAAAGGCGCCAATAAAGTCCTTTCTTTGTTTTTTCATAACTCGATATCTCAAGATTTTTTGCCCTGTTTTATGGATAAAAGAATCAGATTTCAAGACAGCACAATATTGCTTGGAGGCGGAGGGCCTATACCTAGTACTGATCAATTTTTATCCTTGTAAGATGAAGAATGGATCTGGTCATGTGTGATTTTCAAGACATCTACAAGAGCAAGTTGATTACCGGAACCATAGAAATATTTTTTAAATTTATTCATATATGATGCGATTGATCTCATGACAATTACCCTTTTTTAATGACCAGTGAGACTTGATCGCTTTTAGATGTCAATTGTCAATTGATGTTCTTTCAAGAGATGGTACAACTTTTGTTATGGAATTGGATAAATAATAATAATTAAAAATAATTTTTTTAAAATCACTGCTACGCTGTGAGAAAACATTTCAATGACTCAGTTTTTTTACAGTTGATTAGTGCTATTTGATACATATGATTTTTCCAGATTTTATGTGCTCCGCTGAACAAAAATTTAGTCCATCGAAGAAAAAGTAGTTGTCGTAGGGTACAGGCTGCTGCGTTGCATGAAACTTCTTCAAATTTGGAGGAAATATTCTGTGTGAATGTAGTTTAGGGGCAAACCAATAATATTTCATGAATTCAAGTTTCAGAAATAGAAATTTTTGATTCTGAAATATTTTTTCAAAAACAATGGGAAAAAAAGTCTTACAATCAAAAATTTCTATGTCCAGAACATGCATTCATGAAATATTATTGGCTTGCCCCCAAATTACATTCACACAGAATATTTCCTCCAAAATTGAGGAAGTTTCATGCAACGCAGCAGCATGTACCCTACGACAACTCCTTTTTCTTCGATGAACTACATGTTTGATCAGCGGAGGACATAAAATCTAGATAAATCATATGTATCAAAATAGCACTGATCAACTGTAAAAAAACTGAGTCATTAAAATGTTTCTGACAGCATAGCAGTCATTTGAAAAAAATTATTTTCAAGGTGTATATACCCCCTTAAAATAACAACAACAAAATTCATATGCTAGAAGCGTATCAGAATTCTATTAGGAGATGAGAGTAGGTAGGTATAAATAGTTTCCACTGTTCTGCCACGGAGATGATCACACTAGTAACCTTTTGCAGAACCTCTTCGGCGGGCTTTGAAGGATTTTCGTGAAAGGTCTCTTGCATCTCAATTTGTGTCGCTAAAAATTTCATGTATTTTTTAACCACCCTCCACCGATACCGACAAACATAAAGAAACTATGACCCTGAAGATTTCTGCACTTTTGAACTTTGACCAGCCATTTTTTGATAACACGCTTAAAGTATAACTATAAACTTCTTTATAGACCAGGAAGGTACGACGTCAGGAATTAACCCTCATTAAATTCTGAAGTTCGCAGTAAGTTTTCAACTTTATGAATCGATTGAACTTAACTTCCGGCTATCCTCTCGTCATAGTGGTAAGAGATTGTCGCAGTAGCACAGGGCATTTCTTTATTAGCCTTCTTTGATTCCTGCATAACAGCTTCGTCAGCTTTTCTCACTAATCTACTCAGTGCCTGCTCGAGTAATTTCTAGAAAAATATTTAATATGTGATGAAACGTAAATAAGATATCATCCGTTAGAATTTGAACTCACCAGGAGTCGATCAGGCTTTTGGGTCATGGATTCTGCCCAAACCTGTAGGGGTGTTTACTCGGACCAAAATATAAAGTACCGGCTGAATAACTCTCCGGAATGGGCCTTTACTCTATAAATTCACCTAAATGTACAATAGAAATCAGCGTAACCTGGGTTTTGCAAATTACCATGAGATAATCAGTTTTTATACGGCGTTATGAGATTCTACATAGCACTAAATATTCATACATCGAATTCAGTGGTTATTGTACATGAAATCCCTGAAATTTATCATCGCAGGTATGGACATCACTTTATTCTGCGCCTATTGACATATTGCTTCTTGTCGTTTATCACTCATACAACATTCATTCGGTGAATCCGAAGATTTCTTCGCACTTGAAAGATATTGCATACGTAGTCAGGTATACTTATTTCATGAAATGGCACTTTGTCGTACAGTAGGTGAGGTTAAGTTGTCCGATCAATCGTTTATGAGCAACAGCCGGATTTAGGAACAAACTGCTGCGACAAAACCTTTCCTAATAAGAACTGGCAATTAGTCTTCACCACACAATATTTTTTGATTCCTCTAATCCAATAATTCGCTGTCTGGATTGACGTATCGACGTTGATCGTCGAGCATGCTAGCCGTATGCGAAACCGCCTTCGTGAAAGCGTCGTCTGCTCGTTAGCTTAGAAACACGTCTTTTCTCCTAGCAGACCATGAAAAATTAATTTTTCATGATTTTGACGAATCTCGTGTGCTGGATGAAACCTGTCCGTCCCTAATCATCGAATAACTCTACTATATATCACTTTTGATCATCGTTTCAGAGTTTTTGCGATTTTTTTTTTTTTTGGCCGGTAAACGTAGGACTAGGACATGCTTTTGAGGCGAGGTATAATTCGGGTGTGAATTTGGTGTAACATCGGTCGGGTGTGAAATTGGTGTGAAATTGGCGTAAAATCGGTCGGGTTCAAAATCGGTGTAAAATCGGTCGGGTGTAAAATTGGTGTAAAAGTGGTGTGAAAAATTCTGAGATACACCGTGTGATTTTGGTGTAATTTCGGACGCATTGTAGGGTTTTACCCAAATCACACCAATATTACACTAAAATCAAACCACACCAAAAATACATCAAAATGACACCAGAAATAATGGTGTAAATGAATCCGCTAGGGTACAGCCTCTTTTTGCACTTTTAATACCTCGTTATGCCGTTCTTGTTGAACTTCTTCTCTTTTCTTGTTATTTTCATCCAACCATCCGATGAGTTCGTTGGTGATCTTCGATTTTTTGTTCTTCGTCGGTGATGTCGAAGACGAGTCTCCTTTTCTCTTTTGTTGATCTACTGACTGCACGTTGAATGATGCATTGACGACATCTGGATTTAGTTGCGATCCTGTGATTGATCAGATATAGAACAAGACATGTCCACAGAGTATACACATGACACATTATTTAGATAAATCAAAGCCAATGAGTGCAAAATAGTAGGGGGAAGTCCCATAACGCCGGACGGCACCTAGAACCGGACACTGCTAGTATCAGCCAAACTAGAAACATAATTCACAATTCTTTCGCGTGGTTCGAACATGCTTAGCCGGCGCAGTAGTGGAGGTGTTTTGCTAGCGGCATTGTGCGTGCATGCGTTGACGAGAGACATTTGACATTTGACCCTGCAGAAATCTGCGTCACATCTTATTTTCTCGTGGACATAACCTGAACAATTGGTGGTTCTGCTATTTTATTTCTCAATTAGAATGTTCGTTGGCATGTATACTTTCATACGATGTAAGGTGAAAGTAAATATTCCTGCGGTTTAGCATAGATTTTATCATTTAGTCCGGCATTACGGGTCCCTAATATCGGACACTCGACTAGTTCCCCAATACCGGACACGGCTTTTTTAACTTATTTCGGTTATTTGTAAAGAAATTGTTCTTACTCGTTGTAGCGGTATTCTAACTATGGCTGACCAGTCCGAAACACGGGAAAAGGGAAAATGGTTAGCGAAAAATATGAAAAGTATTGCCTGAGAAGATGGCTTGTAGACAGGCTAACGTGAAATATGAGGTACCTAGGAGTACCTTGCTTGAACGACATGAAAACACACATCGAACTTCTTTCACCACTCCCAAACACTGCAGTGTGATGTGTGTGGTGTGTGTGTGTGCTGTGTGTGATCGCTGCAGGATATAATAATTTCTTTCTATCATTTTTTCCATTCATACCACCACTGTCCGGTACTAGGTGCCACTCTTCTGAAGCAACCGTTTTTAATACTGAATATAAAAATATTTTTTCATCAGTTTGACGTTAAATGAATGTTCAAAATGTTATTATGTTACCATAAATACTCCAAAGTTTACTATAAAACTGAAAAAGATGGAAGATCCTATCTATTTTGTAGTTTTATTAATGAATAACCTTAAGTGTCCGGTACTGAGGGACTTCCCCCTAAGCATTATTCCTTTATTCTGCTATCGTCTTTAAATAACAGTATGTTATTCAAATCTAAGCGACTGCAGAGTATGCTAAACCTAACAAATGGTAAGAATACTTTTATATGTTGCAGAAATGGTTCGTGCCTTTTGAAGATGATGCCAATGCGATGGGATTCACAGCATGTTTTTTGCAATAAATTGCATCCATTTCAGTAAATAATTTGAATACGATGGGCCTTGCACCAGTGTCCTTCGATGCCATGTTTTCCTTTTTCTTTAGGTACAGTCTGCGAAGATGCTTCCATTTGAATTCAACTTGTTTGCTGCTAAACCCGTAACCCCGAAGCTTCATTTCTGCTGAAATTTCTTGCCATACTTACTCATTTCGTTTGGTAGTCGATTCGAAGTCTCCCTCGTGCTCTGTATACTGAGCAATAAGGCATCTACAACCGTCTTCAGTCCACTTAACTTTTCCTCCAGTACCTGTTTCAACGTCGAAACTTTCAGCTTCGACTTCTATAGTATCGTTCAGACAATTTTTCTCAATTAATTGTAGGACCTCTGGTACAGCCGGCAATTCGATGAGGGATTCATCTTCTGTGAATATAATAAAAATAGATTAGGTTTCATATTTATACCCACAACATAGCATCTCAATTGAATTGTTATAAACAGAATGGGCATATGTCAATTTTGAAAAAGATATTTTCGGCTAGTATAAAAATTAAAATTTAGAGAATACATGTCAATTCTGAATCTCATTGAGAGCTCTTCAAAAGTGAAATCATTCTTCTATTTTCATTTTCAATTGTCGTCTGAACTACCCAGACAGCACAGAATATTGCCCAATATTGTAGCAATGTTGTAGCAACATTGTAATATTATAGCAGTATTGCAGCAATATTACAATGCTGCTACAATGTTGCTACAACGTTGCTACAATATTTGGCAATATTCTGTGCTGTCTGGGTAGTAGTTTGGACTTTACCCTTCTGCTTCTAACGATTCAATTATTATTCATACTATTTGAGCCACTATTTGAAGAAAATATGCATCATATGAAACACAAATCGAAGTATATATTAATTAAATCTGTGTATGTTCGAAATCGTTTCTTATTTTCAGACTTACCTTTATGTTTAAGCACTACAACCTCTTCGGAACAGCTGAAGAGTTCATATAGATCCAAACAAATAGACATTGTCATGATTAATAGATAAAGATAACTTTTTCGCGATTTGTTTAACACGTTGTGATGCGACGTGTTCCTGCGTGTTCCAATGTTTGGGCTGCGACCGCGTGGTGTCGAGATTTTAAATTGTTATACTGTTTTGCGCATGGGATTTGCGCAACTTTACACAGAGTGAAGAGGGGGCACGCGTACTTTCCTCGCCGAGATGGGTAGGAATCTATACTCTAGAGTACGCCCGTAGTGCACTACTCTAGATTTCGGAACGACATCTACATTATCACTAAATAGTAACTCTGCGTTTCGGAACGATTTGTAGCATGCTCAGATCACAGCTTTAAGTGAAAGAGTCTTCTTCATCTGAAACCTGTCGTTCACAAACCAGATCATAACTTATTACTCTAACCAAGCTCTCCCTAAGCTCTGGCTAGACTCTTACTCTTACTACGGAGTAAGTTTTGGAATGTAGCCCTGTATACCCCGTTCACAGAGAGAAAGACCTTCGTCCTCTCTCTCACTCCGCCTTGATCGCATTGGCGCTGTCGCTATCGTACTCGTTGCAAGCGTGTCGTTCTCTAGTTGAACGGAGTATACATCAGTATGTAGGCTGCAATTAAATGGATTTGCTGCGTTCGTTTTTTATTGAGTTTATTATAATTGCTTTTTCGCAAAATTTGTTCATTTATTTGTTGTTATAGCGATAAATAAAAACCAGTGATATCAATTACACATTCGCCGGCGTTGACTTCGTCAAGACATAGTATAATATATACGTTCAAATAACCGTAAGTATTCATTTATAGTACTCGAGCTCATATAATATGATAGATCATATTCGATAAATTCGTTTTATATGTATAAATTCAAATCAATGATTCGTTATTACGTCTTCATCGACCGCATTTTTTTACAGATGTCTGAATCAAACAGGACAAACCAACCAACAGGCAGTAAAGAAGAAAAACAGGGCGGAGAAGAGCAGCAAGCGAAAGGTATTTTTATTTCTTCTAATTTAATTTTGTTTTATTTTTCGTCTTGTAGTCAGTATCAATTATTTAATACTCATTGATTTATTTTCCAGCAGACAAGCCCAGAGAAAATGATAAGAAGAAGGTGCCAGAAGAGAAGAAAACTAATGGTATTTCTATTTCTTTACGTTTTATTATTTGATTATATCGTTTCTGTTGCCAGTATTAATTATTTAACACCCATCATTTCTTTATTCTCCAGCATCCAGGCCCCGAGGCGTCAGAGCTGGACGGTGGGTCCAGGAGCAGCGAGCCGAGCAGCAGCGGCGCCAAGTTTGGATGGAGCGGCAGGCGCGCGCTGCGGAAGATTGTAGAAACTTAGTCAAATTATTGTGGGATATGTCCCACCCTAAATAATTTAATTTTTTTATTCTTAAATAATTCGTTTTTAATCAAAATTTCTTTTTGTTGTATTTTGTTTATTATATTTGTTATAATATTAGTTGAATAAATATATTTAAAATGATTTTCTTGCATTATTTCTCGTATAAAAATAATAACCGATATTATTTTATGAAGTCAGCCTCACATTCGTCTACTTCTTTCCTTCATGGTTATACGGAAAGGTTATGATAATAATGGCGCAGCCGAAATAATTTTGTTCGTGTTATTGTTCATTTTATTTTGTTTGGTAAAATGAATTAATAAAAATCGTTTGGTGCGTTCCGAAGTATACTGAAAGTACACACGCACGCATCAGTCTACTCATGCAATGACGTCATTGAATTCGGAAGGTAGCATACTGTGACTACTTAGAGCATATACATAGATTACTGCGGTTTGTGAGGTGACGAATTGCAGTGAAGTCAAAATAGCGGCGCCAACTCAAAGTAGAAACGAAGCACCATGGACAGAACGCAGCAGTTGACCGTGTGACGTCACACTCAGCACGAATGGTAATCTACTTCTGAACACACCCACACGATACGCAATCGCTAATTTGTCCACCAACCGTGTTTGATTCTGACCGGCATGAATTGGCTGATAAGTCTTCTGTCTATTTCTTTATATATATATGTAACCATGAATCGAACAGATAAACTTTACATCTATACCCAGACAGCACAGAATATTGCCCGATATTGTAGCAATATTGTAGCAACATTGTAATATTGTAGCAGTATTGCAGCAATATTACAATGCTGCTACAATGTTGCTACAATATTTGGCAATATTCTGTGCTGTCTGGGTAGCTGCGTTCGGTATATACATCTCTCAGCGAATCTCCGAATGCTCGTAGATGTATATACAGAACGCAGCTTATAGGTATTGACCACACTGACATTTAACAATTTTTTTATTTTGTTGTTTTATTACATAATAATACATATAATTTTCATTCCATTCGTCGCCGAAATCTTCATAACTGTGTAGCCCTTGCACTGGAAAATAGATTTGATTTGATTTGATTCCTGTATACTATGAATTTGAGATAATGATTCGACTATCCCTAATAAAATCTGCAGACAGTTTCTCGTCTCATGGTATATTTACATTTCAAATTAGACCCTATAATTTAATTCATTCAATTATGCGGTATCAAGCCGGGTAAATTTCATTTTTTCAGCAAATTGGGTCGGTAAACACCTTCAAAAATCTAATTTATAAATTATTTTTCATGGAATAGCAGATATATTTATAAGTTTACAGACAAATCTGAAATTAACGTATATTATACATTTAATTACCAAATTCTTTTTTCCCGGGCTGCTTCTTCGGCCTCTGCCCTCTCCGCCGCTGCTATGAGCTCGTCATCCAGCCCATCATCTGTAAAATTAATTTATCATGTTAAATTCAATTTAGAAGTTTCTTAACTCAATCCATCTAGGCTCAATCCGATGCGAAAAATCGTATGTTATTCAAGTGGTAATATTCGACAGTATTGCGGAGGTACTTATACTTAAGCTACGAGACTGAAAATTCGTGTACTACTTTTTTTACGCGTTTGGAGACATTTTAGCCCGGAGCTATACAACATAAATTTGACAAAGTTAAGAAATATTATTCACCCTCAATCCGATCACCCGGTTCATCAACGTACGCCTCCTTGTTTTTATCTATGAATTCTTGCATCTGTGAAAAATTGATATGAATTAAATTCGGCGCAGCCTGCAATTTACTTTATTTTTTATCATTTAGCATGAATACTCACGTCTTTCTGTCTTGAGGCCATTTCACTGAATAACTGTTTATAGTTGTTTTATCGTAGCTCTGACATTGATTCTTTTGTTCTCTGAAAATCGACCTATCGATACATCACGCTATGTTTCATATTTTTATTTAAAATTATACCATATTTAGTGTCGGCCTTAGTATGAATCGGGCCCGGATATATTTTCTTATTTATTTTCATTATTCATTAAATTGGAATATTATGGATTTGCACCTACCCGTTCGATCGACGCGAGAAATTTTCTGCGTAAAAATTCGACTACTACTTCGCTGGTGTCCATCAGATCCCCTCATCCGTGGCTCATGTTGCTGGTTTTGTTGCCGATTTACCAGCCCCTAGCTGCCGTATCGCCAGTGGATGTTCTAGATGCTGTCAAGTATTTCAACTCGTAGTTTTGAGGTGATGACGACCTGTCGTTGCAAAATGTTCCGGATGCACTGCGTGTGAAAGGTTGGACCGCCCATCTCGTTTCAGCAGCTTCGCACAATTCTTGATCTCTCTATGCAGTCGCAGATCTTTAAAGTAGTTCTTGAGTTTTTAGTCACATCTGAGGATCGCCTGAAATTTTATTATGGTGTAGACACAATAACTTTCATGAACAGATTCCTGAATTTTTAATTTGATTCACTCTTTATTTTTCATAACTACCTTAAGCAGCTGCTTTTGACGCAGATCATGAACTTCCTTGATGATCGTAATGTTCTCGAGAGCTCAGTACGGTACTCTTCGGTGGCCAGGATTTGCGTGGTCGGAGTTGGAGGGTGATGTCTCTCTTATTTATCTATTTTTCATCCCTTATGTCACTTTATACTCCTCCTTCTGCTCAGATAAATAATCTAACTCTATTTCATTCTATTCTATTCTATTTTCTACACACTTAGCTAGTTATACAATAATTTTCCTTGAGGGGGGGGGGGGGGGGGGAATTAAAAAAAAAACACGGCTATTATTTTATCATTGCGCGTCGTGCAGCCATATTATTGTCACGCATGATGCAGCCTCATTTCTCACTGTGGCGCACGATGCAGCCTGTTATTAAGGGGGTAGTCTGGCATTTTAATGACTTTGTTCAAGAATTTTTTCCTTCTAGTAAACTCCATTCATTGATTTCAAACTTTCAATACATAAAAATGTAGGTTTCAAGGTAGTACAGACAATTTTTTTTATTTTTTTTTCATGGTAAATCTTGCTGGTATGGCCGCGTGAAGCCAACCCTGCTTGAGTCTGGCTGACATGATATCTCAACTCTGGACCATCCGAAGTAGAGAAAGTTACGAAATTAGTGAAATGTAAACTTGTCGCTATCGTCCGAGCGAGAATTATTCACGTGCGATAGCAAAAAACAAAATGGCGGCCAATTTAGGTTGAACAAAAATGATGGAAAACTTAAAAAGTCCGCCATTTTGTTTTTCGCTATCGCACGTGAATAATTCTCGCTCGGACGATAGCGACAAGTTTATATTTCACTAATTTCGTAACTTTTTCTATTTCGGATGGTCCAGAGTTGAGATATCATGTCAGCCAGACTCAAGCAGGGGTGACTTCACGCGGCCATACTAGCAAGATTTACCATAAAAAAAAAAAAAAAAAAAAATTGTCTGTTTTACCTTGAAACCTACATTTTTATGTATTGAAAGTTTGAAATTAATGAATGAAGTTTACTACGAGAAAAAAATTCTTGAAGAAAGTCATTGAAATGCCAGACTCCCCCCTTAATGGGTTCGTTTACTGTTGCGCTTATGATGCAGCCTTTTATGATTTTTTATCTCAGGGTGGCGCATGATGCAGCCTAAATATTTTCTGTTGCGTATGATGCAGCCTAATATTATATGTCCATATACTGTACATAAGTTTCGATGTAAACTGGATCACAGGTATTTTTATCCATGGATAATACATTCTCATTCACGAATTTCGAATTAAATGTTGCACCTTTTCGTATTCGTCTTCTGTAGAGTACAAATGGCATGTCCATGTCATTACTTATCAATAATTGAACTTTTAATTTTCACAAATTATCTCAGCTATTTTAAATTTTTGTTAATCTAAAATCTCCTTGTATACGATATTGTTGATATTCTTCCCTCTTTTCTTTATCTGTATTTTTATTCCCACTTTCGACTTGTACCGTGATAACGCAACATAAAGTTGTCCATGTCCGAATATCGGTCTGTCAATATATAGTCCGACGTGTCCGAAACTTTGTCATTGCGATTTATTGATAGTTATTGCGAACGCTAATCGTACAGGAAATTGTCGTCTATGTAAGATGAATGGCATATCTGTATCCCCACGTGTGTCCAATTTTATTCGCGGTATTTCCACTATTTGTCCTCTTCTTTCTCCTGTTAAAAGTTCAGCAATCAAAATTCTCGAATGAAGTTCACGAACAATCAACCGTGTTCCATTGCATATGCCATCTGATATTGATAAATTTCGTAACATCATTACTATGGCACCGATTTTCAGTTGTAAATTGTGAGGTGGTAGACCCGTTGGTGTTAATCCATTTAAATACTTGATTGGATATCGCAGTGTAGCTTCTTCGTATGTTGTCGTATCCGCAACATCAAGTCCTTGGAGGGTTGCGTAATCCATGCTTTTTTACTCTTGTAAGTTGCCCTCCATTCTTTGTAAAATTTTTGTGTTCAACTGGTTCACTTCCACATTCAACGGAGCCAATATTGCTCTGTTTATGAATTCCTCACTTGGTATGTTTATTGGATATAATTCTGTTATCAAATCTGTACTCATTGTTTCTCTGTCAGGTTCTAAAAAGTCGATTTTCCCGTCACCCACGCTCAGTAGCTACTTTGAGAATGAAACGATATCTTCTTTCGCCCTCATATTTGTGGTAAGGCTAAATTTATTGAATATATTCCAGAGTGATGAATATTCTATTGTTTCTTCTAGAATTTGTCTTTTTCCGCCACGTTTGACTACTGGTAATACTTGCCGAAAGTCCCCACCAAGTAGACCCGTTTTTCCTCCGAACGGTAGTGAATTACTCATGATATCTCTGAGTGTTCTGTCAATCAATTCAAGAGCAGTCTTAGGAATCATCGAACACTCATCCCATATGATGACATCAATTGACATCATTTTCTTCTTCATACTTGGAGTTGTGAAAATTGTTCCTTCGTTGATCATTGTCAACGGGAGACCGAACATTTTATGAGCGGTTGTTCCGCGTGGAAGAAGAATCGCTGCTATACCTGTCCAAGCAACACATGCGACAGTTTTCTCTGTTGATCTTAGCATGTAGTATATCGCATTGTACAGAAATGTTTTTCCAGTTCCTCCAGGTCCGTCGATGAAAAAGTATTCATGCATTGTATGATTTTCTGTTTCGTTGTTCAGCGTTATTGTTTTCATAACTGCATCGTCCGCTGCTCGTTATTTAATTGATTCACCAATGCTAATCCTTTTTCTGCAAATGTTTGTATTTTTTCCGCTGTTATTTCGTCTTCATCATTTTCATAGATTATTTCTGGTGTCGGTAAGCCAAAATCTTCGCACGATCTACCTTCTGCTTGTAAAAGATGTTGAATGGCACATAGTGCTCGGTTTTCGTTATCATCTGCAAAGTCTTCTGAGAGTGCTGTTTTATATTTATTCCATAAATCAATTACGTCGGATGGCATTTCTCCGATCAAGTACCATACCAAAAAATGTCGTAAACGTTTGGGCATCAGTATTGAAACAGCTTCGTCAAATATCTTGAATGTTTCATCGTTACTTGCCGTTAAGCCCATCTCTACCGCCGCCTCCCTGAATGTATCGTATTGTTTTCCGTCCACGGTACGTAAGTTTTCGAAACAGGTAGCGCCTGTAGCCCGTCCAAGAATTAATTTAAGATGAAATCGTTCCGTATCCCTTGGAGAAATATTTGTCATTCTGCTTACAACTTTACAAGCAATTTTACGCCTGCCCCAAGTTTTCGTGTTTGCTTTGAATGTATAGTAGTCCGGAAGGTTTGCATAGGTGATATTTTGTGCCAGTTCATCCATCGTATTTAGTTTAAACCATGCAGTTAGTGGAGTTTTCCATTTATTTTCGTTTCCAACAGCCTCCTTTTCTCTACCTTCCACAAATGTTGCATATTTATGACCTGGTAGGTGAACAGGTAATCGTGTCACAGCGTGACTTCGTCCATGCATAGGCAGTTCTAGTATTCTCCATGCTGCTTCCATTGGACTGACATACCGAGTATCTACATGCTCTTTGATTTCGTTGACTACTGGTCCATCATAACCTTGTATATTACAACTATCAATTTCAACCCTTGCGCGATCATGTCCTTTGTTGATATACTTGTAAATATAATTTGCTGCCATTACCGACCCACAATATTCTACTTTTAGATGACAGTCGTATTTTGCGAGTAGATATGGGTTGTATGGCACAACCATACTGTTGTCTACCGGTATATTTCTTCCGTTTATGCGGTTATGGTAGTAGTTTAAACTATTATTTTTTCTACGGCGATACTTCGGAAAACCACTTGCGCTTATATCGGTATCTTTCGCGAAGTCTTTCGGAAACTTTTTTGAACACGATTTAGTTTCTGTGTTCCAACATGGAACTTTTGAAGTATGAGGGCCGTGTAACATGTGTGTTGTCACAGATTGATGTAATCGCGGATATATTTCTTTGTCGGGTAATTCTGCTGATATGAAATTATCAATCGCCTCTGGAGTCAATAGCTTATCTTCAATATCGATTATGAACAACATTTGTGCATGAGGTAATCCTCTTTTTTGGAACTCTATCGTATATACATATCCATTCATTTTTCCGAATACTGCACCACTTTTTATCTCCTTCAGCATACGTTGTAGACGCAAATTTGTTGAGGTTTAGGATCAGAAAGGGTGTAATAACCAAATACACTTTTATTTTTATATATGAGAAATAACTATATTTGTTTTATTAATTTATTCAACACACGACTTTTCAAATATGTCTTTACCGGGTGACGTCTTGGAAGAAGAAGACGGAAACACACACACAGTGTTGCCACCTGTTGGACTAGTTTGAATCGGAAGTGTCCTTATACAGCGGGAAAGAACATCCAAATTCAAATCTCTATTTCGACAATTTATATGTATCTTATATCTTTATTGATTATTCCAACACGCCCCCTCAATAAAGATATTTTCTATTATTCTTTTTTCTTTTCTTATTCCTAATTTGTCTTTAACACATTCCATTTTGTATAAATATATTATTTTGGGATCAACGAGTATTATTTTATAACATATATATATATATTTTTTTTCGCCCCCTCAATTTGGAGCGAACACAATTAGATAACAAAAAAATTTCTTATACACTTGTATACAAATACAATTTTTTTTTCTTCTTTTTTTTTCTTCTTAAAACTATTCTCTTAAATTTAGCAGTCTTACAAATTTTGTAAATTTTTCTTTTGACAAAGATTTAGTGAATAGGTCAGCTATTTGATCTTCAGTCTTTATATATTTTAGTGTGATTAAGCCATCTTCGATTTTCTCTTTTATAAAGCTGAGTTTTATATCAACATGCTTAATACGCTTGTTGTTTTCGGGATTGTTTCCCAAGCTGATAGCTGCTTGATTATCTACATAGATAGTGCAAGACACTTGTTTTAGGAGTTTAAAATCTTTTATCAGTTTTATTAGCCAGCATGCCTCGGCAACAGCTGAACTCAACGCTATGCACTCCGCCTCTGCTGAAGACAGACTGACGGTGTGTTGCTTTCTAGATGACCATGCTATGGTACACCCAAGCAACTTAAACGTAAACCCTGACGTTGATTTTCTATCATTAATATCGCTCCCCCAATCCGAATCTACATATCCACATAGAATGCTATCATTGCTTTCGCTTTTATAAACTAACTTTCTTTGTAAAGTTCCTTTTACGTACCTTAGTACTCGCTTTAATGCTACGTATAGTTCCTGACTAGCTTGACTTTGGTATCTACTTAGGTAAGAGATGCATGTACAGAGATCTGGCCTCGTGCCCAATACTGCGTACATTAAACATCCAATTATTTTTCGGCACAATGACTCTAAACGCTCGTCATTTCTTTCTGGCTTGATATACTGGAATTTGTGTTCCATAGGGGTTGAAATTTCCTTGCATTCTTCCATACCAAATTTACTTAATACTTGACTTAGATAACTTGTTTGATTTAACTCAGTTAGTCCTTTTTCTAAATTTTGATTTATACTTATGCCTAGATAGTTTTTGACTAATCCTAGATCTTTCATCTGAAATATACTACTGAGATATTCTTTTAGTTCACGAATCTCGTTTTGATTTGTGCCGAATAGAAGGATATCGTCTACAAACAATAATAAGTAACTTCTACCGTCTGAACTACATTTTGAATACAAACAGAAATCATTTTGTGACCTAGCGAAACCCTTTTTGGTTATGACCTCGTCAAACTTCATATTCCAGTACCTTGGCGATTTTTTAAGACCGTAAATCGATTTATTGAGTTTGCCGACGATATTCTGCCCACGATTCAGATTTTCTGGTAGCCTCATATACACTTCTTCTTCCAAGTTCCCGTATAAGAAGGCACTTCTTACGTCCATCTGATGGACTGGTAATTTATATTTTGTTGCTATAGCTAGAACTATTCGAAAAGTAGTTAGTTTAGCTACCGGGGCATAAATATCGTAAGCTTCGAAATGTTCCTTTTGTTGGAACCCTCTCGCTACTAAACGCGCTTTGTAAATTGATGGGTTTTCTAAGTTGTCATGCTTTACCTTGTAAACCCATTTACTGTCTATAATTTTTTTGTCGACCGGGGTTGGTACTTCAGTCCATGTGTTGTTCTCCCGTAAGACATCCAGTTCCTTATTCATTGCTTCCTTCCACTTTTCAGACTGAGGACTCTTCATTGCCTCTTCGTAGGTTGCAGGCTCTTCGAGCATGCTTATATAACTCGTGTCATAATCGGCGTGCCACGACGGTTTCTTCGTTTTTCGTTTTCCATCTTTTCGTACCACTGTTGTGTCTAGGTTCTGCGGCTCCTCTGAGTCTGATGCCTCACTTAGTTCCTGACGACTTTCCTCGAACACGCTACTATCCGACTGTCCATCGGTTTCCTCGTGGTCGGATTCCTCATTTTCGTTCTGCTTCTCGATTTCAGGAGGATTTGGGCTGGTATACTGGTACAGCAGGGGTCTAGGTTGCTTCGACAGCTTTTCTTCTGCAAAAACTATGTCTCTCTTTATCTCTATTTTTCCACTAGCAGGAAAGAAAATTCTATACCCCTTGGTGTTTTCTCCGTAGCCCACGAATATTCCTTCGTTACTCTTCGCATCCCATTTCAGACGGTTTGGCTTAGGAATATGGACAAATACCTTTGAACCGAAAATTTTCAACTGGCTAATATCAAATTCTTTTCTGAACCACAATTCATATGGTGTTTTCCCAGATACTGAGCTTTTTCCTGTTCGATTTAACACGTATGTTGCCGTATTCACGGCTTCTGCCCACAGATTCTTGTCTAGACTCTTCGCGGTTAACATCGACCTCGCTGCTTCGGTGATTGTACGATTGTCTCGCTCGGCCTTACCATTCTGCTCAGGAGTATGGGGTACTGTCGTCTGGTGTCGAATACCTTTTGACTCGAACACTTCTCTTAGCTCTTTATTTACGAACTCTGTTCCATTGTCTGTTCGTATCGTCTTAATTTTGTTGCCAGTATCCTGCTCCGCTATATTTAGGAACTGCTTCACTCGACTCGCCACCTCATATTTGTTCTTGAGGAAATAGACATGCCTATACCCTGAATAGTCATCTTTTATTAGTAGATAATACCTTGAACCACCCACCGACAACGTTTCCATCGGTCCCGCCACATCCATGTGGACTGTCTCACACGTCCGCGACGTCTTCGTTTGGCTTTCCTTGAAAGGAGACCTATGCATTTTTCCCTTCATGCACCCTTCGCATGTCTTCTGGTCTGCTTCATAGTTTATCTGACCCTTGTCCAGTAGTTTCTTTACATGATCCATACTTTGATGACCTAGCCGCTCATGCCAGGCTGACAGCGTATCTCCTGCGTAGACCGCTTGTTCCTGTTGACTCATACCAAAAGACATAACATATAATTTTTTACATCTATAACCAACTGCTGATACTATTCCGTCTTTTACAATCTTACAGCTATCTCTATCAAATGTCATCTGGTAACCTTTATCTATAACACCCCTAACTGAAAAAAGGTTAACTTTCATTTTCGGGACATACAGTACATTACTCAAAGTGGTATTTATCCACTCTTTACCGTCGTACGCTTTTAATTTTATTGTTCCGTAACCAACAGCGTCCAATTCAGTTCCGTCACCTATCACTACTTTCTTTATTGGTATCACGTCTGTGTAGGTATCGAAAAACTCACGCACATAGCACATGTGTTCACTTGCTCCGGTGTCCACTAGCCACTTGTTATTGTCCGCAAAGTCTACCACAAACGCGTTGCTTTTATTACTCTCTTTGTTGTCTTTTCGCGCACTTCTAGCTATACGTATACGGCACTCACTTATGTGATGACCCTGCTTCTTACAGTAATGACACTGCTTTCTGACTGTTCTGCAGTCCCTCTTCACGTGACCAGGCTTGCCACATGCGTAACACTTTATTTGAATGTGAGCGGTTTTACTAGCCAATGCCGCTGAGGCTTCTCCCTCTGTGCTGGTTTGTTTTCTTTCCTTTACTCGTTCTTCTTCTACGAGTAATCTAGCCATTAGCTCGCTAATCTTTTGTGTACCAATCGGGACTGACTCCCAAGCTGCCACGAAATGTTTATACCGTTCAGGTAGTGAGGTCAGCACTTTTGTTATTATCATGCGTTCTGGTATCATTTCGCCTAATTGGGCTATTTTGTCCCGGATTTCTTCTAACTTGGCAAAGAAAACTGAAATATCTTCCCCCTCTTCGCACTTTAGTGAGAAAAACTTCTGTTGCTCTAAGTGAAGGCTAGTTTCTGATTTCCTTTCGTACACTGTCATGAGTTTTGCCCACATTTCCTCGGCTGAAGATGCTGTGATAATATGTACCATTACCTTCTCTTCCAGATGCGTGACTATGACACCTTGTGCTCTTCCGTCTTTCGCGACCCAGTCGCTATATGTTACCGCACCTACGGCCGGCTTAGGCTCGCTGCCATCGACCCAGCCATAGAGCCCCATAGCCTGTAATATGACCCTAATTTGGAATTTCCATACGTTCCAATTTTTGGTTCCCTCTAACTTAGCACCCGTATTTAGGTATACTTTTTCCATGCTGATTGTCTTTACAGTACACAACGCAAACTTTACACGTGCGTTACTTCACGACCGACCGGCGCTTGCCACACCGTTTTTACTTTACTTTGGTTATCCACTTTTATTACTTGCATCCGCGATATCTGGGCCCATAACCTGTTGAGGTTTAGGATCAGAAAGGGTGTAATAACCAAATACACTTTTATTTTTATATACGAGAAATAACTATATTTGTTTTATTAATTTATTCAACACACGACTTTTCAAATATGTCTTTACCGGGTGACGTCTTGGAAGAAGAAGACGGAAACACACACACAGTGTTGCCACCTGTTGGACTAGTTTGAATCGGAAGTGTCCTTATACAGCGGGAAAGAACATCCAAATTCAAATCTCTATTTCGACAATTTATATGTATCTTATATCTTTATTGATTATTCCAACAAAATTGAATATGCGAGAAACTATGGTTGGTATGTCGATCGTGGTAGTACCTGGAGGAAAACTTTTCAATACTTCGCATATTTCTTTCTATTTCGGATTACATGTCATCGTGATGAATAGATCTGGTCTGCCGACTTTCCTGGTTATCGCCATTGCATTTTGATATTGTTGTTGCATATGGCGCATGGAGCCAGAAAATGTTGACCGTAAAATCATCACGTTTCCAAGTCTGGTACGATTGGATGTATTTGCTTCGCTATTAAATACGTGATCAATCATTCCCAAGTAACACTCCACACGCAGCTGCTTCTGATTATTTCGTAAATATGATAATCTCTGCGATTCAATTGTAAGGTATGCGTGAATTACGTAGTGTTGTGTAAGTCGTCCGCTTCGTAGCAATCGATTACGCACTTCCCCTTCACACAAAGCCAACCGATAACCATAGTACTGTACTGGGGTTATAGTTCTGTTTGTTTCTATTTGTTTCATATTGTAATTCCATCCTAAATCTCCGCTTGGGAATAGTAACGGGAATGTCATTGGATCAACATGATGCGACGATTTTGGTACATATCCTACTTGTTGTTCATGTTTTGGGTGTACTTGTACATCCACTTTGTCCGATATTGTCCCATCCGTCGATACAATCAGAGCTGCTAGTTCTCCGCAGGTTGTTGCGTTGTATCGTCGTCTGTCATCTGTGTTTAACGCAATCAAGTTCAACACAATCTGGCTCTCTCCATCACTATATCGCTCGTACAGTGTTTTGAAATTGGCCGCATGAGGATTAATGTCCAGTATTATTTTTCCAATAGTTTCTAGAATATTCGATCTGCGTATACTATTTTCTCTGAATTGTAGCTGTGTTTGTGGATCGTAGATATAAATTTGTCCGTATCTTGCACAGCTATTGTTGACGGCCTCCAAACTGGTCGAAATCATGTAGCTAACGTCCCCAATGATTTTCATTAGATGCGGCCCACTATTTCCTTGTTCTGCCACTGTACAATTAAATGATGCAAAAGCAAACGCATCATTATAAGATCGTATCATTTGCCTGTAATGTTTTGAACTTTCATCATTTTCTTCTCGCAGTTGTTCCAGTATTTCTGGATAATCTGTCAGTGGCGGTAGTTTCACCTTTCCTCCGTGACAACAATTGTTTGCTACTCTTCGTCGTTCAATTTTAAATGACAAAGCATTGCAGTGCTGACATTCATCTATCATTTCACCGATGTCTAGTAGCTCCATATTCTCGAACACCTCTTTGGCAATGCATCCGTTGTACATTTTTTCTGTGGCTTCCCTTGCTCTGGATTGCCTCGTTCTATCCAAAATAATAACTGCATTTCTTCCTCCATTAATCGCTGTACTTCCACAGTCATCGATTACATTTTCATCGCTTTCGTTGTCATGTTCTTTTGCCGTTTTTTTTACACCATTTTGTTTTGGTGTATTTCCTCCTTGTATTTGATTCAAGGTTTGTTCGCTACTCCTGTGCTTCCTTTTGATATTCGTCGTTTCATTCTCTTCTTCGCTTGTCTTACGTTTGCGATCCGTGCTTCTTTCAACGTCAATTACTATTTCTTCGCAATTACGTTCTTCAATTGGAACGTTGGTGCTGACCCGTGTGACTGCATCGGCGTTACGTTTTTTAACAGCTTCTCTATATTTTCGTTGTTGTTCTCGTCGTAGTATAATTTTTTCTTCGTCATTCATAATGTTCTTCGGTCGTCCTTTTTTCACCTTTTTTGTTTCGTCCGCCAGAGATTTATCTATGACAACAATTTTTTTATTAGATATCTATATAATTGTCATGTGTATCTTCTGTGTTTCATCACTACCTTCTAGTCTATTTTTTTACGGCACAGGTATGAAAAAGTAGCTTTTTGACGCCCGTTTTCGGTCCGTAAAGTTGCACTTTATATGGCTAGCCGTACAAAAATTTTATTGAGTAGTTGTCATGCGCAGTACGGTGTGTGGACTATTGCGCATGCGCAGTGCCGCTGACGGACCAGCAGCGTAGCAGACTGACAGATCGCGATAACCTCACTCTCGTACAAACATTTCATAATACTCGGACGTGAAGCAAGAAATTGAAAAATTGAAATGGATACAGAAGCCGGCAGTGACGATGAATACATGTCTTGCGGTACACCACCTGAATTGTGTGAAGAAAGTGAAATGGCGATCGGCAATTTATTGCCGGATAAATCGAGGGCAGTGTATGAGAACAGCTACGATCGGTTCCTTAACTGGCAAAAAGAACATCACACGACATCATTTTCACAGAGAGTTCTCCTGGCATATTTTTCGGGGTTATCAAAGAAATGGAAAGCGTCTACGATGTGGAGCGAATTCTCTAAGTTGGCCAAAATGTTGAAGGTTAAGAAAAATGTTGATATCACAGAGTATCTGGAACTCAAATCATTTTTGAAAAAACAGTCTGTCGTATACAGAGCTAAGAAATCTAAAACTCTCACCGCAAAAAACGTGGAACAGTATTTGAATGAGGCCCCAGATGAGACATGTTTGGGAACAAAGGTGAGAATCCTAAATAAACTGTGACTACTATTTATATTATTCTTTTGTCACAATTTTAATCGACTTATATTTTTTCAATCCCAGGTTGCTGTGATCTTCGGCGTTTTGGGCGCATGCCGAAAAGATGAACTTATAAAAATAGAGACTACTCATCTCAAATCGTATTATGCGCCCGAAGATACTGAGAAGACAGAGCCGATGCTACTTGTCCGTCTACCGGATACCAAAACTCACCAGGAAAGAGAATTTACTATAAAAGGAAGATTCTACGAATTTTATAAGCGATACAGTGATCTTAGACCAGCAAAGATTCCTCACAATCGATTCTTTGTTAATTATCAGAAAGGCAAATGTACGGTGCAACCGGTTGGTGAGAAAAAATTTGGTTCGTTGCCGAAACAAGTAGCAGAATTCTTGAAGTTGCCAGATGCTAGATTATACACCGGTCATGCGTTTCGCCGAACGTCGGCAACATTACTGGCAGAAGGTGGGACGGATATCACAACCCTAAAGCGACATGGGGGTTGGAAATCAACTTCAGTCGCTGAAGGCTATATTGAAAATTCATTGCTGAGTAAGGGAAAGATAATCTTTCCTTCTAAGCTAAGCTACCAGATAACAAGCTCGATTAACCTGGGTCCATCTTCTACAAATCAAGCTCCGTTGAAGGAGAATCAACGAGAGCGCAAACTGGAGGTTTTGAATCTGCCGTCAACGTCCAGAGACAAAGAAAACTCAGAATCAACAGTCTCCAATCCAACCGTTGAATTAAAAACTACAGATGAGCGGATTATTCAAAACATAAGTGGGTGTTCAAACTGCACATTCAACATCCTCGATAAGAAATAATGTGATCAGAGGTATGCGTGTACTATGTGGACGCAAAGTGCAAGAAAGCAAGATTAAGTAATAGTAATCTCAAATCTCTTACTTTTATTTTTATATTTTAAGAATACTCACACTTTTCTGTGATTTTAATTATATAAGTGAACTACAAACGATACCAAAATACTTTCAATTAGTCAAATATATTAGTATAATATGGGAAAAAACCAAAAATAATATAGACGATTCAATTTTTTTTATAATCATAGTCAAATAAGTTAAAAACCAAAAGTGATATAAACGTACTTCTAACTTCTATAGTGATTTTAGTGGATTAAGGCTGAAATCGCAATAATATAAACATACTACTCATAACTTTTCTCGTGATTTTAGTAAATAAGTGGAAAACTAAATAAAAAAAATTTCTGACCATGTTGTCTTACCTTCAATTATAAAACCTAACCTTTTGTTCGTAATATTCAGGTGAATCTAATTTTAAACATACTTCAAACTGTAGATATTATTTTCTGATATTTTTCAATTCTAGTGAGATGACTATTTATAACGAAAAAAAAATTACAAAACACTTGAAACTATTTCTATTTGCTCTTTGGGGGGCTCCGCCCCCCAAACCCCCCGCCGGGGCTCCGCCCCTGGACCCCGTCAGTGATCTGCCAAAACATTGGTTTATTTGGGAATACGATTCGTGTAAATTACTAGCTTTTGGGAATTTTTCATACCAATGCCGTAAAAAATAATGTATGGGGCGCGCCCGTAAACTGTTTGCGCCTCGAATGGTGTTTTCGTACTCGCCGTCGGCTGTGCCTTCGGCTCGCCGAAGACAAACCGACGGCTCGTCCGAAAACACCATCCTCGCCCGCAAACACACGGTTTACAGGCATGCCACATAAAGTACTATTCTTTGCGGCTCGGCATATATCTGCATTTTCATTTTGCTTTCGCTGCTCGCGATATCTACGCTGCTGTTCCCTCCGCAAAACTTGTCTTTCCTCTGGTGTTACCAAAGATACTGGCCGCCCTTTTTCCTGGTTAACTATTAATATCAATCTTTTTAAATATTTATCCGTACCTTCATTCACTATATTTCTATTATCACCTTTGATTCCATTGTCATGCGATCCCCCGATTAGTACTGTTTCTTCATTTTGGGCCTCTAATACAGGACATCCTTCCTCCCGATCACACCGTTGAACAATTTCTTCCGGCCCACTCAACTTCGAGCTCGGTTGTTCATTTTGGGCCTCTAATACAGGACATCCTTCCTCCCGATCACACCGTTGAACAATTTCTTCCGGCCCACTTAACTTCGAGCTCGGTTGTCCACTTTCTTGCTACATTCCTAAATAATAACTTACCTTTTGCATACCTACCTCTTGCGTTAGAACTATTTCTTTGACGACATCGAAGTGTCCACTGTCTCCATCGCCAGTAAACAGCAGTGAAAATTTTTTCTCACTTCGCACGTCGCCAATGACTCTTGGATTCGGGTCACCGCATCGGTATACTAATACACACAACTTGTAGATTATCGCAAGAGCGCTGATCTCCACTTCTCCACCGTAGCTTCCCATATGTCCCATGTGAGATTCGTATTCGTTTGGTGACCGTATACGCGTACCGGTAGATTCATCCCCAATGATGAAATTTTCGAATGATGACCAGTTACGCGTAATAAAGTCAACGACATTCAACCGCACCTCCGCATGTCTTTCTTGAGTGTTGTACACACAATACGATATCGCGCGGAAGAGACAATTCCCGTCGGGTATCATTTTCAAGACTTGTTGCTCAAAACTTGTTTCAAAACTTTCTCGCACTAGTGTTTAAAAGCGCACCAGTGTTTAAAAGACTTTTCAGTGCCCATAGACGGCATAAAACAGAACTCCATCTTAATGATTTTTCAATCGAATCAATGGTATTAATGTCAAATTAACGCAAATTAGAGTTTTTCTTATTATGCGAATAGTTGTCAGATACAGGAATAGCTGTCAACTATCTGTAAAAACTGAAACAATTGACGTGTTGAACATGAACTGGGCTGACATTCAACCGCAACTTCATGCGTATACTGTTATTATTATAATCTTTTTGTCTTCTTTTTTCATTTGTTTGGCGTGCAAGATTTTTTTATTAGATAGGGGGATAAAGACTTACAAATATTTCTTTGAATCTGCTCTTTATAAATTGCTTGATTCATCAACATATAACATTTCTTCTCCTTCATCATCTTCATGGCCTTCTGAATCACGGTATATCTCTCTGTCATCGTCTTTTTCCTCTGTCCCGTGGTCGACGCGGCACGCTAATAACGCTATACCCTGCTCGGCGCGGCGCGGCGTACGTGTGTGAGCGCTCACAGACGTGCCAAATACTGGACTTTGGCGTCGTCTGACAGGGGTACGGACTTGCCAAAATCGTCTTACATTATATTATTTCGACTTGCAATTTTTTTTCTTCAAATAAAAAAAAAATCAAGTCTTGTGAAGAATTTCCAAAATTGACGATTTTTTTGCACGTTCAAAGCGTCTGATAGCATGCCAGACTCGCGAAAAACGTCTTATATTATTACAGCATGTTTCATGGCACGTTTCTTGATGATATGCCGCAAAAATTGGCCGTCGTAAAGTTTTTCGATTTTCGTCGATTTTTTAATGACTAATTAATTATGCCTGAGACAAAAGACTCGGCTACATGCTGTAAGACGATGGTTTCCTATTGCATTACATAAAACTACATTGTATGAAAAAATAACCAGCCATCGTGCGTTTATACGCAAAAAAAAATCACTGGCTCCTAGACTATAAGGACGCGACGAACTAACGACATTCAAATCACGACAACGCGAATGATCGAGCATGGCTCGCCATTCTCAATTAAGGGGGGATGTGTAACGTCCGAGCGGACGACACACCCTTTTCACGCTTTCCACCACCCAAAAATCACCAGAACTTACCATACTATTACCAAACATAGAAACCTACCGAACCGACACACGGTACGTAGGGGAGCTGGGGGCTAGTTGTAACAATTTTTGATAAAATGCTATTATCTTGAGATATTCTTAACATTTCTTGATGATACTTGATTTTATGGAAAGCTCAACTATTCATTCATCATATGCAAGAGAAGATTAATCAAAAGTTGGCTGACTTCAGCACAATAGACATATTTCCAACACAAATCGCCTGTCACGATTTGCCTCGTACTTGGGGCAAGTTGTAACTGGCGTGGGGCAAGTAGTAACGCTCGAAAAAACACTTCAATTGAAAGTATTTTGAGTTTTCTTCTTTTATTATTATTTTTATTATATTTTTTTATTATTTTTCCTTTCATTATTTTTTTTTTATTCATCTTTTTTTTAGATAGATAATCGTTTATTTCGTTTGCCTTTCGGCCTTGAAAGGGGTTACACATTCTTACATTGTTTCCTTCTTTTATTTTATTTCATGTTATTTCATTTTGTTCTGTTTTCCTTTATCTGTTTGCTTTGTTATTTCCTGTTTCGTACTGTCTGGTCCGGTTCCCGTTCTATTTCCTTATCTTCGCTCTGTGCTTTGGCTGTCTTCCTTCCTTCTCTAAGGTCTTCTTCTGCTGTCTAGCACTCTCCTCATCCAGTCTGTTCCGCTTCCCGAGTCTTCCAGAATTCGTGCGAGTTCCCTGTCGTCCTTGAACTCTGCTTCACAGTTCGAGAGTAGGTGTTCCAGCGACTCTATGCCCTCACCGAATATCTGGCATTTCTTTTCTTTCTCCTCTCTCCAGTAGCTGGACCCTCTTTCCTCGTTCCCGCATCTGAATCTTGCAATCATCTTTTGCTCCCTTCCTTCATGTTCTGTTTGGAGGTAGCGCGGCCTTTCTTGCGTTCTGATCTCTTTATACCTGGGGCAGTACTTGCTTTGTTCGATCTTCGTCCTCCTCTCTTCTTCCTGTTCCCTCACGTCTGTCTCTAGGATCTCTTCTATAGTTCTGACTCCTATTTCTCTTTCTCTCTCTATTCCTCTGCACTTTCCTCCCTGTTTCTGGTAGTCTGTCTCTCTGGCTTTTTCCCAGCCTGCCTTCTTCCCCTTTTGTTTCTTGTGTATTTCTTTCCAGCATTCCGTTATTATTTTGTTCGTCCCGAGTCTTTTCGTCTTTTCCTCATATCTGAGTGCTCTCTTTAGCGCCTCTGTCCTGATCTTCTTCTTCTTCGTTTCTTCTCTCACGAGGTAAGCCGGCGTGTTGTATTCTAGGCTAAATGTCCATCTTATGTACTTCTCTAGTGTGCTGTCTATCTTTTCGTACTCCCTCCAGCCCCATACTTCCGCAGCGTAGAGTAGTATGCTTTCCACCAGGCTTTTGAATAAGTACATCCTTCGGTTGAAGTTATTGCGGAATTTCCTCTGCGCTATTCCCCAGATCTGGGCCATCACCGTTCGCGCCTTCTTTGTTGTTTCTCTTATGTGGAGTTCGTGGCTGCCATTTCTCTGGAAATAGAAGCCCAGATACCTGAAGTCCTTGACCTGTTCTAGCTGAGCAAGATCACGTCAAGTGGACCCCCCATTTCCCACTTGATCATGGAATTCAAATTCATGTATTTCAATATAAAGTAGTCACTACCAACAGTCAAACCCTAAAACAGTTTTTCAAAATTTTCATTTTAACAACAATTTTTTTGGAAATGAAAATTTCTAGGACTTTTAATTAAAAAATTGATTACAAAAAAACCGTTAGAGATATCTTGCTGAAATTTTCAGGATTTGTTATTTAATATTCATATTTTGATAAAAAATTTGAAACCTAAAATTATTCATTTCTTATCATATTTTCAATTAACTTTTAAGTAAACAAATGAAAATTAAGTGACTTCTCCCTCAAATAATGAATTTTTTTTGCTTAGTTAAATGCATTATACATTCAAGTTAATTATCCTGCAAGAAAATTTCACTGCTCGCTATTAGTGTAAATAATATGAAATTATTCATCACGGAGCGGTGAGCGGTGCCGGTACAGCGCGCTGCCGCGCGCTATTGACTTGGCTTCGACTCCAGTTGGTCGTCATTAACAAAAAGTTTTTTATAATTATAAATTTTACAGCAACGTGTTACTTTTTTGTTGTTGTTTATATAACTTTGTACTGGTGATAATTTTTTTATTTTCTGAAAATAGATGTAAATTTTTACCTACTGAAAATACTCCATCTTTAGATATTGAGGAAAAGAATAGCGTTTGGTTACTATGTTCATTTGTTATTTGTATGTTTATGTATATATATGTATTATATATGTATTTATATAAATAACAAATGAATTCCACAAGCCATTTTAGTTCATTTGTTAAATTAGTTCATAGTTACGTACATCAGTTGATGAATAGGTACTCATGAAGACAGGAATATTTCATTTGTAAATTTGCGTTTCATTATTTCATCGATTAACGTTTGATTTTTATTGATAAATAATGATAATAATATCGCTGGTGAAACATTATGGGTCGGATAAATAAATGCTGCAATCGATTTAATAAAAAAAATCATCAAAAAATTATTAAAAATATAGTTTTAATTACTTTGAAACGAGCTAGTGCTTCTGATGATTTCATCGGGAATCACATGTGCAATTCTTGTGAAAGGGCTATTTATATGGGCCGAAAACCTGAAAAACCGTGTGAGCTAAATGTAAATAAACATTCCAGTGTTAACGAGTCTGAACTGTCAATTGATGACATTGTAGATGATAGAAAAAGAGATCCATCTTTCCAATGCAACGCTGTAGATAACAGATTAAAAATTGATAAAGTTAATAAACTCTTGTTAGAGGTCGGTGAACCACCTATTAAATTGAAGCGAGTATCAAGTGTAAATGAATGCAAAAAATCTGTAATAACCGCTGTGAGTAAATTGAGAAATGATAATGATTTTCTCAATAATCCAAACGACCTCCTTATTAATAACTATAAATCTGCTTTCAATGAAAAGACTATTAGATCCGACGAAATTCAAGTATTAACCACGCTTCCATTGGATTGGTCCACAAAAATGATAAGACGCGAATTTAAAGTTTCAAAAAGAATGGTGCGTGCCGCTAAAAATATTCGAGAACAATCAGGGTTTTGTATCATATCCTCATATTAAAAAAAGGAAGAAGGCTAGATGATTCAATACTTGAGCGCGTTCGCAATTTTTACTTATCGGATGATACCAGCCCCATAATGCCCGGAGTAAAAGATTGTGTTTCTGTTGTGGAAAATGGCAAAAAAATTCTGAAGCAAAAACGGTTATTATTATTTAATATACATGATGTATACATAAAATTTAAAGAATCTTTTCCCGACGAGAAGATTGCGCAGACGTGAGTGTATATCTGCTGGCAAAAGTGGAACACATAATGTGTGTGTATGTAAAATTCACCAAAATATGAAGTTGCAGTTAAATGGATTTAAAAATGAACTGAAAAAAAAAAAAAGATCTTTTCTGAAAGCTGTAACGATTTAATAAAAAGCTCCGTTTGCGATGAGCCTACACCATCATGTTTTTTTTCCACGTGTACTAACTGTCCAGGAGTTCATTTTGTTATTGAGGAATTAACATTATTACTTGAAAGACATGAAATTAAGGAAATAACATTCAGCCAATGGAAAAGTACTGACAGGTAAGAAAAAACTAACTTCACACAAATCACTGATATACTTTCTTCATCTTATCCATTACTTTAACAGAATTACTTCATTTATTTGAATGTTCAAAAAATTCTATTCATTTCTCAATTAATAAAGTTAAAGATTTATTCTTACAGTAATATCAATAATTAAATTATTGAATTTAATTTATTCCATCTGTGTATTTTTTCATTCACTTTTCATTCACTTTTTTACGCATACTAAGTCCAGTAATTTTTTTTGCAATTCTCAGGTGTGAAATTGTTGAAGAAAAGTTTTGAATGATTCGACAAAAAAGTGGCCAGAATTACTAAGACACGATTTTCTTGCAAAATCTCAAGCGTCTTATTTTACCAAACGAAAAGAATCTGTTGAAGCTGGAGAATTTATAGTATGCCTGGATTTTGCCGAAAATTATTCTTTTTTTGTGCAGGACGCAATCCAATCTCATCATTGGTCCAATAATCAGGCTACACTTCACCCATATGTAGTGTATTATAGAGAAAATGAAGAAGTGAAGCATAAAAATTACGTCATGATTTCACAAAAAATTACTCATGATGCAAGTTCAGTTTATCTTTTTAATTCAAAGTTAATTGAATTTCTGAAAAATGAATTCGGAGCTAGTAATATTAAAAAGATCTTATATTTTTCGGACGGAGCAGCTTCGCAGTATAAAAATAAATATAATTTTGCAAATTTAATTAACCACAAGAAGGATTTTGATATTGAAGCAGAGTGGAACTTCTTCGCCACATCTCACGGCAAAGGAGCATGTGATGGCTTGGGCGGAAGCGTAAAAAGGCAGGCTTATCGTGCTAGTCTTCAACGCAACAATGATAAGCACATCATAACTGCACTATCATTATTTGAATGGACCAAAAATTATTTCAAAAATATCAATTTTGGTTTCTGTTCTCAAGACGAACATGATTCTCACGAAGAAAAATACAGACTACGTTTTGAACAGTCCGTAACCATCAAAAATACTCGCCAGTTTCACTGCTATAAAACTTTAGATGGAGTATCACTTCAATGCAAAAATTTTTCAGAAGATCAAAAAATCATTACCAATACAATGTTAAAGAAACAACAAAAAAAAGGAGCACGTTACTGTAAAATTTATAGTTAATAATTCATTTGTTTTTTCTGTCTTTGTTCATTAACAAAAGAATTATTTTATCCATTTGTGTAATATATTACGTATAAACAAAAATTTGTCAAACATTTATTTTAATTGTAAAAAACTTTTTGTTAATGACGACCAACTGGAATCGAAGCCAAGTCAATAGCGTGCGGCAGCGCGCTGTACCGGCACCGCTCACCGCTCCGTGATAAATAATTTTATATTATTTACACTACTAGCGAGCAGTGAAATTTTCTTGCAGGATAATTAACTTGAATGTATAATGCATTCAACTAAGCAAAAAAAAATTCATTATTTGAGGGAGAAGTCACTTAAATTTTCATTTGTTTACTTAGAAGTTAATTAAAAATATGATAATAAATGAATAATTTTAGGTTCTAAATTTTTTATTAAAATATGAATATTAAATAACAAATCCTGAAAATTTCAGCCAGATATCTCTAATGGTTTTTTTGTAATCAATTTTTTAATTAAAAGTCCTAAAACTTTTCATTTCCAAAAAAATTGTTGATAAAATGAAAATTTTGAAAAACTGTTTTAGGGTTTGACTGTTGGTAGTGACTACTTTATATTAAAATACATGAATTTGAATTCCATGATCAAGTGGGAAATGGGGGGTCCACTTGACGTGATCTGCCAGGTCTGGCAGCAGTAGGAACGATCACGAGGAATCATCACGAGTACGGCAACAGCATCAGCGATCTGAACCCTGTCCTGCTATAAAAGCACCGACGCAGTCCTTTTCAACGGAATTGCCCACACCACCACCTACTCCACCCAAGCCACAGCGCAGGGAAAAAGAGTCCGCTAAATTCACACCTGCAATCGTCATCGATTTCGGCCGAATAGGACCGCTTGACCTCTCAACTACGTCAGACTCTGATTCTTCTTCTGAAATTTCGAGAAATGGACAGCCTTCAGATTCAGCATGCGTTGTCAACATTATTCCCGAGCAACTTGAGACGGGTTTTCCCAGCCGACCGGGTTCCCCTGGTGTGGACACCCCCGGCAGCTGTTGTCTCAAACACCGATGACCACACCAGGCCCGGCACGCACTGGGTGGCGTTTTACGTCGCTTCGTCCGGACACGGTACCTATTTTGACAGCTTCGGGTTATCCCCGCTCATCCCTCACCACAAACGATGGCTACGAAGAAATTGCCGCCGATACAACTGGAACGACCGACAGGTACAAAGTTTTTCCTCCAACGTATGTGGACACTTTTGCATTATGTTTGTGTATTATATGGCTGCTGGTCTGTCTTTGCGCCGGTTTCTCGATATATTTACTGATAATCATGAGGAAAACGACCACATAGCGAAATCGTTCTACATGAGGTTAATTTTCCTCCAGTCTAGCAGTGGAATCACCGTTCCCACTTACCCTTGTCGCGTTAATAGCGTTCAGTATTGTACACCAAAGAAAAAATGTAATCTCACGGGTTCGAATAGAAATATAAATAAAAAGAAAAAGAAATAAATGTGTAATTGTAATCGTGGAAATTTGTAACCGTTATAGTCGTAAGATTATGTTTTCTTACCTTTTAATTTTAAGAATATCAGAAAATTGTACTCGTAGTTGTAAGATTCTGTATTTTATCTTAGCATAAGAACGTTTCTTGCGTGTATTAGAAAATAATTTACTCACCTTTTTATTTTAAGAATATCAGAAAATTGTACTCGTAGTCGTAAGATTCTATATTTCATCTTAGCATAAGAACACGTATTAGAAAATAAGGTATACGAATAAATGAAATTATTGGATTTTTCGTAATTATCGCGTCATTCAATTATACACCTTTACCATACCCATTCTTCGATGAGTATATAAGCATCACATATATATATCTCTCTATATTATAAAGATATATCGCCGCCGCCGCCGCCGCCGCCGCCGCCGCCGTGTCAGACTTTTTGATCCACGGCCTCCTCGACCCCGCTCGGCTCCCCCCCCCCCCCCCCCCTTGCCCTGGGCCTCCTCGACCCCGCTCGGCTCTTTTCGCCCCCCCCCCCCCCCCCCCCTCTTTCCCTGGGCTTCCTCGACCGCCCTCGAATCCCCCCTCCCTCGCCCGCGGCCTTCTCGACCCCGCTCGGCTCATTTCCCTCCCCTCCCCCGTACCCATTCCCTTCTTTGCCGTTTCCCGCCGTTTCTCCCGCCGGTTTTCCTGCCGTTTCTCTTTTGCCATGGTTTCCCACAGATTTTCCGGGGATTTACCCGAGCTAACGGATCCGCGGATTTCCAATGGGTTTTCAGGTGATTTCCCAGGATTTACGCATCCCATAGAATTCTCATGAATTCCTTATAATTTTCGCGGTTTACCCAAAATCGTCCGTGCCAGTGCCACAGAAAAGTACGGTTAATACGATGTTCACGCGATACACCTTTTTTTCACGCCGATAATCACCATCATAAATGTATATTTATAAATTTGTAATCTCATACAAACATAAAATATGAAGAATACATATATATATATATATAAACCTTGGATACATATATATACCGTGAATATTCGTGGATGAGCGACATGCCCAGGATTCTGATTTTCTTTTTAGCGGTGACAATGGTGATAAACGTCGTTTAGGCCAATCATGAAGCCGCTTTACATGGGAAATCTCTGTTATCGCGCATGATACAAAATCAGAATAAAGCCACGGAACCAAAGATACCCGGACAGGTACCTCTTATCATATGCGTACCTGTTCGGGCATCCTCGGTTCCAGGCATGTCGCTCATCCACGCAAACTCACTGTATGTTTTTTTCGACATTTGGAGATTTGATATATCTGAAAAAATATATTGGGTAATCTTGGGGATCCCGAGAACATTTTTTGATACACGTAGGACATGAAAAGAATATGAATTGAGAATTCGGAATCGGGCCTTGATGTTAAGGGAACGAACCTATTCCAATGGGAGCGACGGGAGACGAACCTATTTTCAAATTGACAGTTTGCGGAAAACAATAGATAGAGGAACAACGCAAGCCAACTGTTCGATAAAACTTGAGATTTTGAGTTTTGACAGATTTGAAGGGATATCGAAAAATAGATCTGATTATCTGATCCTGAATCCTGAATCCTGAAGAGATTCCGTGGATCGGATATCACGTGAAATAGTCAAGGTGAGAGTAGAATAAACATATTATTTACTGCGGTTGATTTATTTTTTCGTTGCGTATTTACTTTATGAAGTGTAGGTATTCAACTGCGGATAATAATTAAGGAGATCGTTAATTGACAACTTAGCTAAGGAGATAGTTAATCGAAATGAATCATAACCGGGCTATTACAGTACGCATAGTTGGAGACGGTAATTGTTTATTTAGATGTTTTTCGTATTTTTTATATAATGATCAAGAAAAGTATCATAAGATAAGGTTGCAAATTGTTTCTAATGTAGTACACAACTGGTCAGTGTATAAATCATTTATTGTGGGCGATGAATCATACAATTCAGAAATTTTAGATAAATATACATACCAATCGCATATGTCTAGAACAGGAGTTTTCGGGGGGGAAGTAGAAATGCAGTCGTTCGTCACGATTTATAATATACACGTATCGGTATATATAAATCATTTTGAGGATCCAAGAAAATATGGGGATGAAATGAATATAAATAAATTAATTCTTTTATTATCTGGCTGTTTAGACAAAGGTCACTATGACATTATAAATTCACAGAATTCAAGTTTAACAGGTAGAGATAGAATTAATCGCCTACACTACTATCGTAACAAGGAACGAATTAATAAAAAACGACGGGTAGAAAATCTTTCCGAGAATAGATTGAATGAAAAAAGGTTAAGGGATACTATTCGAGGTATGGGCGAAGGGCGAATAGAGAAAAAGCGAAAGAAAGATTTAGTTGAGACAATGGATGAAAAGCGTCTGGATAGAAAACGAAAGAAAGATTTAGTTACGGCAATGAATGAAAAACGTTTGGATCAAAAGCGGAAAAAAGATTTAGTTGAGACAATGAATGCAAAACGTTTGGATCAAAAGCGGAATAAAGATTTAGTTAAGACAATGAATGAAAAGCGTTTAGATCAAAAGCGGAATAAAGATTTAGTTGAAACAATGAATGAGGAACGTTTGGATCAAAAGCGGAAGAAAGATTTAGTTAAGACAGTGAATGAAAAGCGTTTGGATCAAAAGCGGAAGAAAGATTTGGTTGAGACAATGAATGAAAAACGTTTGGATCAAAAGCGGAATAAAGATTTAGTTCAGACAATGAATGAAAAGCGTTTAGATCAAAAGCGGAAGAAAGATTTAGTTGAAACAATGAATGAGAAACGTTTGGATCAAAAGCGGAATAAAGATTTAGTCAAGACAATGAATGAAAAGCGTTTAGATCAAAAACGGAAGAAAGATTTAGTTGCAGCAATGAACGAAAAGCGTATAGATAAGAAAAGAAACAAAGATAAAGTGACAAATATGGCGGAATATAGATTAAATAAGAAAAGAATAACCCAGCAAGCTGCAAAATTAAATAATCAAATAGAAGCATTACCTCGAGAAAATTGGTATCTCGATTTCGGGGATTTAAATTATACGTGCCCACATTGTTCAGCACTATTTTGGTCAGTAGAATTTTCAAAAAAAAGTTGCTGTCATTATGGGAAAATAAAACTTCCTCCGATGAGTGATTACGACGAAATATTAAAAAATTTAGTGTTAAATGACAAAAAATTTAGGGACCTAATTAGATATTATAATAATCGTTTTTCATTCGCAAGTTTCAGTGTAAATGTGCTGAGCGAGTCAAAGAAAGGTGTTTATAATTTGAAAATACAAGGTCAGGTGTGTCACACAATACCGAGCAGTATCATTTCGGCAAATGATGAAATTCCAAATTTTGGACAAATTTATATATATGACGATTATGAAGCAACACAAAAACGCCTAAAGGAGGATAATAATTTAGTACAAAGTCACATTGAGCATATACAAAATTTGTTGAATAATAATAACCCGTATGCCAAAAAATATAAATATTTGTATCAACTCAGTCAAGACGAATCATTACCAGAATATTATTTATATTTTGTCCGTGATATAAATTTAGATAAAAATAGGTACAATACTCCTACAACTGCGGAATGTGCTGCCTTAATAATATCCAAAGATGGTCAGATACCATCATCGTTTGATATGTGTGTTTATCCAAAAGATCTTCCACCTGGTGTAAATAGTTATACATCTTTGAACAAATTATCATTTCATATCGACCCTATGGTTTTCCCGTTGATGTTCCCATGTGGTGATTTAGGTTGGAGCTCAATATTCACACAAAATCCAGATGTTCAAAAACGATTAACAGCACTTCAATATTACTCATATCGTTTAGCGTACAGACCGAAAGCCTAGGTTTAGGTTTCCTCAGAAAGCCTAATCCACTATATATTTCTAATACATATAAGTACAAACGATTATGATAAAATCTACGATCTGAAAACACATGAAGAATACTTAGAAAAATCAAGAAAAATAACAAAATTAAAAATAAAATTATCGGTAACCAAGTATCCCAGGTTATTATATTGGTAACATTTTGGTAACCACTAATAATTTCGCGAGGGGCATAGGGGTGTCATCCAGGATTTTGATGTTATCGAAAGTTTGCACGTGCAGGAAGAAATGGAAGTCTGAAAAGACGGATTAAAAGCACAAACATTTAATCAAAAATAGTGATACAGTCTTTCTTTACTATTTCAGTTTGGTTCGATATTGAAAAATTGAGAATATTTTCCTAATTAAATTGAAGGCTTAAATCAAAGATTATTCACCGTTTTGTTGAACATCGCCTACAATTTCGATTCGCTGGCCAGCAGAGATTTGACTTAGTTTCAAGACATTTGATAAAAGGATTTCAATTTTGAATTCACCGTCAGTTATTGTACCAATATATTCGTCGGTTCGGAGTTTGGAAGGCCTAATAAATTCGTCTTTCACATAGCCTCTGATTTCTACAGTTAAGGTTATTAAGGTTAGCAAGTTTTTGGATAACGGTTATTCGAAAATAATTTTACTTATAATTCCAGTTTTGTGAGGGATGTCTGGAAAGTCACAAGAGTTAATTTGATCCGAATTTTGAAGTACGTGGAATACTCCGAAGCAACTTATTTTTGAAAATGATTTTAATTGTAGTTCGAAATTGACGTTTCCAAGGTTGTACGATGAGGCGACATTCGCGGTTACGTTTTGGAGGAGGTAAATCTGAAAACAAGATATGTACAGTTTTCATACAAAAAATGTGTCCACCACAATATGATGTAATATAGAGGAACGGTGCAAATATGATTACTTGGTTTTGTTTGATTTGATTTGAGAATTGAGGGGCCTCATCGCCCCATTTGTAACATGATACTCTGGTACCGTTATTGTTATTCAACACAAATTTAAATAAGTCCAACTCTGGCTTAGTTTTCCTTTTGATTTTGCTGGCTTGAATAGTATCGACATATCCAATAATAGCTCTACATAAAAACAATAACGGAGATAAGATAATGAGACTTTAAGTTGAAATAATAGTAATAATGGTAAAGTTATTGCTTACGCGAATTTATCTTCGATCTCAATATTTTTGATGTATTCGGTAGTAGAAAACGGAGGAATACTGTCGTCAATCTTAGGTCTTTTTGATTTCGGCCGTTCATTTGATTGACTACGAGATTTGGCGCGTCGAGACATTTTGAAGGATTGATTTCGAAGAGAAATTAAAATAGATGAATATGCGTCAGTCACAAAAATTTATCCAAACGTAACAAGAACAATTGATTTTTCAGATAAATATAGTTACAGTTTACATTTGATGTTCATTTAATTTCAAGACATGTAATCGATATTCGGTGAATATTCGATATTTGACGAACCTTCGTCATTTTTTTAATAGATATAATTACGGTTTGTATTTCAAGGTTCCTCATTTATTTTCGTATCCTATAATAAATAAATTTACGTGGATAAATAGTGGTGATAAATTGATGGTGATTTGAATAATGGAACCCGTCGAACAGAGTATGTAATATCAATATGTATTTGATTACCAAACCGAACGACGGAAAAGCATGAAGTAACTAAAAATTGGTTAAATTATCATAATAGACAGGCTAACAGACGAAGAAATAAGCAATCTATATGAGGAATTGGTAGAAAATATAGTAGAGATAGAAACAGAGCTGGATGAAGAATTAATCGCTTCGGCACCAGTCACACGCTCAATATATATAGGATTGGAAGAAGCGTTAGCAGTACTGGAACCAGAGCTGGAACGACGCAGGTTATTCGCATTGCCACCAGTGGAGCAAAGTATATAATATTGATATGTATTTAATTACGTAATAGCGTGATTAATAAATTAATTGAGGCGTGATATCAGATCTAAAGATTAGTCAAATTATTGTAATAGACTTAACAAATTCGGAAATCGATGAGATATTGCACGATGCAGACATGGAACGCGTGGAACAGATACAACAAATTGCGAGAGAGCAGGAGTTGTTAGCCGAGTTCGAAGCCCAACGTGACGCGGAACAGGCAGAAATATTACGCGATTTTGCAGACGACGAATGGCAAGATGGAGAGACACGAAGACGCGTCAACGAAAAAGAAATAATAGAATCGGAAGATAATCGAAATTCCTAATAATATAGCATGGAAGTTAAATATATATATAGATACGTGTCACATAATATTCACCAAAAATTACCCTGCAAATTCGGTTAATTTTTGAATCATTATCAGCATTAAAATAAAGTCGATTTTTTTTTAGATTATCACCTACGCGTGCAAAGATCCAAAAACAGCGAAACTGAAGAGAGAGAAGTACTTAAGAAAACTTTAAGAATTCAGGAGAACTTCAGATTTCAAAATTTGATGGCGGTGTTCTAAAAAGGAATAGAAGTGGAAGGTTGAATTAATGATATATATTCGAAAATACTAGATATTTGCTAGATATGGAAGAATTATCATCTTTAGGATTCGACCCTATCAAAAACAATTTCCCGCTAAAGTTCGATTGATTACTTTTTATTCATAGAAAAATATAACATGACCATGCTGCTTTGCGCATGAATATCTGGCTGCTTTGCGCATGAATATCTGGCTGCATTGCGCCATATTATATAAAACAGAGGACCTGTACTACGAAAGCTTCGAGACAAGGAGCATGGAATACGAGGCCGACGACCATGCCCAGCTGCTTTGCACATGCATATATGGCTGCTTTGCGCCTTGATAGATGGAAACTTTGCGCCATAATCTATAGAGCAGAATACCGGTGCTATGAGAACTACAAAGCGGAGAGTATGAAATACGTGAACCACATAGCCGAAAACCTGGACAAGGTAGCGGCAATAATTCATTACAAACCAAAATGACTTAAAAATTATTAAAAATCAGTTTTACTCTTTGTAATAAATAAATACTGTCATGATAATACAATTATAATGTTAATCATTTATAAATCATTTGTAAATATACGATATCAAAAAATTAAAAAAAAATTTAAGGTTGTTCTATTTAAAATATACCGACTATGAAATATTCAATATTAATATCGATGAGTTATATGAGTTATATATAGGATATTAATATTAATTAGTCAATTATATGATATAATATTTATGGAATAGTTGCCGAATATTCCGAAGAACGGCCTATACCACTTAGAAAAAACGCACCGGGTTACCTACTGAAGAGTGGTGTAGAAACATTAACTGTTCGAAGAATTGTTATTATCCTCATTCATATATTATTATTTTCAGGTTTTTCATTACCTACCGTTACGCTACCCTTCGGGATTACATGATCCATTGACAGGCCCGTAAGCTTCGACGTGCCTAAAATTATTCTTAGAATACTTTCCGGGAATTTTGGAGACCACTTCTATACTCTACATACGTACATTAACTTATTAGGATAATTAACTGATTAACATCATATCTAATTTTCGGAAAATTTCGAATGAAACTTAAATTCGTGTTTTTTTTCTTTTTTCATTATCATTTGTTAACAATATGTATGCATCTTATAAATGATGTACAATGATCAATATTAATGTCCGTTAGGAATTTCCGTTACTTTGGGACCGAATGAAAAATACGTTAATGAATGCATATGACATGGGGGGTTGGCGCGCGTAGCGCGCAGGGGGGCGTAGCCCCCCTAGTATATATATATATATATATATATATGTAAAATCAGGGGTGTAGGGCCCAGGGGTGAGGACGGTGGGGACGGAGGACAGAGTCTTGGATGACGTCACACGGCCCAGATGGTCCCAATATCAGACAAGTGCAGGCAGGGGAGCGATGGGCGAGGGGAAGGTTAGGTTAGAATTCCCAGTTTTCTCCAGAGTCGACCCGAGGGGCAGGGGGGAGCGGGGAGAGGGGGATTTCCCAAAGCTGCCCTAGGGTAGGGGAAGGGGTAGCGGGGAGCGGGGGGATTTCCCAAAGCCGCCCTAGGGGGAAGGGGGAAGGGGAAAGAGGGGGAAGGAGGGGAGAGGGGGGTTTGTTGTGTCTGCCCAAAGCTGCCCATATCTACTCACGACCGAACCCTTGACGCGTCTACTTAGGAAAACCCAGCCTTGGCTGTGGGAAGCTGAACAAACGGCAGCTTTTGCCGAAATTCAGCGGTGTTTAAGTTCTGCTCCGACATTGTCATGTCCCGACTTTACCGTACCGTTCGTGCTCCAAACGGATGCTAGTGCCGTAGGCCTAGGAGCCGTCTTAACTCAATCACGAGATGATGTGGAATACGTTATAGCTTACGCTAACAGGACGTTAACCGATGCAGAGCGAAAGTATTCGGTCACCGAACAAGAATGTTTAGCCGTTATGTGGGCGATTCAGAAATTTCGAGCCTATATTGAAGGGTATCACTTCCAGGTCATAACCGACCACAGTAGCTTGCAATGGTTGCACCGACTCAAGAACCCCACTGGTCGATTAGCCAGATGGTCTCTGGAGTTATTCGGTTACGATTACACCATTATTTACCGTAAGGGTGCCCTCAATCATGTGTCGGATGCACTTTCGCGTATCCCCGAAGATAACCCAGGTACAGTGGCTGCCATAATCGGCGAACCTGCGTCGTGGTATGACAAACGAAAACAGGAGGTTGAACAAAATCCAGAAAAATTTACCAACTGGAAACTAGACGCCGACCAGCTCTATTTTTATCGTCCCGACTCTCGTATCGAAACATTAGTCCGTGACCTTAACGCATGGAAACTAGTTCTCCCGGAAGATCAACGCGAACAAGTCCTGAGGGAAAATCACGATACTCCGCAAACTGGTCATCTTGGCACCGAGAAAACTTACCATCGCGTAGCCAATTCGTACTATTGGCCCGGAATGTTTCGTACCGTCGCGACTTATGTAAAGCGTTGCAACATCTGCCAACGGTGTAAAGTCAGCCAACAAGCACCCCCAGGTTTGATGGGGCGAAGGGTAATTGAGGAACCATGGACCGTAGTGGCCATGGATATTATGGGCCCACTTCCCGCAAGTAAATCTGGTTCCGCCTATATTTTGGTCATGCAAGACTTGTTCACTAAATGGATTGAGTGCTGCCCTCTCAAAAAAGCGACCGGTAAAAAGATTAGCGAAGCGTTCGAAGAGTATGTGACGTCTCGATGGGGAACACCTCGAGTCCTCTTGACGGATAACGGAACCGAGTTCAACAACAAAACGATTAAAGCTCTTGCTAGTACCTACAATATCGTTCACACCACCACTCCGCCGTACCATCCTCAGGCGAACCCTGTTGAACGAGTCAACCGTGTACTGAAGACGATGACCATGTCGTTCCTCGAACGAGATCATCGGGAATGGGACGTGCATTTGGCCGATTTCCGTTTCGCATATAACACTGCTCACCATAGCTCGATCGACACTAGCCCAGCGTTTTTAAATCTCGGTCGTAACCCTAAACTGGCGAACTCATTCAAAGAGAATGTAGTCGATAATCCTGAAATAAAACAGTCCCATCCTAAAGCGTGATCCGAGAGGATGCAAAACATATGACTTCTGCGCGAATGGGTAGTAGCAGATCTAGAGAAGGCCTACCAACGCCAAGCGTATTATTACGATCGACACCGGTGACCTCATCTCTATTCCATCGGAGATCTGGTACTAAAACGCCAACACATTCTGTCATCGGCCGCTCAAAACGTCGCCGCCAAACTGGCTCACAAGTTTCACGGACCTTTTAAGATCTCCAAAATCCTTTCTTCTGTAGTGTATGAAGTTAGCACTTCTGATACTGACAAGGTGGTGGGTAAGGTGCATGTTAAGGATTTAAAACCGTATGTCCCCCAAGCATGATGGGCTAGCGAAATTATCGCCTACGGGACCCTTTTTCCCTGACTGCTTCTTGTCGAACCCAGATATCGTATCGTACCGTCTCGTCTCGAGGGAAGCCACCCGACGTTGCCACGATGGAAGATGAGGTCAACATAGTGAACCTCACTGGCTGGAGACGGCTTGAAGCCTGCGAAGAGTTTTTCGATGCCGTGGCTGAAGCCAACCCGGCCCACTGGACCCAATTACGAGCTGCCGCGTTCGAGATCGCAGAAGAACGACGCCTCGCGTCGGAAAATACAAATAACGCCATAGTGCGGGATTTTCCTGAGATGAGCAACCAAACTACTCAGATGGACGATCTCAGTAGGAATGAAAATGTCGCTGTGCAGAAAGTTCCTGAGACCTGCGATCAGGGTACCCAGACGGATAACTTCGGCAGGATCGACAGCACCACTCAGACTGTGACCAACCGAGCTGACTGCTGCACTCAGACCGTTATTTGCCAAACGGATAGTTGCACTCAGACTTATCCGATGGCTACGTCAGCTCCGGTCCCCGCATCGAGGCCGCCAACAGCAGCGGTAGTCCCTAAACCACCGATCTCCAGGTCCACCCAACTTCCTCTACTTAGAAGTCTCAACCTCGACGATGCGACAAGGATTGGGTGTTGGAATTGCGATGACGCTAGTCACGATAGCCCTCACTGTCCTCACCCCCAGTTACGAGTGTATTGTAAGCGCTGCGGGTGGAGGGGAGTGAAAGTCAGTAATTGCCCGAAGTGTGCTCCATCTTGGAGGCACAACCCAGACCGAACGCCAGGTCGAATGTCGTCACCAGCTCAGTTCAGGAGATTCTCACCTGACTCGAGATCACGCACCCGGTTTGCTACCACTGTGACTACTTCACGGCGAAAGTCCAGAAGCCGTACTCGACACGCGGACCCGTCGCCGAGCCACACTAGGCCCGAATCCCGATCCCGTGTGCGCTTCCCTCCCGTCGCCACCACTTCCAGGCACGAAGACCGCGGTCAAGCCCGCGGCACAGAACCGCCACCGAGTCGTACGAGACAAGAACCGCGACCGCGCGTCCGCTTCGCCCCTACCGTGGTTTCACCACAGCGCGAAGCTAGAAGCCGTCCCCGCGATCTAGATCCGTCGCCAACTCGTTTCGAGTTCCGGCCCAGACAAGCTCGGGAATGAAATCGTTCCGCCAAACTTCTTCAAAATTCATTTTCGGCCCTTTTACATTCAAAATTCCATTTAAACCAAAAACAAAAAAAAAAAAGAAAAGAGAGAGAGAGAAAGTCACCTCGTATCTCTTAAAAGACTAATATCTAGTATGTAAGCTTCATTTCTTTTCCTTTCTTTTACATAAAATTATTCTTCAAGGGAATCCCCTCTTATCGTCTCGCCGACGAAACCAGTGAAAAATATTCACGTTTAAACCGACTAGTTTTAAGTTAACTAGTCATACGTTTCTTTCCTTTCTTCCCTTCTGGAAGAATCCAACTTTGACCGTTTTGCCGACCTCTGCCTTCCAACCAATCAGCTGGAAACAGACAAAAGCCGCAACCGGCCCAAAACCTTTGTTTATCATTAGTCTAAGTTCTTTCTTAAATTCAGATTATCGTATCATTTTCTTATTATTATCGTATCGTTTTCTTATTATAATCGTATCGTTTCCACATTTTTCTTTTTATTCTTTTTTTTCTCGTTTTGTTATTCTGAGCAATAACTTAGACTTATTTCTTTAGTCAATCTTTTATCGTATCGTTAGTTTTTAAGTCTCTAGTCCATGTGATGAATCCGAATTGCCAAAGAAGGACCAATAAAAAAAAGATAAAAACGTACTAAGTCACTCTTGTCACTATTTATTTAAACAATTCCTGAATCCCGCTACAGCTACGACCATACCCTAGAGTAGTAAGTCACCTCAATTTCATCGCCACGTCTCAGATCATGCAAAAGCCAGACACCCAGTCAACCGATAGATCAGTCGAACAGTTGTGACTTTCGTGAATTATGTATGGCCCTTTCGGCCTTCCCCAGGGAGGGAAGAGTTGTGACGTTGCACTTTGTGCAAGCGTCCCAGGGGCTACTGAACGAGATAACGGGTGTGCACGTTTGGCAGGCTACCTAGGATGAGCCAAGACAGAATTAGCCAGGGTATCATATTTCTAATCCTTTTTTTGTTTGCATCACTTCTCTTCTTATGAAAATTGTTCAACGCGCCTCGGCGCACAACGGAGTCAACATCCACCGAGGGAGCAACCTCCCTAGACTCGCCAGAGTTGCATCGACGATGGCCTTATCGTACAAAGACTGGATGCCGCGATGATAGCGTATAGGGCTGGGCGAATTAAGTAGCTCACTACAACCTCCTTCATTGACGACTATTCAGCCTGGAGCTGAACCAGAGGAACAATATCTACCCTCCTGATTATCGTACCGTCGACGTGTTGGCCAAGAAAGCTCACGAATATCGTCTCGACAAAGAGCAGCTACCTCGTGTGAGGAGGTTCTGGTGTCCTTCCGCGACGCAACTGGTGCAGCCGAGGCGAAGACCCGGTTCAGGATCGCCCTGACTGCAGCCAGATCCTCCAGTTATGAAAACTTTAGGATGAGTGGACGACTGGAGAGCTCCTCCGAGTCGACGAAAATCAGGGAGTAAGAAAACTACGATAGCACTAATGCCGGCCTTCACTACGATTGTTACAGCTCCGTTGCGACACGATTTCGATTTTGAAATTAGCGCGCCTTAGTCCGTCCGACCTACATAAATCAGCTGAGATCGCTGCCAGGACCCGGACGAGTTACGATCCAGATCTAGAAGAAAGCATAATTCCGTCAGCGGGATCCTAGCGTGACACCCGAAAACTATCCGTTAGACCCACCCCACTTACGTCGCCTAATTAGGCCAATCACAGGAGCACGTGAGAACGTTCGCAACTCATCACCTAGCGAGCCAAAGGGAGCACCAAGGATCCGTCTCTTCTACGTTCGACTGCCGACTGTGCCGCACCTATTTACCGTATCGTCTCGAGTCTCATTCTATTTAGTGTCCAAATTATTTCATAACTTAGAGTCCTTTTCAAAATTAGTAAATTTAGCTTTACATTTAATTAGTTTAGTGTAGTTCAGTGCCTTGCGGCCAGAAAACAACGTAAGGTAAGCCTACATAATTTATTGTAAAGTCACGAACTAATTCTTGATTAATTGTATGGTATCGAGTACGAATTCTGATTATAGAGTATATTTTTCTACGCAGGCGTTGGGCCATGAGGTCTCGTGGTGCTGTAGTATTTGATTGCTGCTGTTTTCTTTAATAATATCGTCTCGTGCCGAATCATAACATTCTTTGGCTTAATTATTGAGTTAATTCGTGACTGGCTGTCTTTTTGGTTGCTTGAGCATGCTTTGAGGCGAAGTCCTCGTGCAATCTAGCACAAAATTCGATATTAATTAGTTATTGCGGACCTTAGTGTCCTATTCTTTGTAGTTGAGCTACTATCTTTCTTGATTTTCTATTAGTGAAATATTAGTAATTAATTCTATAATCTGTCTTGGCTATCTTGGGTATTGCGAACGTAGTTGTAGCCGTGGAGAGCATTATTATCGTCCCGTTTTCCTTTTTTTTTATATTATATAATTTGTTCTGGGAAATTATCCACGTTAGGATTAAGTTATTTGATAGTGTTTGATCGTTCTGGGGTAATCCCCAATTTATGTCGTTACTGGTAAAATATTTATTAGCTCGTATTGAGCGCAATCTTCGTTAAATTAGAGATTTGTTAACTATTGGCTCGAATCTATTATTATCTGAATTAAAGAACTCTTGTTAATATATCGTATCGAAATTGATATTCTCTCGATTGAAGATTATTGTTAATATTATCGTATCGAGCTAATGTGAATCTAATTTATGAAGTTTTGATTAAAACGCAAATACCGTATCGAATCAAATCTGTGTTATTTCATTGCATAATTCTTTTTCCACCTGGTAACCCACCCCCCTCTACCCTCTGATTTATAAACTGAACTAGCCGAAGCACATCCGTCGTAAGTCTCTGGTAAAATTAGTGTTTAATTCATAACTGACGCTATTCGCGTCTGGCGCCCAACAAAAGTCTGATTATTATTGATATTTCTAACTTTGGTGATTTTATTATTATTCGATTAAAACTAGAGATAAGCGCCGTAGGGTAACGCGAGGAGTTTTTCTTCTTTCTTCCCTTTCGAAAGGAAATCGCGGTTACAGTATATATGTATATATATATATGTATATATGCAGATGATAATGTATAAATATATATATATCTACCAAATCATATACAGCGTGACAATTATAAGGTGGACACCACTTTTTAAAGGGGTTTCCGGGGTGATATCGGGAATTTTTTTTTTTGATTTTTCAATGGTATTGGATGCCCGATCTGAAAAAAAATACGGTGTTAATGTGAGAATTATGGTTTTTGCGGTATTAAAATGGTTGATTCGAAAAAAAAACGAAAGTTAATTTTTATTTTTTTAAAATAAAGATTATTTAATTCTGAATACAGAGGACCAGTTTAAAATTTATTTCGATCCCGATGTCGTGGAGAAAAAAAATGTTGAAAATTGGTATTTTAACAATTAATCAGCTTCAAAATCCGAACGATGGAATAGAACCATGCCGCGTGAAGTTAGATCCGCGTCGCCTAGCGGCCGTCGAAATGTCAGATAAGTGAGGTTCAGAGTCGCTTGGTACGATTTGACAGATGATTCGAATGACACAGAGAAACTCGAAGATATTATGATGAAATTTATAATATTTTCAAGACTTCTAAAATATGTGGCTGTTGAATAGAGTATCATCTGAGGATGGGCGGTACTCCTTTTGGCTATAATTTTAATTACCAACTACAAACCGAATAAGAACGTTTGTCCCCTGCTTGGACCGAAAGCTTTTTCATGATATTGAGCGACACGTAGTAATAACCAATATTGAGGTGAATTTTCCAGGTCGTCTTAGTTTGAAGCAACGAGACAGAGTTTGGCATTCGTGTCATGGTGGAGATGAACCCAAAATTCAGGTTGATTTTTCTGTGTTTTTTTATAAATATTCACTGCTTCGGACGAAGATATAATGAAACTACTAGTCCGAAGGAGATGAAACCGATCGCAAACATAGCGTCAAAAATAATAAAATATTTCACAAATGGTGAATACACCAAAATCAATATTGGTTTCATCTTTCCAACAATAGATATTGGGATGTTTATATTGAGTAAAATTATTTAAGAAAAGCCGAACCTGTGTCCGACCCCCTTCGATTCGGCTGATTTTTTGTAGGCTTGTTACTCACCTAGAGAGTAGTCAAGAGCCAAAATATTAGGCCCCGCAAAAATTTATTGGCTAAGCCAGAGCTATTTTTGTTTTTTTTTTCACATTTACGACTTGAATTTGGGTATTTTTGATTACGCAGGGGTTTTTTGTACTAAGTGGACAAAAATTGTTTTCTCATTGTAAAATTGACCAAGGAACAAGAATATAGCCACAGATTTGACCCACGACGAATACCTGCAGAAATATTTGCCAAAAACACTCAAAATTGACCAAAAAAGTCCCAAATCTTGGAGAAATGGTCAAAAAATCTGTTTTTTCACTACCCGAGGCGGCCATCTTGTAGAGAAAGAACCAACGAATACAATGAGCACACGACCAGATTTTTAGGACGAACCGTTTAGAAAATACGTGGAGTTAAAGTGGGAGGATTTCGATTTTCGTCAAAAATTGACATTTTTGACCTCGTGGGAGAATGTCCGACCTACAGGCCTATTCTGCGGCGTCCTCCCTGACTGTCTAAATGGTGTATTGATAGGTTATCTTTATTGAAAAAAAAAATTAAAAAAAAAAAAAAATTATACATTTTCGCCAGAACCTTACGAATCTCATTTAATATACCATTGAGACAGTCAGGGAGCACGCCGCAAAATAGGCCTATAGGTCGGAAATTCTCCCACGAGGTCAAAAACGCCAGTTTTTGACAAGAATCGAAATTCTCCGACTTTGACTCCGCGTATTTTCTAAACGGTTCGTCCTAAAAATCTGGTCGTGTGCTCATTGTATTCGTTGGTTCTTTCTCTACAAGATGGCCGCCTCGGGTAGTGAAAAAACAGATTTTTTGACTATTTCTCCAAGATTTGGGACTTTTTTGGTCAATTTTGAGTGTTTTTGGCAAATATTTCTGCGGGTATTCGTCGTGGGTCAAATCTGTGGCCATATTCTTGTTCCTTGGTCAATTTTATAATGAGAAACCAATTTTCGTCCACTCAGTACAAAAAACCTCTACGTAATCAAAAATACCCAAATTCAAGTCGTAAATGTGAAAAAAAACGAAAAATAGCTCTGGCTTAGCCAATAAATTTTTTCGGGGCCTAATATTTTGGCTCTTGACTACTCTCTAGGTGAGTAACAAGCCCACAAAAAATCAGCCGAATCGAAGGGGGTCGGACACAGGTCCGGCTTTTCTTAAATAATTTTACTCATTGTAACATTCACACACCTAGATCGTTAACAATTACAGATTTTGGAGAGAGAAATAAACGGTTGATCGTGTGATGAACGATTTACTGAATGTACGGTCGGATAAACGTTCAACGTGACTTCGTTCGAGCACCAAAAATGCAAAATCGGCGTCATAAGACGGATTCTGTATGGAATTTCGAACACAACCATGCAAAAACATCTTTGTTGTCGACAACGATGAATAAACGGCATCTAATCTACGGTGATGTGCTAATTGTCGCGATGTTAGTTCTCATAACGCCCGTGAGATGTCGCCAAGTGAAAATTTTACATTTCATCCTGGTACCACGTGAGTCGGCCCGCAGTCACAGATGATTTGACAACATGGTCGAATCACGTGATATCCGGCATGAAGGAGAAGCTGCGCCGGTAGTCAAACAAAGAACAGAAGAAGAAGAAGAAGACGAAGAACGGAGAGGCTGAAAATGTGCGCGTGGTGATAAAGTGAGCAAAGTTTGGAATTCGAAAATTGAATTCGTTTTTAAACGTGAAGTGAACGGATGCCGGATAATCTCTAACTCAGATTTAGAGCAAATTCTCAACTTTGAGCGCATAATTAATCATTTCCACGCAATATTTTTTATTGTGTCGAAAATCCTGTTCCGCGTCCACTGCGAATCCGATCACGACGATTGTCAAGATGGAGGATCGATAAAAGATGCAGGCGACGCTTTTTTTTCTTTACGCGTCGTCGAATAATGAAGTCTTGAGTTATGCGATCCGCATAATGTGCCGACAACAAAACTCTGCAAGATCTACCGATCTACAGCTATCATCAGGTAAAAGTCTACATAACAGATACTTTTGAATAACATAGCAATGAAATGGTTTTATTCCTTGAGATATTGTTTGTTGATGATAACAGTCAATAAATTAGAATATTAATTATACTGTTTTCCAGGACTCGTATTTGAGGAACGATTTGCTCCACATCGCAGGTTGACTTCGCTGAAGATGGGATGAATCGTCATATTGACGTATAGGCCATACCAAACGTTCAACATATGGTTACAGGATTCAGAGCAACAGCGCATGATTTGCTGTCCAGCTACCTGGACAACAACAACGAGTGAGAATAGGAGAAACTGTCATCGGAGTGAGGTAATCGACTATGAGGTCTCACAGAGTACGATGCTATGAAATATTCTTCAAAAATCCAAGCAAATCTAGACAAATTGTAAAATTCTGCCGTAAGTAGACGATACTTACATGTTCAAGAAAAATAACGTTTTTTTAATATTGCACAATAGATCAATGATGAGAATCGACGTAGTTGCACAGCAAACGGAGAAAGACAATCGGAGAAAAGACTATCACTACGTGGGAGCGAGAATGGATACGAAGATGGACATCTGCGCCGAAGCAGACTCTAGATACGAAAACAACTAGATAGGCAGATTACAGAATGGTTCAAGCGAAGCACCAAGCATATGATCCCTGCGCCACCCTTTCTACTCAAAGCCATAAGAATGAGTACTTTTGATAAAAAAATCAATTATCGATTTTTTTAAAATACTTAAGAATAATTCATGACCATTTTAATTATTTTTTTTAATTTTCAATTTTTTTTTTTTCCAACAAACGATGAAGACTCAGTTAGATTAAAGTTGGGACAGTATCGAACATCTATGGAAAATAACTTAAATATTAGTTGGTTAATCTAGATATTTGATGAATGAAACATACTCCGACTGTTCATAATTACCTCTGCAATACTAAAATTCTGGTAATTGATACTGCAAAAAGGTAATTTATACTGCAAAAAAAGTGCTGTCCATATATTCACTGCTGCGACGGTAAATTCAACAGAAAATTTCTTTACGTGTAGGCCACCTCAGTCACGATTGAGACAATAGAGCGCTGAAAACAGTTGAGGGTAGCTAAGGGGTAAAACCGTCGACCACCCACTTCCTTCAACTGCTTGTGGGTGGTGGTGGCGGAACCGACTGATAGGTTGCATGAAGAGGAGTGACGAATGCGAACTTGTACCAGAACTGTAAACTCCTCAGAGCCGAAAAATTCGTTCGTTCTTTGAAGCGCATTTTGGATTTTTACATTGGTTTTTTTACTTATTTTTACTGCTTAAAAATGTCGCGAACCGTAGCCGGAATCAGGAGAGCTGCTTTGGCGGTGCTGCGGCACCTGATCAGGCACTACTCGGCTATCGTTCACAGGCGGATGGCACCCCTTATAAAAGTTATACCGCGTACAAGTGATGTCGCAGAGTTACTGATGATCTTCCGTCAGATAATAACTGTGTGTTCGGTGGAAGTGATGGCCACGATTCACCGTGCAAACTGTTTAAGTGGCAACTTAGATTGCATGCGAGTGATGGTGGATCAGGTGCGATTTTGGAGGGCCGAGGAAGATCCGATGATACAGCCGTTCCTCCAAAGCGTCAGAGTTTTAGAGGAGGCTCGTTCCGCTGTCCCTGGTAAGTAAAAATCAGCTAATTGATTTTCATATTATACTACGACGTTGTTATAATCGTATCTCATTTAGATCTGTTATTTCCAGAGCTAGCAATGTTCCAGCAGGGGGCTGTTGACGATGGGCTGCTGCTCGAGGCGGTCGAGACGTATGACCTGTCAGACGCTAGCAGTGGAGCTGCTTCCTCCTGTAAGTAGCTCTTTCGCGTTGAAAATTCCTTGTCCATATCTCAGAGCTGGGTATAATAACAGAATCATAATATTGTAGCGAACGCGAAAACGGTCGCAGGCGGTTGCGTGGTGGATACGACGGTGACGCGTGCGGTATCCGGTGAGCGTCTCCTGCTACCCCACTCAGCATCCCAGGGTCAAATCCTGGCGAGTAGCGAGGAGGAAAGCGAGACGATCGAGCGTCTCTCCCAGGTCTCGATCATCGAAGTGACGGACAGGGCCGGCGGAAACACAGTGGAAGATATGGAGAGTTCCATACCTGGTAATTCGTCAGGTATGGAATTCCATACCTGACGAAGTACCGCAAATCGATTGAATTTTTACTGGTTTTATATTTTTACTGAAATTAAACTAAAAAATCAGTAAAGACGAAATAGACGGTGTTTTTGGCAGCACTTTTGATCATTTTGATCTTGAAATATCTAGAATGAAAAGTAAAAGAAAGAAAAAGTAAAATATACACATAAAATTGGAAGTCAATCGATTTCCGATAGAAGCGAACATTCGAATGATGTCAAGTCTTCCGAATTTCAGAATTTTCCATCGAGCCGATTTCCAGATCATTGCGCGGATTCTTGCGACAGACCGCTGGACCGCCGGACCAACAGATCGACAGACAGAACGACATTTGTCTGAAAACCAGTTTTTCGGATTCCAGAGGGTTGGAAACGTAAAGATTCGTTGAAATTATAGCAGAGTCACTTTTCGACCGAAACCAATACTTCTCTTATATCACCATAGGTGATAAAAAGTAAAAAAGGTGATTCTCGACTCGTGTGATCGTCGCCCTTGCTTCGCTCGTACGAAAAATTTCACATTCGGGCTCGTCTGACAATCAACACTTCCGCGCTAGTATCGAAAAGCACTATGTATTTTATGCGGAACGTCTTAGTATTTTTTTCTACTGAGCAATTGAGCCATGGAATTGAGCTGAAAACTCAAAGGCTCCGAATTTATGAACGATAATTGGTAATTTTTTTAAATTCACGTGTGACAATTGATAGCTGTTTGATGTAATATATCATGGAGGCTTTACCAGTTCCATATAACGATTAATCGAGGATGATAGTGAGGCATTCTGGTAGTACAACCCATATGTTATATTCTATATATTATCTTTGAATAGGGAGCTGCCTTGATGTTCCTGCTAATAAATAAGATCAAACGCTTTAGAATTATTCGGATATAAACCCATTTTCCATGTTCTGCCCTTTTTCCAAATAGTTTCCTACATTCCATACCCGACAAATTAGCGTTTCGCCGGCGCTGTTTTTGTTTGTACCAGATTGTTTCTCTTTTAATTGAAGCGTAGTTTGGTTCGATAGCCGTTTTGATTGCACGGGTGACTTTTTTTCTTTACTTAAAATTAATTGAATTGTACGGTCAGAGTCTGCTGATTCCTCACCATTGCCTGGAAATATTTGAGACAATGCATGTATTTAAGTGTAAACGATATTTATTGAGTAGTTCGACCTCTTGTATCACAGCAGGATGCTTGGCGTCCCACTTCGTTTCATTCAGTTTTTGATTTTTCAAGAACAAAGAGGACTTACAATCATCAGAAGAGGACCTACTAGCCTCCGTTTCAGAAGTATCATTCTCATTTTCAAACTCCATTATTGATTCCAAATCGTTGTCTTTGTCATTACGGTTTCTTTCTTCATACTTTTTCATTGCTGCAATTGACTTTTGTTTGGAATGTTCGTCATTATCCGTTGAATATGCATACAGCTCTGTTTCGACCGTTGTTGCTTTAGCTGTAGCTTCTTTGAATGTTTCTGAATGATGAAAACCATCAAAATTGAGAAAAATCTACCAACTTGCATGCCTCTGTTACTCATAGGGGGCTGTTCACATACTGACTATGTCACACAGCGAAAGGGGGGGGAAGGGGTCAGAGAAATGTGGCAAACTGCGACCGGCGGGGGGGGGGGGGGGTGTCCTTTTGTGACGAAGAGGGAAGCGGAGGTTGAAAATGGCCAAATATCATGTGACGTAGTATGTGAACGGCCCTCAGGAGACAAGACACATTACCCGAAGAAAATTATGTGATCAATGTACGTTCACGTCTCTCAGACTATTACCGAATATTAAAACAACAGAATTTATTGTTCAAATGGCTCATAAACCTCCTTATGTTAAGGGGGTACATACACCTTTGAAATAATTTTTTTCAAATCAGTGCTACGCTCTGAGAAAACGTTCGAGTGACTTAGTTCTTCTACAGTTGATTAGTGCGATTTTGATACATAGTTAATGATTTTTCCAGATTTTATGTTTTCCGCTGACCCAAAATTCGGTCCATCGAACAAAAAGTAGTTGTCGTAAAGTAAAGGTTGCTGCGTTCGATGAAATTTCTTCAACTTTAAAGGGAATATTCTGTGTGAATGTGATTTAGGGCCAACCTAATCATATTTCATAAATTTAAGTTTTAGACAAAGAAATTTTGGATTGTAAGACTTTTTTTCCATTGTTTTGGAAAGTATGTTTTAGAATCAAAAATTCTCATCTCCGAAAATGAAATTCATCAAATATCATTGGTTTGGCTCTAAATTACATTCATACAGAATATTTCCTTGAAAGGTAAAGAAATTTCTGAACATATATTTTTTGTTTATCCACTTGGGATTATATTTATCCCGTTATTCAATTATCCAAACAATCATTTCTGAATACCATTACGTAGTATTACACACATGTGGGGCCAATGCCAACTCGACCAGTGTTGAACCCCCCCGACCATCTTGAAATCATTTCAGTTTGTAATTCAACACTCTACTTCATGAAAAATGCGTCCGGTTTTATTTTTAGATTTTTTTATTCAGCCTGTAATGTCACGGTGGAGATCGGTGGTGGAAGTTGGTGGAAGTTGGTGTAGATTGACGTAGACTGATGTTTATTGAAGTGAAATAGATTTATTTAGATAATCCGTATAGTCGGTGGTTCTAATAGTTGGTACTGAGAGTTGGTTGGTCGCTTATTAGGTTACGAGATAGGTAGTGTGAAATGGAAATAAGTAGTTACGAAGTGAGTGGTTTTAGATTGGAGTTGGTAGTAAGTAGTGGAGATGAGGCGTGGAAAAGGTAGACTCGGTTTTGAGAGGGGGTTTTGGGCGAGTTGCACATCCGGTGTCCGTGTGCAACTCGCGTGATTCTGGCGGAAAGCGAGGATCAGGTAATTTGATGATCAGGCGAAAGGAAGTGATGGATCGGGTGGATGTTGGGGAAACGGAGTTGCGACGTAACACCCCCCCCAGTAGAGGGAACATAGGGGTGCAATACCTATGTTACCATATGCGTAACATAGAGAAATATGTGTGATTGTACATAGTTTTGAATGTCATAAACTTAGTACTAGGTATGATCGTGTGAATAGTCAGTATAACATATTGCATTCTTATTTGGTATGATGTATGATAGTGGACCAAGCAATGTGGTATAAACCTTTATTTTAGTCCGATGGTACATATATGTATTATGTGTTGACTATGGCAGAATATGTATTATTTTTAAATTTAGGGTTGCATCTTGATAATATTGGTAGTGACATAGAGTGAGCTTATGGTCTAGGAGAAATATAACATAATGCTCAAGCGTAATGTAATGAGATAACAATGCGTATAAAGGTAATATTAATAGTGAAGAGTGTAGTAATTCTACTAATTCTACTCCCTTTTTACTATATAGTTATGTTAGATATAATCCTACTAATTCTATTCCCTTCTTTTTACTATGCTTTATATGTTTCATACATTTTTTTTTTTTTTTTTATTATTTTTTTATTTTTATTGATTTTTATTTCCCAATTCTTATCTACTTCTTATTCCATAGTATATCATTATCCTAATTTTATAGCTTATCATCTATAGATCTGTTTAGATCCACTTTCTAACACTAAACAATGCTGACATACGTATCGTTTATTCATTATATTCAGGCAATACCATTGACTTATTTTGGACTTACTTAGAAACAATCTGTAATTTCCCTGATTTCCAGGGGATGTGTCTCAGTGCGTTCTATGGATAGAGTTTGCGGTTTGAATGTTTTTATGTGCCCTTTGGTTTTAGTTAGTTTAGGTTCTACCGTCGGAAGCGGTGGCGGCAATGATTCCAAAGGGACATTATGTATTGCATCGTCAGTTTCGTGAGTCCTGGTATTGAAATGTGGGTGTACAATCTTGAGTTCTACCGGTGGTTCGCGAAAAGTGCGTTTAGCATATCTGTTACGTTTCCGTTTTTGACACGAACAAGCTTTGATGAGTTTGAAAATTGTGGAAAATCCCGAAAATCTGTACATAAAATATACTACTCCTATTGAGCCTAACCCTATTCCCGCAAGCGCAAAGGCACTTTTCCAGCTTTCTGTTTCTTGCCTGTCGCGATGGTGTGTGGTTATCTCCGTTGCTTGTTTAATGATTTCTTTCAGCGCAACACTATTGGCTCTCAAATCGTCCGTATTTAAGTGTAATGGCTTATATGCGTGAAAAATCGGTATCGATGACAGGTTTGTTGAATAATTCCTGTTAAGGTCCTCATATATTTCCGAAAGGTTGAGCGTGAAATCTGGAATATAAGCTCGGTGTTCGGAAGATACGTAGGTATTTGTTGTTGTTAGTGTTAGCGATTGCGAAAATGCCTTGCACTGGGTATCTAGACGTAATATTCCAGTGCCGTACAGCGTGATGCGGTCAGAGTTTGTTTGTACGCATGTTACGTGTAAAACCTCAGGTTTCGATAAGGAATAGATCCATGTATTTGGTGTTTGTAGTGTGGACCAATATGGTCCGTCAAAGGACGTCATTCTGATATTGCAGGTGCTTAAGTCAATAGGTGGGTTATTCAGGAATAATGTGACCTCACATATTTGATGATTGTTGGTACGGTATAACGGTTGGTGTTGTTTCCATATGTATACACTTTGTGAAACCTTACAGTGTGTTGAATCCGTCTCTGTTATCTGGAAATATGAACTGCGGTCCAAGCTTATCGCGAGGTAGTCTGAGCTTGGAATTATATACGCGAATTTATTTTGTGAGCGGTCGTAGTTTTGTTTAACTGGTATTGGGAGTAAATGATAAAGATGGAATATATCTTCATTCAGTATCGGTATTGAAAGCACGTATATCATGTTTGGTTCGCTGTACATGATATTTAATTCTGATAGTCTCACCAATTCTTCTGCGTATCCGTTTTTTATAGGAGTAGGGAATTGTAGAAGTGGTTCTAGAGATTGGATGTATTGTAGGCTAGCAATGATTTGTTCGGGCATCAGTAGTTTCGGATGTAGTATTCCCTGCTTTGCAAACAAAATTGCATCTATTATGTTATTCAGGTCTAGCTCGTATTCATTCATCATTTTGTCCAACCTATCAAGGTGTTTCGAAAGTCCTATCGTTATCAAGTTTTGATTTATCTGCGAATTTAATGTTGCTGCCGCTTGAGTGAAAAATACTATTTGGTGATCTATTTCTTCGATGTGCTTATTGATTTGATCTATTTCCCTCTGTTGAGTGCCTATCATCGACTGCACGATGTGCGTTTGATTGACAAGTAATGTTGCTACGTGCGTCGTGTCGTTGAATAACCTGTCGATCTGTGTGTTGTAGTACTTTCCGTCTTCGTATGTTAATGTCCCGTAAAGGATTTTTTGTATGGCTCCGGTGAAATCGTACCAGCTCCGTTTAACGCGTATGTGTGCGAATTCTGCTAGTTTGTCATGCGTCCGGTCTGTTTCTTGATATCCTAGTAGGTTCTCGATTTGGTCCTCGTACTTTGCTATGGTTAATAGTCGGTTTTTTGCCAGGTTAATAATGTCTTGTACGTCACATGCTTTTTCTACCTCGTTACAGTGTTGACTAATTATGTCGCAGTATTTTCGTAATTTGTCTGACTCGTCTGTGAACTTCCGTATGCTCAAGAAATTGACTAGCTTCCACTTGCTGGTGAACGTCCGCAAGTCTTCCCATTGTTCATAGTAAATTCCCGGGTTCTCTTTGAATTTTGAAACCTCATATGGCTTGTCGGTCGCCTTCGGTTTTGCTAGCCCGACCCTGGAAATTATAAATTTTGTTTTCAGAACGTGATTTCGTTCGGGTTAAAGATTTCGGTGCTAGTATTCTCATACATACTTTTATGTGTCTACTCAACGTTAATCGTTATCGTCTCGTATATGTGCTAGTTTCAGTTTGTTGAGGTGGACAATTTTAGTTTTACTAGGTGTCAAGTAGATTTCAGCGTTTATTCCGTCAATTATTCTCTTAATTACATACGGGCCTTTATATTGGTCTTCGAATTTTGTGCAATTCTCATTTATTAAAAATACTTTCTGTCCGGCCTCAAAGAGGTGTTCATTGATTCTCTTATCATAATATGCCTTTGATTTTGATTTTGCGTCTTTCAAATTTTGTGCTGCCCTTTTACGAATTTCGGTTAGATTTGTTAGTAGGTCGAGGATGAATGTGTTGTATGAGTTTGTGATCGCGACGGTTGCTCGTAGGTCCGATGGTAGTCGTGCTTCTTTACCAAAAATTAGTTGGTGCGGTGTGAAATTCGTACCTTTGTGTATCGCGGTGTTATAACAGAAAATTGCGGAACGTACGTATTTGTCCCAGTCTTTGCCTGTCCTTGTGTAATGTTTAATGTGTTCGATGAGTACAAGATGGCTACGTTCGAGGGAGCCGTTGGATTGCGGTCGGTATGCGGTAGTCCTTACTTGTTTAATTTTAAATAATTTGCAAATCTGTTTAATCGTTGCACTCATGAAATTTTGGCCTTGATCTGTTAGTATTATTCGCGGTTCTCCGTAACGTGTAATGTATTCTTTTGTAAATGCCGTGCCGACTGTCTGGGCAGTCGCGTTCGGGAGGGGAATAGCATCTAGAAATTTTGTTAGGTTGCATTGAATTGTCAATAAGTATTGGTTATTTGATTCCGTCACGGGAAGTGGTCCTACTATGTCGAGCGCAACTTTATCAAACGCATCTGCCGGAGTATCCGTAATTATCATGGGCAGTCGTGTTTTGACTCGAACTAACTTTTTCCTTTGGCAACTGTCGCAGGATTTAATGAAATTTTGAATTTGAGTCTTTAGATTCGGCCAGTAGTACCTTTCCCTAATTTTGTTGTAAATTTTCGTTACACCTTGGTGGCCACCTAGCAGTGATTCGTGATATTCTTTAATGATCTGCCCGCGTACCGATACGTCGGGTATAATAGTTTCATTTGCACAAAGTGTGATTCTTACATTCGTGTCTCTGAAAATGTAATAAAATAGTTTCTTGACGATATTCCATTGGAGGACTTCTAATCCTGGGTTTGTTTTGGGAAAAGAAAATGCTTCAATTTTATACGTGTGCAACAGCTGTTTTAGTCTGATTAGAGTATCATAGAGATCTTTTACGTCTATTCTGTCTGAGTGTTGGCTTTTGACTACGAGAGTCATAATGTACTTGTTTCTGAATTTTGATAAAGCTATTCCGCGTTTGCTGAGATTGTTGATAGTGAACGTCTCTTTTCGTAACATGTCTCTGTCTATTAGTTGTTTTGTCAGCTCGTTGTTCCACGCGCAGTCAGCTGGTACGCAGTGGGCAATATTTGCGCTTTTCATGAATATTCCGTCTTTGGATTCCGTCACGTTAGCCGTTGGTATTATATTATTTATGTTGTCTATAAATTCATCGAAGCTAAGCGTATCTTTGTTTTGCTGCTGTCGGGGGGACGGGGCGCACTGCGGTCTTTGTTCGTACAGCTGAATCATAAAAGGAGCTATGAATATTTTCTTTATCATCTCTTTGACTCTATTCCAGTCTAAGTTGTATACTTCGGTGTCTAATTTCGTCATTGCTAGGTTATATATATGTTCGTCCCCGCAAATGCTTCGTAGCGTTTTAAAACATGCTTCTAATGTCTCGTAAGTTGTCTTATCTCCGTCTTTCTCCCTTGTTATTAAATAAAACACGAATCTATCTTCATGACTTAGGGCTCCTACTCCGCCTACCTGCGTATTAAAGCTTCTCAATCTATCTATTTGACCGAATCTTAGTTTAAATTGTTTTCCCAGTCCTTTTTTCCATTACATAGTCCTGTGCTGCACAGTGCACCAATGAATATGTTACGGGTGCTCTAAATATGTCATCGGCGATTTCTTGTATACCGACTGATTTGGGGGACTGCTTAGTTCTTTGATATGTACTTTCGTAATCGGTGGTACTGGTATTATCTGTACTGTCTGAGACCGTCGGGTCTTCTGCTGATGACTCTATTAATTCATTTTCAGAGTTTGAGATTGCCTTAGAGTCTGTGGGGTTTTGTATGTCCAGCTTCGATACAGGGTTACGTTTGTGAACTTGTGGTGTTAGTGTATCCGAATCGTTATCTGTCGATGTGAGGATAGCTGAGGGAGTGTCTGATATCGGAGCGATCGGGGGTCCCGTAGGAGATCGGGTAAAGCTTTTTGTCGCGGGTTTACATGATTTGTCTCTGATTCGTTCGTAAGGTAATTCGTGTGTCATTGGGTTATTAATTTTGCAGATGTTGATTTTGATGTCGGAATCCTTGAATACATAGTGAATCATACGGCTCACCATATCCCAGTCAAGCTTATCTAAACCGCAACCGAGTTTCGGTATCGAGAGTAATTTCTTTTTATCTCTAATTAACGCCGTCTTCAACTTCACTAAAGTGTTGTACATTATTTCGTTTGTTGGTTTGTCGAAGTGTCGTTCTTTTGTAACTAAATTGTAAATTGTGCGTCGGGGGTACTGAACTATAATGATGTCTGTTACTTGTGGATTCATTGATTGCAACCTTTTGCGCTGTATGAGTCCGTTCCTTACCATCTGGGACGCGATGTTTCGTGACGTTTCACAGTCAGCTGAGATACAGTGGGCTAAATTGTCTTTTTGCTTTAGTAGATCTCCGTCTATTTCTCTGATATTCCTATTCTGCGTCAGGGGAAGGAAATCTAAGTCTTTAAGGAACTGCCTGTACGATGGTGTGGAACCTGGGGATTCGTTAGTAGATGTACTGGCTTGCGGCTCGCGAGTTGAATCTTGTAACTTGACTCCGCGTTTCTTATCTATTTCTGCGTTCTGCGGGTCTTGTGTAGAGTCTGTAGTAGATTCGCCGTTTGACTTGGACAATTTCCTATATATTATTTTACGTTTATATACCGAGGTTGTTGCCGTCTTATTTGATTGGTCTTCAGTCTGATTGTCAGTACAACTGTTCTGGTTGGTAAAATCGGTTTTCACTCGGTTCTTTCTTTGTGTTCGGATAGTAGACGAGTCCGTGTGTCTTTTTCGTTTAGGTAGTCTCACTTTAACTGGAATAGTTTCCACGTCCGACTCATCTGTCGAGTCAGGGTAGTCTAGTTGTTTCGTCAATTTCTTTCGTCGCGCGGGGTTACCTGAGGATTCAGTCATTCGGGATCGTCTGAGCGGTTTTATTGTTTCATGTTTTCTACCGTGAGTTATTTCCATATCCGAGTCTTATGATGACCACAGGATTTCCTGTGAGGGAAGTCCCATTGATGTTCCCTGTGTCTTTGGCATTTTGATTGGTGCGGGATTTGTCGAATTGTCGGTATCTTGTCTAGGACGCCGTGGGAATTGATGTGCTATTTTTCTGCGTTTATTCATTTCGGTTTCCGCGGTACCTGACTCTGACCGAAGGCGTTTGCCGTCTATGGGTAAGGCTTGGATTACCTCGGGAGGAGGGTTCCTTGATAGTGCGTCTGCGTTTGCATTTGTTCTTCCTTTTTTGTAAACTACAGTGTACGTATATTCGTCAAGTATTGATCTCCATCGCAGTAGACGCGATGTCGGGTCCTTGGTGTTACTTAACCACAGTAGCGGTTTATGGTCTGTTACGAGTGTAAATTGCCTTCCGTATAAATATGGTCTGAAATGTTTTACAGCGGCAATGATAGCTAATAGTTCTTTGTCAGTTATTGAGTAATTAATCTCCGCCTTTTGAAGGGCTCTTGATGCATAGGCTATTGGTAAGTCCTCACCAACTTTACCTTGGCTAAGGACCGCACCGATGGCAAAATTTGATGCGTCCGTTGTCAGTACGAAGGGTTTTGTAAAATTTGGATATTGTAAAATGGGTTCCTTGCAAAGACTGTCCCGTAAGGTTTCAAATGCCGCTTGGTGTTCGGATGTCCAAATAAAAGAAATATTTTTCTTCAACAGGTTATTTATAGGTTTCGCGATTCTAGCTAGATTAGGGATGAACCTACGATAGTATCCGATTAGTCCCAGGAATTGTTTGATTTGTTTAGCATTCCTAGGGATCGGGTAATTCTTGATGGCTACTATTTTATCAGGATTTGGTTTCACTCCATCCTGAGCAATGATATGGCTTAGATATGCCACCTCCGTTCGTAGGAACTCACATTTTTCTGGTTGAAGGGTTAGTCCTGCGTTTGATAGCCTTTCCATTAACTTTCTGAATCTTACCGCGTGTTCTTCCAATGACCTTGCGTAAATAACTATGTCGTCTAAATATACGAAAATCTCGTTGCCTTGCAATCCTGTGAGCACCTGGTCCATAAGGCGTTGGAAAGTGGAGGGCGCGTTTTTCTGGCCAAAAGGCATTTGGGCGTACTCAAAGTGTCCATGCGGTGTTGAAAAGGCTGTTTTAAGTGTGTGATCGGGATGCATAGGTATTTGGTGAAACCCCGAGGCCAAATCAAGTGTTGTGAAATATTTCGCGGATCCTAGTTGGTCCAGAATGTCTATGATGTTTGGTAGGGGGTATGCATCTCCTAGGGTTTTTTCATTCAATTTACGGAAATCAATTACCATGCGCCATTTTTTATTACCTTGTGCGTCTGGTTTTTTCGGTACGACCCAGACAGGTGAATTGTAAGGAGACGTGGAATGTCGGATAATGCCCTGATCGAGGAGTTTAGTCACTTGTTTTTTAATTTCGTCTTTGTGAACCTGTGGGTGTCGGTATTGTTTCGTGTGTATTGGTATGTCATCTGTAGTTGGTATAATGTGACTGACTACTTGGGTGTGCCCTAGTTTATCACCCGGTAAGAAAAATAGGTGATTATATTTAGTTGTGAGATCGATTATTGACTGTTTTTCCTCTTCGTTTAGGTGATCTAGTCTTAGGTTTTCTCTAAGGGTGTCCAGGCGTTTCGCATCATGATTAGTTGAGGTTTGAAGTATCTGTCGGTTTTTATCAATGTTAGTGCCGCGATGGTCACGTGTAACCCGATTTGCTTCGCTGTAAGCTATGTGTGAATCTGTGTTTGCTGCAGGTTCGTCTACCTCTTCTAGAGTTACTACAGGTCGTCCTATGTCTACAGCTGTTTCGCTGCAATTTATGGCATAAGCATATGCCAAACCTCGTCTATTCGTCACGAGAGCATTGCCTAGTAGGATATTTGGGCCTAAGTCTAATTTGTTAATTATTCCTGTTTTTGGTGACAATTTTGTTACTTTCGACGCTATTACTACCGCAGTTCGGGCAGGAATTGATATGATATTCTCATTAAAAATTCTTAGTATTCTGTTGTTGGGAGAGGTCACCGTATTCGTTGGAAAAGAAATTATAGCGTCTTCGTTACGTAAAAATGTCATGCTTAATATCCCTGCCTCTTTAATGGGAAATGAATCATCTACTATATGGAACTCGTGGATATTGTTTCCGACTTGGACATCCATTGCTCCCAAAGTCTCTGTTGTGTCATCTGTAATGCCTATTATTTTGATTTTGTCGGGTCGCATACGTGTATCATCTTTTACCGCGCCGCGCTTTATTATGTTTATATCGGCTCCAGTGTCAAGAAGGAATGTAGTGGTTTCGTTCATGAGTTGCGCAGTTGATACCTGAGTCTTGGGCGTGTGCAGAGAGGACGTTGTTAATACTCGACAAGTGTCGACATTAGCACCGTGATTTCGATAAGATAACGGAATTCTACCTGTGTTTTGTGAGAACATTTGATTGGTTTCAAAACATATAGTCATATTTTCGGATCGTAAAAAGCCTGCGCTTAAAATTCCGTCTTCTTTAATCGGGAATGAATTATCTACCAAATGGAACTCATGCCGTGTTCCGAAAAATTCCAGATCGATACTTCCTAGAGTTTTTACAAATCCTTCACCTATTCCCCAAATGTTTCGCGTGTCCGTTGGTGTAAAACGAGTGTCTAGTGAGATGACTCCGACTTTAATTACGTTAATATTCGCACCCGTATCTACTAAAAGTGAGGCAGTTTTTCCCCGAATTTGCTTTGATTCAATGACAATTACTGGTGAACCGAGAAGTGATCTGCCATCATGCCCGGACGCTCTTCGTCGACTCGGGATGTCGCGGCGTCCGTGCGAAATTCCCGCTGCTCGTTTAAATCGTCATTAGTTTGTACTGCGTTAGCGCCTACCGCAACATTTATCTGCGCGTTTCTTTGCTGATTGGATACGTGCTGTCCATAATTTCGGCTATTATAGTTACGATTGCTGCCATTGAATCGGTTGTCCGGTCGTCCGCGTGGATTATCATTCCATTGTCGGTTATATGGTTGCGCGTTACCTGGTCCGCGGTTGTTCTGTTCGCGTTGATTGTATTGTATATTCTGAGGATTGATACTGGGAATGGTGGATGGGGGATTTCTTTGATTCTGTGGTTTCCGCACGCGGCATTCGTCAAATGTGTGACCAATTATTTTGCAAAACGTGCAGTACTTGCCGGCACGTTCTCTGGGTCCACAGATGTCAATGGTATGGCCTGACCTTTTACAATAATTACAGTAGAGTCTATCTTGAGACTCTGGCCTCGAATTGCGTTTTGGATAATGTTTGCTGACATAGTCTGGCATCAGGTTGACCTCGTGAGACGGTCTTAAGGTTTTTCTTTCGTCTACGAACTTTTCAAATCGTATTGCTAGATCTATAGCTTCGCGTAATGTCCCCGGCTTTTCGTAAGTTACTCTTATGTCGAGCTCGTCTCTCAAACCTTTCATGAATGATCGACCAGCTAGATCTTTTATGAATTTATTTGTCATAACGACGAGCTCTGGATTATCTGAATTTCCGGAGATGTGTAATGCCGTCTCGACGAGTCTTTCCATCCGCATGCCGTATTCTAATACACTCTCGCCCCGGTTCTGCACTGCTCGCGTGATTTGCGCCTGTACGTCCGGTAATAACTCCTTCGGCTTATATGCCCGCTTTAAGTCTTTTAATAGGTCATCCAGCGATGTTAAACTCGTTTTTTGTATATACTTTTCTGCGGCGCCTTCTATTTTTAGGAATACGAGATTTGTAAATAGTGGCAAATCTCGCGCCTGAATTGATTGTTTAATACTTTCGACTTTTCGAATAAATGAATTTACTGGCATGTTAGTGCCATTGAAATTTGGTATTAGACTTATCACCGCTTGCAGTGACAGATACGGGTAGTTAGTGTTCCCGGCGTTAGACTCTTCACCTTGAGACATTTTTACTATAATTCCTACGCTTATAATACCCTATCTAAGACTTACAGAATGGTGAGCACTACAAACGTTGATCCGCTTAGCTGCATCCCCAGGTTGCAGTTCAGGAATATGATGAATCCGGAATGGGTCTGCGCAGGGTGAGACGTGTCCAGGGGTCGCAGAGTCGACACTTCACTGAGCCTTCGTAGATTCGTAGATTATTTCTTCGTAGAGATTCGTAGATTGGTAGATTCGTAGATTACTTTCTTTGTAGAGATTCGTAGATTATCGAAACAAGGGTGCAGAACGAACGGTAAGAGCAAATTTTAAGATGTGCACGATATCAGTGTAACTCGATAACTATAGAACTGTTCACTTTTTAAACCGTCTATACGTCTTGTGTATGATTCACTGATTTGGGCGATAGATACATAGTCCTTGAGAAGTTGTAATTTTCACTTCAAGAAGAGAGGTTTCTGCTTCTACCATCTGTGACGTAAATCAGGAGTTTCGCTAGGATTGTAGCTTTGTTGAGTTCTATGAGTTCGTACCTCGTTTTTACATCCAAGGATAACCGGTTTTAAGTGGTAGATGATTTTTGCACTATAATAGACCGGTAAACGAGGGGTTCCGCTGCCACCAATTTGTTATGTCACAGTGGAGATCGGTGGTGGAAGTTCGTGGAAGTTGGTGTAGATTGACGTAGACTGATGTTTATTGAAGTGAAATAGATTTATTTAGATAATCCGTATAGTCGGTGGTTCTAATAGTTGGTACTGAGAGTTGGTTGGTCGCTTATTAGGTTACGAGATAGGTAGTGTGAAATGGGAATAAGTAGTTACGAAGTGAGTGGTTTTAGATTGGAGTTGGTAGTGAGTAGTGGAGATGAGGCGTGGAAAAGGTAGACTCGGTTTTGAGAGGGGGTTTTGGGCGAGTTGCACATCCGGTGTCCGTGTGCAACTCGCGTGATTCTGGCGGAAAGCGAGGATCAGGTAATTTGATGATCAGGCGAAAGGAAGTGATGGATCGGGTGGATGTTGGGGAAACGGAGTTGCGACGTAACAAGCCGTTTGTTTTCTATAAATTTTTTCAGTTGATTGAGAAAAACTGAAAAAATGGGCCTTCTCAATCAACTTCAAAAATTCATAAAAAATGAACAGCCGAATGAAAAAATCTAAAAATAAATGTGAGACGCATTTTTCACGGTAAAGGCCAGGTCAATGCTAGGTAGCCAGTGTACATTGGATAGATAGTCGAAAGCTACATGAACTAGCCTTGTAGCATAAAAGCCATGGGGTATCGCGAGGTAGCGGCTAGGTAGTGGCCAGTTAATGTTAAGACAAGGCAGCGCCAGTTCGGCCCACATACGAGCCATATGGCATCGCGAGGTGGCGGCCAAGTAGTCGCCAGGTAACGTTAAGACATGAGAGTCCCAGGTTGGCCCGCATGAAAGTCATATGACATCGCGAGGTGGCCGCCAGGTAGTCGCCAGGTAACGTGAAGACATGACAGTCCCAGGTTGGCCCACATGAAAGTCATATGGCATCGCGAGGTGGCGGCCAGGTAGTCGCCAGGTAACGTTGAGACATGACAGTCCCAGGTTGGCCCACATGAAAGTCATATGGCATCGCGAGGTGGCGGCCAGGTAGTTGCCAGTTAATGTTAAGACATGACAGTCCCAAGTTGGCCGACATGAAAGTCATATGGCATCGCGAGATGGCGGCCAGGTAGTTGCCAGTTACCGTTAAGACACGGCAGTGCCAGTTCGGCCCACATAAAAGCCATATGGCATCGTGAGATGGCGGCCAGGTAGTCACCAATTAACTTCAGGACATGGCAGTGCCAGCTTAGCCCGCATGAAAGCCATATGGCATTGCGAGGTGGCGGCCAGGTCAATGCTAGGTAGTGACGGGAAATGGCAGTACCAGCTGGGCTCACATAAAATCGATGTCGTGGCGCAAGGTGGCGGCCAGGTCAATGCTAGGTAGCCAGTGTACATTGGATAGATAGTCAAAAGCTACATGAACTAGCCTTGTAGCTGCCAGGATGGCGCAACATTGGTAGCCCAGCTGAATTAGCCATACTATCGCCATATGAAAAGGCCATGTTGAAACCATATAGCCGCCGCATGGTTATCGAACATCGACCTGCTATGTGGCCGGTTGACGACATTGCCGTGCTAATGCCACATGGCATTAATGTGGCTGGTGGGCTGGCCATGTAAATTGTTACCCGGGTATTATAGAAAGCCAATACTTTCACAGAATAAAAGATACAAGTCTGTAACGCGTCGTCCTATTTGAAAGGAGCTTAGCACACTCAGTCGCTAACTTTGGCCACTAGCTTCAGCTTTATAGAATGACCTGTTGAGAACCGAGGATTCGATTATGAAAAATTTAAGCCTCGTTGGATTTATTATTATAATCAAGGGACTTTCTGTTTTGCTACAAGTGATATGAGATGTAGATAATGAAGGCCAGCCCTATCTCAGCTTTTATTCCTTTGGATAGCATCAGAATGCTGAATAACCCGGAAAGTTGAATTGTTCATATCGACGGGTCCTAATGAAATAAATATATCTCGCCATGCAGGCTAGAACAGACGTATTACAAAACTCTATAAGCCGTGTATAGCGCGCTGTATACACTTACTGTAGCGTTTTGTGAGTTACGTCTATTCTAGCCTGAACAACGAAATGTCTGTTCTAACCTGCACGACGAGATACATCCGTTACATTAAGACCCGTTGATATAAGAAATTCATGTCGCTAAAATGTGAAATCCCTTCTGCTCATTCAAAATCAGACTTACTTGCTTCCCCCCTGAGGATGACGGGAAACCATCCCCAGCTTTCTGGCGCATCTGCCTCAGTTCTTCTCAAATCGTTGAGCAAAGTACTTTCGTCGGGACCAATTGTCCCATCAAGGAATTTAGCTACACATTTACCAATTTCAGGATCAAAGCTGATCCATTTTGCTGGAACAAAGTCGACCATTTTTTTTCTCCCGTTTCTTTCCTCAGAGAATTCCACAACTTGGTATCTGACTATTTCTTTTACTTTAGCCGGTGCTTGAGCAGGTGCTTTATTAGGTGCCCTAACCTTAGCGGAGACCTAAAATTGTTTCAACATATTATGTGTAGCTGTACGACTACATGCAGCGAACAGATTATAGTGTGGCCAAGTGGTAAATAAGGAAGGTTATCTACTACAACTAATCGCGAGAATATATTCTGAAAAGTCTAGGTATTTATTTTAAATGTTGTTAAAAGCGTCATTCAATATTTTCATACACCGGTACGTATACAAGATTCACACGCGGCGAACAAATTTAGCCACGTGGGTGGAGAGAGGTTATCTTTTACGGCCATGAATTTCGCATCACCCTACATTTTACACATCTGGGAATGTTTAGAAAGCTTAATTAATGACACTTACCTTTTTCGCTTTGCCCCTTCTTTCCATTCTGCCTTTTTCAGGACACCGTTTCACGTTCAATAGTATAATATTACTTAGGTCTTTGATCCCTAGTCGAAGACAGTCGAAGACGCGCACGGCGCAACAGGCTGCGACACGCTCGCGGGAGGAATAAGCACAAGCTGCGTGACATCCGGTGCGCATAAATCATGCGCATAACATAACATAGCAAGATAACGACTGATTGGAAAGACGAAAAAACTAAGAAGATATTATTATTAACGAGTGTATAGGTATAGATTAGGGCTGGCAATTAAAGTCGACTTTTTTCAAAAACCGACAAATCGATTGAAATCGATTTTCGATTTTCGGTTTGAAAGTCGAAAACCGTCGAGTCAAAATCGGTTTTACCGAAAAGTCGAATAGTTCGATTTTCGGATTTTCGAATTTTCGATCTTTCGATTTCTCGCAACTACGGTTCTCGAAATTTCGATTCTCGTTAGTCATTTTTATGTGTGACGTGAATGAACACACTGAAATGTTGAAAACATAAAAACTGAGACTTTGCGACTCGACTTGATCGATAACTGTTATGAATTCTTGTGATTTTTCAGAACTTACGAAATGGTCCTAATAGTTTTTTATTGATGAGAAATCGTAACTCAAAAGCGTAAGTCCGAAATGTTTTAGGGTTGGGATACCAACATAAAAATTCACGGGTCAAATCGTCGGTGGTAAGGTCTGGAGACTGGGTGAATTTAGTCATTCACCTTCCTGACTAAGCGAATCTCCGAACGGATAGGCACAATTTAAAAACATCAGAAACCGAGTAATCACTACCGAAAACCGAAATTCTGAAAACCGAAATTTCGAAAAACCGAAAACTCGAAAACTCGAAAATCCGAAAATCCGAAAACCGAAATATTCGATTTTTCGGTAAAACCGATTTCGGTTTTCGACTTTTCAACAACTATTAGAAAATCGATTAAATTCTCGGCCTTTCGAAAATCGATTATTGCCAGCCCTAATTCAAATACTATTTACTCGATGGAATTAAAAATTTGTCACTGAAACAACGTTTCGAGATAAATTTTGTAATAATGCACATATGTTGCTTCCAGTTTGCACACAGTGTATCTCAAAAAACATTCCTAGAATATAAATCTGAATAATGAATATTCCATATTTTAGTGGGAGTAAACTTACTTTTGGTGTTTCTTCTCCCCATGACTTCAGCGTTGTGATCGATACGGCGTGATCACCGTGAGGCACGTTCAATATATCGGAGTAATCTCTAGTTTCTTTTGTCTTTCCTTACTCTGTGTGTGCTTATTCGTTTACATAGAAATACGACAGAACGCGCATATATAAACATGTCACAGATTAGGCTGACTGAGGAATTGTTTGTACATGGACGTGAGTATTATCCCTACTCTATTTGCGTGTATTGTAGTCTTGGCACGTCAACCAATCAGTGTGAATTTAGACATCATGTCGAAAGCTAAGGAGATCCTAGAGATGAACGGTAAGTCGAATCTATTCCTCAAATAATCAAGAAAAATTTCACACATCCTATAGGATAAGTATAGGAAATACTTTCAATTCAGTTGCAAATTGACTGTTTTTACACCCCAATAGTAGTAGGCAACCGGAGCTTTTTTTAGGCTTTATTTCTCGAACATCCTCAAATAAACGTTCGTCGAGTAATAAATTGATTTCGAGGTGTGTTGAATTCCGCAAAGAACGATGTATTGGTTCCTTTAACATGGTTGAGTTGACACAAATTGACACAAAATGGCTCACTTATGAATAATATAATACTTCCAGATCATTTGTACGGATTGAAAATTTCAACACGCGGTGAGTCAGATATACATTTTGAGAAAAACCTTCGGGCTAACAAAATTCAATTACCTGTAATTCGAACCTCACTAAATTTGCTCCAGAATCTGTAACTGAAACTATTATTAGTATGAGAATGATTATTAGCGATATTGCCAATATATTCACCTCACGAAAAAAAAAATTGTATTTCAAAGTGCTGGTCGAATTTATTATTCATGAATTCAAATATTTTTCATTACATATTTCAGAATCAATGGCTGGTACGTCGGCGGAGAGAGGGGAAGAGATGGGGAAGATGGGGAAGATGGGAAAAGAGGAAGAAAGAAAGAGAAAGGAAGAGGAGAAAGAGAAGCAGCACGGGAAGGAGAAGTACGAAGAAAGGAGAGCGGGAAGCAACGCAGGGGACGTGAGAGGCGGGAGGATTGAACGTAAGTCATATCTGCAAACACGTGCATGTATACTTATACCGTGCCATCGCGATGAAACCGAACGATGACCGCACTATAGTTCAACCAACACACGCTCGCATTGCGTACATGAACTTCTGCTGAAGTCACTGGCAGCGAGTAGTAGCTCAGGTACGTAACGCGAGCGTGTGTTGGTCGAACTATAGTGCGGTCATCGTTCGGTTTCGTCGCGATGGCACGGTAGAGGAATTGATGTGAAGTCAGTGACGGCGAAAAATCAGAATTCCGATTTTTCATGACTTTTTCCTCGTACTTATTCAGCGATTATAAGCGGCGACAATTGAAATTTTTTTCCGTCCATAACCCTTCGATTAAACACGCTATTCGAAACCCTCAGTTTCACACTCCGGTGCGAATGCGCACCAGCCGACTATAGTGCTTCCCAACTCTGCTCCAACCAACCAATTTTCATTCATTACCATTGAAATAGCGATAATAATCTAGATGAAAATCTAAATACAAATCACAAAAATTTCCAAAACTGTAATGATAGAGGCATTATTTTTTTTCCAAAAACATATAATGCACAATCTGTTCCATTTAGACTCAAAGTGCTGGACGGATTTATTATTCAATGAATTCAAATATTTTTCAATACATATTTCAGAAAATAGAGAGGAAAGAAGCGAGAGAAAGGAAAAAGAGAAAGAGAAGCGGCACGAGGAGAACAAAGACGGGCGGACGGGAGGAAGGGGAGGGGGAAACAACGCGAGGGAAGTGAGAGGCGGGAGGGTTGAACGTAAGTCATATCAATGCCCGCACTATAGTTCGACCAACACATGCTCGCGTTGCGTACATGAGCTTCTGCTGACAGTCACTGGTTTATTATGGATACAATGAATGAATACAAGTTCATTCATTAGACAATTTGGAAGAAAATTGATTCATTAGGCAATTGGAAATTGGAGTAGGTATTATCGAAGTAACCCTAAAAAAAACAAATCAACGTGGAATATCATGACAATGCAATATTTATTCGAATATGTACGATTTAGGTCTGTTAGTCAGTCACTTTTTGTCGGATTGGTAATATTTTTCCAGTCAGGTTGTATTTCGTCATATTTCAATTCTATTTGTCATATTTCAATTCAATTTCCGGATGCAACCGCCTCATTAGGGGGCTTGACCGCTAACAGCCCTGTTATTCGAGTATGTTTGATTCCTCGATCGCAAAAAACTCGGTTATCAGCCAAGAGGTGCACGCGGGTAGAAATTCGCATCGAAAATGAATTCACGTCCGGCTCCTTCGATGGCCAAAATATAATTGAATGTTGGTCCGGAGCCATCTGCTGGGAAAACTATTCTCCTTTTTTTCTCGTGGTAGGGGTTTCGTGAAATATTTATTCGAGTATTTGATTTTTCACCAGCATACAGAGGGACGAGGGCCGGCAACAGCGCCAGAGAGTGGAGGCGGAGGCAGCAGGAGGAGCGGTCGCGACAGAAGGCCGTGGCCGACACTTTCGTAACGTTTTTGAAATCGCTGATGAAAAAATAATAAATATGTAATGGTTAATTCCTTCCCGATATCCAAATCCTCTCGTGAATAATTTAACTATTGTGTTGCTGTAAGAACAAGTAAGTTTTATTACAAATATATACATTATTTACATGAACTTCAATTCCCATCATTACAAGTATTACCTGTAAGAACAAGAAACGACAATTAAGTTATCTATTCACAGTTGGAAGTTTCTCCAATATGGTTTCTCCAATATGGTTTTAATAATACTGACTCTTTTGAGAACGTTTCTCTCCCATGCCGCTTGGCTCACTCCTGCCCTCTCGTGTCGAGTCATTATAGCGCGCGCTATTTAAACTGCACTAATAAAATACATTATTTTATTACATCTCCCCTCCGCCAGAAAAGAGCATGCTCAAGTTACAAATGTCATCTGGGACGTTATACGGAACTAGTTTTGTTACATGAAATATATTTGACTCATGTTTCTTATGATCTGTGTTTACAATGTAAAGTGAATTTGATAGTTTGTTTTCGATACGGTAAGGTCCGATTCTCAGCGGATCTAGTTTCTTTCTATTTAATTTGTTTCCATTTTCTACATATATTTTATCTCCTACGTTAAATTCGTGGTTTTTCCTATGCTTATCGAATAGTTTTTTATTGTAGTTGTGATATTGTATTGTTTTACTTAGAGCTAGTTTTCGATCTATGTCCCAATTGTTAGATACATTTATCATTTTTAATTCTTTTGGGACTAGCGAGACGTCTGTGCCGTTTAACAAATATATTGGTGCAAACCCCGTGACCGTATGCTCAGTTTCGTTGTACTGTTTTACGCATTCATGGGCTATTGTGGTCCATGATAATTTATGTTGTTTTTCGTTCATTTTGCACCTAATTTTGTTGACTAGGGTTTGATTTAACCTTTCATTTAGTCCATTTGAAAATGGTGAATTTACTGCGGTAAAAATTAATTGAATTTTATTTTCCGACAAAAAGGTCTTAAACTCTTTTGAGTTAATGCTAGGATATTGATCAGTAAGAATTGTGCCGATTTTGCTTAAATCTGGAATCTTTTTTACTAGCTTTATAAAATCGTTGGCGTTTTGATTCTTTGAAGTTAATATGTATGCAAATCTGGTGAAATGATCAACCAGTAAGTGTAAGTATCTTTTCGTTGAGCGTGAACCGCCAAAACCCCCAATGGTGTCGATTGAAATTATTTGAAAAGGCTTCGTGGCCGGACCTAAATGAGACATTAGACCTATTTTATCTTGGCTCCTAGACTTATTTTGTACACATGTTTTGCATTCTTTACAAATTTTTTGTATGTTTTTTATAATGTTTTTTGCCATATAAATTGGGCAAATTTTCATTTGTAGTTGCTTCGTTCCAATATGACCCATATGTTCATGTACTTTTTTTATCAATTTCGTACTAAATTTTTCGGACAGAACAATTTTTTCTTTCCTTCTCTGTATCTTATAGTAAATGTTATTTTTTTTGTATCAAATGGGTATCCTTATTATGTATATCATTATTTTCTTTTTGATCTCTTAGTATATCTTGTAAACTAATCAAATTTACTGTTTTTATAATTTCGTCATTATTTTCATTTGAATCTAACACCGGATTTCGGCTTAAACAGTCTGCTTCCAGGTTGTTTTTTCCTGGTGAATATTTTATAGTAATATCAAATTGAGATAAATAATGCGTTAAATCGCCTAGCTCCTCGTCGGTTCTGGATTTTACATTTAAATTTTCCAAAGGCTTATGATCTGTGTATATTGTAAATTTTTTTCCAATTAGCCAGAACTGCCAAAAGGTGATAGCTTCTTTAATTGCTAGGCATTCTAGAAAAATAGCTTTTTTCTGTTTTTGTGTTTGATTTGTTTTTTTTGAGAAGTAGGCTACCACTTTTTCGGTTCCGTCTAATTGAATTTGTTTTAATATTGCTCCAAGCCCTTCGATGCTTGCGTCAGTATATATATTAATTGGTAGATTATGATCAAAAATTTCTAATATTGGTTGCGAACATAACAATTTTTTTTATTTGGTTGAATGAGTTTTGGCATTCAGCTGACCATATGAAGGGTTGATCTTTTCTTAACAATTTATGTAGTGGTTCTAGAATAATTGAAACTTTTGGGATGTATTCATGATAAAAATTAACTTTTCCCAGGAATTGTCTAATATTTTTTGTTGTTCTAGGTGTTGGAAAGTTTTGTATCGATATCAAGTTATATTTTATGGGTCTTACGTTATTGTTTCCGATGATATGTCCTAGATATTTCGCTGAGTCTTTTGCAAATGTGCATTTTGTTAATTTAAGTCTGAAGCCTTCGTTTATAATTGCTTCCAGTACTTTCGAGATATGTTCGATGTGCTCAGTGAAAGATCTAGAAGATATCAAGATGTCATCAATGTAATTTGTTGCAAAGTTAGTAAGTTTGTGTTTTCTCAATATACCGCTTAATATTCGTTGAAAAATCGCCGGCGCTGTCTTCAGACCAAACGGTAGACACGTCCACTCGAAGTGTCCATCTTGTGTGACGAATCCCGTTTTTCTCCGATCCTCTATCCGAAGAGGAATCGACCAAAATGCCGAGTTGATGTCTAGTGTGGTAAAGTATTGACAGTCTCTTGCTTTTATTATTAGATCCTGAATTAGTGGAAAAGGTTGAGGTTCCGGTACTATTATCTTGTTCAAATCCCGGAAATCTATGCATAATCTAGATTTTTGTTTCTCTTCTTTCTTGTAAGCCAGAGTTACAGGTGCCGCGAACGGGCTGTAAGATTCTTCTATTAGTTTGTTTTCTAGAAGTTTTTCAATTTGTTCTTCAATCTCTTTTCTGTCTGTTGCACTACATCTATATGGTCTTTTATTGCAATATTTATCTATGACTAGATCTATGTGAGCCTCATATTTTGTTACTTTTCCTATATCATATTTGTCTTTCGCAAATACAGATTTGAATTTGTTGATTATCTCGTATATGCATTCCCTTTTTTTGTGATCTAAGTGGTCCATCTTCAACTCACATTTCTCAGAATCCATAAATTGGTTGAAATTAACTGTATTTTGTATATTTTCATTTGTAGGCTTTGTTCCTTGTGTTATTTTCAAATGTTCATCTTGTCTCAATTCGAACTCTTTTATTATATCCAGTCCAATGAGGAAGTCATATTTAAGATCTTTTTGATCTATTACGTAGACGTCTATATCTTTTTCTATATCCAAAATTTTTATTCTTATGTTGATCACGCCTTGTGGTCGTTTCAAACCATTAATCGTAAGAAGTGTTTCGGTGTTAGTCTGGGCTGACTTTTTGCTTTTTATCCTTATTATTCTTGAACTTATTAAGGAGATGTTTGACCCAGAATCGTAAACTGCTTCCGTTTCTAGAGTATTATTCAACAAAATCTTCATTGTGATTAATGGTGTGACTATTCGTTTTTTTCTTCATCAGCGTATGAATCCATCTGTAGAAACGTGTTGTTAACTCGTTTTGTTAGCTTTTTCTCTTCTTTGTTATCCTCTTTGGTTTTAAACCAGCAAGTATCTTCATTATGGTATCGGTTTCCTTTGTTTAACTTCAAACATATCTTACATGGTAGTTTTTGGTCCACTCTTTTAGCGTGGTTGTTGTTTGTTTCTTTTTTATACTCCAAATTCTTACTAAAGTTATTTTTTACTAAATATTCATATTTACCGAGTTCATTGAAGAGGTCCTCTGATTGCTTCAGGTTTTCTCTTTCAATCTTATTTAGTATGTGTTTCGGAAGACCTGTTGCTATTAGATCTATGATAGTGCCTTTATCCATAGATTTTCTGACTTCCAGTAACAATCGTTCTTTTTTTATAGCGTAGTCGACTAGTGAACCTTCTAGGTATTTGAAAGATATAGCATACGTTATTGGGTTCCAACCCTTGTTTACATATGTTTCACAGAATTTTGTTTTCCATGTATTCCAATCTGAATTTATTGTTTCTTTAATTAACATGGAACTATAACAATCCAGGACATTTTTGTCAACGAAATTTTTAAGCATTTCGATTTTTTGTTGATCTTCCGTGATTTCAAATCTTTCACATTCTTTTTCAAATGATTCTAACCATTGTTTTGCGTTAGAATTTTTACTTGTGTATTTATCAATTGTAAACTTTTCGGATACTTTTTTTAAATTTGTTGGATTTTTTTTCTCTTTTGTTTCTAACATTTGTTTCAAAATTTCAGTGAGTGTATCTGTATTTTGAGATACTTGGTCTTCTGTCTCTACTTCTTCTAGCAAATAGTCCGAGAAACACATGTTCCCACTTTTGTCTATGTATGCTTGTTCAATTTCAGGTGTAAGTGTTACCCATACCTTTCTTTTCTGGTGACGTTTTTTTATAGCATTCTTCACTTTTGCGAAAATCTCTGTTTGAACCAATTCTTTGTGCAGTGATGCTTGTTGTAGTTCCGATGGAATATTGTAGGTTAGGTTTTCTTCCGTCGTAATTGAGGTTATGCAGTATAGGTTCGTTTTCCCATCCGCTGATCCTTTCACGGCAATTTCGAACTGAAGACGTGGCATTGTAGAGTATTTATAACGAATTGTCGTTTTGTAATGGTTAATTCCTTCCCGATATCCAAATCCTCTCGTGAATAATTTAACTATTGTGTTGCTGTAAGAACAAGTAAGTTTTATTACAAATATATACATTATTTACATGAACTTCAATTCCCATCATTACAAGTATTACCTGTGAGAACAAGAAACGACAATTAAGTTATCTATTCACAGTTGGATGTTTCTCCAATATGGTTTCTCCAATATGGTTTTAATAATACTGACTCTTTTGAGAACGTTTCTCTCCCATGCCGCTTGGCTCACTCCTGCCCTCTCGTGTCGAGTCATTATAGCGCGCGCTATTTAAACTGCACTAGTAAAATACATTATTTTATTACAAATATAATAAATAATATATCGTGAGAACAGGTTTTATTATTACTGTCCCTACTATACCTTTTTTCAGAATCTAAAAAACTCATGCATCAACTATAGTCAAGCTATAGTGTTCTAAAAAAACAAATAGTCACATTCGTACAATATACAATACAAATGATAATAATGATAATGACAACAATGAGGAAACACACGGGACAGATTGGACACATGAGACATGAGACATACATCCTGAAAAATTTTGGGGACAGACGGGACAGACGTTTTTCGTACTTTAATATATAGATGATGATGATGATGGTTGAAGCAACTATTTCTTAACCAACAGAATCAGTATGTTTGATTCAACGAATTTTTTCTCTCAGTGCGTGTATGGTATCTTGGGGGGGGGGGGGTACGATTTAACAGAATTGATCACCAAATATTACTTGACGAGCGGTGTAGATAAATTTGGCGAAGGGTGGGAAAAGGGCCCGGGAGGGATTTTTCTCTCCTGAATTCACGTTTAATGAAAAAAAAACAGACTTGCTATGTGGGTCGGTGGAGATTAAAAGTACATTGGAGAAGAAAAACATCTCGTATTCCCGTATGTGGTGTGCCATACACCCGGGACTCCCGTGTGTGGTGGATACCATACAAACCACACACCTTTCGCCGGCCCTGCTCAAAAGTGTGCGATACATCGAAAATCCTATGCAGTTGAGAGCGCTTACCATAAAATATTTCTCTCCGTGTTGGGTAAAAAATTATTCCACGGTCATATTATCATAGGTCGTCGGATTTGTCTCAGTGTCAGCTACATCATCGTCGTATCAGAAATATATGTTCCCATTTGGAAAACCATTGATAACCTTGAGAACTCGAAAACTGTGACCTTAATTTTCCATCTGTCTGCAATTTTGATATCTCATAGTGTGTGTTGAGATGTAAAAATCCATCAAGTATTAGACGTCTAAGCCTCACCGCGATCAGGAGGAGGACGCTCGAAATATGCGCGAACGCGTTTCTCCTGAACAGTAAGGCTTAGACGTTTAATACTTGGTGGATTTTTTACATCCCAACACACACTGTATGAGATATCAAAATTGCAGACAAATCGAAATTTTGACCCCGGATCGTTTACAGATAATTGGTGGACCTGTCCGTATATAGTTACCAAATGATGTATTGATGACTTATTATTTCACTTATTTAAAAAAAATGCAGATGCTATAGAAGATATTGATATAATTGACGACGATGATGGTCAGCAGGAAATGACGACGCACCTACATCAGGATGCCGAAGACATGACGAATGAATCTGATATTGATGATATAAATCAGGAGGAAGAGATCGTTACGCAGGAAGTACACGTAGATCTTCTGGATCCAGCTACACTTTCAGATGGCTCCATTGAATCAGAATGTACAACAGAAGATGTTACAGAAGAACTACGGCATTGGGCAATAGAATCAAACATTCACCAAATACATTTAGATAAATTACTCCAGATTTTGCGGAAAAAATTGATCCCCAGCTTGCCAAAGTCATCGAAAACGTTCTTAAATTCAGGCTCAGTAGCTTCATATTGCATAACGGAAATGGAAGATGCTGAAATACGGTACATTAGCGGACGGTTTGCTTATTTTGGGATCGAGAAAGGCCTTCAGCGATGCATAAATCATAGAATTCACGAGGGCTTAATTGAACTGATATTCAATGTTGACGGACTGCCAATATCCGAGTCATCTGGAAAATGTTTCTGGCCTATATTGTGCAAACCCCATTACATCCCAGATATCTATAGTCCCTTTCCGGTTGCAATATATTTTGGTATGAGCGAACCAAAGAATATTGACTCTTATTTGCGGCATTTCGTAAAAGAAATCAATGATTTACAACAAAATGGAATGATTATTTCTGGCAAAGCGTACGAAGTAAAACTCAAATGCTTTGTAGCAGATACGCCAGCACGAGCATATCTGAAATGCTGTAAATGTCATGGGGGATATTCTGCCTGTGAGAGGTGTGTTGTTCGTGGTAAATCAGAAAGGACGGAAAAAGGATCGTGCGCAGTGTACCCAGGAGTCAATCATGAACAGCGTACAAATGCGTCATTTCGGAAAAAAATCGATGTAGAACATCACACCGGCACACACCTCGCCTGAAGGATAAACAGGTTGACCTAAAATGCCAATGAAAACGGAAAGCGGGGTTTCGTTGGCAGTCGATTGTACATCAAAAATCCACTTGAATCGAAATCCTAGCTGATCCTTTTTCTAGGATGAGGGGATGTTTTCCTTTTTTATCTAGGTATTTCAGACGAATGGACGAAAAACAATCAAGTTGGTCCGATCATGGTCCAATTATGGTGTGTGTGTGTGTGTGTGTGTGTGTGTGTGTGTGTGTGTGTGTGTGTGTTACACTTAATAAAGCGATATTGTTGCCACACCATCTAACGAAATAAATATCACGGCGCGCTTTTTTTAACGTGGTATCCCCTGTAGGCCTAATCCACTGTGAAATTGATTATAACATACTTGCAATAATAAAATGAATATAGTATGAAATAAAAAGTAACTTCATAGTATATTTCTATATATGCTGAGAAGAAAAGGTAACTACCGCTTTCTTCAATCGGCTCGAATATGACGGATCAGCTATTAAATTTATCTTGAATCTTTCCCAAAATTTTAAGAATTCTCTGTGAATAGATTCACCGGCCTGTTCCGACCATAAGCCCAAACCATCGTTGTTCAATAATAAAATGCCCTCTTTTAGGTGATCGAGTAGAATATGAATCTTCAAAGTTTGAGATATTCCAGTACTTTCTAGAGCTTTGCGAAGTTTAATCAAGTTTTCATCTAAATTGGTAATGTCTGCACGTTTCGTGGAGAAACAATCATGTACAATTTTATTCATCGTCTTAAAAGCAGCGACGTATGGCTGTTACTTCAATGGACCAACATGCTCATAAATTTCAGGATCAAGCAATTTATCCGATTCTTGCAAAAGTTTTGTGCAGGCATTACCCTCGAAAATTTCACCCTGATAATTTTTGGCGACTAACTTCAATTTTGTTGGCCAAAGCAAAGCCTTTTCGCGTCCTACAACAGGGACTATGCCTCTCCAAAATAGATGGTTTGTAAATCCTTGTAGAAGATGCAGTTCAGGCAAAACGCATTTCTGAAGAACGTACATGAAAATGTCATTTTCTTCTTCATCATTATCAAGATCTTCACTCTCCGATTCTTTTTCGTGAAAAAAGAGAGGCATATTTACCGTACTATGGCATTCTTTAGCATACTTTTTATCTTTGCCAAAACATTTAAATTTATTATAATCATCTTTTAAGTTCTTGAATGTTTTCAAAATTATATTTTAACCGTCGATGTCCATTGATTCTGTTTTAACGGCATGATCAGTCCATTTTCCAAAAGATTGCAATTCGCTCAATGTAATGAAACAGTAAGGGCAAGGATATGTTGCTGTTGCGGTTTGCTGTCCGGTGATTATTAGCATAAGTTTGAAGTCAGAGCTGAATTTGAAGGGTATCTCATTAACTTTTGTCAATTCAAATAAAGTTTTTACATTCTCATAAGTTTCCTTTATTTGTGGAACAATCGATAGTATAATTAATCTGTAAACGCTGTTCAAATTTCGTTTCTTTGACATACTCCCACCAGTGGCGTATCGAGCTCTTATACTTTCTTTGTGATATGAATCACCTTCTTCTTCTTCTTCTTCTTCTTCTTCTTCAGTCAAAATTATTATACAAAGTTTAAAAAAGCCTTGCCCCCCATCTGCCATCAACTTTATTTTAGCATTTTGGATCTCTTTAACATTCCGTTTTTCAAAGATTGAGTCAATCAGTTTTGGTGCATTGGCATAAACGACAGGTCTATCAACTATACCTTCTTTGACTTCAAAAGGGCGAATAGCTTCTTTATAAACATCTTCCAATGAGTTTGATTTTTCACGCATATGTTCTTTATAATTTTTGGGAATAGATTTTCTTCCAGCAAAACTTCTAATGAAATTGGTCATTTTATTCATCTGGTTTTGAGATGCTAATTTGTCTAAACCTTCAGCAGTGAAAATGATTTTCTTTTCATTTTTTTGATTCAAAGTTACCCTCATTTGAGAACCTGGTGTATTCAAGATAATATCACCATCGATCGTACTCTCATGGGACTTCCTTTTTTTCAAAATTGATGCTACTACTCGATTTTGTTGCTGCTCTGGTAATTTTTCAACTATGCTCAAGACGTTTTCACGAGCACTAGATGAAGAAGGACCTGCACCACAAGAATGACGAGTACCTTTGCCTATTTTTTGAAAACAGTTACTGCAAATGTTCATAGAAGTTGTCTTTTCAGTATTACTTTGTCCGTATGTAGAAGGAAGTTGAGTATTTGAAGCAGCGCCATATAGACCATTATTTTCATCTATTTTAGTGTGAAAACTACGAATATGACCTTTTCCCTTACCTACTTTAAAATGACCTTTAAACCAGTTAGACATATATAACAATTGGAATCAGAAGTTGTTCTGGTTACTTTTGCTAACTTAACATCTTCATAATTAGGCATTGTTGGAAACGGTCCCGTTGTCCTACCCTTCTCTCGTTCCATTATAGTTTTTCGACAAGTACTACAGATGCCAATTGGAAATTTAGAATTTGACACGTCGAATTGTTCGTTTACATGCTTTCGAATCAAATCAGACAGATGATCAGAAATTGAAAACTCTGAACGTCGACGATTGCAGAAAACAATTTTTTTACCACATGGTGCGCATACTTTCAACCGATTTTCTTCGTGATCGCATTTATGATCTAAGTGAGCATTTATTAATGTACTATTTTTTGAAGAAACATTTTTCTCCATGATTTTCCACAAGAGAAATAACAGATTTTTTGAAGCTACTCGATATAATTTTAAGAGCGAAATAATACCGCGGATTTTTTATTGCGGATAGGTACCCGATTCGATGCGCTGCGTAGCCGTGGTTTTTATAACTTATTTTTTAATATTTAAGAATCGTATAATAAATTAACGTTTATAATACACCTCGTTCGTTTACATAATATATCTCAGACTGGCATTTATTATAAATAGCAACCCTAGCTTAGGCTTTCCTTTATTTTATGATAAATGCCTGTTAACCGATTATCTCTATTCATCACTAGATGTAGTTAGTAGCTCTAGTTCTTACGTCGCGTGCACCTACATTACTATTATATAGAAATAAACTATGAAGTTATTTGTTATTTCGTAGCTTATTAATTTTATTATTGCAAGTATGTTGTAATCAATTTCATAGTGGATCGGGCTTACAGGGGATACCACGTTAAAAAAAGCGCGCCGTGATATTTATCTCGTTAGATAGTGTGAAAACAATATCGCTTCATTAAGTGTAACACACACACACACACACACACACACACCATAATTGGACCATAATCGGACCAACTTAATTTTTTTCCTCCATTCGTTTGAAATACCTAGATAAAAAAAGAAAATATCCACTTATCCTAGAAAAAGGATCAGCTAGGATTTCGATTCAAGTGGATTTTTGATGTACAATCGACTGCCAACGAAACCCCGCTTTCCGTTTTCATTGGCATTTTAGGTGAACCTGTTTATCCTTCAGGCGAGGTGTGGGCACATCACCATTGCTAGCTATAAAACCTCCTCTAGATATGGTTTCAATTTGTCTTTTAGATGTTATCCATCTAATCTCTGGTGTGTTGAAAAAACTGATTTTATATTGGACGAATAAGGGTTTTTTCAATCTAAGATCAAAAAAGTACGACTTAGTCCAAGCCAAAAAACGGAAATTTCCCGTAGATTACTATCCTTGCAGAGACAAGTCCCTCGTGAGTTTCAACGGAAGCCTCGACCTATCTCGAAAGTTTTGAAGTGGAAAGCTACAGAATTTCGCTTTTTTCTGCTGTATTGCGGTCCCATTGTGTTAAAGTCGATTCTTCCATGAAATCTGTACAAACACTTTCTGTTATTGCACGTTGCCTTCAGGATTTTATGTAGCGACGAACTTGCAATACCTTCTAACGCCATCGCTGAAAAATGTTTGAAAAAATTCGTACTTGCTTTACCTCTGCTGTACGGCCCAGCATCAGTACCGATAAACATGCACAATCTAGTTCATGTGGCTGACGACGCTCGAAATATGGGATGCAACCTGAGCAGAATCAATTGCTTTCCATTTGAGAGTGCTCTTGGTGCGTTGAAAAAAAAACTCCGAACCCGAAACAAACCCTCAGCTCAAATCTGCCGGCGATATCAGGAGCGAGATTCGATTCTAAATCAGCAACCGTCTCTTCCGCCAATTTTGAAAGTTAGTAGGAGTTTCACGAAAAATGGCATTACAATTGTGCGTTCCCTGAAATTTCATTCTGTATTTTTATCGTGTGCAATGCCCAATAATATGGTATTGTTGAAGGATGGTAATGTAATGCAACTCGATAAAATGTGGAATGAAGGCACATCAATTCGGTCAATGATGATCCGAGGAAAACTCTGGAAAAACAAGAAGTCAGTGTACGACTATCCATTGAAATCCAAAAAATTCGGAATGTGGGAATTACAGAAGCCTTTTGCAGTTTCTGGAACATATTTCATAACCGAAGTGAAGCAAAAATTAGTGAGAATGCAGCTGTCCTTCCGACATTCTGGCCCAGAAAGACTATTTGTGATTTCGTTGCTCCACACTTAAGATTTTTTCAGAATTTTCAACAAAACCACCGTTCTGTGGAACATACATTTTGACAGTCGTTTGATTTTACCTCAATTGACAATTTAGTACAGAAATTGTTCAAATGCTAAAGCAAATAGATGCTTTTGATTATAATTCATTGAATAAACTCAATTACTGAACCGCATTCACCTCTTATATTATACGGCGAGTATAGGTATTTAGGGATAGTATAAGAAAATTATATTTAAATCTTTGGACTTCGTTTGTACTAGATATTAGAGCAAACTTCACCGTTCGTATATGACTATAATTGTAATATATTATATAATCATATTGCAATGTATAATAATAATATTATTAATTTATAATTGAACTCTGAATATATATGAATATACATGAAGAATTGAAAAATACATGAATCCATAATATTTATGTGTGTATACAATGAAAATAATTTTTTTATCCCTATCATAACCTTATACAAACTCCGACAGATTAAAAACTTGAGTTCCAATCTCTCGAAGCATTCACCGGTGAAAACATATATGAAACACGATCTATGTAGGCCTATAACCGCCTAAAACTAGTACGAATCTCAATATCCCCGAATTAACGTGAAAACTTGAAAGTCCTTTTTTTGGAAAGATCTGTTTACTACCTTACCAGGTCCTCCTGATGTGCGGGAATTTATCAAGGCCTCATAAGACCGAATTTTCAGAGGAAATGACAGATTCCTGAACAGGACCTAATCTGCTAGCCTTCATCGAGATGGCGTGGCCAAATTTTCTGAAAAAATGACCAATTCCTGAGCAGGGCCCGATCCAGTAGCCCTCATCAAGACCTCGACACCAAATTTTCTGGACGGATGATCGATTCCTGACCTGGACCTGACTTGTGGACCGCATCGAAATCTTCAAATTTATTTTCTAAGGATACTAGATCAATGCCTAAGCAGGACCTGGTCTACCGGTCGTTGTCGAGACCTTGACACCAAATTTTCAGGACGGATGATCGATTCCTGACCTGGACCTGACTTGTGGACCGCATCGAAATCTTCAAATTTATTTTTGAGGATACTAGATCAATGCCTGAGCAGGACCTGGTCTACCGGTCGTTGTCGAGACCTTGACACCAAATTTTCAGGACGGATCATCGATTCCTGGGCTGGACCTGATCTGTTCGCTCTATCAGAACCTCAATAGTGCATTTTTAGGGACGACTGATCAATACCTAATCAGGTCCTAGTTGGGTGATGGTAGGGATATCTTATTGTGGAAGCCACAATTTACCCCAAGTAGGGCCCCAATGTTACTTGGGGCGTCCCGAAGAAATTTCTACACGGGTTACGACCTTATGGCATTAGTCACGCGATATATACTCCCGCTGTTACCTACTCGCGCGGCAGCCGGGCGGTGGTAGAATAAAACACTAACAATTTCCAAACCATTCATTCGATTAAAGTAAGATTTTCCGGAAAACTTATTTGTATCTTAATGAACAACTTCCACAGTGGAAGTTTTCGGTCGCTCGAAATTCGTTCGACTTTCGAATGTGCGCGGCCGCCGCATAACCCATTTTTAGTCCTTTTTTCACCGCACAATTAAAATTATAATTATTGGTTGTAAAGTTTGGGGAGTTAGGACTTTTTTGTAGGAAATTTTATGCTCTTTCAGAATCTTTATTGCGATTTTGAATATCTTGAATAGTTTTTGAGATATTCGCACAAAACCGAACTCCCCCTCTTTTTTTTTACTAAATTGTTTATAACTTTTGCAATTTTTTTCGAATCTTTTTGGGACCCTTTCGAAAAGTTTCCAAATGCCTTTCCGAACCAAATGACGCCTTGCTCATAATTTTTGGTGAATATATAAAAAACTTCTGAATGAAAGTCTGTTGACCAAACTATTAAAATGAATGAAAATCGTCGATACCATTCAGTATGGCCTTCACGCCCATGCTGGCATAGTGATATAGGTACGCGATGAATTTCTCTCCGTGTACAAATGATCGGTGACTAAGAATGTATAGTTTGTAGAAAATTTTTTTCATAAAAATTCATTGCATATTCAGGAGTTACATTAAAATCTTTTTTCAACACGTGCATGTGATAGGCCCTTTTTATTGCATGTGAAACGAATAGAAAATTGGTCATTTCTAGCGTGGACTCCATTACCTCCCTAGGGAAGTAATGTCCATTATTTCCCTAGGGAGGTAATGGATCTATTACTACCTTCCGAGAGACGGTCTCGAAGGTTCTCAAATATTTCAAAATTTTCACTGAAGGAATCGAACCTTCTAGAAAGATATGGTATTGCGTTTCGTCCGGGTGTACTCGGCCGGACTCGTCAGTAGGGCTGAGAGCCGAGCACACCTTGCCCTAGACGCGGGGTGTCCGGTAGTGCAGGGGTCGGCACACTCATTAGGCCAAGGAGCCAAAGCCGTAAATCCACTCAACCCACTCACCGGCACTAATCCTTTTAACGCCGTTTCTGGGAATTTGGCAGGTATGGGTGGGAATATGCAGGTATGAAAAGACTTGGACGGTCATACGCAGTTCTTGCCGTCCCAAATAGACCGCACACCCCTTAGTTCCTTTTATTTCTCCTGAACGCTGCCCCTACCATCGAACTTTCAGGTAAGGACAACTGACCGTTCTCAGGTAGACCGAGGGGTCTTACGGCCGTAGTAATTGACACTTAGAGCCAGGTTGGCTCCGAGAGCCAGGCCGTGCCGACCCCTGCGGTAGTGGATATTGGTGGTCGCTTGTGATCGGTATATATACTGAGCGTAGTCCTAGTATGGGACTAGCGAGAGCGAAGCGAGTTGGATGCGCCGCGTAGTGAGCGTGGAGAGAAACTCTGAGATATTATTGCGTCGCCACACCACTTTCGAAAATTTCTAAAAATTTCCATAAATTTCAAAAAAGTTCCGAAAATTTCCAAAAATTTCCAAAAATTTCCAAAAATTTCCATAAATTTCCAAAAATTTCCATAAATATCCATAAATTTCCATAAATTTCCGAAAATTTCCAAACTTTCCAAAGTTTCCAAAATTATTGGAAATTCTCAAAATTTCCCAAAATTTCGGTCGTGCATGCGCGAAAAATAGGGCCTATACATGCACTTGTTGAAAAAATTACGGTGTGCAACAAGGGGGGGAGGGTCATTTCCCCCCCTTGTTGTACAATGTACTATTGCATGAAGAAACGTCCCAATACCTATCTGTCTATCCTTGGGCAGAATTTTTTGTTTTGATATATATAAATAATTATTATTATATGAATAACTGAGTTATGCGTCATCCGTTTTTGTTAAAAAAAAAAAACAATAGGAGGTGAGATCTCGGTCTCAAGAACACCCCCTCCAAATTGCAAGTTCATAAGTGCAACGATTTGACGGATATCGGCAAGAGAGAAAAAAAAAAGAAGAAGAAAGATTGATTGGGAAAAGAAGATTGTGTTTTTCGATCAACTCTGACAGTCAATATCTCAGGAACAGCTTAGTAGATTTCATCTCACTTCAGGGATCAAGGTTGGAGTGGGTCCTACGTTTCTGTAAATTTCATCGAAAAAAAGGGAGCGGTTCAAAAGATATGACAGATTTTTGACAAGAACAAGAGGGTATTCGGGGCTTTGCTACCGCTACCGCTAATCTTGATCTTGAACGCAGTTTATATCCTAAGTTCAGCATGACTTATACATTTTCAAAAATCATGTACCCATCAGTGGCGCAGCCTCAGAAAGTTTTTTGAAAGAAATCTCAACTTGAGATATGATGTTGTTGAACCAAATTTTGAGATACGATGTTCTTGAAGCAGATTTTGAGATACGATGTTTTCGAATCAAATTTTGAGATACGATGTTTTTGAAGCGAATTCGGGGATACGATGTTTTTCAACCAAATTTTGAGATACGATGTTTTTGGAGGAAATTCTGAGATACGATGTTTTCGCAACAAATTCTGAGATACGATATTGTTGAACCAAATTCTGAGATACGATGTTGTTCCGCTCAGCCGTCGATCTGTGGGTGGACATACTGCAGGACCTGCCGCTCGAGCCAAGAAATTAATCATCGCTGTTACATGAGGCCTGTAAAGCGGAACACGGACGAGGTAGTTAATCACATTTTCATTATTTACGCCTTTGAGACACGACAGGACGAGACTGTAGACGGTGACGAGACGATAAATATACACGTGCCAAATTTGTGTATTGCGCAACGGACCTGTACACGTTGTCTACCCGCGAGTATTACCGAGCCCTGCCTCGGGTGTGGTGCAAAACGTGAGTTCGTTTTTAGGGATGACCCGGTCCGTGAATTGGTAGAACTCGTGATAGGAAGGTCGAAGGCTACCGGAAGGTTATTTGTATCGCGCATAACGCAAAAGGTTTCGACGGGCAGTTTATTCTCCGATACCTAGTGGAGAAAGGCGGTGAGGCACCGCCGGTAATACTAAATGGTAGCAAAATAGTCTTGCTAGAGACATCCAATGTCCGTTTTTTAGACTCTCTCGCCTACATGCCGATGGCTTTAGCCGCGTTACCAAAGGCTTTCGGTCTACCCGAGGCCACGCAAAAGGGTCTATTTCCGCACCTCTTTAATATACCGGCTAACCAGCGGTATGTGGGAGTATTACCTGCGGCTGAGTTTTACGCGCCGGACTCCATGACGGTAGAGGGTAGGGCCCGTTTCTACGCGTGGTATGAAGGGGCCGTAAGAGAAGGCTACGTTTTTGATTTTGGTCGGGAAATCGTTGAGTACTGCCGGGCAGACGTCACGATTTTACGGTTAGCCTGCCTAGCATTTCGTGATATATTCCTTCGTACCGGCGATGTCTGCCCGTTCACGGAGAGTACAACAATCTCCTCTGCATGTTCAATGCTATACCGGAAAAATTTCCTTCGCGATAACAGCATAGGGATTATTCCGCCCGCCGGCTACCGACTAGCTGATAAACAATCCTCCAAGGCCATCCAGTGGTTGGTCTGGAGGGAACATGAGCTAGGTCGGGAGATCTTACACGCGGGTAGGGCTCGGGAACAGCGCGTGCTAGGGCGTAGAGTAGACGGCTACTACCAGTCGGCGGACGAAACACGCCACTTACTAGAATTTCATGGCTGTGATTGGCACGGCTGTCCCCGCTGTTATCGCATAAATGGGGATAAGGAAATTGTGGGTGGCGTGAACATGAATAGGCGACTTGAGGAAACGCAGGCCAAGACGCGACGTATGCGCGCCCACGGTATCGCGGTAGAGGAAATGTGGGAGTGCGAGTTTTCAGGTTTAATGGATGCAAGGGTAGAGGTGCGGGCACATCTCGAACGTAGCGGTTTTCTACCGAGTGTGGAGAATGCCAAGCTGAACCCGCGTGATGCATTCTACGGTGGTCGGACGGGCAACACGTCGAGGTTTCGCGAGGTAGTACCCAGACTCGGTGAGGAGATCCGTTATGTGGATGTTTGCTCGTTATACCCTTACATCTGTAAAACCAGAAAATTCCCGTTGGGTCATCCCGTAGTACTAGTAGGCGAGGAATGTAATAGTACATTACGTAACTAGTGCGGGAGACACCTATGCGCACGTGTTGCGTATACTATTTACCCTGACGAGCTGTGCAAAATTCGACGACACCGGTAATCTGACGGGGGGTCCAGGGGCGCAGCCCCTGGTGGGGGTGCAGGGGGCGAAGCCCCCGCCAGGGGGTTGGGGGGGCGGAGCCCCCCCACTATATACAATCGAATTAAAAATTCATAATTGAATAAAAAGACTTTCATTAAAAATAAGAGTTTAGATGTTTATTCAGGAGTGCAATAGCAAAAAGTGAGCTACTTAGAAATATTTCGGATGAGATGGTCAAAGATCGTAGACAAAAAACGTGCTTTGGTGGTGGAGGTGCTTTGTTTACATTTTTGCGCCCCGGCCTACACGTTAAAATACTGTCACAATATAGAAAGAAAGAAAGCAGAAATAAGAAAAAATGAATAAATGAATAAATAAATGAAAATATAAAAAAAAAAAAAATTGAAAAAATTAAAAAAAAAAAATAATAATAAAATATTTTGTGTACGCAAATTGTATTTTGCGTACGGGAATCTATTTTTCCTAACAGCGTGCGCAAAATTCGATTTTGCGCACGGGTTTGCGTGCGCAAAGTGCCTCAGTCCCGCATTGTTTGAGTTGCTTAGCGACCTTGTATTTGATTGTTTTTCATTGCTCTTGTGATGAAACATCGCACAAATTTTTAATTTATTTTCAATCGTTTAATATTACATACGAGTTACCGATGTTGCCGAATTTCGCGCAGCTTGTTAGGAAAAATAGTATACGCAACTAGTGCGCATAGGTGTCTCCCGCACTCATCTTTTTGTCGCCCTCGCTGCGCTCAGGCGACAAACCCGACTCGTGCGGGATTCACCTATTTTGCGCACTAGTTGCGTAATGTACTATTGCGTACGCGAACTTATTTTGCGTACGCAAATTCTATTTTGCGCACGCGAACCGCATTTTGCGCACGCTTACGAAATAGGTGAGGGAATGTGGCATTTTGTGTACGCAAATCAGTACACAAAATCGAATTTTGCACACGGCGTTAGGGAAAAATCTGACCGGGGCCAGTGGAGTAGATCTGTTTAGAGTCGAGGGTTTGATTAAATGTGAAGTACTGCCGCCCCGGAATCTTTATCATCGGGTATTACCTCTGCGTATGCACGGCAAACTAATGTTCCCTCTCTGTAACTCATGTTGCAGTGACATGGAACCATATCCTCACAATGACGCCCGTGAGAGGTATAGGGGAAGGTGGGGCACAACGAAGAGTGGGGCACAACGGTCACTAAATCCAAAAAAAATAATTTCGTCGGAAATGATTTTTCATGACACGGTGACGTATTTTGGATCAATAATGAGACAAATAAAAAAAATTAAAAAACAAAAAAAGAATTCTTTTTTGAAAAATTTTTTTTTTGATTAATTTTTTTTTTTTGTGTCATTATTGATCCAAAATACGTCGCCGTGTCATAAAAAATCATTTCCGACGAAATTATTTTTTTTGGATTTAGTGACCGTTGTGCCCCACTGTCCGTTGTGCCCCACCTTCCCCTATAAGCGGGACATGGGTTTCAGACGAGGTGAAAAAGGCCGTGGCAATGGGCTATAGGGTGATATCGGTGTCAGAGATCTGGCAGTACGAGGTGACGGTGTTTGATCCCTCTACCCGGGAAGGCGGACATTTTGCTCGGTATATTGATACTTTTCTAAAAATAAAACAGGAGGCTAGCGGCTGGCCCTCTGCCTGTAGTAGCGAAGAGAGCCGGTCTCGCTATATCGAAGAGTACTCCCGGGTAGAGGGAATCAAACTAGATAAGATTAAAATAGAAAAAAATCCAGGGCTGCGTTCTGTGTCGAAGCTATGCCTTAACTCCGTTTGAGGTAAGTTTGGCCAGTGAGACAACCTCTCAAAGACCAGCGTGGTCAAGACCAGAGAGGAGCTGCTAGGTCTGGTGACAAGCCTGTCGATTCTGCTGGAGGACCTAGTAGCCGTGAACGATGACGTTCTGTACGCTCGCTGGTCATACAAGGACGAGAGCGTGGAGGCCTCGAGTCTTGCGAACGTGGTCATAGCTGCGTATACTACGGCACAGGCGCGGCTCAAATTGTATAGTTATTTAGAGAAACTGGATCGTAGGGTGTTATATTATGACACGGACTCGGTCATCTACGTGCGGTCAGGTGCAGCCGGAGAGTACGAGCCGCCAGTAGGCAGTTTTCTGGGTGACCCGACCGACGAGCTAGAGCAATACGGCGAAGGTAGTTACAAACGGGCCTTTCTATCCGGCGGGGCAAAGTTTTACGCCTTCATAGTAGTATGCCCGGATGGGAGGGAAATAGAGATTTGCAAGGTCAAGGGTATAACCCTCAATTATACGACGCGGTTAAAAATTAATTTCAATTCTATACGGGAAATGATAGTTGGGGAGGGGGAGAGTATTCAACTCAGGTATCGCGCGATCCGATGAACCGCAATGCATGATGTGGTGACTCGCGATCAGACGAAAACATGTCGTCCGGTTTTTGTCAAGAGACGTTGTTGCAGGGATAGTTTTGATACCCTTCCATACAGGCATACAGACGCGTAACCGCCTTCGTCCCTGGTCCGTATGTAACAATGACCGAAGGAAACCAGGAAACAGTACCCTACATCCAGTTTAGGTTTAAGTTAGTTTTTACTGTATTGTAGTTGTACAACTTTTGTAAATTTATCTTATAATTAGGACTTTAAGCTATTCCGTATACCTGTGATATTAGAAGTAGAATAATCTAGTCTAGTCTAGTCTAGTATGTAATACTATTGAGTGCCTGCTATGTAGAATAAAAGTGTGTACTATTAGCAATAAGAAAATGTATGTATACCAAAACGGTTTACCATGGTTTAACCTCTGCTCAGGTAATATACACAGTATTTATCATTAGAGATAACTGTGGTCTTCATAATAAAAGAATCTGTGAAGTGAAATCTATCAATTTCACTTGGTTAACTCTTCCCACATACACTCTGTTAGCTGGACCTCGACCCTGAATGAAACTATTACGAAATTAACTATTATTTCTGTGTCTCTGTATACCTTTTAGTAGTAGATGCCAGCCATGGGGCGTCACAACAAATGACGTCACCAGGTCATTGACCTGCTGGAGTGGGGACTTGGCGTCAAAACAATGAGACCGTCCGATCCAAGATGGCGCCGCCCATGCACATCAAAACAATATGGCGCCCGTTTTTCAGAATCCAAGATGGCGGCCTTTTTTTCCAAAATCGAATATGGCGACTGTTTTAAAATCAAATATGGCGACTGTGATAGATATATACTAGCTATGACTATATATATATGGGGCTGTCCACGTCAACTCGACACGACTCCAGACCTCAACATCTCCGATTTGATTTTTAATTTGATATGTTATCACTCCATGTCTGGAGAACCTTCCAAATTTTTTTTGGATTTTTCAATATGACGCTTTCGGAGCTATGAGTTTCTTTCTCCTTAAAAAAAGGACCTTTTTTAAAATTCTGAAAAAAATCACAAAAATCCTGTTAATGATATAGAACAACTTCCCACTCGCAGAATCGTGGGCAGAATTTTCCTTATATTTTTTTTTCATTTTTAAAAAAATTTTCATTCCGAAAAAGCCCATGTGTGCTTGTACCATAGGCCCAACCATCGGCCATGTCCGGCCCAAATCGCGTCGAGCGTTGGAACAGACAATACACCCAATCATGGACCACGGTTGAAATGATAACACTAGGCCGAGAATGGGCTGCATGTTCTGCCAATCCTTGGGCCAAGCTTGTTTCAACTCATATTTCCATTTCTGGGCCATTACTTGAAAAACGTTACGGCCAATAGTCAATTTTCGCGCATTCCAAACGTTTACCAACGAATGGATTAGTTATGGCGAAATGAATGGGACAACCATGTCTCAGTGCATGGTTTGAGATTTAAATAATAATTTCTTCATTCAACGAGAAATAAAATAGGTTTTTATTTATTTATTTATCTAATGAAATTTAATATAATTCATTAAATTTATTTGCGAATGGTTGTGAGTAGGTACAGATTCGGCTTCGGAGGACTGGCTTCAGCGTCGTGATCCCTTTCGCTCATTGCATGGTAAATCTACGCCTAGTCAAGTATTTGGGGTGTTACTTTTATCGCGAGAGAAATATCACTGCTCTGCAATTGTTTTTCTAGTCGGAGATTGCGGGCTTGACCGCGGATGACGCGGTGTTGAATTGGACGAGCTCCGGGACGAGCGTCAGACCCACTCGTTGGCTAGTACGATTGGGCCGAGAATTGGGTAAGTTACGGGCCGATTTTCTAGCCCAGCCCTGGTAGAAATTTTTCCCGTATTCTGTCTAGGTCTAGCTAGATCCGCGAGACTGCCATCTAGGCCTATCTAGTAAAACTGTACAGACGCCCGGACAGAAATGTAACACTTGTCCCTTCTAGACGCTATCTAGCAATGCTATCTAGCAGTATCTAGTAGCGCTAGATTGAATCTGTACAGTTCGAAGCAGTACTAACTCGTTCTTGTGCAGGTTTTATTAGAAATCTTAGGTTATTTTCTGAAAACGATGATAATGAGAAACAAATTTCTTTTCAAGTGCACGTTTTTAATATCGAATATAACATGTTACAATACTTCAGAATTAGAAAGGTTTCTCAATGATGTCGTACAAATCAGGTAGTTAATTTTCTCTATCACCTCTCTGTTTCTCTCTCTTTTCGGGATTGAGGTGTCTTCAGAGAGTGGGGTCCTTTTTGGTGTGTTTTCTGGTGTTAAAGAATCGAAAATCTTCAACGAACTATCAAATCAGCATCTACTAAGCTGCAGCTCTTCGCAGATATGAAGGTAGGTGCCTTCCTGCCTTAATTTTCTCATTATTCTTGGTTTCTCTTTCGTCTCTCGTGCCTAACCTCAAAATACGGTGACTGGTCAGTAATCACATAACGTCAGTGTCTTCGCAGTTTGACGCCTGCTGGCGACATCTGCCGCTTTCCTCTAATTATCGATCAATTGATCGATAAGTCTTCTGTTATATCGACGTGTTTATGAGTTGTTGTCATCTGTTGACAGCTCGGTATTAGCATACCCTTTGGGGTCGATAAGGCGATAGAAAGATGTCGGATAAACGAGCGACGCGCTCAAACACTGCCATTAATGCCAGCAACGCGGGTTGCTCGACTTTTAGGGGTTCACCTCGGCAAGGCGGAATAGGACCAGAGCTTGATTTTGATGATTCCCGTTTGTCTAGTCCTCTGAAATCAGATGGCGAACAGCATCTCACGTACAATAAGTTTAGAGAGCTGCGCGCACAACTCAGCATACATGACGGTACTCTCGCACGGCTGATTAAAACAGCGAAATTATCATCAGATGACAAGCAGGCTCTCAGTCAGGTAGCGACGGACTATCAAACTGCCTTTAGCATTGTATCTTCGGCCTATGCCAAACTAGCCGCGGCGTCAGGGACAGCAGACGAGGTTGAGCGTGCTGTCCTCAAAGCATGCGAAGCTGTCACAAAGTCTTGTGTGGAATCGGTCAGTACCAGCATCAAGCGAAACATGCCGGCGATGATTGAAAAGAGTCTTCCTGATCTGACAGCTATCGTGAAGGGACATTTACCTGAGGCGACTGCTGGCAAGTCGGGAGGAACCGGGACATATGCAGAGGTCGCTAAATCATCTGGCTCTAAAATCCAAGTGCCGAAAGGGCCTACAGTCAGAGTTCAGAACACTCAAACATTTGTGTTAGCCCCCAACGCCGGGTCGGTAGATAAATATCCTAATTACGAAAAGGCTAGAGATGCGGCAATAGGAGCTCTAAGAGCATCACAAATGCGGCTAAGAATAAAAAATATCAGAAGTGCAGGGAAATCTTGCGTCAGGATAGAGACGAGGTCGGTAGACCTGGATAAGGTGAAGGCCCTTCCGGCCCTCGCTGAAGCCGGGTTGGAGTTAAAAGGGGATGCCAAGTACAATCCTAGGCTAACTCTTCATGGCGTTCCAGTCGCCTTGAGCAGGGACGATATTAGGTCAGATTTCATTGCACTGAACTTAAATGGCGAAAATGATGAGGCACTTAGAGTCGTGTACGTCTATCCTCCTAAAGAAAATAAAGCCTACACCAGCTGCGTAGTAGAGGTATCTCACGGTACTTGGTCTTCTCTCAAGGATGAGAGCCGTATCTATATAGGTCACTCGGCGTGCAGATTTAATAATCATGTCAAGATACTCCAGTGCTTCAGATGCCTAGCTTTTGGGCACATCGCGAAAGACTGTGAGGCACAGGCTCGCTGTGGCCATTGCGCAGGAGATCACGAAACGAGAACCTGCCCTGTCAAAAATAGTGACAATGGGTGCCCAAAATGCTACAACTGCTGTAGGGCAAAACATGCAGATGACAAGCACTCTGCTCTGGACGGCAAGAAGTGCCCATTATTAATAAACAAACTTAAGGACAAGATCAGTAGAACACACTATGGCTAGTAATACTGAATCTGGTACTAATGTCGAACATCTTAAAATCTGTCATGTCAACTGCCAAAACCTTTTAGCTGCTAATCAGTTTGTTGAATTTAGACAATACTTTACCGGCTCTGATTATCACATAATCTGCATGTCCGAGACCTGGCTCACTCCTAACATAACAGATAGTTTCATTGATCTGGAGGGATACAATCTATACAGATGTGACAGAACAGGCAAGAAGGGTGGAGGCGTAGGCTTCTATATAAAGTGTAATCTTTGGACGCGAATACTTCAGGACTCAGGGAGAGAATACTGTCGTAAACCAGAGTTCATCACCGCGGAGATCGTGGTCTCTCGGACAGAGAAGCTAATGCTAAGCGTAGTGTACCGCCCCCCGGACACGGCTGATTTGAGTGATTTCGAGAACTCCTTTCTGCACCTGTTCGTGCATTACTCCAAACATGTTGTAATTGGTGAAAACAACCTCGACCTCAGGCCAGAGGCATATGACAGTGATAAAATGCGTGACCGGTTATGGAATTTTGTAAATAGTTCTAATCTTCATCTAGTCCCGTTCGAGCCGACGCACAATCTCAAGAGTAGTGCGACGTGGATAGACCACTGTATTATTGACGATCCTGACGAATTAGTAACAGCAGGGCAATTGGACGTATCATTTCTTTCAGCGCATGATCTCATCTATATCGTACTGGAAATAGGAGTAGAAAAGGAAGCAAGAGAAATCTCATACAGAGATTTCAAAAACTTCTCAATAGACAACTTCCTAGGAGATCTGTGTAGAGTTGATTGGAAACCTTTCTTCTGTAGCGATGACATTGACTCGAAAGTTGAGTACATGAACACCACCGTGACTGCCTGCCTGGATAGGCACGCACCCCTAGTTAGTGCCAAGACTAAACCAAACAGGGCTCCTGCGCCTTGGCTGACAGCAGAAATTAGAGCTCTCATGAACGAGCGTAACCAGGCACGTAGGGCCTGGAGAAGAAAGAGATGCCTGACACTGCACGACAGGTTCAAACGTCTTCGCAACCTGGTCAGGACCAAAATCGATAGTGCTAGAAATGAATTTTACACCATGACTCTCAGCACCTCGAAATCTTCATCAGAAGTATGGTCACAGCTCAGGAGGCTAGGACTCGTCAAATCGAAATCTTCGGCGCGTAACTTACATTTCTCGATCTCTGAATTGAACAAACACTTTGCGTCTTCCGATTCTATACAGGTGGGCTACGGTCGACAACTGGCGCCTGAATCCCTCAGTCAAGCATTAGAGGAACCATTCGATGATAATAAGTTTCATTTCTGTAACTTCGTAACCGAAAAGGTCCTCAAAGCCGTCTTCCACTCCAAATCGAACGCGATTGGGATAGACGGTATTCCAATTGATGTGTTTAGGAAAAGTCTTCCGGTTCTCCTACCCATCATAGAGCACCTGTTCCATTTCTCGCTTTCACACGGGGTGTTCCCTTCTTTATGGAAAAATTCTGTCATTGTGCCTCTTCCCAAAAAAAAGTCTCCAATGTCATGCAACGACTACAGACCTATCTCTATTCTATGCGCACTCTCTAAGTGTCTCGAGAGGCTGGTAGCAGACCAAATCTCTGACTACCTTGAAGAACGAAACCTGTATGACCCATTCCAATCGGCCTACAGGAAGGGACACAGTACTCATACTGCGCTTATTAGGGTCGTAGACTACTGCCGCCAGGCGATAGACAAAAGAAAGGTTGTCATTATGGTCTCATTTGATTTTTCCAAAGCTTTCGACAAGGTTAATCACTCCATACTTCTCACAAAGTTGAGGAAATTGAACTTCTCACCACTGGTCCTAAAATTTCTTCATTCGTATCTCACCAAGAGGCGGCAGGCTGTCAGGGGAACAAACGGGGCATCCGTTTGACCTCCAGCTGATGATTGAGTGTGAACCAGCCAACATCCTCAGTAGAATTGAGAGGGCCAACAGAGACGTCGATGCGATCTGCGAATGGGCAGACGACAACGGGCTACAATTGAACAGCGGTAAAACTAGAGTGATATTAGTTGGGACCACCAGGTACATAAATTCCCTCAATCTCAGAACGATGCCGCGTATTCAAGTACGGGAAACAGGGATTGAATATTCATCCAATCTATACATACTGGGAGTCACGCTGACGAGCGACCTCACCTGGAGGCCTCACATAAATAACGTTACTAAAAGAATATACAGCACCGCGTGCCAACTACGCCTTTGCCGGAAACTATTGCCCGAACAGTTACGCATACAGCTAATATCAACTCTGGTTTTTCCTCTGATCGATTACTGCTGCATCATACACCTCGACCTGACTGACGAACTGACGCTCTCGCTGCAAAGAGCCCTGAATTCATGCGTTAGATTTATCTATAATATCCGTAGGGACGAACATATCACCCCCTACTTTACAATGATGGGGTGGTTGAAAGTCAACGCTAGAAAAGAATATCTACTAGGCTGTATGATGTACAATGTATTGAAGACTCAGGAACCACTGTACCTGAAAAGTAAATTCAAGCATAAAACAGAAGTAGGGATTAGAAGCACGAGAGCACCATCCAAAAATCTAGCTATCAAACCGTGTAGGACTCAATATTTCAAAAACTCATTCACACATGGAGGCGCTGCATACTGGAACAACATACCGCTTGGCATCCGTAACTGTAAAACTCCAGTCACTTTCAAATATCACCTGTTCAATCACTTACTATCTAGTCAGACACAAGCTAGTGTCCTTTAATCTAGTCACCTAGACTGAGTCCTTCCTTAGGTTATTTGGGCCATGGTTTTCCCTGTGGACGAAGGGCAAATGCCGGGACTCGCGGAGTGGGCCTCCATGGCATATCTAACCCACCCCACTCAGCCTCGAACAGACACATACTTATATAGGCCGACAGACACGACACACATACACTCTTGTACCTACACACACGAAAACACACAAATAAATAAATAAAGGCGAACTAGTCTTAGATTTAACGTTACGAGTAGGACTAGTCAAAACCAAAATTATATAATCACCATATCTTAGTATATATCAAATTTATAGTATAATATATTAGATTAATCATTTAGTTGTATAAAAAACTAGCAAGATTATGATACCTTAAGTACAATGTATCACAGGCAAATGTGAAATTTTAGCGAAACTGTAATCCAAAGTGCCAGCGCTTGAGGGGATCCGTCCCAGAGCGCTCAATAAATATTCCATCTATCTATCTATCTATCACCTATTCTATGCACATCATGATTTCCGGAATGTTCGTTTTGATCTTCAATCCCAGAGCGCTCAATAAATATTCCATCTATCTATCTATCTATCACCTATTCTATGCACATCATGATTTCCGGAATGTTCGTTTTGATCTTCATCATTTTCATCACCTTCATGGTCTTCGTTATCTTCATCATATTCGTCATCATATTTACTACTATCCATGGAAACTCCACCATGTTCATCGCTCCCATCATATTCACTATGTATGTCGTATGTTTTCAATATACTCATCATCTTCGTCGTCATATTCATCAGCCTCTTTGGCAACTTCAGAATCTTCATCGATACCGTCATGTTCACAATCTTCTTTATCATCTTGATGTTCGCGTAGTGGATTAGTAATTATACATCAATTACTGCTTTCCGCTAGGCATCGTCACAATCACTACCCGTGGTTGAGTTTTATTCGGTTTGAACACTTTCATCACTTGCCTCAGCCACCGATCTTCTTTCATGCTCGTCAACAATGTTTTGCAGAATTTCATTCAATTTCTTCTTCGAACGGTGTTTTGTTTACACGCCACTTGCTTGTGCTCTTCATACCGACACAAAAGAAATTGCATAAACGCGCACGCGATCGTAATGAGGCTGATGCCGATGAACGAACGTCTGACAATGATTACGATTCTATTATTTTTGGTTATGTCAATCCATGAAATGGCTGAGCCCTATGTTCAAAATCTAGAAAATCTAGGAAAATCTAGACAGGTCTACAGTGTTAAAAATGATTGTGAATTTACAACACATTTACTACACAAAAGTTTTGCAAAATTACAAATGTGGCGTAGCGAAGTAAACTGCTAACCTTGTTTTATAAATTTACAAATAAATTCTTGATCTTACTGAACTTTCATAGGAAAAACACAAAATTGTATTTGAATTAGCTAAATTGTTGAGTAAATTTGAAGTATTTGTAAATTAATTTTAAGGAAATGTCTTGTAAATTCAGTACCACTCATCTTCACGAATAATGCTTCCGGAATAATATTGGAAGTTCACAATATACGTTTTTAAGAGTGTATATTACAAATCTAGCAATCTCGAGTCTAGCTAATCTAGTAAAATCTAGGCAGGTCTGTATTGCATATCTAGAAAACCTAGCAAATCTAGCAAATCTAGAAAAATCTAGGCAGGTCTGTATTGCAAATCTAGAAAACTTAGCGAATCTAGCAAATCTAGAAAAATCTAGACCGGCCTATATTGCAGGCTAGCAGTTCTAGATAAATTTCTACCAGGGAGACGTTAATTTATAAGATTTTAATGTAAATTTGTACGCGTGGGCCGTGAATGGGACGAGCTCCGGGACAAGCGTTAGACCCACTCGTTGGCTAGTACGATTGGGCCGACCATTGGGCAAGTGACGGGCCGATTTTCTAGCCCAGACGTTAGTTTATAATATTTTAAAGTAAATTCGTACGCGTGGGCCGTGAGTGGGACGAGCCCCGGGACGAGCGTCAGACTCAGTCGTTGGCTTGAACGATTGGGCCGAGAAATGGGTGACTGAGGGGCCGACCTTCTAGCCCAGAGGTTGGTTTATAGGATTTTATTGTAAATTCGTACGTGCAGGGACAAGTTTCGGGACGAGTGTCAGGCCCATTCGTGGGGGTGTATGATCGGCGCCATATGTCTCCCAAGCGTTGGACCTTAGGTGGTAACCGAGCGTAAAATAATTGTTGGCGAGTAGTACGGGGCAAAGCTTGGCTCGAGCCTTGGCCGAAGTGTTGGACCCAACTGTTGTCGAATGCCATTGTGACAGTGCTGGACAAAGCTAAGGCCAGTGGTATTTTAACAACGCTTGACCGGTCAACTTGTCCCAAGAGTGGCCCAAGACTGTTTTTTTTGCCACCACTGGGAACACACGCATGGGAGGCTTTGAAAATGTTTAAAAAATAAAATAAAAAATATAAGGATAATTCTGGCCAAGATTCTGCGAATAGGAGGTTGTTCTATATCATCAACAGGATTTTTGTGATTTTTTTCAGAATTTTGAAAAAGGTCCTTTTTTTAAGGAGAAAAAACTCATAGCTCCGAAAGCGTCCATATGGAAAATCCAAAAAAAAATTGGAAGGTTCTCCAGACATGGAGTAATAACATATCAAATTAAAAATCAAATCGGAAATGTTGAGGTCTAGAGCCGTGTCGGGTTGACGTGGACAGCCCCATATATACTAGCTATGACTATATATGAGGTATTCCATGCCGTTTCGACCTGAGTTTGACCCTTGACCTCTCGGACTTGGCCCGCAATTTTTCATATGGTTGTTCCCACTTTGAAAGGCACTCAGTTTTTATTTTAGATTTTTCCGACTCGATTTGAATTTTCTACAATTTTTGAAAACGATTTCATTGATCAACACAATTTAAAAATCTGAAAAAATTCTGAAAAATCGTGTGTCAGATATCAAAATTTTGAAGCCTAGGGCCGGAGTGGGGAGATTGTTCCTTCTTACTTTTTCAAGCGTTTTACGAAAAAAACCGTTACAAAAATTAGAAGCGGCAGTCATTTTACTACAGATGGTTGCTGAAACATTTTCATACGTCACATCGGATTTTTGAAAAAAATTTCAGATTTTTCGGCACTATTTTACCATTTGCATTTTTTTTTTTTTTTTCACCTTTTAGCATTGTGAAGATCGTAGAAGCAACAGCGATTGGAAGGTATTTATTAGAAAAACGATAAATTATATACTGAACAAAGATGTCGATTCTAAATAATTATTAAGTGTCGATCATAACAGCGTGCATTTATTTTGAGAGGTTCTAGCGGAATTGAAAATCCCATTTTTTCTGTCGTAAGGCCCTTATAAATAACTTGCACGACAACAATTTTATTTAATATGGTAATACTTTTATTTCGATTTTTTTCACAGAAATTCATACTTGTTCATACTCGTTCGCAGCTGCCCGCCTTCTCCTGACAACACTGTACAGTTGAAAATCTGGTGACGAAGAAAACAATTTTGTTTTCATACCTTCCGGCGTTGGTATGAAACAGTGCTGTTTTTGGGTACTGGGAATTGGCTTTGCCGTTGCAAACCTCTCACCCAAGGAGTCTTTGGCAGCTTCATAATCTTCGACCGATGAGAACCTTTTAGTTATTGACGGCAATGTTCCTACCGTACAAGTCCAATCAAACAAGCCGCGCGGAGATAATATCTGGCGATCAGGTGGAAGTTGCAGACTGGCCCTTCTACTCAATCTTTTTAATGTCCCGCCAATACCATCGCACGGACCTTTGCCGTGCGACGTTGCAAAAAAATGCCACTCAGCAGGAACAGAAAAATCGCGATCATGGTACCACAAGTTGATAAAATTTTTAAAGTTTTTAAATTGCTGTGGTGCGCCATCTGACCAGTAGTAGATACGAACGGGTGTCATTATTTCCGCTTTGATAAAGTCCACGATAATTCTCGTGAACACGTGAACGGCGACAGAGTCATGGTTCAGGTTGTCTGAGATCACGACAAGACTTTTATACGCTATTTCTTCATCAGATTTATAATATACGACAACTGGAAAAATTGTAGCCTGGTCGTTATTCCAATGGAAGCTCGGGGCAGCGTCTTGAGCGATAAAGGCGTAATTCTCCGCAAAATCGCATATCACAAGACACTCATCCTGCTTCGAATTGGCTTTCAAAGATTTAAAAAAACGTGATTGTTGCTTAGCGATGAAATTATGTGGCAAAAGTTTTTTTGCTTGCTCGCAAAAATCGTCGACAAACTCGTTAGCCGATTTTACGTACGTCTCGAGTGTCGTTCGAGGTTTCGAAACCCACTGCGAATATTTGACTTCTTCAATCGCAGTTTCATCCAGGACTTTCAGCAAAGTGTCCTTGAGGTTCTCGTTATCGGGACAATTTTTGCATTTGAGCAAATGACAGGTTTGTTGAGGCACCGGGCACAGCAACAATGGAACCAAATCTTCGAAACACGCAATCGAAGTTTCTGATTCTTTGGTTAGAAGCTGCAAACTACATCCTGCAGCAGTCAACAAAAGATAATCTTATTATTATGAGTAAAAGATGGTCACCGTCATGATAGGAAAAATTGCATCCGAGTTAAATACGAATCCCCGTACCTGAAATCATCAATTTCATGTTCTGATGAAAAGGACACACGCAGACTGTATGAGTTCCAGCTCCTCCAGCTAATGTGCAATGCTTCGGCCTCAACGTAGCAAACGTGGAAAAGCCAATACGCAAGTTAGGGTTTTCCAGCTTGAAGTGTGCATACAGTTCTTTCAAATTGCACAAAATCAATTTTTTTTGGTGGCGAACCTTTTGACCATTAGCGTCACGCACACAAATGAAATCTTTCATCCCTGGCAATAAAACCGTGACTTGATCATCGTTGTAGAACGCGATCACCGTGACTTTGACTACTTCGTCCAGAGGTCTTCCTGCGTTATAAATAGTAAGAGAAAAAAAATCAATGTACTAACTCCGGCTAATCAGTTATTTGATAAAGTAAAGTTAAGCTAATGTAAAATTATCCAACTTTTTCTCAATACTATGTTTGTAACAGTGCTGTCAGAGTGATGGAAGCTATGCAGGTTTATGGAGGCTATGCAAGTTATGGAAGCTATGCAGGTTATGGAGGCACTACTTAAAACTTGATTTTCACAGTTCAAAAAGCTTGCGTCACATGTAGATAATGCAGTAGAGCAGCTTATTAAAATGAAAATGTACTCACCGAGTTTCGCGTTCGGTGTTGCCAGAATCCCTTTGTCTTCATACAGTTTTCTCGCTACTTTAACCATGTAAAGTGTTGTATCAAACTCCTCAGAAACTCGAATGTTACTCCAGCTACTCGGTATGAGGGTCAATATTTGGATTCGTTCACTCTTAGTAGTTGACGGGTCCTTGAATTTTTCCTTCAGTTGGCGAATCACTTCTTCAAATCCAGTACTACCTCCACTTGATGTTGGTGAAACTGGTAGTCCCAAAGATCTTTTTATGACACGCTTTGTTTCGTCAAGCTTTTTGTCCATCCAGCTTGCGACTCTCAACTTTTTTTTGGGATCGGGGACACTTCCAATAACTGCAACGCACTATTAATAGCGGAAGGCCGGATATCAGGACGGAAATCTGAATATTCGCGCTGTCATGGCGAGAGCGACATTTGACTTAATCCTCATGATATCGTATCGGGAATCGATGCTGTCGCCTGGCTAGGTTCTGGTAGCATGATACAGCAATCGCTCCGGGATGTTGAAGGCTGTGGCTCCGGCTGTGGCTGTCACTCGCATGAACGTACAATTGAAACTAATTCGGATGATTCTCGGTAGCTATCGTCCGCATCTGATGCACTTTCTTTCATCCCTGCGTTGTCGATTTTCTTGCCGTTTTCGTCCATCGTCGGACGAACATAATTTTTCAGATTCAATCGGCAATCTCGACAAAAGTACTTTCCGGTGAATTCCGGAAATTTCTCCTCTGTTATACGTGATACGGGCCGTAACCCTTTCTTCAGATTGTGTCGCTGCAAACGAAAGGGGTTACAGCACCGACCTCCTCTGACTTCCATTCTATTTACACCCTCGGCTGAAAATTTACAAATCTTTCGTAAAATCCGTGTGGCTGGACACACACATGATACATTTTTTGCATTAAGGTTCCAAATTTATTCCGTCAACATTAAATCATTATGGAAAAATTGTGATATTCACGTGTTTAAAATTGAAGCAACGGTTTATGGATAAATAGTTCCGGTGAAGGAGATCAGGGCTAGAGGGAACACGCGGAAAGTCGGAACAGACGCAGTAAAAAACGAGATTACACGCAGGGATGTAATGAATAACTATTGCATTGTAAGGAATAACTGAGCATACTACCATACCATTCGACGCACTCTAATTTCTGATAATGCCATACTCGCTGCAAGGAATCTCTTCTTTTTAGTGCGTTTCAAAATTGACCTTTATTCCTAATCCGCGACAAAATTTTTATTAAATATTTGTTAGAAACGAACAACTCCCGAAATCGTGGAATGGAAATCACGAAATATCTGAGCCGTGGCAATTTCAAATCGGCTGGCTGAATGAATATAAGACTGGAGATTGGCACGAAATATCTTAGCCGCAATAATGTAAAATCGCTTGAAGCAACAAAGTGAAACTACAAGTCGTCACAAAATGTCTCACCAAATTTGACGTAAATCACAAATTTTCCACAAAATTTGACTAAATATCGTGTCAGAGATTGTAACTTTCTATCTCTGGTGAAAAATTAATCAAATTTCCAATAAACGGCACAGGGTTATCCCTAACCTAACAAACACGAGACTCCTACCACGAGCGAAGCGTTGTTAAAATTGATAAAAAAAAATAATAATTCTAAGGCGACCATAAAATAACGCCTTGCACTTACCTGAGCTTTTGTAAAACTATCACTTGGTTTCAAAAAAACCCGCATTAATATTTGTTATTATTTAAATTTGACGTAGGATCAACAGGCACCTTCAACACGCAACCTCGCACGCAACGCAATTGTGGCCGTTAGTGAAATCTTTGTTGATGAAACGCCACGCGTGTCCTCTCTTAAAAAAGACATGACAATTGTTAGAGTTTGAAGTATTACTTTCCTCTTTTGTTTTTGCCGTGCGCTTTTTTTCACCGTTGAGCTCCTATTGGCGTTGGGGGCATGGAGGGGGAAAGGATGAGAACGAATACACTCGCATCGCGCCTCAAGGGCAATCCCTAGTCATTCACCTCCGTTTCGCCGAAAACGGGGGTGTGGACACACATTTCGAATAATATTCGAGCCCAGGCGTCAAAAACGCAAAAAAAAAATGCAAGTGGTGAAATAGTGCCGAAAAATCTGAAATTTTTTTCAAAAATCCGATGTGACGTATGAAAATGTTTCAGCAACCATCTATAGTAAAATGACTGCCGTTCCTAATTTTTGTAACGGTTTTTTTCGTAAAAAGCTTGAAAAAGTGAGAAGGAACAATCTCCCCACTTCGGCCTTAGGCTTCAAAATTTTGATATCTGACACACGATTTTTCAGAATTTTTTCAGATTTTTAAATTGTGTCGATCAATGAAATCGTTTTCAAAAATTGTAAAAAATTCAAATCGAGTCGGAAAAATCTAAAATAAAACCTGAGTGCTTTTCAAAGTGGGAACAACCATATGAAAAATCGCGGGCCAAATCCGAGAGGTCAAGGGTCAAACTCAGGTCGAAACGGCATGGAATACCTCATATGTACTAACTATGACTTATACCCGCTTCTCCGATGTCAGCTCTGAAATAATAAATCCTCATCCTATATATATTGTAACGTTTTAAGATAAACGTTGAGTTAGTAATTTATTATGTAGGTTCTCCAAGAGAAATAAAGTGAATCGTAGAGGAATTATATATGTTTTGCAATGAGATTATGTATTCAGAAAATACAGGTCTGCTTCAGTGGCAAGCTAAAGACAGACTGATTTGTTTTACAATAATCGTTGTTGACGCAGCAACCGAGTTTCTTATATTTTAAAGGATGTCATTTATCGTATAGGCTACTAGATGGTGTATATGAAATTATTAGGATATAGGTGATTTTACCCAATGTAACACTACCCCCCCCTTAGTAAAAGAGTCGTCCCGACTCTCGAGGTGAGTACAATAAAATTCGTATGTGTGTAAAATCATCATAAGGATCAACAAGTTGTAAAATCAATGTGTTCTATTTGGGAGAATTGGAGCTGTGGCTCAAGAAGTTAAAAGTTTCCCCAAATACTATCCGGCATTCGCCCTCTGCCTCAAGGTAAACCACAGAAAACCTTGAGGAGATAGTGAATCTAATCAAACCAAAAGTGTATAATGTGATAAGTGTGAAATATTCTTCGGATCTTAAATGGAGAATCAGGAACCAGGAACCAGGAACCAGGAACCAGGAACCAGGAAGGATGATCCGGAATAAGAAGAAGAATTCCTTAGTTACCGCGTAGAGAGTCCTGCATATTGGAAGTGGTTGGAGGGGTAAAAGACCAGGATAGAAGGACTCAAGGATTCCCAAGAAGTCCAAAAGGGGTCCAACTCCATACCTCTTCGAAATAAATCAAAACGACCTAGACAGGAGGACAAATATTATTCTCTCGAAATATTAGGTCATAAATTAGAGTTTTTCAAAACTCTTTCAAATTCTAGATTTCTTTATGAATCTTTTTGAATTATAATAATAAATTAATCCTTTTAGAAATAAACTGAATAGTTTTGAAATGAATAAATTAAATTATTATATTGAATAAATGTAAGGAATATAAATTGGAGCAGCCTTATCTGGGAGGAAGTAGGGAAACCGGATTATTAGGTCAGGATGGGATGGGTTCGGCTTCCTTCGTGTCGTTTCAGAATTATTTTCATCATTTTAATAGAAACTCCTACTCTCAGAATATCGGGAGCTGAAAAACTTGGGTTATTATTTGTTTACTACATTATAACCTATAATTAAAGTTTTCCGCTCGGATCTCTTTCGATCTATACTCCATTATAAATTGATTATACTACAGCGTCGCCTATCGTGATTTTTGCGCATTATATATCGGCGCGATTCGATATTAAATAAAAGCGGATCAATCAAACGACATTTCTCGAATATTTTCTAACAATATATCTCTGAACCAATGGGAAAATTGTTTAAACAAATGAGCAAATAAACAATTGCTATAAAGAAGAAGCTCTCGATAGCGTCACTATCCACCATGTCGTCTCTGAACGAGGAAGCAATTCGTGTAGGAATTTTGGTTAGCTGTTTAAACTTTGAAAATATAAAAGATAAAACGGAGACAGAAGCCCGTAGCTGGTTTGAATCCGAATGGGAAAGGGTTCGTTGCGCTAGAGGACGAGGAGTTAAACTCAGAAATCCTCTTATACGTTCGTGTATAAACTGCTACGTGACTCGGTAAGTGAACTTTTGCGAATAGTATTTTATTTACATCAAAACCCCACTATATTCTCTATGTTATTTTAGTATCCCGAAGGAAGAAAGCTTGGGGATAGTGGCAATCCATCGATCCTTCGTTAGAGAGATGGATTCAAGAGGTGGATTCGTTTCCTGTTACCTTTGTCGCGTCCCGCTATTTACTATTGAGGAGAAAGACAATTGTGAGGATTGCTCCAAGATCAAGATCCTCTTGAAACACGTGGCTGAGAAAATAATCTTAAACCATTTCTGATTCTACTGGATTCCTCTAATAATAATTCAGCTAATAACCATTCCGCTCAATAAATATGAATATGTTTTAATTCATTTTCGCATTATTATTTATTTCTCTTATAATATTTCCTCGTTGGTGTTTATTTCTGAATTATTTTTTTTTTTTGCGCTTAATGAAGCCATCTTTGATTTGACCTAGTCGTTCCGAGTTTATTCGAGTGGTTCCGAGTTATCCCGCATCGTTTCGAGCTCCCTCTGAATCTAAACTAGAAATCGTAAGGTTTCATAACCTGACAAAAATTCATATACACGTCGTCTGCGGAAGCTTCGGCATCTAAGATCAAGACTGGTGCTGGAAGAGTCGCAAATTTCTTTTTAACCAACCAATCTTCGTGAACCTCGTGAAGAACTTTCAAGTAATCTAAAGGAATACCGTCTTCCTCGGAACGAGCGCGTGAATTTACTCGCGAAAACGACTCTTCCGGAGATAACCTCAAATAAACAATGAGATCTACTTCATACGCCGGAGACTCGTTGGTTAAAACCCTAACATTTTCCATTAATAAGTGAGCTTCGAGATTCTCAAAATCTCCCATCCTCCGACGCGTCTCTACAAAGCAATTACAGCTATAAATGGACCTCTCCATTATTTTATTAGGTAACGCGGTTTTGATCAAATGTCTATTTCTCATTGTCATTGCGGCGTGATGTTGGAAATGATACGCGTATTTATGAGGATCTTTATACATCATCTCCAGGAGATTCTCGCCAGCGACATTACGATATTCGTCTAAGGGTTCAAGTAAAGTGAGGATATTCTTATCATTTAAAAATCTTTTAGTGAAAGTCGTTTTACCACATCCGATATTCCCTTCTATGATTATCGTTAAAGGTCTATAATTTCTTCGTTTAATCCCGTAAGGCAGTTCCTCGGACCACCTGGAAGAATCCAATGAAAAGGTTTGATCATCCCTTTGGAGAAAGAAGTCATTATCAATAGGTTGGCTTTTATCCAGATTTAAAGAACGAAGGTTTTTGATTTTATTATCATGGGTAAGTCCTTTTGATTCATAAGGGGCCAGGCGATCCAAGTGAACCACCTTAGGGCTAGTGCGTGTAGAGCGTTGGATGCGATAAACCACGCTATTTATTTTATCAATTATTGTGTAAGGGCCTTCCCAATTTGATTGTAATTTCGGACATCGTCCTTTTTCCCTTCTGGGTTGAAAGAGCCAGACTAAATCTCCCGTATCAAATGTAAGATCCCTAGCTCTAATATCATAATGAGCCTTTGTCCTATCTGAAATAACTTGTATCCTTCCCCGTGCGAAATTATGTATTTGTTCCAATCTGTCCCTTAGAGTAGAAACGAAATCGGTTTGAAGAGGATCTGGCGAAGGAATAGGTCCCTTATCTAGATCTCAAGGTAAACGAAGATCTCTTCCCATAAGCATAGAAGCTGGAGACTGTTTCGTCGTCTCGTGTACAGCTGATCTATAAGAAAGAAGAAATAGAGGAATCCACTCGTCCCAATCTCGTTGACTTTTGTCTACGAAAGAAGCTAAATAACTCAAAAGGGTTCTGTTCAAACGTTCTACCATTCCATCAGACTGAGGATGAAGGGGGGTTGTATGAGTCTTTCTTATTCCTAGAACCTTAGATATTTCTGTCATTAAAATCGACTCAAAGTTTCGACCCTGATCCGTATGCAATTCAAGAGGAGCCCCATATCTACAAACAAAGTCTCTCACAAATATTTCGGCAACAGTCTTTGCCTCCTGATTAGGTATGGGAATGACCTCGGGCCATTTAGTAAAATAATCAGCAATAACTAGGGCATATTTATTTCCAGATCTAGAAAGAGGCAACGGCCCGAGGACATCCATAGCCACTCTCTCGAAGGGTGCTCCGACGTTGTATACTTGTAGGGGACTTCGACCCTTGTTGCGTGGACCCTTTTTCGCTATGCAGACCTTACATAACCTACACCAATCATCCACGTCTATCCTACTACGAGCCCAGAAGAATCGTTCTCTAATCCGATTTAAGGTTTTATTAGAAGCGAAATGACCACCCGAAGGAGTATCATGATACTGTTTGAGGATTTCTTCCGTCTTGCTCTTTGGTACTAGTAATTGCCATCTGATTTCTTTCATATCTGGAGATTCCCATTTTCGATACAATATCCCATTCATCAAAAAGAGGGAATCCCATTGAGTCCAATAAATTTTTAATTCTTGACTCTTGGCAGAAACATCTTGCCACTCAGGGCGTAATCCTGACTCTTTCCAAGTCTTTATTTGTAATAGAATCTCATCCTCTTGTTGAGCCTTTCTCCATGGCTCCAAATTTCCTTCAAAAGTAATCGAACGGATCCTAAAGGGTTCGTCTAGTTGTTTATCCAACCTGGTGCATTGTTTATATTCTATTGATCCTTCGCAGGGTCTTCTGGATAAAGCATCTGCGTTTCCATGAAGTAATCCTGCGCGGTGTTGGATGTCAAAGTCATATTGGCCCAGTCTTTCTATCCACCTAGCTACCTGTCCTTCTGGAGATTTGAAAGAAAGCAACCATTTGAGAGAAGCATGATCTGTCCTAATCAAAAACTTTCTCCCGTATAAATAATGATGGAAATGTGTTACTGTTTTTACCACAGCAAGAAGTTCCCTACGAGTAACGCAGTAGTTCCTTTCTGTTTTACTAAGAACACGACTGAAATAGCTAACTACCCTTTCGTTCCCATCCTGAATCTGAGACAATACTCCACCTATTCCCGAGAGAGAAGCGTCTGAATCCAGAATGAAAGGATGTTCTACTTGGGGATAAGCGAGAATAGGAGAAGATGTTAAGTAATTTTTTAATTGGATAAAAGCATCCTCGCATTCCTGAGACCATTCGAATTGAACCTTACTACCTGTTAGATGATGAAGAGGTCTAGCTATGGTGGCGAACCCTTTAACAAAACGACGATAATAAGTGCAGAGCCCTATAAAACTTTGAATTCCTTCTTTATCTACAGGACGGGGCCAATCTGACACTTTCTCTATTTTTGCAGGGTCCGTCTTCACCCCTTCTGCGGAGACTATATGTCCAAGGAAGTGAACTTCGCGCTGTAACAGATGACACTTCTTTGGACTCATTTTTAGTCCAGCTTGTTGTAGGCGAGAGAAGACTTCTTTAAGGTTTTCAAGTTGTTCGTCGAACGTCTTTCCATAAACGATTATATCGTCCAAATACACCAGGCACTTCTTTTCTGTTATTCCTCGTAGAATGGTTTCCATTGTTCTTTCGAAAGTAGCAGGGGCGTTACATAACCCAAAAGGCATAACCTTAAAATGCCATAATCCTCCTAAACCGGTTACAAAAGCGGTCTTTTCTTTATATCTTTCGTCCATTTCTACTTGCCAATACCCACTCTGTAGGTCAATAGTGCTGAACCATTCTGCTCCAGCTATCAAATCGAGAGTCTCTTCAATTCTCGGCAAGGGGTACGAATCTTTCTTGGTTATGTCGTTTAGCCTCCTGTAGTCGATGCAAAATCTTTTGGTACCATCCTTCTTAGAAACCAGTACGATAGGTGAAGCCCAAGGACTTGAAGATGGTTCTATTACGTTGATGGCGAGCATCTCATCTACCATCTTCTCTACCTCTTTTCGACCGTTTAATGGCAGTCTTCTAGCTGCTTGTTTAATCGGAGCATTATCTCCTACATCTATGGTATGAGTTGTTAAGGTACTTCTCCCTTTATCGCTACTATTTTTAGCAAAAGTATCCTGATACCCCTCAATCAAAGTTTTAAATTTTTCCTTTTGAATGGAATCTAAGCACGAAGAAGATCTTTCTAAAAGATTCTGTAAGTGTATAGGAAATGATTCTACTTCGTCGCTAGAAAGGTCAATTATCTGAACCTGAGGAAATTGAGAAGTCTTTTTTCTGTTAGTAAGAAGAGTTATCTCGTGTCGACCCGATGTTAATAAATTCCCTTCAGTTGAAATTACACAATTATGCGCGGAAAGAAAGTCAATCCCTAAGATCCCTTCATCCTCAATATCTGCTACATAGACTTTATGTGAAGAATCGATACACCCTATCACATTAATTTGTACTAATACTTCTTTTAAAACTGGAGTTATTTCTCCTGTAGCAGTGCGTAGAGAGGTAAATGGTTGAATAGGGTCAATAGATTTTAAGAGATCCGAACGGACCACTGTAACTTCTGCCCCAGTGTCTATGACCCAGAGGCAGTTAATTCCGTTGACAGTCCCACGCGCATATAAGCCTGTTTGTCTTAGACTTCTTAAAAGAAAATGAGTTAAAATAGGGCTTTCGTTGGGTCGAACACTTGATGACTTTCGCCCTTCTAAATCATCAAAAACTAGTTTTTTTGGTTAGAAGTACCTTGTTGAGTTTCTGAGGATTTTGGAGAATTAATAGTTTTATTTTCGCTATCTTTCCTCCAAGAGGTTTGACTATTTTGAGAATTACCGTCTTTAGATTGAATTAATTTTTCTAGAGAAAAGCAACGATTGGCGTCGTGCCCGATTTTTTTACAATATTTGCATATTAGCGGGGGTCTGTCTCCGTAATTCTTATTATAACTATTATTCCTGTTATAATTATTATTGTTACTCCTATTATTATTATTATTTCTACTATTATTATTATTATTATTTGTCTGCTGCCTGGGAGTAGTTTTCTGGGTAACGAAAGTTTTAGTTGGGTCAGTGAAAGGTGTTTCTGTCTCGATTTGACGAACTTTCCCTACCCCCAAATGATGCTTTGTTAAGGCCTCGATTTCCATCTCTTTAGTTACGGCTTCATGGACTGAAGAAGGTCCTGTTAAGCTCAGAGTATGTCTTAGGTCTGGATCCGTTAAGGCATTAATAAATTTGTCGCAAGCTAACATGTCCCTGGTGGACTCATCACAATTTGGCAAAGCTATTCTCGCTAGTCTTTCTATTTCTACACCGAGCGAAGGAAGACCTTCTTCTTTGCCTTGTTTCCTAAGTCCCAATTGAGTTAAAGATAATTTAGAAATCAGTTGATTACCGAATCTTAGACGTAAGGCTCCGCTGAGCTTATCGTAATTTTCAATATCGGAATCAGCAAGAGTCGATAGGACGGCTAAGGCAGGGCCTCTCAAACTTCCGGCTAGTTGCCCGGCTTTAGTAATGGAAGACCACGAATTAACTTTGGCTATTATTTGGAATTGTCTTTCGTAATCTGCCCAGGGTATTGTCCCGTCAAAGAAGTTTACTTTTAGGTTAGACGATTTGGATACAGTCTCGGTATTTATGACAGTCGTGTTGTTTAATTGTTTGTCGCGACTACTCCCGGCGCAAGACAAATTAAGAGGCACAGTGTTATTAATAATTCTATTTTCTATTGTATTATCGCCAGCCATGTGGTCAGCATGGTGTACATTACTTGCGTCCCGAATTGATCGCTCAATTCGGTCGCTTTGAGGGATGGTACGAGTGTGCGGCGTGAAAGTCGCCGCTCCACCCGTACGTGGTCTACGAATAGTTGGGGAGGGTTCTTCCTCCCCATAATTATGTACAGACCGAATGACTGCAGGCTCAACGACTTCTTCGATCCTCATCGGGGAACGTCTGGGAGTCGAAGTCTGCGAGATCGTTTGCTCCTGCGGCTCAAGGCGTCTCATGAGAAGGGAAAGGGTAGCCTGTTGGGCTGCTTGGTTTGCCTCGCGTTCCTCACGAAGGCGAATAGTCTCCCGTTCTTCACGCTCGCGTTGAGCCGCCAAGTTTGCCTCTCGTTCTTCACGACGTTCTTCCCGCTCTTCACGATGGCGTCTATCCTCTCGTTCTTCGCGTTCTCTCTGTGCTAATAGGTTGGCCTCTCGTTCTTCTCGTCGAAGTTGGGCTTCTCGCTCTTGTTGAGCGGTTTGAGCAGCAAGGCTTGCTTGTTGTTGAGCGGCCAAAGCTTGAAAGAGTCGCTCCATCATGTCGACTTGAGGTGGTATTTGCTGGTTTTCAGCGGGTTCGTCAATAGAAGCAGTAGCTCGTCGACGAGACATTTCGTTTGTCGTTTATAGTAGATTCCACAAAATATTCACTCTATCGGTCTCGGAAATTCCCGATTCTGACACCAATGTAACGTTTTAAGATAAACGTTGAGTTAGTAATTTATTATGTAGGTTCTCCAAGAGAAATAAAGTGAATCGTAGAGGAATTATATATGTTTTGCAATGAGATTATGTATTCAGAAAATACAGGTCTGCTTCAGTGGCAAGCTGAAGACAGACTGATTTGTTTTACAATAATCGTTGTTGACGCAGCAACCGAGTTTCTTATATTTTAAAGGATGTCATTTAGCGTATAGGCTACTAGATGGTGTATATGAAATTATTAGGATATAGGTGATTTTACCCAATGTAACAATATATATATATATATACTAACTGAAATTGACAGAAAATGACAGGGCATATACACGAAATGACACACAAATTATTTTTAAATATTTTTTTTTTATTTTTATTTTTTTTTGTTCTTTTTTTTATGATGTCAAAGGACCCTCTCCTCCTCCTCCTTCACCCTTTCCTCTTCCTCCTTCACCCTCTCCTCGACCGCCACCTCGTCTGAAACATACGAGCATGATTATCGCAATAACACAACGAAATTCAATTGAAATTATACATCAACCTACCGGTGACGTAGCCCTCCTCGTCCGAGGGCAGCCAGAACTCGTCGTCGTCGGTATCCGGACCCTCCTCCCGTAATCGTTCTCGCTCCCTCTCCTCCGCCTCGTCATCCCTAACCTCTTTAACAACACTCTCCACTTTCCCGTCGTCCCACTCATTACCCATCCACGCACCTATATTCTCTTCAACCCCGTTGTCCATTATCACGCCCCTGTGACCCCCGTGAACGATACGTTCGTCAACAGGGGCGGTTGAGCTAGCGGAGCTCATCGTCGAGGAGCTGCCGGCAAAGTCGCTGTCGCTGTCCTCCTCCTCCTCCTCCTCGAGGGCAGCTCACTCTGCCCGCCGCGCCTCGATCTCGGCATTGATCTCCGCTAGCCTTGCGATAAACCGCCCCCGGAGCAACCACATGTCACGGGGGTCGGCGTGTACTAAAATTGCTGCAATATCTTCCATTTCTGCAACGAAAAACTTTTAAGCACAAAACTTCTAATCACGAAACTCCGAGCAAAGAACAATCATACTTACTTCTTACTCAGCGTCGCAAGCTCAACTGACGCGTCCTGCATAGAAATATACCTCGCTGCATCGCGTACCTAGACCAAGGGGGGCGGAGATAGAGGCACATGCTCATCAAGAAGCGTCTCGATGTCCCGACGAGTGTCAACTTACCATCCTCACGTGCAAAACTGCCGAGTTTGCTGAAATACAGGTGGGGGGTTTGCTCGCAATAAACGACACAGGATGTTTCGTTACAACATTTTCACTTTATTCAACATTGCTTAAAACTAATCTATCATTAACAACGTTTCCTTAAACATATCTGTACACGGGATAGACAAGAGGCGTCGAGTTTCTCGCAACTCTTCAATTTGTTGACCACGCAATTGTAAAACGACTCGGCGATCGCATCATTTTTTACAGAATCTGCCGTAAAATTGTCGACCAAATCATCCAGCGTGTAACCAAAATGCATATAATAAAGAAACATAACACAAAACTGACCACACACGTCGGAGAAGATACTCTGGAGCTGGTGCGTGTTATACCGGTAGCGCGGACAGTTTTTCCGCAGACGACGCACGTGGTGCGGGATGTAGGGTGCGACTCCGTAACTGTCAAAGTAGACCCCGTTGCCGGACTCATCGTTGTAGAACGCGACCCAGTGACTTCCGGGCTGTGTGTGGTCATCGGTGTTTGCGATAAGGGCCGCAGGGCGGGACCACCGCAAATGAATACGATCAGCCGGGTAGACTCCACACGTAGCCGTCGGCATCAACGCCAAAGCTCTCCTCAGTTCCAGACTGTTCATTACACTTTTCGGATTCGGCTGTAGAAAACCCGCTACCGTCCACCTCGTCCACCGTTTTTCTCCGCAACAGCCAAGATTTCAGCGCAGCCGCGCGATTCAACGAGCAGACGAATTCCCCGGGATTGCACAGAGCGTAATGCCTGCAGTACGTATCCGACGGCGGGAGCTTTCCGAATGCGGGGCAGTCCTCAAACTCCAGATTCGTCACCTGACGCGACATAACGCGCCGCAACAATTTCGCCTTTTCCTCACCGCGCGTATAAATTATGCGGGCCGAACGTGCCACGGCGCGCAGTTTTCTGTAGATTTGTTTCTCGTGAATATCACCGTCAAACCAATCTATACCGTGATGCCTGCGCGATAGATAGTCGTTCCGAGCACGAATGTTCGCCGGGAGATCGGTGAAGGCGCAGGGTGGTGCGGCTACCCAGTGTCCGATGTGGTCGCAATTCAAAGCTACCATGGATACCTCCTTGACAGCGAAACCGTTTTGAGCGACTCGAAAACCCTGCACATCGACCACGTAGTCCACCATATCGCTATAGACGTGTTCACGGGTATACGGAAAACTGGATACTGCGCGTTTCGTTCGACCGCAGCGACCTTTTCCTCGCTACGCAACGTCAGCTATTCTTTTTTCTTTTAAATAGTGGGGGGGAGGTGGCTCAGGATTCACCTCGCTGTCTATCCGCCGAAGTCCACTATAACCTGGCGCGCCGCGTCAATTTCCAAGACGTTGTCAAATTCCGCGTACACGATGCAATTTATCGTCGTAGTCAGGGCAGCCTCGAAGCGCACCTCGATTCTAACGCTGCCGTGTCTGACCAAATTCCAGTGGGTGCCGCTGTTTGCCGACAGATCGGGGGTGAGGTCGAAAGCCGTCAGGCAATACCCGTGCGGGAAATCTTCACGACCTATACCATTCCCATCGTTTAGAAAATGTATACCGGTTCCGGAGAAAAGGGTGTGGTAGGTATCCACGTAGAGCTTGCTTCGCGTAAAGTCGGGCTGTAGCGGCTTGGAGGGGATCTGCGAACCGTCCACGTATAGCGACAGAAAGTTGATATTGAAATGTTGAAAGTTGAAGGGGTTGTAGGCTTTATCACCGTTGAAGGCCTTGTTATCGACAAAACCCACTATCATTCTTTTCGGCAGCCGACCCAGAAATACATTGTCCAACGTATCACCCTGCACACCGCTGTGAATAGTCATAGCCTTCACCTCCACCTTGGTAAAAGGATACTTTGCCGTACCTTTAGCCAGAGCTCTGGCGTGAGCCAGCAGAACGCCGGGGTTTATCGTTACGCGTCGCACGAGCAGCGAGGCCTCTAGTATGTGTACGCCGTGTGTGTTGGTGCTCTCCATGAGGCAGAAGGCGTCCCGCGAGCGCACGAGCCGTAGCCGTAACTCGACACCGTTTAGCAGAATCTTCTCTTGATTGAACACGTCGCAGTGAAGATGCCCGATCAGATCCACACTGGTTTCGCCGTTCAGAAATTTTTGCCGCTGGGCAAACCCTTTGTTGGCCGGTCCGATTTCATCCATCCTCCCCGCTGTATGCCCGTACCACAGGGTGGTGGTTGGGTGTGATTTTTTCGCGGACGAATTGTAATTCAGCAACGACTCTATGAAGGCTCGGTAAACGTACGCGTTATTGGCCGGTGAAACCAGCTTCTGATTGAAGAACACGTCGGCCTGGCTGAACAGAGAGTGCAGCAGGTTGTTTACAGGGGCCACCACGGCCTTTGCCGCCCCCTTTGCCGCCTGCTCCCCGCTTAGCGGCTGTAGACTCACACGCAGGCTAAGCATAGTGTGGGAGAGGTCGAGATACTCGTCGCTGAGGCCGGGCACCATAAACTCTATGGGTGAGTCATCCGTGAGCGACGACACAGGCTTGTAGTGGACCCACTGCCCGCTCTCGATCGTGGCTTGCGTCGGTGGTAGAGAGAACAAATCCAGCTCCGATTTCAGACACTCGCAGGAGTGCGTGTGCAAGTACGCCATGCTCGATGTTTGTTATTTTCGTTTTTAGCGACCTTCGAAGATATCAACCACACTTCTTTTTTTACTTCCGCAACAGCTCTTCTTCTTTTTCTTCGTGAGAGTTGTTTTTTTCTTTTTCTTGATTCCGGCAAGCCCCGGTTTCTTCTTCTTCTTTCTCGGTTTGCTTTTCTTGACACCTTTCCCACGAGACCCGATCGATCCTGGATCGTGACCTCGCAGCAACTGTCCCCTCGGTCTGCCGCGCAGCGCTTTATATCCGGCCCCTTTCATCAGATTCCCCAATTCATCCGTAGCTTTTCGCCTCAGATTGTAACCCTACTCGATGACGCGTTTCTTAAGGGGGTTTCCCAGTCTGGAGCTCCAGAACGCGTGCATGTTTTTCGAAGCGTTGTGCCGTTGAGGGTTGTATAAGGAGAATAAATGAAAGAATATGTTTTGAAAGTGCGCAATTTGAGCTTTAATTTGAGAGAAAAAAGTTGATAATATCATTAAAATTACGACCGTTATGACTGTTGCAGTAAAAAGCCGCTTCGAAAACGGTAAACAAGATTGTATCCGAACGGAGTATCTCAAACCCAAAAACAAGGAGCCATTTTGATGGTCAAGCTCCGATCTAAGCTTCTATGGAACGAATTAGCCGTTCGTCTTTTGGTTTATCAGTAACTTGCAAAAACAATTGTCAGAATCGCGGAAATCCAAGTTTTTTGATTAACAAATTTGCAACTCGCCCAAATTTCGGTTTATCGAAAATCGGTTCCATAGAAGCTTAGATGGTACTTTGACCATCAAAATGACTCCTTGTTTTTGGATTTCAGACACTGCGTTCGGTTACAATCTTGTTTACCGTTTTCGAATCTTTTTTTTACTTCAACGGCCATAACGGTCGTAGTTTTGATGATATTGTCAACTTGTTTCTTTTAAATTGAAGCTTGAGTTGCGCACTTTCGAAACATATCCTTTCATTTATTTTCCTTCTATGACCCTCAACGGCACAACGCTTCGAAAAACATGCACGCGTTCCGGAGCTCCGGACTGGGAAACCCCCTTAAGAGCCTCTTTGAAGGGTGTGTCGGTCTCCATATCCTCCATGACGCCCACGCCGGCCCGCAGAGCCTCCTTGCCGAACACGCGCGCACCGCTCTTCAGAATGGGTATCACGCGGCGAAACAATCCCCCCAGGAAGCTACCGATTCCGTTACCACGCTGTGGCGGTGCACCGGAATAAACTCTGCTTACGCCACCACCACCAACCTGATCGTCGTAATGTTCAAGGTAGTGAGCCATCAGTGCGACCTCTTGAAGTGCAACGTAGCCGTCAACGTCCCGCGCGCGAATGGCATGGGTCCACCCTGAGAATCCCTTATATCGATTTCAATGGTTCGGAAATTGGTGAGAAGCAGAGGTACGTAGTGCGGAGGTGCCAGGGATTTGCTTTCCGAGACACCGTTGTGAAAATTTTTGACAACCGTCCGCACTATACGCAGCAGCGGAGCGTAGACATCGCCCACCATTCTGGGCTCGGCGAGATCTGTGTAGACAAACATCTGCGAGGATATGCCGCCGGGTAGGTTCAAAGGATGGTCGGCCACCAGCCTGTCGCGTATGTTGGTCGTGAGCTTTGGAAATCCGAGCTGTTGACGCAGACCATCGCAAAACGAGAGGTAGTGACCGTCCTTGCAGCTGCATTTTCTGACCATGTCCAAGCGATCGTCCGCGCTGTCGGCTCGTCCAAACTCCAAATGCTCTTTGATGGTCGGAAAGCTGTTCGAAGCTTGGATAATTTCCGAAATATTCGTGTATATACCAGGTTCGATGAGGAATTTACCATACACTACTCGTTTTTCCCCCGACAACGATGGAATATCGTGAAAATTTTCCGCGGCTGTGTCCGACCGATGCACGTGGAATCCCACCGCGTTGTAGGGTTCGTTTATGTTTCGAAGCGTCAGCGGGTACTGGATCTCCGCCAGGGCGACTTCCCACTCTCCGACAAGCTCGATCCGTCGCGGTAGCTGGGTGGTGTAGCGAGCCGTCGTGTTGTCGGGGAAAAATTTTATCGAGCTGTTGCTGGGCAGCGTGATGTAAAACTGATCCTTCATGCCTGTTTTCGCACGCTGCTCGCAGCGATCCAAGAGTTGAACTTTTCCGGATAACCGCGCCAGCTGACAAACAGCTTCTTACTGACCCCCTTTTCCCGCGTCCGTATTATTTTATCCACAGTCATAACATCGTCCTTGATCACACGCTGCAACTCAGCCTCGTAAAACAAACCGTCTATCTCCTCCCCCTCCAAATCCTCGAGCAGGTAGACGATCGGCGCGCGGTGCAGAACGCGTCGAATCTCAAACACCTCGTCGGTCCAGTTGGCCTCGTAACCCTTCTTGAAGGCACCCTTAGCCTTACTGATGCGAACCCGCTCCCCCACCCGAAAGCGTGGCTTATCACCGGATCGCGGCGGGCCACCGCGTGCCGCTTCCATGTTGAAGCGGGCGGCTGCCGCATTTTCCAGAGTCACCATCGACGGAGCCATTTTAATGGTCGAGTGTGTGGTGGCGTTGTACCCCTCCACCAGCTGTCGCAGCACATCCAGGTAGCGATGGGTATTTTTGTGGGTGAAGTAACGCCACATTCTCTCCTTGAGAGTGTGATTGAATCGTTCCACAACGGCGGCCTTTATGTCGGGGTTCCGCGTGACTGTGTACCGCACCCCTCTGGCAGCGAGCAGCTTCTGGAATTGAGCTCTTACAAACTCCTTGCCTTTGTCGGTCTGCAATTGGACAGGGCAACGTTCCGCGGAGGACAACACGCGCTCGAAAGCCCCGGTAACGGTGGCCGCGCTCTTGTCGGCGAGCGGCTCGACCCAGGCAAACTTCCTGAGCACGTCGATGATCACCAGCAGGTAGCCGTATCCGTCGTTGTACTGTTTGATCGATCTGAGATCCACCAGATCCGCCTCCCACAGGTCGTCTATATTCTGCACGTTGTATCTGGCTCGGGGAAATTTCCTACGTATGGACTTGTGCAGCGTGTACGCGTCCTGCGACGCAAGCCACTCGACCACCGTGCAACGAGGTATTTTTTTCCCCTTTTTTCTTCCCACGGATCGAGTCAAGTTCCTGGCACCCGCGTAACACGCCTCGTTGGCCGGATTGTAGTACACTCGTTCGAGGATCTCCATTGCAACCTGAGTCTCAACCAAGCACCGTTTCCGGTTTGCCCCGGTCGTTGTCTGTTCTTGGGTGTGGCAAATGTCGAGTCCGAATTCGTGTCCTCCTCCTCCTCATCCGCCTCGTTCGTATCAACGTCACCGTCCACAGCCCGGTCCTCGTCGTTGATACGTCTCTGATGAGACGGGCCGGCCGTCGATCGTGACGAGGCGTGACGCGTAGGTTTTTAAAAAACGGGATTACCTATGTACTCTTGCGGCGTGTCGATCGCGTGAAGGAGCCGCGCGAACTGTTCTCTCCCCGTGGCCTGCATAGATTTTCTCTCGCGTACCGCGTCGTTTATCAGATCGATGATGTTCGTCCCGGCTATCCGAGCCCCCCTTATAGCTATCGTCCCCTTGTCATCCCACGAGATCTCGGAGCGACCGTTGGTGGTCAAATAGTTCAGCAACAGCTCCGCTTTCCGCCGAAACTTGTCCGGCACGCTCAGTACGATATCCTTTTTAGCTACACCGCTGTTACCGGCTGCATTCCCCTCAGCCATCCCATCCATCTCTGCTTCTTCTTCTTCTTTCCCACCAGCAGTCTCGCCACCCACCCCTCGTATAGAGAATTGCAAAGGTTTTCGCGACTCGGCGGCAAAAAACAAGAAACGTCTCAGCACCTGTCGGTACAGCTTCCATTTTTCCCGATCGTTTTTCCCCGGGTCGTTGAGAATAGCGTGCATCTCGCTATCCAGACGGCTCGCGGGATCCGTATCGGGTCGTCGCTGCTGGATACGTTCGGCTGTCTCCTGCGTTATCAGGACTATTTTCTTGGCCCGCTCCATCGCCTCGATTCTTTTTTTCACCCGCCGATAATCGGGGCCAGCAGCAAGGGTAGAAATCCACCCCGTCCAAGCAGCAAACGTTTCTTACTTTTCCAGCTGCCCGTGTCGCAGGCCAGGCGACGTATAGTTTTTCTGTGCTTGCCCAAACGTCTCTTCCGATCGGCGCTCAGGCTCACGTTACCCCTGAGAGTGTTAAGAGCACACTCGCAAATGTTTTTCACCAGAGCGTCGTCGGCAGCGCGCAGCAGAGCCTGTCTCCGAGCGGCGTCCGATTGACAGATAGCCTGCAAGACCGCGTCGTTGGAAGAGCCGAACCTGTTTGCCGAACCTCTTCTTCTTCTTCCTCCTCCTCGTCTAGCTCCGGGCTTCATCACAGACGAAACACTGGCGCCGCGTGCGATTCTCCACCCTTTATATCCCTGCGAGGCACGTAAACGTAGTGACGCGAATCCGAGGGAAATATATCGGTGCGAAAGCGGTGGTTCTCCGGGGTGGATTGTTTCAGATCGAGGAGCAGATAGCCGTGGGGGCGCGCTGTGGCGTCTTTGTAGGCCTCCTGCAGGAAGCGAAGGTCCTCGGGGTATACCTGACGAGCCAGGTGATGTATCTGCGCGCGATCGCGCGGATTCTTGAAGAAAACTATATAATTGGCGTTCAGCGAGATATCCCTCTGCCCGCGTCCCTGGTGAAACAGATTCTGCGTGATCAGGAACACGCTCATGTTCTTGTGGTGGCAACCCTTCGTGAAGAGATCGATGACAACGCCGTTGGACGACTCGCGCATCAGATCGTCGATGATGAGCAGTTTGAGCCGGGCGTCCGCGTCGTAGTCGGCCGGTTGCGGCAAACCCTCTCAATATTCGACGGAGCTCGATTACCCGTACAACGGTTGCCACTCGGCGTAGTGCCAGACCACCCTCGCGAACTCCGTGTCGCACATCTCGCTCGCGTGTTGCAAAAAGTTTTTCACAAAGTTGGATTTGCCGCAACCGGAAGGCCCGGCTACGATGGCGAAAAAGGGATATTTCCAGCGCGTGTCCATCCTCGCAACTCACAGCCCCGTCGGATCTGCAATCGAATTTATGAAAATCATCGACGCGTGCTCGGTTTTGCGTCAAAGTCCCTGTCGCGATGGCTTGACCGCGGTGGGGCCTGCCGGGGTGCGCGCGTTACGTAAAAGCTTTTGGAAACGCGCGCGCGCGCGTCCGGCCCGTCTCTCTTTCTCTATTAACAGATGAGAGAGAGAAAGAGACGGGAAGCAGCTCGTAAAGCGGCAAAGGCAACCCGTATCAGCTTACTCGCGGGGTGCGACGACCTCAGCTTCTTAGACCGCCGCACACACACGCCCCGCACCAGCCGTCTCACGCTCGGATTGATAAGCAAATACTACAGCTACTACTGACCTACCGAGCCGATGAGTCACCGCTGCACGCTTCCCCGTTCCCCGTAGTCTGGCGAGTCGAGATTTATCTCTGTTTATGCGCGTGTCGAATAACGGAGTATAAGCGTAGAGAGAGAGAGAGAGAGAGAGAGGGAAAGTCCAAGCCTCGCTGCGAAGCTATAGTCAAAGAGCGAGATGCAGATGGTAATTCAGCTGTGTGATTTGTAGCCGAAAGGAAGAGTGTCGTAGCCCGTGTCGCAGAGGCGTCTTTTCGTTTGAACGGGACGGCATATCTTGTTCACGCTGCGGGTGACTACCCGATGCAACGCCGTACGCTGAATAGCTCTTCACTCGACGCGAATAGGTTCGTCGGCCTCGACCACCATCCCCCGGATCGAATTAAAATTTATCCTCATTCGAATCTGATAATTTAGAGTGACCCACTTCAGTTTGCAAACCTCGGCCACCTCTCCGTCCCCCTTTTGTACCAGGTACGCGTAAAATTTCGGACCACCGGACACGAAGGCTTTTATGTAACTCACCTCGCCGTATTCCGCCAGCTCGTCCGTTAGATCGCCTAAAAAGTTACCCGTAGCCGGCTCCCACTCCCCGCTCCTCCTCACGTAAATAACAGAGTCCGTATCGTAATACAACACCCGGCGCCCGAGCCTCTCGAGATAGCTGTACAGCTTGCGGCGAGCCTGGGCAGTGGTGTAGGCGGCCAGCACAACGTTGGCCAGGGGGGACGGTACGATGCTCTCCTTCGTGTTGATCCACCGCGCGTAGAGTATTTGCTCCGTCACAGGCAAGATGTTGACCACCTCGTTCTCGGGATCCGTCAACAGTTTCAGCAGACGTTGACGGTCTCTGATCACCTCGGTACGCGGGGGGTTTTCGCGCTGGCCAAATTTACCCCGAAACGAGTTCAGGCAGAGCTTGGATACGGAGCGCAGGCCGGCGTTCTTTGTTATTTTCTCCCGCTGCAACCTGATACCCTCCACCTGCTCGTACTCCGCTAGATAACGGTCGCGGGAAGTCTCGTCGGTGCACTCGCCGGGCCACCCGCTGGCTTCTTACTTCATTTTCGGAAATGTGTCTATGTAGGGGGCAAAGAGCCCCCCCTGACCGCTGGCCGGATCGTACACCGTGCTCTCGTATTGCCAGATCTCCGATACGTCGATCACGCTGTAGCCGACAGCCACGGCTTTCTGCAGCTCAACCGACACCCAGGTACCCGTGAGCCACCGATCGGCCTCCGAATCGTGCGGACAGTCGATCTGCAGAGAAGCCTCGCAGCAGGAGCGACACAGAAGAAACATGAGTTTCCCGCGCATACGGACCGGCAACACCGGATGATAGAGATTCCTGGGTGGCAGGATCACGCATTTCACGAGACCCTCGAGCCCGGGGATGTCTGTGTTGTAGGGACCGGTCAAAGCTTTGCACTCCCCACCTACGTCTACTCGCAGGTGGCACACAGGGTAGCGACCGGTTTTGCACACCCAAGGGTACAGAGAGCATACGTCTACGTATCGGATCTCCTCCCCCGGGGCAGCCTCGTGATAACGCTTCGTGTTTCCCGTACGCCCTCCGAAAAACGCCTCTCGAGGATTCAACGAGTCGCGGGAGAGGACCAGCGGATGCTGTTCGATGTAATCGCGCATTTCAGGATCGGCATCCATCATTTCGTCGATCGCGCATTCCCACATCTCCGTGACCCTGTAACCGAGCTCGATCATGCGCGCCGTTTTTGCCCAAGTCTCTTGCCACCGTCTGTCCATCGTATCCCCGCCCGATAACTGTTTGTCGCGATTGATCGTGTGACATCTCCGACACCCGTGCCAATAGCATCCGTGAAATTCCAGCACGTGTCGCTCCCCTCCCGCGTCCGCGTAATACCCGTCGACAAGCCGTCTTGTCTCGGGGATCATGTACTCGCGACCCCGTCCGGCGTTCCTCACCTCTGTCCCCAACCCCCTATCCATCCAAACGAGCCATTTGACCGCTTTCGCCGATTGATTGTTGGCCAACCTGTACCCACCGGCCGGTAGCACTCCTATGGTACGGGGCCTGAGCAAATTTTGTCGAAACACGACGGAACAAGCCGATGCTATGGTGGTGCTCCGCGAGAACGGGCAAACACCGCCGCAATTCAGAAAAATATCTCTGAACGCGACGCATGCTCGGCGAAGGATGTCCACGTCGCTGCGACAGTATTCCACTAGCTCGCGCTTAAAATTGAACACGTACCCGCCGGCTGTGGCCTCCTCGTACCATTTGTAGAAAGCGTGCCTGTCCGAGGTCTTCATACTGTCGGGCGAGCAGAATTCCGCGGCTGGCAACGGACCTATGTAATCCCGATTCTCGGGTGTATTGAACAGATGCGGAAAGATACCCTTGCGCGATTCCACGGGTAGGCCGAATGCCTTGGGTAGCGCGGCTAGAGGCATAGGCATGTAGGCCAAAGAGTCGAGGAAACGCGTGTGACCCGTCTCCATCAGTATGATCTTGGTGCCGTTCAGGATCACCTGCGGTGGATCTCTGTTATTTTCCACCAGGTAGCGCAGTATGAATTGAGAATCGAAATTGCTGGCATTATGCGCTATACAGAATATCTTTTTGAACCGGTAAACGTCCCGCGTGACAAACTCCACCAGCTGTTCAGCGGGGTCGTCTCGGAATACGAACTCGCGCACGAGACCGCAGCTAGGACAGGGTGTAGTTATGTCGGGTTTGTGTATGCAGTTGGTGCACGTCTGCTGCGCCACGCACAGGTTCGGCACGTGCAGATTGACATCTCCGCTGCCGGCCACCGGGACGCACTGCTGGGTCTCAAAGTCATAAAATACGAATACGTGTTCCGGGTTTCCGGTGGGCGGCTTCAGAGGCTGCATGTAACACTCGTGCTTTACCGCGTGCACGGATCCGCACGTGTTGCAATACGCGTTGCCGCAGGATTGAACCCTTTTCGTACGATCGACAAACAGACGGCACCCGCTGCACATCTGCAGGGTATCGCAAACGCTTCTGCGAGGATCAAACGACCCCGCGACGCGATGTCTCCGCAGACATTCCTCACCGAAGAACCACCGGCCGCAGGCAACGCACGGCATCCGTACCCCCGCTCTGTCGCACTACGGAACGGTGTTGCAGCCGGGACATCTGTTGAAGCACCTGTGATCGGCTGTATAACGATAGGCGACGTTGCAGGGCTCGCAG